>JAWPHD010000105.1:0-652193 GCA_037043455.1 Cyrtodaria siliqua
CGCTGAAGATTGGGAGAGACAGCTGATTGACGCTGTGAACACAGCAGGACATCAACATCTTAGCAAACTGTACATATATACAGCCAGGACGTGAGTGTTTTCAATGTATTTTCACTTCGTCTAAATTCGTTTTTATTTACGATGAAATTAGAGCGATCTTAAAATAAAGAGAAAAGTTCATTGAAAACAAAACGAAAAAGTGTCTTTGGTTTCACTCGTTATCCTTGGTGACCAGCTATAATAGTCAATGACTAGAGTACAAAAATAACTTCACTTTAATAAGTAAGGTTCTTGATCAGTTTTTTGACGTTTGTTTTTAAATACAAACGTCTTGAACCTTTGTGCAGAAAAAACAATTGGAACCAGGACCATGTTTGACCATCCACTATTAATTCGTCGATGTAATGATAGAATTTTCCTCTTTATTTATTTATTTATTAATTATGAAATAGTGCTTTGTATTTCTGTCTTTGATAGAAGGTGTGTCTTTAAAGATACCAGTATTTCGTTATTTAAAATGGGTGTTGCTTCAACATTTCTTTAGAAGAAAGCTGCGAGACGTTTGTCTTAAAAAAGCAAAGTTGCATATGATCTTAACTATAAGTAAGGTCGCTTGTATGCCGTTTCACAAAGTCAATATATTACAGCATGCGGTATTACGTCATTCAGTCTTAAACGATAATATATGTGGCGCCCGATTAAAAGTTGAACTTATTTCATATGTACAAAGTAATCTAATTTTTTTTTCTTTTGAACAGAACATATATTTTATTTCGACTTAAGCATATACAGCTCATCGTCATACAAGATCATGAGTTCAATGCATGCATGTAAACAAATATAACAAAGTTGACAGAAAAGAAATAATGGTTGAGTGAAGTGAGAGTGTTATTCTTGGATGATACCATTTACATAACATAACATATTACAATGTCAATTATACTTGCAAACCCTATTGGTTATTTAATGCATCATCTCTTATTTTAAAGGCTTTCTTACAAAACAGTGCTAGTTTTATCAGTAGTGATTTTTTTCTGAATTTAAAAGATTAATGAACTTAAACATATTTGGGCGGTTTGTAAAATATGCTGGAATGTGGGATTTTCTCAAATCATGATAATAAGGGCAAATAAGAATGAAGTGATATTCATCTTCAATATCATTTAAAGTACATAGTGAACATTTCCTTTGGTTTCTTTCAATATTTTCTGTGTCGACCTGTTTCTATGGATAATTTATAAGAGGACAATCTGATTTTAGCGATCATATTTCTGTACTTCAAATTATCTAGAATTTTAAGATAACTTGATCTTTCAAAATTGTAGTGTTTGTTCGTTTCATTAATACAAAATAATTAAGGGATTACTCATATAATATCCTTTATAACAAATGATATGTAAACAACATAACATCCAAATTAATCTAAAATGTAAAACCTAATGAGACATTTAACATATCCTTCACTCGATACTAAATGTTTTGTCCTGATCAGCTGCTAGTTAAGGAAGTCGTCGCTATGCATATGTTCCACATAACCACACCACAACAACATCTGCTAATAGGTGTCTGACAATAATTTATGAAGTTAAAACATTGTCAAAATAGTGGTAATGTAAACCACACCTCTTCTAACAATGGTTTAAATGATACAGCGTTGACTGACAAATATATAAATTAATATAGTTAAGATAATTGAAAATTATATGTCAGTTTTGACATTTGCAAACACATTTAGTTAATGGATCGTACATATTTTATTGTAATTTTAAATATAACACTTTTTAAAACCTTTTATAGTATTGCAATTCTACAGCCATGAATGGACAATTAAATTATATTAAACACAGTCAGTACAGCTTAATTTAAAATCGTCGATAATCTTTTCCGAAAAGGAAATAAATCACACAATGCATATCATAGGCATACAGCATTCTAGCAAACAGTATAAAGGCCAGCTGTATAACACGTTTACATGAAATCCACATTTGCAGCTTCGATGATGAAGGTATGGGTGCCGTTGCTGAAGACATGGGACGATTGACCGCTGGGTTCGCTCTTGTTCTGTTCTATGTTGTCTTTAACATTGGCCACTGTAGTCAAATAGAGCAAAAGGTATCGTTATTATGGAATAGTAATCATAAGTTTTATAACTGTGTAATAAAGTGTCAGGAGGATACGTAAAGCCAAAATGCGTTATACAGAGTAAAACAAGACAAACACTGAACACACCGTAAGCATAGTAAATCTCAGTATCATACAGCTATTAAATACTATAATTAAAAAAAATAATGTTTTACTTTTTATTAATTAGTTAACCTACTGGCATGTACACAGTTACACAATCCTGTGATTGCTTACTGTAATTGTAATTAATATAAAGGAGTCATGCTTTATAATTGTAAATAGAATACACACACTTACCATTACAGTTTTGATGACGAAGCAATGGGAGCCCTTAGTAGTGACGTCAATCTGCTTACCATTGGGTTCAGTTTGGTGTTTTTGTATCTTGCATTTTCCATTGGAAATTCAGCTGCATTCAACAAAAGGTAGCTGAAATTTAGATGTTGTGCAGTAGATTTTTCAGGGATGTTGTATTGTGCAGTATAATTTTTGCTTACATATGTTGGTGTTGTTACCAGATATCAGATATACAAATAACACTATTTCAAATCATGCTTTTCATTTGTAGTGAAACCTACAGTCTTGTATGGAAATCGCGATTTTATTTATGGAAAGCTAAAAAGGCACATAATGGCGTGTATTTCCTGTGTAAACAATGTCCATGTCTTGCTGCTAACAGCGCTTTGTGATGTGTATCGACGATTCATGGTCAGTAATTCGGATAGACGCGATGTTCTTAAGCAAATGGACTTGCTATTATCTACAGTCCCGTTTTATTATGACAATAAGATAAGAGTGAGGTTTGGTGAATCTGGTACAAACCTCCAGAGGCCTTTTTGTCACTGACCGTTACAAGGCAATTCCCCTATTGTATGCGCTATCTATTTCTACTTTATACAATTATAACTCAAAATCACATACAAATATGTTGTGTTTATATGTTTTAGATATTTCTTGCATCGGCTGGATTACTGAGTATAGGTTTAGCAATCATTTGTACGTATGGCTTTGGCTTTGCTACCGGAATCATGTTTGGACCTATACACCAAATAACACCCTTTATGCTACTTGGTAAGTGCGGTTAAAAACTAACCCTATTATTTATAAATAATATCAAATTTGTAATAATAACCAAAATATGTCCCACGTGTGAAAATCAGAAATTGTGCTGTTGTCATCATTTACGTGTGATTCTATGACCTGATAGGACTGATTTTCGAAAGTGAACACACCTTTCTATTTCTATTAACAATACGTATAACTAGGAAATTTATGAAAAATAGTAAACATATTTAAGTTTTAGAAAGTAAGGTAAATGTTTGTGTTAATAAACTAGCAATATTTAGCAGAACTATTGTTTACATAAATGTTTACTTCCATAATATAAAAACCGGTGTTTTCTTTTGTATTTGAAGGTATTGGTGTAGACGACATATTTGTTATGGTTGAATCTTTGAAACATCTTACACCCAGAGAAAGAGAACTTCCGGTCGAAGATCGTATTGCCCTTGCCCTTAAACAGGCCGGTGTTTCTATAACGGTCACCTCTGTAACGGACATTGTTGCTTTTGGTATTGGTAGTTCAACGGTAAATATAGGGTCTCTAACCAAAGTTGTAGTTTTTTTGACATTTTTTCAGTTTCTGGCAGTGGACGCTCGAATGTTAATACATATATTCTATAACCGACATTTATGCATTTTGCATTGGTGTTTCATCGGTATTGGTATGTGTTATTACGTACATTCAGCTGTAACTCAAAGGTAAAAGGAACAGTTCTGCGTTTGGAATTTTAGTTCAACAGTAATGCGTTTGGCATTAGCATGACACTCTTGTCAGTTTACCTCAAACTTTAATGTATATTCTGGTAATCATAGCTCAATAACTGACATTTCAGTATGGAACCCGTATTTGGCACAAGTGAGTGAATTATATTGAATACGTTTCGTTTGTATTTCTAGTAAATATGTATTCTAACGCACTTGCCAAAAATATTGCAATCCGATTGGTTAACGTTCAAACATTTCGACTATTAAATAGTGCATAACCCGTCGCAAATCCAGTTATGTGACGTTCAACCGTCAAACACGTTTTATTTCAATGCGTTTGGGAGTAAAACTGTCAAAAACAATGAAATGCGTTAGAAACGGGTTAACCAGTATTGAAATTTTGAATTTTGCGATGGTATATCTGTCGTTTAATGGTAGCAAATTTTGTTTAATGGCGAAGCGAAGTTAACCTTATATTTAATTTGAACTCCCTAGATTGCCAAATGTAGATAACATACTATTTTTGTTAAATATCTTAATATTTCTTAGATTTCGTTGACATGTTATTGAACCGTGATTAAATAAAGTATGAGCTACCGTTAAACTATTAAAAAAATGATAATAAAATTATAATCTTTATTTATTAGCAAAACGTAAAAAGAATTGTGAGTTGGTAACTCTTAATTCGACGCTCCAGTTTCGGGGTTTTACCTAGGGGTTAAAACCGTTGATATTGTGTCTATAGAGACAGAATTCTCAAAATATATAAGTTACATATATACCTCGTCGTCGGTAGGTTTAGAAACGGTGTACACGTGATGTAAACTTTTGGCTGTATAGTTGGCGGGATAGCTACTTTAGACTAAATCAGAGTTATTATATCTGGAGTTATATTCAAGTTCGTTATTAGGTCTTGGTATTGCATACAAACTTAAACAAACTATGTGGGTGTTTCCACCCCCTCCCCCCGCACCGAGTACCAAATACTCTCTGAGCTGAGTACTGAATACTCCTTCATTTTAGACCCGAGTACTGAATAATATTTTTAATCGATTTACTATTTATTCATCTAATTTTATGAAGATGTGATATAAAAGGACATTGAAAAAAGGTTGTATCTCACCGTTTTGCTGTTTTTGGGTCAATCATGAAATCTAAATACGATGTCCTACGACTTTTGTGGATTTTAACAGTTTTTACTCTCTAAATTTGCCCTGAATACTGCGTACCAAAATAGGGGAAACAGCCCCAACTGTGTACACCTTGCCATTTTGTAGATGAGTTGATCTAAACCTTGACTTTTAGCAGCTAAACACAACATTCTAATGATCATGTATATGTAACTATGGCCGAGTTTAACCGAAAGATTTGTAATATACAATTATTTTTACAGGTGATTCCGTCAATGAGTACGTTTATTTTTACAGGTAATTCCGTCACTGAGTACGTTTTGTATATATGCATCCATTGGTGTGTTTGCCTTGTACATCCTTCAAGTCACGTATTTCGTGGCTTGTCTTACTCTGGACGAACGACGTATAGATTCCAAAAGGAACGCCTGTATGTTATGTTACAAACACGATGTCGGCTACAAACCGAACACATATTACAATCTAAGTCTACAGCATCTGTTTATGAAGAACATTTGGGGACCTTTATTGACTAAACCTCTGATGAAGGTATATGCTTTTTTTTTTTTGGAATTTATTGATTTGTTTCCTGTATATGTTTGTATAAGAATTGTGATAAATAAAATAGTAGTATCAGGTATTTAAATAGAAAACATAGATCCTATTCCATTTGATTGTAAGGTTCGTTTGTTATGTGGCGACTGGCTGAAAACAGCCATGGCTAACTTAGTTAACCACGAGCTAATAACTTCTCATACATTATTAGCTATGATATTTAATTAATTTAATCTATTTTATTAATTATTTATTATCATGTTCTTTATATAGTCATGTCGGATCACCACGTATAGTTAATTGGTTCCTAGTATATGAAGGCGTAATGTAAAGCGATTTTGCAAAGTTATTTTGCAATCTCATTTCGATAGGACCTAGTAGACTGGTACCCGGTAAACAGTGTATTCTACTGGTCCCCGAAATCACACTCATGATTGCAGGGTTATATATTGCAGTGTTTTTCTTCAACTCGGTTTTACCTGCACATTTGTCTACAGTGGGTATAATATAAAATATATATTTAAACCTATTTCTACAAGTTGTGGGGATCAATTTCAGGTTTGTGTCATTATTGTAACGATGTGTTTTACTGGCGTAAACATTTGGAGCTTCATACAGTTGAAACACGACTTCGACCCTAGTGTTTACCTTCCTTCGAACTCGTATGCCACGAGATTTGTAGAGGCAGATCGAGAGCACTTCCCTGATGACGGGGCATTTGTATCCATGTATTGTGGTGAGAGATTGTTTACATTACAAGACACAGTCAAACTTGAATTAAAAGACAACTAAAGGGAGGAGCACAATTGATCTATTAACCCTTAACCCGCTACATATATATACATGTATAATGGACTGTTCTTTCTTCGAGTTAAGACCACTCCATTTATGTGACAACGGGTGTTTTGGGGGAAATGACTGATCAGCAGCCGGACATTGTAAACATTGATCAGCCTGCGAGTTACTCACTGGCTGATATAGGTATACAATGGACGCAAAGGCTATTATAGTCGTGCTTAGCGGGTTAAGGGTTAACATAGGTGGTATCCTAATAATAGCGAATTTTAATTTAAAGCACTACGATTGGAAATTGAAACCTCGGTGTTCTCCTGATCAGTGTTGACTTTGATATGCTAGTAGTCGATTTATATGTATGTTCATAGAGAATATTATGTCAGTGCCTTTTACTATCAAGTTTATTAGGCGAGGCTTAGAAAACGAAGAATGGCGAGGCTCTCCGAGCTTCGTTTTCGTGCCGAGCCTAATAAACTTGACAGTAAAAGGCACTGACATAATACTCTATTTATCAAGTAGATTATCCACTTTTTCTGTATGAATTACTGTTATTATATACAGTTATCGAGGACGCCGCCATGTTGTTGTTTTTTGTTTGTTTTATGACGTCAGATAACGTTACCTACAATAAACGCCGAGGGATTCCACATTGATTTGCTTTATTGGTCAGTGCATAATAAAGCAAAATTAATTAGGTCACCTCGTTATTAGGCAGAAAGTGCAAATTCTATTATCCGACAGAGTGCGCACACGTCAAAGACTCCGATTTAAAAACATTAATACAATGTTTTTATTTGAAATCAAAATTGATTGAATTTTATGAATAATATATTCGAAATAATGTGACACGTACATACAACAGCGCCTTTACTTCCAGGTGGCATGATATTACACAGAGAATCTTGACAAGTTGTTGATGCTATATGACAAGATAACAAAGAAACGCTCGGTACAAGGTAGCACAGTGGATTTTTGGCTTGCAAGCTTTCAGCAGTGGCATAATGCTACAAATACGTCAGTTGATATATCTTCGATACACTCTTCAGGTAATGACTATGATTCTGATATGCTGTATTTCAACTATGTCTGCATATGTTCGCGTTCTACGTTTATTACAGACTGTATCGTTAATGTATCATGCTATACATTTTATTGAAAACTTATATCAATTATATGTGTTGGCTTTGAGCATAACATGTTAATATTTGTTATATGTTTTACCTGTTAATACGTACTTTAATAAAGTCATTTAAGTGCACTTCTAACACAAAAGCCAAACAACCAGCAATTATGTTGTGTGTGTTTTTCAGACAGAGCAAACACATATGTGAAAACGACCTTTTTCATTTGATATTGTCATATTTTCTTTATAAAAACCATTTAAAATATGATACTACAATTACATAAAAGAATCACCGTATTTGTTTTCATTGCTCGACACTAGTTTCCGAGTTTCCGATCCATTTCAGGAAACTCATACGAGACTCTCGAATTCTACGAATTTTTCCGAGAATTTCTAAAGACAGAGCATGGTAGATCATATTTCAGATATATAAAAATAGACAATACATCACATCCTCGAGAAATATTAGTAAGTAAAAGGCAATACAAAGCAATATGTTTACCTTATATTATATTTGCAGCTCGCTTACCGTCAAACATTATACAGTACGGCTCTCCAAATTATAGGATAAACGTACATATAGAGAGAAACCATACAAATATTGAGGACATCGGATTCTCTGTCTTGTATGATTTCATGTCATAAAGATAGAACTATGCTAAAACTACTAATTGCTGTAAATAGATTGAAACAAATCCATTTAAAATAGCTTCATATGCTTAACGTTTAATTTAATTGATAATTGTAAACACCAGTCTGGATCCAGATTATTGTACTCGTTTGTGCGAGGTTGAATCCTTTAATTATACCAAATGGTTTAAAGGGAGTACATCAGGATTTTTCTAGAAATATCTTAAATTATAAAAATGTTCCAATTCATGATAAAACACTTATATCAATCAAAATATGATGTTCGAACCATATTTTTAAGGTTTAAACTTCGAATACACCATATAGCTAGGACGGAATCGGGCATAAAATGCTGAAATTAACCCTGGTGCGTAACCTAGGATAGCACATATTACTGTACAGAATGAATTTCCTTGTAACTAAAGGGTCATTTTTAGGATAATTCATTATGTTTAGGCGCTTTAAAATAGAAAATATTATTATTTGTCAATTTTAAGTCGGACCCCTAGTCCCTTTTGAAAAGCCTGATGTACTCCCTTTAAAGCTAATTGTTCACCTTTTAATTTACCAAATATACATGCATACTGTCCTGCATAAATCAACACCTTAGGTTAATGATGGCGTTATAATAAAATGACGTTTTTATTTATTTCAAAAGTATTTATTTCCAATATTGTTTTATTAGAACATGGTAACATATATGAAACCTACTTTAATGCTTGTAGGGGTCGGTTTTAACATTCAGACATATTAAGTGTACCACATCGAAATGTAACATTGACGCAATGGACGATTTGCGCCACCTGGTGGACGGGTACAGTTTCAGAGGTGGTGGAACGTGCTTCGTATACTCTAACCCCCAGTATATGTTCAATGAAACGAACAAGGTATGAAAGAAATTGCTTTGTATCTGGAAAACTAGATGTAAAACTTTTTTTCGTGATTTGAGTTTTGATTTATTAAAGAAACTAACCCTCAAAATAACAGCAAAATTACACTTCAAAACTCTGTGCAGGTGTTCAGGTAATATAATAATGTATATGTTCCGATTAAAAGTAAAGGTTTATTTCCGGGTTCTTAAAATACCCGTGATTGAATATGTGTAAAATGAATTATGAGTTGGTAACCGTTAATTCAACGCTCCAGTTGTTGTTTTTTGGCCTGGCTGGTTAAAGCCGTTTATATTGTGCTACAGAGTTTGGATTCTCAAAATATGTAAGTTATGTATATACATTGTCGTCAGTAGTTACGGCGTACATATGTTGTAAAATGTGGCTTTTGTTGGCGGGATAGCTACTTTAAAATTAATAATACATATTCTGCAGCTTTATCTTGTCTATCGAGTCAAACGATTTACAGTATTTGTCCATTTATATAAGGCTCCATTTTCACATATCACTGAACACGTATTCCTAAGTATGAGATAAATAAGGAACAACACCGAAAAAAACACATTTCAAACTCTGTTTACAAACATGAGCTTATCAGTATGAAGTTTGAATGTTGTGTTTGTTTTTCATATATTTTTACAGGTACTAAAGTTGGAACTTTACCGTAATCTTGCACTGGCAGCCGTGTGTGTGTTTTTTGTGACATTAATTCTCATTGCCAACCTATGGACGAGTTTGCTTGTGTTTGTGAGCGTCGTGTTTACTGTTGTAAGTATTTATCCTTTAGAATTAACTCCCGGTATTTTATCTTGGTTGTGGAATATTGTTTGAAACTAAATAAAAATAACTTGATTCAAACATGGTTTGACTGTGAGTAAAAGTGAGGTTTGGTCACCCTGTTTTAAATCACCAACGTCGTTTTTGCCACTGATACTTCCAAGGCGGTAGCCAATTGTTAGCCCGTTTGTGTGTATGATGTCACATGCCTTGCTTCTTGTCAACATTGTAATTGTTGTGTGTTTGTATGCGTGCTTTTGGTTGGCTGTGGTCCTGTGTAAACAAATTAAGAGTGACGTTTGGTGCACCCTAGAACATGGTTTAAAGCCCCAGCGGCCTTTTTGCCACTAACCGTTCCAATGTGGTAGCCCTTTTTCAATCCTTTTATGGTTGTGATGTCATGTCTTGGCTTTTCTTCATCTTTGTAATTATTGTTTGTTTCTGTGCGTGTTTGTGGTTCACTGTGGTCCTTGGAAGCCACATTTCCTGTTCAATTTTTATATCTACTTTTATTATGTGATACTACGGTATTTATTGTAAAAGAGTATGCTAGTGAACCTTTGGAAACGGCCGAACACGATAAATACGAAATATTGCAGTCTCGGTTTGATTGAGACTTTTCATGAACGGTAGTGACATAGGCTTGCTACACACCCCTAGCCCCGAGTTGAGCAGAACTAAATATTCATAAATTCAATAGTAAAGAATTTCAATAGTGCAGTCATATTTACTGCCATTATTCCATGTCCAGCGGCGTATGGTCCCAAGGTAATCTCTGGAAAAGAATTATGTTGCCTTAGAAGTAAATACTTTGCTTAATGTGATAAATTTAATAAATTTAAACACATAGCCCGATTTTCCATGCTTTACTCTTAACACTTAATGCAACTGATACCTTCATTTAACAGGTTTTCACAGTTTGTGGTAGAAATGCAGGTTTGCTTTAAAACCATTTGCAAACGGTATTATATTCAGTTAAACTCGCCAGAAAAAGGCTACGTGTTATAATGGTATAAGTAAAGAATAAGTTTAAACATATGATATCATTCGTGTTTAAACAGATTGACGTTGCCGGGACGATGCAGTTTTGGGGTATATCTATAGATACAGCATCAAGCGTTATTCTGATTCTATGTTTCGGTTTAGCGGTGGATTACTCTGCTCATATAGGTCATACCTTCATGACAATCTCGGGTACCAATAATGGTAAGATATGAGAGCTTTATTCCATACAGTGATTTATCCAGTCAGGTAGTAAATGTTAATACATGTATATACTAATCTCAACCTTTGTACGAGTAGTAATACTAATTGTGTCAGATATTAAATTATGAGCTTGCGTTTGATATTAAATACAGTATTTTCCCTTAAACGGTTTTAATAATATATTTTCAAACACATCATATAATTGCTAAATTGCTTATTGACAGAGAGAGCAAGACAGACACTCATCAGTATAGGTCCAGCTGTGCTTAGCGGCGGCTTCAGTACCTTTTTGGCCTTTTTACTGTTAGTAAACAGTGCTAGCTATGGATTCACTCTGTTCTTTAGGGTAAGTTATAGCTTTGTTTAACTACTTTCTCGGCTTTTTATTGTAAGGGAGACAAGCTAAATAGGTATTTACTCAGTAATTCATGTGAGTTATTTATTTGACTTAACTGTTTTCTTGAGGTTTATACTTTTCTACGGATTCACTCCCTTATTAAGGTTGGCTTTACCATTACTACTGTTATTGAAACGTTCTAGTTACGGATTCACTCTATTTAGAATAGTGACTGTAACATTTGTTAGGGATACCTCCTACTTACGGATTAACTTTCTTCTGTAGGGTGACTTTACTATTTCATTACTATGTTACTATGTCCTTCTTGAATGCTACTTTCCTTGTCCGATCTTTTTATATTTCTTTTACTATTTCATTAAATGTTTCTGGACATTTGTCTATGGTCAGTGAATCATGCTAGTTACGGATTCACTCTATTCTTATGGGTTGCCATTTGTTTAAAATGTTTAATTTCTTGACGTATTTTTACTGTTAGTGAAACATTCTAGCCATAAATGCATTCTCTTCTAACGGTGTCTTTACCATTTGTTTAAAACATATTTCTTGATAATTTTTTGTCTTCTGTTCGTCAAACTTGCTAGTTACACTGACTTCTGAAGTGTGACTTTACCATTTCATGAAATTGTTTTTTTTACTGTTGTCTACTGTTAGAGAAAAGTGCTAGTTAAATTCACTCTCTTCTTTCGGGTGCCTATAAACTTCGGAAATTAAAGGGGTCTGACGGATTTCCTGACCACTTTACGAAATGAATCGATACATTCGTCAGAAAGTATACGACCCTTTAGTATTGCAACACATTTCATACTTAGTTATTGACCTCTCTACAGTCAGTCACTACGCTTCATTTTTCTCTTGAGCGATGACGGACAACCTCGTAGGACTCTTTGATTGCACCTTCTGAAACCCTGAAAGGGGAGATATGTGCGTGCACGTTCCTCAGGTTTTCTGGTCTTACCCTAGATTGGGTTTCTCTTTGGCTGCATCTGCTGTAGTTGTTCAGTACAATTCTGGGAACACCCTGAGGTGTTTCTAATGATATATTTTTATGCCCCCACTTGTGTGGGTGGGGGGGGGGGGGGGAATGGGGAGGTGGGGGGGGGGGGGGGGGCATATATATTTGCACTTGTCCGTACGTCCCAAAAACTTGTGTCGCGCGATCCTCCATAACTATTTAACCAACGGTCGCAAAATTTTACAGTAATGTTTGACCAGCAAGTGAAAATGCGCACCTGGGTTTTCGTTTTCATTTTGGACCAAGAACCACAGATATGGTCCTTGAATTAGCTAAAATAAGGGCTGAACAACTTGTGTCGCGCACTCTTCCATTACTGTTTAACCCACGATTTTAAGACTGAATTATACAACTGGCACCAAACACTGTTTGGCTTGAATACTTTATTTGAAATATGTTAGCTACATACTTACCATGGTTTTCAGGGTAAATTCTAAGTTTAGTTAAAACCTTTTTTAGACTGCCTTGTTGGTTAGAGAATAGTTAACGCGGGGATTTCTTTATTTACACTGTCCCGTTTTATTGGGTTGACAGTAGGGTAAGTGTGAGGTTTGGTGCACCCTAGAACCTGGTTTAAACCCCCAGCGGCATTTTGTTGCCACTGACCGTTCCAAGGCGGTAGCCCTATTGTCAACCCTTTTGTGTTTGTGATGTCTTATTTTATTTTATTCATCTTTGGATTTGTTCTTTGTTTCTTTGTGTGTTTGTGGTTGACTGTCGTCCTTGAATGCTGCTTTTCCTGTTCGAATTTTATGTCTATATTTACTACAGTTAGCTATATTTAATTATGGTGAGATAAACAGGTGATTGTATTTTCTATTTTCGTCATTGGTATAGTAATATAGTAACGTCTCCTGTTTTACCTACATATTTGAAAATACAGTGCTTTTTGTTTTCAGATTTTTACGTCAGTAGTGATATTCGGTTTATTCCATGGTTTGACGTTTTTACCTGTAATACTCAGTGTAGTAGGGCCAGCGCCATATGAAACTTCCACATCAACGAACGACAACCATACTTCTAACCATACAGGTTCGGAATATATTCATCCAGACCATCTACATGACGATTACTTAAGGGATTTCGATGCATCGAAGCCAATGAATGGAGACTTGTGTAAAGTTAAGAGTTCCTCAGAAAGTCACATGTTTGATGGATTACATACATTATTGAATCAGGATAATCCAAGGGTATGTATTGACTTTAAATCAATAACAAAATGTGTTACCAAGTGTATCAATAAGAAAACATGTTATCAAATCTACATATAACAAAATGTTTTATCGACTGTGTTAGCATGTATTATTTAGAATTTTTTACAAAATGTGTATATATGGCTTTATATTTACCAAAATCATTTAAATAATGTTGATATATATTCGCAAGAAGTGTTTATTCTACTTAAAACGTCCTTTTCAGTATTCTGGTTCCTATTATGAGCAAACATCGAACGGCTCTCTGGTGCAAATAGCAATGTCAGACCCGTCAGCAACAAACAACACATCTGGTATCTGGAATAATCACTGACGAAGGATATTGACAAGAAAACAGTGCGAAATGTAAATTAGATGGTTATATAATAGGCCGTCCTAAGATACCATTATTGTCAAAATGTAGATGCTGAAGCAGATTTTATAGTTAATATGGAACAATATGAATGATACCCCGTGCAGTGTGGTGGATGTGTTGGGATATCACTAACTAAGCGTTCTGTTGTTGTGGCGATATCAGGACGTCATGCCATCTACCTGCGACAGTATATACAACCACACTAGTACTAAACATTGTTCACGGCAATAGCAGGAATACTAGTTTTAGACGATGTTAACGTGTTGGGAGTTTTTGTTAAAAAAAACATGTTTCTTGCCATATTTAACGAAAGGTTGAGGAAGTGGAATTAAAAATGTTTATTTCCAAGTAATAACAATGTTATATTATATAATCACATTCGTAAGAGAGTAAGAAGGTTCACCCTGATGATATTATTAATACATTTCTAACAACTATAGCCAAATGGGGGCAATATATTATAAATATAGGGGTGCCACTGAGTTTTGTCGGTGTGTTCTTGGGCAAGACACTTTCCCTTAGCCTCGTCCGTCGGATGGGGACGTAAACCGGGCGGTCCCGTGTATCGGACAGGCTGTGGACCCATGATGACGCCTACCTAAAGCCCATTGGGACGGTGGCGTTTGATGTTTGTCCATGATCTTTCTTGTCGTGCCCTTAATGGTTTATTCTCTTACTGCTCTGGCTTCTGCCAAGTCATTGAGTATTTTCATTGTGGCTTTCTAGGCTATTGGTTTTTTTGTATTATATTTACACGAGCATATTTGTGTTTTACTTATATTGCCTATTGATGCTGCCTTGTTAGTTAGAGATTAGATCATGGCGGGGATTTCTTTATTTACACTGTCCTGTTTTAATGGGATTACAGTAGGGTAAGTGTGAGGTTTGGTGCACCCTAGAACCGGTTTAAACCCCCAGTGGCCTACTTTGCCACTGACCGTTCCAAGGCGGTAGCCCTATTGTCAACCCTTTTGTGTTTGTGATGTCGTTTGCATTTGTTATTGCTTTTGCCTTCTTCGTTGTCTGTTTGCGTGTTTGTTTCTGTGTTTTGTGGTTGACTGTCCTCCTTGAATGCTACTTTCCCTGTAAGATCTTTTTATATTTCTTTTTCCTCCGAGCACGTTAAAGAACCATAGGAATCTATTCAATAATAAGAGTAGGGCACGGTTCCCGGATTCATATGTATCCTTCCCCTCTCTCTGGGGCGGCTCTAACTAACCTATACTGTGTTGATGAGCCGTTAAACAACATTCAATTCAATTCAAAATACCTTTCAAATGTATAAAAGATACTAGATTACAATGGTTTCAGAAAAAAATAAGCCACATAATTACTGCTACAAACATCCTTTTGACAAAAATGAAGATAAAAAATGGTAATTCATGTAGCTTTTGCACAGAGTCTCCAGAAACCATTACACATTTATTTTGGGAATGTAAATATACTAAAACATTTTGGGATATTTTTAAGATTACTTGCAATGATAATAATATAGTAATCCAACCTGAATGGTCTACAAAAGAAATAATATTTGGGTCTAGTGAATATGACAATGTTCTAAATAAATTAATTTTGTATGCAAAATACTTTATATATAAATGTAAGTGTGAGGTTTGGTGTACCCTAGAACCTGGTTTAAACCCCAAGCGGCCTTTTCTGACCGTTCCAAGGCGGTTCCCCTATTGTCAACCCTTTTATGTTTGTGATTTTGTGATGTCTTATTTGCTTTTTATTCGTCTTTAGGGAGCCCATGCCCCAATATGGCATACAGTTGTTCTTTGTTTCTGTCTGTGTTTGTGGTTGACTGTCGTCCTTGAATGCTACTTGTCCTGTTCGATTTTTATATTTATATTATAAATCCCTAATTAATTAGTTTTGTCTTAAATTTTAAGAGTTACATTGTGCAACACATCTATCTTGTTCTTTCTTCTTCTTGTTTTTTTTTTTGGCTTTTTTTTTTTCGACAAAAGAAAAAAATCAAAAGGAAAATCCCAAGAAATGTGTAGTTATATCTGTTAAATTATGTTCCCCGCTATTTCCACAGAATAATGAAGAGTCACACCTCCATAGAGATATCTTGTCATTTATTTATATATTTATTTTGGATAACACCATTTTGTTTCACACAGTCAACTGTAGGAAAACTCAGCAGAGATAGTATGTGGATCTTGTATACAATTTGAAACACTCATACGTTGATTATGTTAGCATTGTATTTATCTACGTTATACAATTCTTTATACAAGCTATATGTAATAGGTTTTGAAAAAACTAGCATATCTTTATAATTATCAATGAAGGCGTATTAAATTAAAAAAAATAATATTTTGACAACTTTGTAAATGTTTACTGCTTTCAAGATTTAAAGGGGCACACAGCAATCTGGTGTATTTGTAAATAAAATTCTTTTGAAAGACCCTCAGATTGCAGAGACCCCATTTTATCAAAATTGTTAAATCTTCTTTTGAACATTGTAAAATAATTTTAAAAAACTCCCGATTTATACAGTTTCTAATGATGATATGCATTTTTTTCTTCTAAATATTATGAAAAATGTTTATATAAATATTATGCATATTACATCTATATATGTACGGTTTGTTGAGGGGTAGCCCTCCACGACCATCACAGACCTATTACCACACTGATCAACCGGTCAGATGGTTGCAGAGAAGTCAGATTGGCGAAAGTGGATGGTGGGGTTAGTATTTTTACTTTCTGTTGCCTATTTTGCTAAAATGTTTGGAAAATGAATATGAAGATTTGAAAAGGAATTAAAGAGGAAGCTTTCATCTTAAATATCCGGTAATAAAATGACGTTAGTACGTATAGCACCATGTATAAATGTCCAAAGATTTGTAAAAACAGTGACATTTTCAGAATAAACACAAATAACGTACTGATACTCGCAATTGTAATTCAGTTTAAAACGCTTGTCAAGATCGTCAATACTTTCTGTATAACTGCACAAAGTAGATTATTGAAATAATGAAAACTTTCTTAGTTATAGCATTTTAAAGTCGACAGGGTAAAAAAAATAGCGAACCGGAATGTCAGATGTGTATTACAAGTGCGAACGAAGAAGTCAGATTGAACATTTCAGATGCGAACGGGAAGGTAAGATTGATTTAAGCAATTCTTTCGCCTTTTCGACGATTGCTAGGGTAACCACTGTACATTTTGGATTGAAACTTAACACAAGTACTTGTAATTACTTATATATGTTTTCAGCGCATGCATTTAGTAAACATTATGTTACCTTTTGACATATTGGACATATATGGTTTGTGGTAAATAGTAAAGACAAAGCAACCTCAATTGTCTATGAAGACTAAATTCAAATATTTTTTGAACAGTTGGTGTGCGATTTTATGCCCCCGAAGGGTGTGCATATAGTAATCGCACCGTCCGTCCGTCCTTTCGTCCGTCACACATTACGTGTCCTGTCAATAACTGACATTTATGGAGGGATTTTCACGCGCAAAATCCAGGTCAGTAGCTCAAAGGTCAAGGTCACCCTCAGACGTCAAATTATGATATAACCTGGATGTCCATATACCCCCTCCCCCCCCCCCCCCCCCAATAATTGTAACGTTCCTACGCCCATGTATGACAGTGACCTATTCTTGAGAAAAAGATGTAATCAATAAAACAATTCCATGAATTAATTGGTCAAACACAGAGGTGTTTGTATTGGTAGTCATAAATCGCCGCACCGCCCATTGGAATTCCATTACCAGCTAGCTACGCCCCTGAATAAACAAGAAATGTCCCTGAAAGTGATGCTTTTGTTTGGAGATGGTGTTCAAAACAATATTTTAGGGAGTGGGGGGGAGGGGGAATGGTGGAGGGAGAATATCGGAACGAAAACATTTTTTTGGTGGGGGGGCGGGGGGTCATGTCAAAAATAACGGGGTGCATGGGGTAGTGTGACCTTGACCTTGAAGGTACTGACCTAGATTTTGCGCGTGACACGTCGTCTTGTTGTGGTGATCACTTGTGCCAGGTTATATGAAAATCCTTCAATGGATAACAAAGTTATATATCGAACACAATATACATGACTTAAAATCAAATATAGGGCCATATGGCATGATTTGACGTCTGAGGGTGACCTTGACCTTTAAGCTACGGAACTAGATTTTGTTCAAAAAATATTTAAATTTAGTCTTCATATGACAATTGAGGTTACATTGCCTTTACTATTTACCACAATACATATATGTCCAATATGTCAAAAGGTAACACAATGTTTACTAAATGCGTGCGCTGAAAACATATATAGATAATTACAAGTACCCGTGTTAAGTTTCAATCCAAAATGTACACTGGTTACCCTAGCAATCGTCAAAAACGCGAAAGAATTGTTTAAAACAATCTGACCTTTCCGTTCGCATCTGAAATGTTCTATCTGACTTCTTCGTTCGCACTTGTAAAACACATCTGACATTCCGGTTCGCTATTTTCTTCTTTAAAATGCTATAACTCGGAAAGTTTTCATTATTTCAATGAGCTACTTTGTATAGTTATACAGAAAGGATTGACGATCTTGACAAGCGTTTTAAATTGAATTACAATTGCGAATATCAGGTCGTTATTTGTGTTTATTCTGAAAAATTCATTGTTTTTACAAATCTTTGGACATTTATACATGGTGCTATACGCACTAACAACCATTTCGCCAATCTGACTTCTCTGCAACCATCTGACTTCCCTGCAGCCGGTAGATCAGTGTGATTACGGGGTGAATAAATGGATTACCATTACATTGGTGGTCGAAATTAAAAAAAATAATTCCGAAGGGTGAACATTCATGTTATCACCTTCTCAGGAATGTGATATTTATTTTCTTATACCGATAACATCTAAGGTTCATTTTCAGCACAGATTTCACTTTGCCGGTTGTTTTTTCTCCTTTAAAAAAGTTGATATGCATGTTATAGCATTGGATTGGAAATAACCTATTTAAGAAAATGAGTGGTAGTTAATTGAAATCATAGCATGTTTACCATACTGAGCCGATGACGTTGCCGAAACAGTAAGCACACGAACATGTGTTGAACCGTAAATTTCACAGAAACAAATTATTCACACGTGTGAGGAATTCACATTTTTGTTACAAATACGGCCGTAAATATCACTAATCGAAAATGTGACATATAGGTTTGACTTTTTTTTACTTTTTCGTACGAACGTATTTTACACAGCCAGCTGACAGGATACAGTTTATCGCTTATATCATACAATTAGTATGTTAACAGTCTAGCGGCCACATTTGTCAAGCAATCTTGACCAACCTTGGAAAAAACATATATGACCAAAGATCTCGGCCAAGTTCGATTATGGGCCACATCGTACAAGTATGACCAGAGTTATGGCCCATGATTTAGCAAAAATGCTATATTCTACCTTGTTAACACACTACAGTATAATCAATTATTGACCAATCTGAATGTCGGCTCTATAACTTTCGCACAATTATTCCTCATATAAAACAATGGTGCGCAGCGCGCAACGGCTGGGCGGCTATATTCATGGTCAATGTCGCTGGGCGCTTAGAGGTCATAGAGTTTGTATGGACATTCGTGTCCGCTCTGTATATTCCACATATATAGACCGATTTTCAAATTACTCATGACACATTTATTTCTTATAACACAAGCGTGCAACCGCCAGGCGGCTACCTTCATTGTCAAGGTCGCACTAAAGCAGGGGCACCCATGTAGTATGGACACATTTGTAGGTACTGAACCTTTATGAAAGGGATTTACCTGTATTGATATTTTCATTTGTTCCGTTTACGGACAAACATGTAACCATTAAAATATGACATGCATATGGCGGTGGACATGGAGTATCTTTCTTCCCCATGTCGTACGGCGTATGGTCCCAGTATTTAATAAAATTAAATGCCCCGAAGAGCGAAATAAACATAATAGAATAAGTTACATTTAGCAAAAAAAAAAAATGTTATCGCCAGAAGACATAATCGGCTTAAGAGATCAAATACTTCAACATAAAAAGGAATGATACGTCAGAAGTCGTGAAATAATAAAATTCATTTTATTACGATCAATATATCTAGCAATATTTCAAACCATTCGATGTATCAACCAACAACCTGTGACGAACCACTATAATCCTGAAAAAGCAGAAAACCCGCAAAGGTCGACCATAGGCCTCCAAGTACGTTATCTCCAGGTTGCCCGTTTTTGATAGAAACATCGTCACCGGCCTTTAATTGGAGGATGGCTGTTTGAGAGGATTGCTCATCCGGAGTGAGGATAAGCCCCGACAAATGGGAACCATTGACATCCAAGTATGCGTAATAGTGATGATCGGATGCCGTTGCGGTCTCTGCGGAAACTGTAAAAAAGAAGATGTATGTTCCAGTTACTGGAGCGGTGAAAATGCCCTGTGTGCGGTGATACGCGTTGCCCAGGTTGGTGACTGTATTGTCAAATGCAATGTTTTGATTGGCTCCTAGATGAAGAACGTCATGGCCAATCACGCTGGCGTAGAAGGCTACCTCAACTTCAGATTGTGCACGACGTTTTCGATATTCTGTAACGGAAATATATGAAAATTGTCGGTTAAACATGCAACACATTTTTCACCGGTGCATAGTACAATAATTAAGTATAAATGCTATTGACATCAGAACAAACAATAACAAAACAATTTAATAATTACTGCTCAAATCATTTGAAAAGCGGTATAATTTACAAAAGACATTAAAGTTAAATGACAATAATATCTTTGTTATCTCGAAGCATAACACAATCAATCATAACCAGAGCCAAGCTAATGAAGTTAAGCCGTAATACATCTTCAATGTAAATCAAGCCGATTGTTAAGCAAATTAAACATATATCGCCGTTATAGGATTACATTCATTGTATTTTATTAAAAGTATTAGTCATATATTTATTCTCACCGCCAAACTAACCTGTTATCGGTACTGAGGCATTTACAGAACCGTTTGCATCTTCGTTCGCTGCTTCTTTCCTTTCATTTGTAAAATATGCTCTATCTTCAGAGTTGTGTATTATTTGGTTGTCTGGTTTCTCCAGCTTCTCGGTATCTTGTTCACTTTCTGATTTTAGTTGAGAAAGTTGTTTTTGAAGCTTGTCTTCTTTTAGAGTAATCAGTGTTTCCAAGGAAGCCACTTTGTTATGCAGTGTTCTGATTTCCTGCTGATTCTCCGTATCTTTTTCTTCCATGGATTTCATCTGTTTCTTTATATCCCGAAGTTTGTGTTGATTTGCTTCATCTCGAGCTTCCAGCTCCTCCACTCTATTTATTAGAAGTTCAAACTTTCTGTTTATGGACTGCATATCGAGATGATCATTTGGAAAGAATCCCTCCTCACGCGTTAGTGGTGGAGACTGATATCCCAGTGCCTGACATATTCCGAAAAAACACAAAATCAAAATCAAATCGCTCATTGTTCGGCAGTATAGTTATACATCGGTGGTTAAGACTGAACTTTGTTACTTATGGAGCCTTATCAGAACTATCAATTTTGGTAAGTGGGCCATTATCTGGCATTGCATGACTTATGGCATGAGGTCGGCTTATATTTCAGATAATTAAGCAATGAACCAACGTAGATTACAGACATTTGTGCACTTGTATGGTAGAATAGACATGCAAGTGAATATTCTTCGTCATCCTTTTCGTATTTTCTTCTACTCCTATAGCCATTGTAAAATCCAATGTGCACTCAGTGAAATACATGAAATACATTAAAACGTGATGGAAATTTAGTGATAAATGAAATCATGTTTAACTTCCCAATTTACATATTATGTCATACTGGGACAACTATCAAAGTGGAACATGACACGAAGGATGAATATTGCCATCAGACTTGCCACCACCATAGCTCAAACCAACTCTCCAACGTATCGGATGAATGACGCGTTTCATTTCTATTCGATCGATGAAAGTGACGTTACAACAATTTATTTCACACATGTCGTTTACTTACGTTAGTTTCTTTACGCTGTATGAATATTTTTGTAAATCATACTCAGTAATGTATAAACAACCTTTGAAATAAATCGTGTTGGCAGACTGCTAATTATTAGGTCTTTGAATAATTAATTTATTAAAAGCTGTGGTAACAGTAGAAAACGATGCACCCATTTTGGTAAAACAATCATCTGTTCAACATTTCTGAGAATGATATTTGTAACAGTGATCAGCTATGTCTATTTGTGTGACCATTCACATCATGACTCAGACAACTTTAGAAATAAGTTTGGCATGATCGTTAGGACATTTCTAAGCAACCTTATGGCACGTTTGCACACTAATAACGAGAACATAGGTTCTCAGTGGTGCACCAGGTGTAAAATAAATCAGAGAATCACACCAGGTTGTGATTAAGTGTACACATGGTGCATACTTATGTTTCCAGTTGGGATCACAGGTTTGTTTAAGAACCCATGTTTTCATAATTATTGTGCACTTTGCGCGCCAACCTCGTCATCTTTGGGAATAGAAACAATGCAATGTCTACTGATTTGTGTCCACACGTTTAGGCCAGTCGATGTAATGTGTATAGTAATGTAATAACAAGGTATGTGATGGAAGTAACATATGACATTAAGTTGACCAACTTCAACACAATGGCTGCTTTCGTTACGTAATATTTGCTTTCTATTTTTAAAATTAACATGTGTCGTTAACCGTTTGATAACATTATGAATGCATTATGTTTTCGATTATATTGTTTAAATATTTAACATATCTGTAATTTGATTATGTTTATCTGCTGTGATAGATCTGATTTCGACAGGCTTATTTGCAATATTTGAAATATATCGTAATATACTGTATGCGTTAACACTTGTTTTATTTTGTTAAAATAATATGAAATATGAAAAGTAACTATGTTTTCATTTGTATTAGACCAGTGCGAATGCAATTAATGATGAGACAATATTTGGGTTACCCAATTAATTTAAAGGGACACATGGCAATCTTGATTTTTTAAAAACTAGCGGCGTCCCGTTAGTTTTTTCTTCATACATTGCATTTGTTCAATCATTAATGTTAATTATAAGAATTGTATTAAGCCATTTGTTTTTGCATATTATTAACTTTTGATATTATTCCACCAATTATATATTATTAAAACTTATAGTATAATAAGACGAAATAGTGAATACTTAAAATTTGATTTATTTAAATGTACCCAGGGTAAAAGTAAACATGATACTGGATATATAATTCGAGACACCCATTTTAAACACTTCAAGATTGCCGTGTGTCCCTTTAAAAGACACCTTAATGCGCACAAACACCATTGTATGTATGGAGAGTAGGGTTAGATAAGTAGCTCTGACAATTTTGACTTACATGTAATTCACTTTCGTAATTGACTGAGTGATTCCGAAAGTTTTCCTAATGAGTGTTTTTGATTTACATATATGTATCGTGACTTTGTTCTAACTGTAAAACAATGTAATGATATCAGTTGTTATGTTAAAGGGACACATGGCAATCTTGATGTGTTTATCAAGCATTGAAATTAGCGTCATATGTTATTTATCCAGTAGACTTTAAACCTGCTTGCATATAATTAAAATATAATTTTGAGTTTTCTTTTGTTCATCTTATTCTACAATATGTTTATCTATATTATTGGTGAAATATAATCAACAGTTAATAATACGCAAAAACTATTTGTTTCAAACTATTATTATAATTAATAGTAATGATTAAACAAATATAAGTTGTGCAGAAAAACTAACGGGACGCCGTAGGTTTTTAAAAAATATCAAGATTGCCATGTGTCCCTTTAAATGTAAAACAATGGAATGATATCAGATGTTAACTGTGTTGAGTAAAGTGATAACTGATAACAACGTAATACCTGTGTATTAATAAAAGCAGGCTGACCACATTGTTACATATTCAGTTAATAGTTTATATTGTAGAGCCGTTTTACAGCAAGTAGTTATTTTGGTATTTAGCTCGGAATTCAGAATTAACACAAATTATAACATGGTATACTCAATTGTTTTATATTGTAAACTGGAGAGATTTGTTGTTATTACTGTTGCTTTGATAATCCCCAATCAATAGTCAGTGATTCATGACAAGTAGTTCGACAGGATATAATACCGGCAAATGGTCGAGAAACACAGCTAGACTCCATTTTGACCACTACATGCGATATGTGTCTCCGGATTGCGCTTGTTCTGTATTTGTTGTCGGATGGACTATAAACCTTAGAACGACACACACACAACACACACAGAGAGAGAGAGAGAGAGAGAGAGAGAGAGAGAGAGAGAGAGAGAGAGAGAGAGAGAAACACAGCTAGTGCTTTAGTAGTTGAAAATGGATGATGTTTTGTAATGATAAACACAGCTAGTGCTTTAGTGGTTGAAAATGGACGATGTTTTGTAATGATAAACACAGCTGGTGCTTTAGTGGTAGAAAATGGATGATGTTTTGTAATGATTTGATAATAATATGTGTACTCCCTGCTTTATTGAAAAAAAATCAACAATATAACAATCAAACAATTGAGTTCGTGACTTAGTAATCTTTTGATACACATAGTTTTACATTATTCTCAATGTGATCATTTCGTTAAAGTCAATTAGCACGTTAAGACCAGCAACTATGCCGCCAAAGGAACATTTGAGAATTATGTGGTTAATACTTGTGACGTTATCTTCATATGGTAAGCCATCTTAATGTTTAATCAACAACTTTAAATTAAACAGATTAAATACATATTAGGAATTTGAAACTATGATAGTGTACATTACTCATACTTGTACTTGCATAACAACACCAGCTGGATGTATAACAGGCGTTTAATTCAATGAAATGTCCACAATACAGCATTAAAATTTATCAAAAAACATATCCAAGAAAAAAATCATTAGGAATTTCAACTAAACAAACAAGCTTAGATATACTATAAAACTACACTATTTATAGTTTTAAAATACGAAACAAATGTGCAAAAATGAATTTAATAGTAGATACGGAAAACCGAGAATCCATTCCTATGCTACAGAGTTAAGCAGAAACGTATTATTAAGCAAAAGTAAATGGAAATACTTGGATATACACAGTAGCATTTGTAGAATATTGTCTGTTATTAGTTTTTCTTATGTTTAAATTAATGTTAATGGTTTGTAATTACACAAGAAATCCAAACGAGGATAAGGCGCTCTCGTGGGTTCTTTGACGGTGAGAATCGCCGAGTTGTTATGTCCCTGAAGGGAGGCATATAGTAATTGCATCGTCCGTCCGTCCGTTAGTTCGTTCCTTCGTTAGTCTGTCCGAAACAATAGTGTCTCAGCCATAACTTTGAAATTACTTAAGGGAATTTCATGAAACAAATGTTAATCGCAATGAAAGCAAGAATCAGCAGATCTGTACCTCAAATGTCAATGTCATACTTGGAGTTCAAAGGACACATTAGTAATAACTCGCTTTTAGGGGGCATTTGCCCCTTATTGGTGACAGTTTTCATTTGTGTTAGCAAAGTATGACCAAATAAAAGGAAAAATGGATTAAATATTTTATTATTGGGGAAACATAGCTATTATTAAATTCAGTAAGGCCGGTGGTATCCGATTTTTAACAACAGTGAACGTATACTAGTTTTTTCAACATAAGCATACTCTTGGTATGTACGTCTTTACTTCAAGCTGTACTATGAAAATGTTTCTGTATTCACATATTTGATCATACAGAGTACGTATCAAGTGAGATAGGGAGTATTAGTACTTCCCGAAATCATTTTTTTCTTTAAATGCTTTGTAAACTTCTCTCTTGCTAGGTTGTGCTGACTGGGCATTTGTTTGTATTATCAACTAGTGTTAGTTTTATAAAGTATGCAATACTTTCTATTTTGAAAATCAGATCAGAGCTATATCTACATGTTTTGAACGGAACTTTCCTTTTTTCATTGCCTGATCCAGATTGTAAAGAAAAGGAAAATGGAAAATATGACAAAAATATATTAATAATGTTAGGTTATCGAAGATGGACTGTGAAAGAAAACACAATAATAAAAACAGATAATATTTATTGGAATAAACTGGCCATGGTTTCAGCATAATATAACAAGAAACATAATGTGCATGTCAAATGTGCAGTCACGATACTTATAAACAATTTTGAAAAATGGTCATAGCTCAGACCAAATTTTGAAGACATCGGACATTTGTTTCTTACAAATTTACATTAAATAACAACGAAGGCATACACTCTCAATATTGACATAATATTTTTTATAAAAGACCGAGATACATGCTTATCATTTTGATTTTAGTCTCCCGTATTTAGATACAACCAGCTGACTAATCGTCCCATTGAAAAAGACCGGATATACGGTGAAGCGTACACATTACTCAGTCTTAAAACTAACAAGAAACAGGAAGGCCACAATCTTTGCAGCAAGGGTGGCCACAAACTCACGTAAATTATCCACCCCCACTACAATAAAAGGATTTATGTCGATAATCGACAAATCCCATTATTTATGTCTGATTTTAGACTATGCTTCATCGTCTCGATTGCATCATCGGTGTACAACAGTAAAAGTAGCTTCAGACAGTTAACCTCTTAATTTGGATCGTTAACGTCTTTGTAGTTGTGCAAATTATATCCATATCATTGAAGAACAGGCAATACAAAACCCACGATATTATTTTTTTACCATGATGGACTCCCAATAAAGGGACGAAGATCCGCCTTTTTTCAAAGCAAGTCTTCTTCGTTTCGTACATCTTATATACGACTTTAAAAACGTTGTTTGTAACTGTGCTAAGTTGTACTTTATCAAAAGCTTAACAACGTCTTTAAAAGCCCAATAGTGTTTCTTTTTGTTTAAAAGCAAACTTTGAATAAGCATAGCATTTATAAAAGAGAGGCATATCAAATATATGGTCCGTACATTTTCCCTAAAACAACACTGACTTTCTTTTAAAATAGCGTTGTCCTCGATGAATGTATTTAATGTATGATTAAGAATAGTGTTTAAAAGTTTTTCGACGCGTCTTAAAATTATAATTGGTCTGTAGTTGGGTTAATGGAATCTCCTTTATTTTTGTTTATTTCATTTATTACATTTCTATGGGTGAATTATCTGGATTTCTCAGTGAAAGAGTGTTGAAGACGTCAACAAAGCGAAACATCTATATGGTTAAACTCACAAACGTATTTAATTAAAATGTAATAGATAGATTATTTAACTGTTTGGATTAATTTTATGGAAATCCGTCACTCAGCGGTAGGCGTGTTTTGTTTTCAACTCACTCGCTTCCGCTCGTTCGTGAAAAGAACCACACATCTACCAGCACGTGAAGGATTTCTTATAATCGATCCAAGCAATTAAATAATCCCTATATACCGTACCTTCAAGCTAAACGTGAAATGACCTGTATCTAATATAAAGTTAAAAGGCCGGAAATAAGTTGGTATTAATTAGTGGTTTTGATATATTCATTTGAAATGTTATCATTATAGCTTGTAGCTTTTGCATCTTTCTGTGTGTTAATACTAATGTAACAAATATTGATCGATACCGGTGATTGTCAGCTTAAGCTCTTATTGTTTGACAAATATTTTTTAATTTGGTAAAAGTCAGATATCATTTATTAAGGTTCGCCTTGTCTTATGCTAGTAGAGATCATTTCCGATTAAGCTGTAATGGAACATGCTTCATTTCAATACAGCAATAATTGTAAATAGGCAATAGCTGTTTTTATGCGTATTGTTTCAGAATTTGCTTCTGTGTCCCCTTCAATACAAGACAGTATCACAACGGAGGTGTCATTTCAAAGTCCGTCCACGGACGACAAAACAACCACATATATATTGCCCGATATTGCGACAACCGAAGCAGAACATGTTACCTTACTATCTTCCGAATCAACAACAGCTACCATTAAAAATAGTTCCACCATGGCGTCCACACAATATATGATAACAACAGACACATATAAAGTTCAAAGTACCGAAGTAAATGCTATTTCGGAAAATACGACTGGGGAAGCCATACCAGCAACGGTATTACCGGACACAACGTCAACTTTAAGCAGTAACATTTTTACAACGCTGTCGAAGTCTGATGAAACAGACAGTAAACTGATCTCAACGGAAACTTATACTCATTCGACAGCAGAAACAACAGCAGAAACAACATCAGAATCTTTATATGGAGACGTTAGTAGTATGTCAGGTAATACTCAGCTTTGTTATGTAATTATAGCATTTAACACGTTATACTATATACTATATTACTAATATTGACGAGAACGTTTATTTAGTGCTGTGTGGCGGCCATAAAAAGTTGCCCCGACCATAAATCAGTAGTGTTATTCTTATTGGTCCTTTGGGATCATCAAGCCCAGTCTTTGTGGCTTTAAAGTAGAATATTGCTTAAGCTTTGCTAGGATGTGTGAGAAGTGTTGCACTTCACATTACATCTCATGAACAGACTCAGTAAAAAAGAGTCAGCTACTTTTATCTCTTGTTTGTTTTTGTTGCTTGCAAGGGATCGCCTGTTCACTATTTTTATATTACTATATCTAGTAAAGGTATCTTTACCAAATAATTACACAAACTTCTCTTTATGTGTGTGTTTGTGGTTGACTGTCGTCATTGAATGCTACTTTTCTTGTTTGATTTTCACATCTACTTTTTGGTTGACTGTGTCCTGTAAATGCTGCATTACATGTTCGACTTTTATAGTTAGTAGTATAACATTACCTCCTCTTTGGGTGTTTGTTTGGGTGTCTGATGAATTGTATTTAGGTATGATATCTGTCAGAAATATGTTATCCTCTTGAAATAAAAATATTATTATAATTATTATTAATATTATTATTATTAACATATTTCTTTTGATATACTTGTGTTTAGTCGGTCTTGGCGATGCCATTATTGGAGCATCTGTCGCAGCTGCAGTGACTGCTGTTGTTGTGGCGGCCATTATATTCATCGTGATGCGTAAACTGAGAAAAAGGTATTTACTTGTATGTTATTACCATGATGTTTATTATAATTACAATTATTTTATATCATGACGCGTAAAGAACATCCTCAGGCTGAAAATAATCGATAATGTAAATATCTCAATGAAACTTACAGGAACCTGTATTTGTTTTGGATGTTTTAGTGACTTTTAAATCCACACTTTCAAAGAAAAATAAATATACTGTGGTCGATCCCATCCGTCCGTTCGTCTGTGCGTATGGACAACCGTTAGTCGGATTTTCTCTTCCTTCATGAGTTGAAGCAGGGTGTTTGTATTTGGCACAGTTGTTGCTTTGGATGTGTAGATGATAACAAAGGTTTAAAATCCAGATCTGACCTCAGGGGTCAGAGGTCAATCTGACCTCAGGGGTCAGAGGTCAAGGTCAAAAGGTAAAATTCACCAAAGTGAACATCAAACCCGTGATTTTCGATATTGTTAAGGAAATGCCTTACATGCTTTAAGTAATTATATACTCATACAATATGGAAAGGGTTTTGCGATTCGATGTACAGATCATCCTCCCTGGTGAGGGTTGTTATGGTCATATGAGGTCTGCATGCATATTTGTTGTTTTCTGGTAACGTAACCTAACTGCTACTACATCAGTTGAAGGAAGGTATTTATATTGAATGGTTGTGCTTTCTTAATAAGTTATGTGTAGATGACAATGAAGGTTTCAAATCCAGAGATAATCCCTACAGGCTAGAGATCAATGTCAAAAGGGCAAATTCACCAAAATTATCATCAAACCCGTAATGTTCAATATTGTTACTGAAATGCCTTACCTGCTATAAGTCATGATATTCGCATACAATATGTAACGGGTTTTGCAATTTGATGCACAGATCCTCCACCCCGTGGGAGGGAACTTATGGTCATATACGGTCAGCAAGCATGCTTATTGTTTCCTCGTAACCTAAACCATCAATTGAAGGAGGGTGTTCATATTTAACACGTGATTGTTTATGATGTGTAGATGACAATGAAGGTTTTGAATCCAAGTTTTGCCTCATGAAGCCTGAGGTCAAGGTCAAAGGTAAAATTCATCAAAATGAACATTAAACTCGTGATTTTCAATATTTGTTTAATGAAATGTATTTACATGCTAAAAGTAATGTTAAAAGCAAACAATATGAAATGTTTTTTTCATTTGATGTGCGGATCCTCCTCCCCGGGAGAGGGAAGGTATGGTCAAATGGGGTCAGCATGCATGTTAATTGTTTACTCGTAACCTAAACTTCTCTTACATTAAATTAAAGAGGGTTTGCATATTTTTTGGCACAGTGATTGATTAGGATAAGGTATGATAACAAATACAAGTATTACTTTCCGAGTCTTACTCCTGGGTCTTGCATTGCATTACTAACTATATAGAGGATATTTGTTTGTTTGTCGTAACTACCACAGTTTACGCAAATAAAATAAAATAAAAAATAAAAATTAAGCGTAGAGAGCTCGACAAAATAAATAAATGAACAGCACAGACGTTTTCATAAATATCCTTATTGTTGGAACTCCTACACCAGTGTTCATATTTGACACAGTGATTGATTTAGGATGTGTGTACACGGCAGAAAAGTGAGGATATCAGTCTTGAAAGTATTTTTTAAGCGATATTTGTCAGGAATATAGGCATTTTTGACCGCCGATAAGGAAAGGATTTTGGAGGAGGTGCCCCCTCAAATAAGTGGAGAGGGACTCTCCCAATTTCCATCTTTTTGTCATCATTGGGTCAGACTTGTGCTAATACACGCGATATTTGTCAAGAATATAGGCATTTTTGACCTTGAAATATATATATATTGTGTAAAGTATTTTAACATGTATTTATGAAAACGTCTGAGCTGTTTATTTATTTGAATCAGCGATTTTGTCGAGATCTCTTCGCTTAAAATATAAGAACGATACTCATACTTAAAAAAGTATGTTACTTATCAATACCATCTTGATTTAGTGGTAGCACGGTCCACTTTGGAGCTATTATTAATCATAAATTATATATATTTATATATATTTTAAAAATAGACGACGCTGGAAGTCCATTGTTCTATAACTGTCATACATATGTCCGCGAATGGTGTAGGTTACTATAAATACTTTCATGAAATGTTTATTACATGTAAATATTTAACGACATCTAGGGTGCCGTGAGTAACATTGAAAATAGAAAACTAAAAATATGTCTAAACATCTGAAAAAGAAGCATTAAATTGAATGGAGTGCGGTTATCTGGTTATAATGCTATATTTTTTAAAATACAAGTACATGGACATTGATGTCATTATAACGCATGAACATGCCTCATCTAAATTAATTAGACTCGACATTTTATTTTTTATGTTTTTCAAGGGAACACCATCCCCACCCCCACCCTCACTCCAGGACACCCACCAGCGAGGGTATACCGAACGGGAAGGTGATAGCCCCTCTCACACATCCGGCAGTAGGTTAACATATGTCCAAGCTACGCACCTGATAGTTTTGACTTGGCCATGAAGCAGGGGCGTGGTGCGTGGCCTGTATTTAAAATACTCTTGCTACGTGGTGCAAACCGCCGATAAGGAAAGGGTTTGGGAGGAGGTTCCCTCTCACATAAGTGGGGAGGGCCTCTCCCAATTTCCATCTTTTTATTTCATCATTGGGCCAAATGTGTGCTAGTATACGCGATATAGGCATTTTATTTGCTTAAAATGTGGTAAATTCATTACCTCAGTCCGTCGCCCCTCTGACAGTAATGGCATTTTCAACTTTGTGAGATGGTTTTATTTGTTGATTTTTATTTTTTGGTCAAATTACTCCCGGTAGTACATGACTATGCCAAGCAACGCCCATGTCAGAAGAAGGTTGTTACGTGATAAGTTATACTGGATGTGACCAAATAATTAATCCAACTGAATGTTGTTTAACGGCTCATAATCACATGGTATGTTGTTTAGAGCCGCCCCAGTGCTAAATAGGAACTCACTCTTCCTAGCGACTATGTAACGTTCTGGGATTATAAACGGATCCGTCCAGTTTACATCCAGATGCGACGAATGAAAGAAACATCTCACGGGCGCCGGAGATCGTACAGACATCACGCAATAAGTGCCAATATCCCATAGCGTTATCACACCCGATTACCGGCAGCCGTAGGCACAGTTCGGCAGCCGTAGCTTAATTTCAACATTTAACCTACCGTAACTCGCATAATATAGGTTTAAATTTCACGGGAATCAGGTGACATACACAACATTCCTTCCAAATTAAAATGGCCGATTCACTTTTGTAATAGTTTAAGGCTATCAAGTCATAAAACTAGATTTATTTACCCTTTTGAAACTTGTTTTGTTTTACCGGGAACTGTGCCTACGGCTGCCGAACTGTGCCTTCGGCTGCCGGTAATCGAGTGTGGTTATGAAAAAGTTAAAAGTAAGGAGTTTAAAAACGTATGGAAGTCGTGAGTAATGAAGTCGGAAGTCACTCGGGTTACTGTGTCACATTACGAGGTAGTAATACACCAACTTTAATACATGCAGTCAAACAAATTGTTTTAATTTCAAAGTAAGTGGTAAAATGATGTAAAAACCCATTCAAATCAAATAAAATGAATCGTTTTTAAAACGCAGTCGTCATAAGGCCCCATGTAATGAATGAATGAATGAATGAATGAATTAATAACGTCCTACTGTGTGCAAAAATACATGGAAGCAAAGAAAAAGAAGTAAATATATAAAAAAAATGACACTGATGTCAATAACAAACGATGTTTTTATAGTAACACGTGTAAGTTGCAACAAACAAAGCATTCACGCAAATATTTGTCAAGATACCGCTAGCTTTTGATACGAAAGGTCAATCGTGCTGCTGCTATACTGTATAAATTATAACAATATCGTCTTCAACACTTTTATTTTGTTATATCAATACATGTATATTTCATTCGTCTTCAGAAGAAATAGGCTGAGCATCAATGAAGTTATCAACGGAAGGAACAGTCACAGCTTTACTGTCGAGCCTGATCTAGCAGGGCCTATGCAAATGACAATGTTAGCTGTCAACGAATAATTATGATATACCTGTACCTGGAAATAGTGTTATATGAGGAAAACAGACAGTTTTGGTCTTACATTTTGGACATTCAAACGTGTGCATGCGTAGTGATTGTAGTGTTTGCTTTGACCTCAGCGTTAACAATGTTCATACCATTTAGTTTTAATATATAATGTTTGAAGGCCCTATGCTGCCAAATAATGCATGTTGTACATAGTCATAACACCGTGGGTATAATAACAACGTTTGATCATGTAAAGAACTACATTTGCAGTGAATACGCATTGTGTATTAGGTCATAGACCACTATTGCATTTTCCATAGACTTACTGTTTAATGTTTTCCCATCTGACATGTAAACAAAAAAACTTACCCTGCTGCACAGATGTAAAAAGGATCTTATTTAGGCGATGACTTATTTTAATGCTACTCGATTTTAATGCTACTTGCATCTGTCCGAAGGTCATGATCCTACAATTTGAGGAAATCCCCAAGCACATTTATGAAAAGCACACACTTTCCTTTTTACTCTGTCATATTATAGAACTAATAGGGTACTGTAACCATTAGGCATATAGACGTCCAAATTAGTCAAACAACCGATTGGATTTGTTTCTGCTATTGTCTCCCTTACAGCCAATGTGAATTGAATTATGAGTTACCAATGTATATTCCAACTAATACGTGTAGATGTAAATGTATGCGTATATTGGTCATGCATATGTGAATTAATGTGTATAATAATTGATCATGCATATGTAAATTAATGTGTATAATAATTGATCATTCATATGTGAATTCGTGTGTATAATAATTGATCATGCATATGTAAATTAATGTGTATAATAAGCACATGACAAGCATAATTATATTAGTAACAAAGGAAACTACTGACTAAACTCGTTTTCCTCGTCAACAAGTCGCACAGCTTATATCTTCCACAAACATATTCATACTGTGTGCACTGTTCATTTTCTATGTTGTTTAAAACGAAAGAAAATTAAAAGTCGTACAGGAAATGTAGCATTAAAGGACCATGCACAGTCACTGAGTCACGTATCGATACAAACATTTCTATACAGAACCGTGGTCTTTATCTGATATAACCGTACTTTAGTTTTCTCCTTTTTATTCTTTCTCTATTTCCCTGGGACTTGGTTTAAATCCCCAGCGGCCTTTTTATGCCACTGACCGTTCCAAGGCAGTAGCACTATATTGTCAACCATTATGTTTGAGAAGTCGCATACATTGCCTCTTATTTATCATTTTAAGTGTTGCAATGAATACATATGAACATGAACCATAAACGCAGATGTAACTAAATCATTAGAACATTAAATAAACGAATGATAGTTATCAGCAATTGGTGAGGTAGATCCAGTTTGAATGAAGGGTAGCAATGTTTATAGAAAGGAGACTCACAACCATGGCACCCCAGTCACCACCTACTCACGCCCCGGCTGGATACTTAACAAAGAACATTTATAACTTGAAAAAAAGGCAATTAAATATACACTTCCTTGCCAGTAGCATAAATACCCGCTGCTAAATTAACGGGTATCTAAATTAGAAAGCTTCAACAAATAATATATAGATGGAAAGCAAATAATATGGATACATATGGGCTAAATCTCAATGACGTCATATAATTGTGTAAGCGTCTGAACACGATGTCAGATATAATATACCTATATATTTTTGTATATATACCGTGATAGCTATAAATTTCGGAAGTTAAAGGGATCTGGCGGGTTTCCTGACCACTTTACAAAATTAATCCGGAAGTTTGTCAGAAAAGGGTACGACCCTTTAGTATTACAACGCACTGCATGTTTAGTGATTGACCCTCTACAGTCAGTCACTACGCTTCACTTTTACAAAAATATCAAATACATACACCATGTACAATATTGCGTGAAGAAATGAATTTCCTATCCAAAAATACCTTTCTTTCTACGACCCCTTGTCATTACGCTGAGATATCGAAGTCAAAAGTCACCAAAGTGCAATTTATTTGTTTGTTTGTATGGTGTTTTACCTAACGTCTCCATTCAGACATCGTTTAATTCAATCTAGACGCAGAGTGTTTCCCTCTCTAAGTAAGTGCAATGCTAAGAGATGCATTTGTTGCAATTATTTATCTTGCAACTGTTAATGGTAGAACATTTAATATATGTCTAGCTTCAAATGTTAAATGACGTACTTCTCACGTCATTTATGTTTTGACTTGAAGTGCACCACATTGTGGTATACAATATGTTGGACAAACAGGTCTTTCCTTAAAAGTTCGATTCCGTGAGCATAAATATAATACAGGCAATTCCAAAAGGTTAAAGAATTACGTGTACCAACACTTTTGTCCGTCAGGACATAGTTTTAGTAACGTCACTGTTCAACCTGTTGAATATATAATTTATGATAATGATGCAACCAAAAACTTTAAAATAAAGATAGACATATAGCAGAACTAAAGTGGATGAAAAACTTGCAGATACAATTTCCACTGGGCATTAATGATAATACATGTATTTATCAACAAGGAAATATTTCAAAAGAACCTTATCTTAACACTTTTGCTATATTTTCCATTCGAAAGCGTAAATCTAGGTATCATGGTTGTAGACGTAATGGTAACATCAAATGGAAATCACATATTACTATGTCAATTGCTGATTTACATACTATGTTTAAACAGTCTGGAAAGCACTCGGTGCTTTCTTGTCTCACCTCTCTATCCATTTCTTCACCCACGCTGATTGACGAGGAAGCAGACAAAAAAAGCATTCGAACAGATCCTTTTTATAACACTGCTTCCACAATTCAAAGCTATACGCAGAATGTTCTCCGACCCCATATTGACCAGGAGTCTGATCACGTCAGACATTTTCTAAACATTCTTTATTAATTCTTTTTTATTCTTTATTAAGGGCATTGATTGTATTGATATACCAAGTATTTTTTCCAGGTAATCATGTTGTTGATTCTATTCCTAAATATTTCAAAAATTCCGAAAATTCTATAATTTTTTATACGAATAAGTATAAAAAAACGATTAGAAATATGATTGACTACAACAAAATAGTGTCTGACCTTGATATAGTAAATAATTCTTCTAAGGAATGCGAGTGTAGAACATTTTGCTATGCTCCGGCCGGTCATGTCATTGCTGGTAATTTTAATATTATAGATAAACGTATTCGGCATTTGTTTTCTAAAGGTCCGAAGTATAGATTGCCTGCTGTGATTGATTTTAATGCATGTCGTGGTCAGATTGCCCATTTCACTGAGGATTTTATTATTGAATGGTGCCATAGTGAACATGTTGACCCTAACTCCCTTCTACTTCGAAAAAGACTATTTTTAACATCATAAATTATAAGATTAATATATTTTGATCTATTAAAAATGAAAGCGATGTTCTTGATAAAATTTTCAATAAACGTCAAGCTTTGTCTATAAGTACGTATGTTTTTTCTACATTATATACATCTTTACCACTCAACCTTATCAAAGACAAGCTTATTGCTCTTATTCAAAAACTTTTGCCAGAGAAAATACTATATCTTTGGCCTGTAATAATATTAAAGCGTTTTTTACCTACCGTTTATAGACAAATTGTTGGTATCCCTATGGGTACGAACTGTGCATCCCTTGTCGCAGATTTGTTTTTATATTGCTATGAAATAGATTTCATGTTGAGTCTTTCACCAGATACCCAGGCAGATGTTATTGAACATAGATATAAAAATCGAACAGTCTATAAATCTGTTTCTCATCAACCGAATACAGCTGGTTCCAAATCGGTATAGTCACTGGTTATTGATTGCTGTTCAACTTTCTTAAAGGGACAAACGGCAACCTTGGTTTTTAAAAGCTCGCTATCAGTACTTTAATTCAGGTCATTGTGGTCAAACTTATCTTATTAAGTCTCAAAGAGACACACGGCAAGCTTGAGTGTTATGTAAGCATTACAATTAGCACCTCGATTTATTAAACCTGCCTCATGTTGACATTAAAACTGCTTGCATATAATAAAATAAATAATTGTGATTTCAATTTTCTTCAATATTCTACCATATTTTGGAACAATCAGTGACAAGAAAGTACGCTGGGAGTTTACACCATGTTCTAGGGTGCACCAAACCTCACACTTATCCTACTGTCATCCTGTCCTGTCGCAAGATGACCCTAGTGGTTGGGGCTAACTCAGGAAAGAATCAATGACGGTCAATGCATTTACATAAGTTTAATGCAACCTTTAAAATATGATAAATATATATACAATTATCTAAAAAAAACACAAGCGAATACACAGATGAAATATGAAAAAAATGTTCTCATGAACGTTTAAGACGTTCTTAGTATTGTAACAAATACTGAATGTCTACGACACTAAAGTGTTGTTAAAGTTATAACAATGTTGATCTATGATCTAGCGCGATAACTGTGATGCGCGAGAGCTCATGAAGATGATGATGCGCGAATCCAATGGGTGATTGTCATCAATTTGATGACGCGATGTAATGATGGTTAACCTCCACTGAGGTTGTGGATGATGTTCCTCCAGTGAGTGATAACGGGCCCACCTTGTGTCCCGGGGGTTGTCGCTACTAGAACCTGGCCATGTCACTCCGGAAGGCTTACATCCACACCTGGATGGCTTATATCCAACCCTGGATGGCTCAGGCTGTAATTATACACACGTTTTAGATGTCGGCTGATAAACAGAACAATCTTGCATAATTATCATTACCCAAACAAATCATTATTTAATGTAAGCTGTACTAATGATGAGTAGACATATGTATACATATTCTACAACGCCATGTATACGCCATGTACGTCGCTGTTAACCAATGCCCCTAATACATGTAATACATGTAATATATAATATTATCAAATCACTCGTATATTACACTCACTGAGTTATGCATGCACACATGTATGTCAACTAACGCCCATATTATATAAAGCTATGCATACGCGTCGAACATTTATACTAGTCACTCATCTCAATGTTAACAATCGTGTATTACAATCACTGAGTTATACGCCAACGTTAACTAATGCACCGATTATCCACTGTTATCGTATTAATATCGTTTTACAATTAATGATCAATTACAATAATTACATCTAATACAGTAACTTCAAAATCATATGTTAGTCTCAAGTTAATGTTTGAGAAACATCAAAGCTAACCGGATGTCTTAACCTTGCCAAAAAAGATGGCGCCGCCCACTGAATACAAATGTACGATAAAAGTTAATAAAATAAATACTGACCACATATTGCCTGTGAATTTCGCCGTCCAACTCCTGCTCCAAACAAAGCAACTATCGAGCAATCCTGGCCAAGACTAGAAGACAATGGATTTTATAGCAAACGTTACGCCCAAACCATTATTTCCCCCGTTCAGTCCAGTCAGCTCTACCCGTGACATTTTGTGACACATCCCAATAAAACGGGACAGTGTAAATAAAGAAATCCCCGCCATGAACTATTCTCTAACCAACAAGGCAGCATTAAAGGGGTTGATGCACTATTTTCAAACAAAGTTTATTTTAAAGGGCTCTGACAAAAACTTGGAAAAAGCTGAGAGAATTATCAAAATGCCATGAAAAATAAAGGAGATATGACCTATTGAAAATTTGCAGAGAAACATAAATGGAGGCGACCATCTTGGAACGATGACGTCATGCACCTTTTTACCATATATGGTCTATTGACAAAATGTCTTTTAAAGCAAAGAAAATCACTGCAACTGAAAAAAAAGCATACAATTTATACATTTTACATCTGTATATTTATTTTTAATCAATTTGCAGTGATTTTCTTTGCTTTGAAATGTATTTTGTCAATATGCCATATATGATAAGGTCAGAGCCTTTTTAAATAAATTTTGTTTGAAAATAGTGCATCAACCCCTTTAATAGGCAATATAAGTAAAACACAAAGATGCTCGTGTATATATAAATACAAAAAAAAATAGCCTATAAAGCCACAAAGGAGGTACGCAATGACTTGGCAGAAGCCAGAGCTACAAGAGAACAAACCATTGAAGGCACGACAAGACAAGATTGCAGACAAACATCAAACGTCACCGTCCTTTCGGGTTTTAGATAGACATCATCATAGGGTCCACAGCCTGTCATGTCATCGCACAATTAAAGAGGAAAGCATAGTGACGAACTGTAAATGGGTCTACCACAAGCATGCAGTGCGTTGTAAAATGATAGTGTGATAACCTCTTTTGATAAACCTTTTAACAAGTTTACAAAGATAGTATGAAAGTGATCATGACCAAGAATCTTACGAAGTTTATAAATCACATCACCATAGAAGTCAGGTTGTGATAGTCCTTGTCGCAAAAGTGTCCTTAAGTTACTTTTATATTTGGAAAGAAGATCAGGGTTACGATAATACAATTTTGCAAAGGTTTTACGAAGTTTATGGACGGTAACCCTGATTGAGTACTTTTTAGTTATACAAAGATTACGAATATTAAAGTCCTCAACTCGAGTACAAGCTGTTGAAAAACGAATAAGTTGAGACACATACATCCCATAAGAAGTTTATCGGGGAACATCCCCATCCAAGTGGGGATAACTAACAATGTCAAAATTAAAATCATCTCTCTTGTAAGTTCGTCGCACTTGCTGCATATAGTAAATTTTCGTACATATCTTTATTCTCAAACTGTGATGAGTATTTGCCGTCATTGTCCTATTTCCTGTTTCTGTTTTGTGACGAGTGTCCATTTCCTGTCACGTGACATCTATTTCCGCTACCGTTTCTATTGAGACCACAGTCCTGGGTATTGTGATTATTCATGTCACAATAGTCACAGTATGGTGAATAGCCGCGATCTGAAACCATGCGTCTGCTTTCGTTACCACCCGCGCGTGCACTCCATCCGAATATTGGTCGGTGGAAAGGTTGTCTTCGACGTTGCTGCTGACTAAACATACTCCCGGAATTACTGCCACCATGATGATGCTCATTAGATTGATTTGAGCGATTTGTAGTACAGATGGCTTCAGTTGATGAACGTTTCTTGACTACATTAATCCATTCATTGAAGCACATGAGTAATGTACTCAAACCACGGCCGTTGAGATGTGAAAAGTAGTGATTTGCCGGTTTCTTGTTCATGTAGGTGAAGAATATATGACTTTGAACAAGGCAAGCACCGGTATCTAGGCTAATCTGTTTTAAAGCATCATTGTAGTTGGCTACTTCTGCATCTTTCCTGGGACACAGAGTACAAAGGTACACCTTACACTCCCGCTGAACTAGTGCATTGACGACGTCTTTTATTTCCGCGCCTAACGCCACGGCCGTCTTCCCGCGTGCGACGTCATTTTCGCTAATATATATGACGACGTTGGCATATTGCGCCATATTTAATTGTCGAATCCGTAACGCCAAATCTTTGACTGTCGCCCTACCTGCAGCAATAATCAAGGTTCGATTCGTCACGAGTGTTTTACAACTTGTTTCTTCGGCCGCCCGTCTTGTAGAATTTTCCTTGAAGGATGTATCGCTACTATTTCGTGCATGCTTAACTTGTGTAATTGTATTCGGTGTAAATTCAATAGGATTGAGGAATGTTCATTTGTTCTTCTCCGGAGCTAATCTGGGTGGTGCTTGGTCTTTTTCGTTTTTCGTAATGTATTTCGACATTTTTCTCATGCAGTACATTTTTCTCATGCAGTAACTTCAAGGAATCAAAGATTCCTTGAAGTCTTCTTTGTAAGTGTTCATTTGTTTTTTGAAGATCTATCCTCAATCCGTTCTGTTTATCAGATAAGTTTTCAATTTTTCTTCCGTGGACGAGCTGTGTGTCGTGCAGTGACTTTGCATACTGCATATTTCGTCTTTGAGCTGACCAACTTGTAGTTCGGAGTATGCAATATGACTGGACAGCTGCTCTTTCATTTCTGATATTTCGGTCCGAATAACACTTAGACACTCACGATTTGCTGTAGAATTAGATGATGCTTCATCACATTTGACTTCCGTGTCATTTAGTTCAGTATGGCCGCTATCATCCGGAATGCTGTGGATGTCGGAACATTTAGAAACGTCATCCGGGTGTACTTCATCTACATACCTGCTTTGAATCGCCAGTACTTCGGACGATGTTTGTTTCATTTCGGCACTGCCGTGTGTATTGAAATAATGTGCGATCACTTCCTTGACACTTGTATTGAAGTAATCAATGGATATGTTTTCTTTTAGATTACTGTAAATATTTTGGGTAGGTCTATTTGTAAAAATTGGTTTGTGTTTTTTCCGTTAATCAAACAGGACGATTTTGTATGATACATACTCATTGTGTAATGTGTCGATTTACCTGAAAAAAATCCTTGTACTTTGTTTCAACAATATGTCCGGCTTTGTCAATCACAGGGATCTTTTTGCTGATTATGTTATTTTGCTGGGACATGAAAAACTCTTCAGTTGCAAAACGCAGCAGCTCGTATGTTCCGGAATTTAAACTAAGTTTCACGCCGCCACCAGTTTCAGTTAGCTGTAATTCCTGGTTTTCTGTTACAGAACGTTTTTTCTTCATGGATTTAATTTCATTTAGTTTATAATTTCTTTCATCAAGTGATGATTTTGAGTTCCTTCCATCCTTAATATTTGAGATTTCCATTTGTGAAATTTGATTTTTGCTGATTTCTGAACTTCTTCACATTCAATTTTTAAAATTAAATACCATTTGATTGATACTATAATTATATCACTATTCAAATCCTTTATATCACTTTACCGATGAAAACCGCCAAATCCCCATACATAATGCATACGTAATACACCCCTATACATATATCGCATGTACAAACATGACCCTGACTATTGTCCAGTAATACAAGTCCTTTCAAATGCCTAATTGTACATACCTGACCCTGGATATTGTCCCATAATACAAGCCCATACATATACCTAATGTACAAACCGGACCCTGAATATTGTCTTTTAACCCAAGCCCATACATATACCTAATGTACAAACCTGACCCTGACTACTGTCCCTTAATACAACGCATGCATATACCTTATGTACAAGCCTGACCCTGGATATTGTCCTTTAATACAAGCCCATATACAAGACTTATGTATAAACCTGACCCTGGATATTGTCTCTTAATAAAAGCCCATACATATACCTAATGTACAAACCTGACACTGAATATTGGCCTTTAATACAGGCATGGATATATATATACGTTATGTACAAACCCGACCCTGGATATTGTCCCATAATACCAGCCCATACATAAACCTTATGTACACACCTGACCCTGGATATTGTCCTTTAATACAGGCCCATACATAAACCTTATGTACACACCTGACCCTGGATATTGTCCTTTAATACAGGACAATATATATACCTAATATACAAAGCTGACCCTGGATATAAGCCCATACATATGCCTAATGCACAAAGCTGACCCTGAATATTGTCCTTTAATACAGACCCATACATATACCTTATGAACAAACCTGACCCTGTATAGTGTCTCTTAATACAAGCCCGTACATATACCTTATGTACACCCGGACCCTGACTATAGTCCCTTAATACAGCCCATGCATATACCTAATGTACAAACGTGATCCTCGATATTGTTTCTTAATAAAAGCCCATACATATAACTAATGTACAAACCTGACCCTGGATATTGTCTCTAATTAAAGCACATAAATATTACTTACGTACAAACCTGAGCCTGGATATTTTTCCCTTAATACAAACCCATACATATACCTAATGTACTAACCTGACCCTGAATAGTGTCCTTTAATACATGCCCATACATATACCTAATGTATAAACCTGACCCTGAATATTGTCCTTTAACACAAACCAATACATATACCTAATATACAAACTTGACCCTGACTATTGTCCTTTAATACAGGCCCATATATATATACTAATACAGGCCCATATATATATACGTTATGTACAAATCTGACCCTGGATATTGTCTCTTGATTTAAGGTCATACATATTACTTTTCTACAAACCGGACCCTGACTATTGTCCCTTAATACAACCATATACATGAATCTAATGTACCAACCTGACCCTGGGTATTGATCCGTAGTACAACCGATGCATGTACATAATGTACAAACCTGAACCTATATATTGTCCTTTAATTTAGGCTAAACATATATACCTTATGTACAAACCTGACTCTAACTATCGTCACATAATACAAGCCATACATATACATAATGTTCACACCTGACCCTAGATTTTCTCCTTTAATACAGGCCCATATATATATCTTATGTAAAATCCTGACCCTGGATATTGTCTCTTAATTAAAGCTGATAAATATTACTTATGTACAAACCTGACCCTTGATATTGTCCCGTAATACAACCTCATACATATATCTAATGTAGAAACCTGACCCTGACTATTGTCCCTTAATACAAAGTCATACATATATCTGAAGTAGAAACCTGACCTTGACTATTGTCCTATAATACAAGCCCATACAAATACCTAATGTACATACCTGACCCACTAGATTGTCCCGTATTACAAGCCCATACATATACCGTATGTAAAAACCTAACCCTGGATATTGTCCCGTAATACAAGCCCCTATTTATACCTAATCTAAAAACCTGACCCTGGATATTGTCCCGTAATACAAGCCCCTATTTATACCTAATCTAAAAACCTGACCCTGGATATTGTCCTATAATACATGCCCGTATATATACTATATGTACAAACCTGACCCTGGATATTGTCCTATAATACATGCCCGTATATATACTATAAGTACAAACCTGACCCTGGATATTGTGCTATAATACATGCCCGTATATATACTATAAGTACAAACCTGACCCTGGATATTGTGCTATAATACATGCCCGTATATATACTATAAGTACAAACCTGACCCTGGATATTGTGCTATAATACATGCCCGTATATATACTATAAGTACAAACCTGACCCTGGATATTGTGCTATAATACATGCCCGTATATATACTATAAGTACAAACCTGACCCTGGATATTGTGCTATAATACATGCCCGTATATATACTATAAGTACAAACCTGACCCTGGATATAGTGCCTTAATACAAGCCCATACATATATATATATATACCTTATGTACAAACCGGAACCTGAATATTGTCCCTTAATACAAGCCCATATATATACCTAATGTACTAACCTGACCCTAGATATTGTCATTTAATACAGGCTAATATGTATACGACCCTGGATATTGTCCCTTAATACAAGACAATATATATACCTAATGTACTAACCTGACCCTTGATATTGTCCTTTAATACAGGCTTATATATATATACATTATGTACAAACCTGACCCTGGATATTGTCCCGTAATACAAGCCCATATATATATAACTAATGTAGACACTTGACCCTGACTGTTGTACCTTATAAATACAAGCCCATACGTACACTTAATGCAAAAACCTGGCCTTGACTATTGTCCCTAAATAAAAGCCCATACATAAACAATATGTACAAACCTGACACTGGATATTTCCTTTTAATAGAGGCTCATATATACGACTTATGTACAAACCTGACCTTTGATATTGTCTCTTATTACAAGCCCGTGCATATACCTTATGTACAAACCGGACCCTGGCTACAAGCCCATGCATGCATCTAATGTACAAACTAGATCCTGGATATTGTCTCTTAATACAAACCCATACATATATCTAACGTACAACCCTGACCCTGAATATTATCCTTTAATACAGGCCCATACGTATTACTTATGTACAAACCTGATTCTGGATATTGTCCCGTAATACAACCCCATACATATATCTAAAGTAGAAACCTGACCCTGACAATTGTCCTGTAATACAAGCCCATACAAATACCTAATGCACATACCTGACCCTGGATATTGTCCCTTAATATAAGCCTATACATTTACCTAATGTACAAACCTGACCCTGAATAGTATCCTTTAATACAGGCCCATACATATACCTTATGAACAAACCTGACCATGGATATTGTCTCTTAATACAAGCCCGTACATATGACGTATGTACAACCCGGACCATGACTATTTTCCTCTAATACAAGCCTATGTATATACCTAATGTACAAACCGGACCCCCTCGATATTGTCTCTTAATACAAGCCCATACATATACCTAATGTACAAACCTGACCCTGAATATTGCACTTTAATACAGGTCCATATATATATATATATGTTATGTACAAACCTGACCCCGGATATTGTCTTTTAATACAAGCTCGTGCAAACCGGACACTGGCTACAAGCCCATGCATACATCTAATGTACAAACCTGAACCTGGATATTATCCTTTAATAAAGGCCCATACATATACCTTATCTTAAAAACCTGACCCTGGATATTGTCCTTTAATACAGGCCCATACATATACCTTATGTACAACCCGGACCCGGACTTCTGTCCCTTAACACAAGCCATGCATATACCTAAGGTACAAACCTGTAATACAGGCCCATATATACGACTTATGTATAAACCTGACCGTGGATATTGTCTCTTAATAAAAGCCCATACATATAACTAATATACAAATCTGACCCTGAATATTGTCCTTTAATACAGGCCCATATATATACGTTATGTACAAACCTGATCCTGGATATTGTCCCATAATACAAGCCCATACATATTACTTATGCACAAACCTGACGCTGGATATTAACCCGTAATACAACCTCATACATATATCTAAAGTAGAAACATGGCCCTGACAATTGTCCCGTAATACAAGCCCATACAAATACCTAATGCACATACCTGACCCCGGATATTGTCCCTTAAAATAAGCCCATACATATACCTAATGTACAAACCTGACCCTAAATAGTGTCCTTTAATACAGGCCCATACATATACATTTTGAACAAACCTGACCCTGAATATTGTACTTTAATACAGGTCCATATATATAGGTTATGTACTAACCTGACCCTTGATATTGTCCCATAATACAAGCCAATACATATAACTAGTGTAAAAACCTGACCCTGACTATTACCCCGTAATACAAGCCCATACAAATACCTAATGTACATACCTGACCATGACTATTGACCCATAATACAAGCCCATACAAATTCCTAACGTACAAACCTGACCCTGACTATTGTCCCTTAATACAAGCCCATGCATATACCTAATGTACAAACCTGACCCTGGATATTGTCCTTTATGACAAGCCCATACATATACCTAATGTACAAACCTGACCCTGACTATTGTCCCTTAATACAAGCCCATGCATATATATACCTAATGTACAAACCTGACTCTGACTATTGTCCTTTATGACAAGCCCATACATATACCTAATGTACAAACCTGACCCTGACTATTGTCCCTTAATACAAGCCCATGCATATACCTAATGTACAAACCTGACCCTGGATATTGTCTCTTAATAAAACCTCATACAAATACCTAATGTATAAACCTGACACTGAATATTGTCCTTTAATACAGGCCTATATATATATACGTTTTTTACAACCCTGACCCTGGATATTTTCCGATAATACAAGCCCATATATATACCTAATGTACAAACCTGACCCTGAATATTGCCCTTTAATACAGGTCCATATATATATATGTTATGTACAAACCTGACCCCGGATATTGTCTTTTAATACAAGCCCGTGCATATACCTTCTGTACAAACCGGACACTAGCTACAAGCCCATGCATACATCTAATGTACAATCCTGACCCTGGATATTATCCTTTAATACAGGCCAATACATATACCTTATGTAAAAACCTGACCCTGGATATTGTCCTTTAGTACAGGCCCATACATATACCTTATAAACAAACCTGATCCTGGATAGTATTTCTTAATACAAGTCCGTCCATATACCTTATGTACAACCCGGACCCGGACTACTGTCCCTTAACACAAGCCATGCATATACCTAAGGTACAAACCTGTAATACAGGCCCATATATACGACTTATGTATAAACCTGACCCTGGATATTGTCTCTTAATAAAAGCCCATTCATATAACTAATGTACAAATCTGACCCTGAATATTGTCCTTTAATACAGGCCCATATATATACGTTATGTACAAACCTGATCCTGGATATTGTCCCATAATACAAGCCCATACATATTACTTATGCAAAAACCTGACGCTGGATATTGACCCGTAATACAACCTCATACATATATCTAAAGTAGAAACATGGCCCTGACAATTGTCCTATAATACAAGCCCATACAAATACCTAATGCACATACCTGACCCCGGATATTGTCCCTTAAAATAAGCCCATACATATACCTAATGTACAAACCTGAACCTGAATAGTGTCCTTTAATACAGGCCCATACACATACATTTTGAACAAACCTGACCCTGCATATTGTCCTTTAATACAGGTCCATATATATAGGTTTTGTACTAACCTGACCCTTGATATTGTCCCATAATTCAAGCCAATACGTATTACTAATGTACAAACCTGACCCTGGATATTGTTCCGTAATACAACCCCATACATGTATCGAATGTACAAACCCTGACTATTGTCCCGTAATACAAGCCCATACAAATACCTAATGAACATACCTTGGATATGTCTCCTAATTAAAGCCCATATGTGTTACTTATCTACAAACCTGACCCTGGCTATTGTCCCATCATACAAGACCATACAAATTCCTAACGTACATACCTGACCCTGGATATTTGTCCCTTAATACAAGTCCATATATATACCTAAACCTAATGTACAAACCTGACTCTCACTATTGTCCTTTATGACAAGCCCATATATATATCTAATGTACAAACCTGACCCTGACTATTGTCCCTTAATACAAGCCCATGCATATACCTAATGTACAAACCTGACCCTGGATATTGTCCTTTAATACAAGCCCATATATACGACTTATGTATAAACCTGACCCTGGATATTTTCTCTTAATAAAAGCTCATACATATACCTAATGTATAAACCTGACACTGAATATTATCCTTTAATACAGGCCCATATATTTATACGTTTTGTACAAACATGACCCTGGATATTGTCCCATAATACAAGCCCATACATATTACTGATGTACACAAACATGTCCCTGGATATTGTCCCGTAATATAACCCCATATGTACAAACCTGACCCTGGATATTGTCTTTTAAAACAGGCCCATATATACGACTTATATATAAACCTGACCCTGGATATTGACTCTTGATTACAGGCCATACATAGTACTTATGTACACACCTGACCCTGACTATTGTCCCGTAATACAAGCCCATATATATACCTAATGTACAAACCTGACCCTGTATATTGTTCTTTAATACAAGCCCATATATACGATGTATGTACACACCTGAACCTGAATAGTGTCTCTTAATTAAAGCCCAGAAGTATTACTTATGTACCTGACTATTGTCCCGTAATACAAGCCCATACCTATACCTAATGTACAAATTTGACCCTGGATATTGTCTCTTAATTAAAGCCCATACATGACTTATGTATAAACCTGACCCTGGATATTGTCCCTTAATTCAAGCGCATACATATACCTTATGTACAAACCTGACCCTGAGTATTGTCCCTTAACGCAGGCTCATGTACAAATATGACCCTGGATATTGTCCTTAAAAACAGGCCCATATATACGACATATTCACAAACCTTACCCTGACTATTGTCCCTTAATATAAGCCCATACATATTATTTTTAATGTACAAACCTGACCTTGGATATGTCTCCTAATTAAAGCCCATATGTGTTACTTATCTACAAACCTGACCCTGACTATTGTCCCATAATACAAACCCATACATACACATTATGTACAAATCTGGCCCTGACTGTTGTCCCATAATACAACCATATACATGTATCTAATGTACAAACCTGACCCTCTTAATTTAAGCCCATACATATTACTTATGTACACACCTGGCCCTGACTATTGTCCCGTAGTACAAGCCCATGCATATACATAATGTACAAACTTGAACCTATATATTGTCCTTTAATTCAGGCCAATATATATACCTTATGTTCAAACCTGACGCTAACTATTGTCACATAATACAAGCCCATACATATACATAATGTACACACCTGACCCTAGATATTCTCCTTTAATACAGGCCAATATATATAACTTATGTACAAACCTGACCCTGGATATTGTCTCTTAATTAAAGCCCATACATATTACGTATGTACAAACCTGACCCTGGATATTGTCCCGTAATACAACCGCATACATATATCTAATGTAGAACGCTGACTATGTTCCCGTATTACACGCCTATAAATGAATCAGTTTACAATACATTCCACATTTGATAATATCTTGTCATAATAAAACTGTTGGCAGGCTTCTTCACATAACTGGCATAACATTGTTTCAATACAATTATAACAAAACAAATACAACGCATTCTGCTTCTTTCACGCCCCGTCAAAGAATCCTCTTTGACCAACCTACGCCGCTCAGTACTTTCAGTACTCGTCAGTTTTTCGTTTAAAAAAAAGTATTGTAAGTGTATCAACTCGCTGTACGCATGGCTCCGCCTTCAGTTAATATAGCTCCGCCTTAGACCGCCCCAACTGTGGATATTGTATTTTAAGTGACCTGCGGTATTGTCATCGTATGCCTTCCACTCTGGAGATGCCAAAATTAAAAAGATATTCATTTTGTTCATGATGACTAGTTGATCTAGTGCTCAAATCTGTTTTGATTGATGCCAGGTAAAAATAAATAAACTCTAACATCTACATACTGTTCGTTTATTTTTAGCTCGACTATTCGAAGAATAAGAGAGCTTATGTAATCACCCCGGGGTCGGCGTCGGCGTCGGCGTTGGTGTCGGCGTCGGCGTTCCACATCAAGGTTTGCGTGTAAGCTGTGTTTACAAGTCTATATCTCTTACATTTCTTATCCTAGCACAACCAAATGTGGCCTTGGGCTTTCTTATAGCATTATCTTAAGGGCTGCATAAGATGAGCTCCCATGGAACCAACATTCTCCCATTTCACATCAAATTTTGCGTGTAAGCTGTGTTTACAAGTCTATATCTCTTACAATTCTTACCCTAGCACAATCATATTTGGCCATTAGCTTCCTTACAGCATTATCTTAAGGGCTGCTTAAGTAATTTTGGTTCCTGTAACTCCTGGGCTCCCATAGGTCTACATCTCTTGCATTTCTTGTCTTAACTGAACTAAATTTTGGAATTGGTTTCCTTATAGTATGTTGTAAAGGGTTGGGTAATTAATTTTGTCTTCTGCAATTTCTGGGCTCCCATGGAACCCAAATAGTGATGGCCCCTAAAATGTGCAATAAAGGCAGATCTAGGTTTGCATGTAGGCATGTATATATCTATAAATTTGGTTTGGGATTTCTTATAGCATTATGCATCTTATTCATACTTCATTCATTTGGGCATGGGCTCCCTCCTCCCCCCTAGCCCCCAACCCCTCCACACCCATTTTTTTTTTTACTTTTCATTTACATATTTCTGTGTTGTTTTGGTCGATTCTTACACATATATGTTGCCCCCTCCCCCCCCCATCCCCACCCACGCCTCTCCCCCCCCCCTCGCCCCCACTTGAAACTCTATTTTTTTTAATATTTTTTTTTACATATTTCTGTAATGTTTTGATCAATTCTTACACATAGTTTCTTACACATAGCTATGTTGCCCCACCTCCCCTCCCCCCCCCCCCCCCCACCCCCCCCCCCCACCCTCCCCCACCCCCACGCTCGAAATGGAATATTTTTATTTAATGTTTAATGTTATTTACATATCTGTGTTATTTTGGTCAATTCTTACATATAGCTTCTTACACATATATGTTGCCCCCTCCACCCCATTCCTTGCCTCTCCACCTCCCCCACCCCACTACACCCCTCCCCCCGACTCGAAACTCCAATTTTGTTTTAAACATATTTCTGTGTTGTTTTGGTCAATTCTTACACATAGCTTCTTACACATATATGTTGCTACCCCTCCACCCCATTCCCTGCCTCTCCACGCCCCCACTACCCCCACTCCCCCCACTCGATTTTTTTTTTTTTATTTTGTTTTATCATATTTCTGTGTTGTTTTGGTCAATTCTTAAATAGCTTCTTACACATATATGTTGCCCTCCCCACTCCCCCATCCCCACTCAAAACTGGATTTTTTTTTTAAACATATTTTTGTGTCGTTTTGGTGATTTATTACATAGCTTCTTACACAAATATATTGCCCTCACCACCCACCACCCACCCCACCTCTCCCCCACCCCCACCCCACCCCCCATCCCCACTCAAAACTTGATTTTTTTTATATATTTTTTTTATCATATTTCTGTGTTGTTTTGGTCAATTCTTACACATAGCTTCTTACACATAGATGCTTACACATATATGTTGCTTCTCCACCACTCCCCCCACCCCACCCCCACCACTCCCCCCACTCGAAATATTTTTATTTTTATTTTGTTTTACCATATTTCTGTGTTGTTTTGGTCAATTCTTACATAGCTTCTTACACATATATGTTGCCCTCCCCACTCCCCCATCCCCACTCAAAACTCGATTTTTAATTATTTTTTTTTTACATATTTTTGTGTTGTTTTGGTGAATTATTACATAGCTTCTTACACATATATATTGCCCTCACCAACCCACCACCCACCACACCTCTCCCCCACCCCCACCCCCACCCCACTCAAAACTTGATTTTTTTATATATATATATTTTTTTTACATATTTCTCTGTAGTTTTGATCAATTCTTACAGATAGCTATGTTGCGCCCCCAACCCCACCCCACATTGTTTTAGCCTTGTTTTCTGATGGTATATACTAGCTATATAATTTATTATTCTCTGAAAAATCGAATAGTCGAGTTGCGCTGTTCTTCCGACAGCTCTTGTTTATCATATTCATTCCCCTTACTTTTTTCTCAGGTAACTGTTCTGATCGACCGGCTTGTTTCTTGGAACTCCTCCACAGTGCAACCGGATACGTCTGCTCAGCGATGTGTTCATAAACAAAAAAAATGGATCCTGCTGAGTTTGTAACAGGACATGAACCTGTTTAATAACACGACCTAGCTGAGTAACTTTCCTGTGCATTTCTATAGGTGTGTACTAGGATTTAAACACCATTTATTATTACATTGTGTTAGAAGTGAACAGGATTATATCGAAAGTATGAAGAATATCTTGCAGGGACTTGGACTATATGTGTTCCTGCTGTCTGTGCTTGGAAGTTTATTGACATGCGTTGGTAAGTTAGCGATTTGTCTTCATACTTTCTATATGTAACAATATTGGCAGCCAACACATTTGACAACGTATATACTAGTATTCAGAAGATCTTTTACTTAAGAAATAGTACATCGTTTACTGTGAATTATCGTTTAATATATCACGGTTTGGAGTTCAATTGGAAAAAATAATTTCACGAGCCCGATTGTGTGGCGAATTCTGAACCGATTTAGATGACACGGAGATCTTTCAAAGCGTCAGAAACCCATCTCTCAGTTGGACCTGGTGAAAAGCATAGTAGTTTAAAATATCTCGTTATATTTCATGCCCACAACTGGAACACAGCCACATCAAATAATTTCAATTTTATGCCCACAACTGGCACACGGCCACATCAAATAATTTTAATTTCATGCCCACAACTGGCACACAGCAACATCAAATAATTTTAATGTCATGCCCACAACTGGCACACGGCCACATCAAATAATTTTAATTTCATGCCCACAACTTTCGCACGGCCACATCAAATAATTTTAATTTCATGCCCACAACTGGCACACGGCCGCATCAAATAATTTTAATTTCATGCACACAACTGGCACACGGCCACATCAGGCCACATCAAATAATTTTAATTTCATGCCCACAACTGGCACACAGCCACATCACATAACTTTAATTTCATGCCCACGACTGGCACACGGCCACATCAAATAATTTAAATTTCATGCACACAACTGGCACACGGCCACATCAAATAATTTTAATTTCATGCCCACAACTTTTGCACGGCCACATAAAATAATTTTAATTTCATGCCCACAACTGGCACACGGCCACATCAAATAATTTTAATTTCATGCCTACAACTGGCACACGGCCACATCAGGCCACATCAAATAATTTTAATTTCATACCCACAACTGGCACACAGCCACATCAAATAACTTTAATTTCAGGCCCACAACTGGCACACGGCCACATCAAATAATTTAATTTCATGCACACAACTGGCACACGGCCACATCAAATAATTTTAATTTCATGCCCACAACTTTCGCACGGCCACATCAAATAATTTTAATTTCTTGCCCACAACTGGCACACGGCCACATCAAATAGTTTTAATTTCATGCCCACAACTGGCACACGGCCACATCAAATAATTTTAATTTCATGCCCACAACTGGCACACGGCCACATCAAATAATTTTAATTTCATCCCCACAACTGGCACACGGCCACATCAAATAATTTTAATTTCATGCCCACAACTGGCACACGGCCATATCAAATAATTATTATTTCATGCCCACAACTGGCACACGGCCGCATCAAATAATTTTAATTTCATGCCCACAACTGGCACACAGCCACATCAAATAATTTTAATGTCATGCCCACATCTGACACCGGCCACATCTTTAGCTTAACTCAAACCGGCATACGACGAATGTTTCTTCGATTCTGACGTCAAGGGATTGTAAGAATCTGGTGTACATTTCCTCATGTTTATTCACACCCTGAAATGTTTACTGTATTAAAGACATTTTCTATAGTTTTTTCTGCATAACAGATTTTCTTTAAACTTTTTGTACAGTTAGTCTGATATATATATATAGACAGAATAGGCAAAAATAATGGTAGGTCACCATGATTGTTAAAATTTTAAAAAATAATTTGTAATGCCACCGTCATGTCAATCTGTCCAAAAAGTTGACATGTCCATGGTATAGCTAAATAAGATATTTTTGAAGTCTAATCATTTATTCATTGGTCACAATTCTGCTAAAATTGTATTAAAGTAAAGAACATTTAATTACAATAACATTTAAAGCTCATCTTTACGTAAAACCTATATTTTTTACAAAATCTGTTGAGGCCATTACCACAGCTTATGCACAAATTAGCCCATAATGATACAATTTCCTTTTTTTTGTATGTTCCCAATAATAGAATTTTTTTAATCTTTCTAAGCACATAGTTTAACATATATTAAAACAAAATGTGCAATAAAAATGATAGGTCCCCATGCTTGTTTAGAAAAGGAATTTGAAACCCTACCCCTATGCTAAAAGGCCAAGTTTTGTATGAAATTATATAGAAATGGTATATTTGCCTTTTTTGTTATGTTCTTAATAACAGAATTTGTTCAAACTTCCTAGGCACTTATTTGAACATATATTTTGACAATATATTCAATTAAATGTATAGGTCACCATGTATATTGAGATTTAATATTGGTTTTTGGAACCGTACCATTATGCTTAAATTTTTTAATTTTGTTGGAATTTTTACAAAATGCTATATTTTTCCTATTTTATGTATCTAATAATAGGCTTTTATTTAAATAAAGACAATTGAAAAAAATAAACATTTAAATAAAAAGAAAATTCCAAAAAATAAAAAAAAAGTCAAAAAGTACAACAAGACATCAAAAGCAACATTCCTGTAAATTTGTAGGAGAATCCATCCAATAGTTTTAGAAGAGAAGTCGCCCAAAAAAGCTGCGCATGGAAAACTACAGCAAATGCCTTTAAAACGTTTCGCAATTATCCTAAACGTTGACCTCTTCAATTGTATATCGTTGCCAAAAGTAAAGTCTGCTTCAATATTACTGTAGGCTATAAATGCACAAACATTTCATTGTAGCTGAAGAAGAGGCGGACTGTCGATTTGGTCATATGAGATGCAAAGTCACTAATAAATGTATACCGCTGAGTTGGAAGTGTGATGGTGATTATGATTGTGGCCAAAATGATGAAACGGATGAATACATGTGTCGTAAGTATCAAAGCAGCCCATTACATGTATTGCTAGTCACTCTCTACACCAGGTTGAACACATTCTAAGAAACATATTTATGCCCCGCCACGAAAGTGGTGCCGGCATATAGCGTTACCCTTGTCCGTCCGTACGTCCGTACGTCCCGTTTTTACATTCAATTTTTTTATTAAGACAATTCCTCAGATTCCAAAAGCCGTACAGTTTTCAAACTTCATACACACTTACATCTATATGGCAGCAATATGTTCCTACCCAAATCAGGTCAATATAAATGACCTTGACCTAATTTGTACACTTTGTCAATTCACATTGAATTTTTACATTCAGTTTGTTTTGATTAACTCAGCTTCTCAGATATCAAAAGCCATACAGTTCCAAACTTCATACACTCTTACATCTGTATGACAGCAATGTGTTCCTATCCGAATCAGGTCAATATACAAATGACCTTGACCTACCTTTTACAATTTGTTAATTTACATCAAAGTTTTTCATTCAAGTTTTTACATCAAAGTTTTATGATAAGTTCATTTCTCCAACACCAGATGCCTTGGAGCTTTCAAACTGTAAAAATGTTGATAACTACATGACAGCGATATGTTTCAATGAAAAGTGGTTCAATATGAATTACCTTCACCTACCTTGGGCACTTTGTTAATTTACTTTGAAGTTTTACATTCATTTTTTTATTATGTCCATTACTCTGATACCAGAAGCAGGGCAGCTTTTAAACTTCATACACACTTACATCTATATAACATCAAGATATTCCTGCGCAAATCAGGACAATATCAATGACTTTGACCTGCTTTTTACACTTTGTTAATTTACATTAAAGTTTTATATTTAAATGTTTTATTATGCCCATTACTCTGATACCAGAAGCAGTACAGCTTTTAAACTTCATACACACTTACATATATATGACCGCAATATGTTCCGATGCAAATCAGGTCAATATAAATGACCTTGACCAACTTTTTACACTTCGTGTATTTACATTTAAATTTTGCTTTGACGTTTTTAGATCACCTGAGCCGAAGGTTCAAGGTGATCTATTGCGATCATTCCTCGTCCGTTAGCGTCATCGTTATTTTTTGCTTCAAACAAACGACTTCTCAGAAACCGCTGGGCAAATTTTGACCAAACTGCTCATGGATAAATGTTTTTTAGGTTTGTTAAAATTAACTTAGCGCGACATCCAAGATGGCCTCCATTACTATATATAGTCGAAACCTTAAAATATCTTCTTCTCAAGAAACCGTTGGACAGATTTCGACAATTTTCTTTTAAATGATCGCCAATGCCTAGACTATCAAAAGAAATATAAAAAGATCGGACAGGGAAAGTAGCATTCAAGGAGGACAGTCAACCACAAAACACAGAAACAAACACGCAAACAGTCAAACAAGAAGGCAAACGCAATAATAAATGCAAAGGACAACACAAACACAAAAGGGTTGAAAATAGGGCTACCGCCTTGGAACGGTCAGTGGCAAAGTAGGCCACTGGGGTTTTAAACCAGTTCTAGGGTGCACCAAACCTCATACTTACCTACTGTTATCCAGTTTGTTCAAATGAAGTTCCCGGGATTAAAAATGGCCGTGCCCCGGGGGTCCAACGTTTGTATATTGAGATTTTCATATTTTTCATAGACTTATATAGGAACAAACTTGAAAAAATCTTCTTTTCTGAAACCACAAGTCACAGAGCTCTCATCTATTGCAAGTAGTATCAGCTAATGGTCCTCTACCAAGTTTTTTTCCAGTGGTGAACCTGAGGTCAAATTTGTCCTGTCCCAGGCGTCACAGTTTTTCATAGGGGAAAAAATCTTCTTCTCTGGAACTACAAGAGCCAGAGGCTTAATATTTTGCATTTACTATAAGGTCTAATTACCCTAAATCAACAGGATGTGCTCGCCTGGTGAAGTCGAAAGTAGTTCTGTATTAAAGAGTGCTAAACTTACTATAATGCAGTTTCCTGTTATTTTTTGGCTGTAACTGTATTTTGGACATGTTGTTGATATTTGAAAATGCAGCTCATCATCTTTTTGACAGTTTTTTAAATAAATTTGAGAAGTGAAAGTAGACAGGGTATGAAATTGCAAGGGGTACAAATAGTGTTGACCTTTGACCCGGTGTTAGTATACAACTGAAGAAATGTTTCTCAGAAGGTACTCCTATTTCCTTGTTGATGTTTAATAGTAGACATGTTTATTTGCATGATAAAGTAAGTTTCCCAGAATTCTAACGAGGTTTGAGTTTTTAACAGGTTGTCAACATTCTAACTTTACTATGGAAGGGCAATGGAGACTCATTTACGCTATTATAACCTATAAGGAGAAATCATGTATTTTTCAAAATTGCATAAGAAATTATTTTCGAGGCATTTATTTTGTTTGAATAGGTGAGTTAAACTCAGAAACAGAGAAAAAATATAAATTTTCAGACTTTTAGACTTTTTTAGAGTGTTTTTGTCAGCTTTTCTTCAAATTTCCTGATTTTCTCTAAAAATGTGATATTTTTCATTTTTTTGGAATTTTTATGAAAGATATATGGCAAAATGTGTGGTATACATACTCAGGGATGCAAAACAAAGCCACCAGAGTTGATTTGATGAGAAAATGTTGAACGGTTGCTGAGATATTGCTTTTTTTTATTATTTCTTAATTTCGCGACAAAACCGATTCGATTTAGTGCATGGTCAAGCGCAGGTAAATCGCAATAATTTCAAGACGAAGTCATTCAGCATTGCGAAACAAGTCAAAATATTCTTTTATTAAGTTGTTGGGTTGAATCGACCAGTTTAATTTTGAAAAAATATGCAAAAATAATCCCTTATAGGTCTAATTACACTAAATCAATAGGATGTGCTCGCCTGGTGCGGTCAAAAGTAGTTCTGTATTAAAGAGTGCTAATATTTTTTCTTTATAAACTTTTTTTAGTGCAGTTTCCTGTTATTTTTTGGCTGTAACTGTATTCTGGACATGTTGTTGATATTTGAAAATGCAGCTCATCATCTTTTTGACAGTTTTTGATATAAATTTGAGAAGTGAAAGTAGACAGGGTATGAAATTGCAAGGGGTAAAAAAAGTGTTGACCTTTGACCCGGTGTTAGTATACAACTGAAGAAATGTTTCTTAGAAGGTATTAAACCCCCTATTTCGTTGTTGATGTTTAATAGTAGACATGTTTATTTGCATGATAAAGTAAGTTTCCCAGAATTCTAACGAGGTTTGAGTTTTTAACAGGTTGTTAACATTCTAACTTTACTATGGAAGGGCAATGGAGACTCATTTACGCTATTATAACCTATAAACTTATGGTCCTTTCCCAAGTTTGTTCAAATGGTGACCTGTGCTAATATGCAAACAGGGAGTGCAAAATAATTTGCTAACACGTGTTACGCGCCAATTCACGACAAGTGGGTGTCTCTGGGGTAATTTATTTTCACAGATAAAGGTGAAACGGTGCATTTTGATCATATTTATTCCATGAATGTATATAAAACATACCAATATTGAGAAATTAAGAGTTTGGAAGTGTTGTTTAGCCAAACAAAAAAATTACCCCACCCACTCCACCAAATATTGGTCGCGATTATTCAAAAACGGTCGTGCAAAAGACGGCTGCACGGTCGGCTGGCTAACACACTGCCCAGGGGTCACATGTTTTACATAGACTTTAAAATCGGGAATTCAGGAATTTCATAATAAATTTGTTTTAGTTCCTGCAGATAAAGCAGCTAATAATGTAATTATTGTTTGACGCCTACATTACGTCAATGTTTTGTCTCTGGAACTCGGGTGCACCAATTCGTGCAGCCGAGTTCAACAACAAACATCTCCAAATTTTAACTTCTTGTCTACTTGCCGTTAAAGATCACGTTAAACTATATTGTGATAAAACTCTGGGATTAATTTATTTTGGTCTATAAAAAATTCAGGAGACGTTCTTGATAAAATGTTCAATAAAGGTCAGGTTTCATCAATAAGCACTTATGACTTCTCTACACTATATACAACCTTACCACATCACCTTATTAAAGACAAGCTAATTTCTCTTATTCAAAAAACATTCGCTAGAGAAAATACTACATTTTTGGCAAGCAATAATATAAAAGCGTTTTTTTACTAACGGTACAAGTATACTATGTGGACTTGCTATGAAGTTTGTGAAGCACTCATCTTCCTATTAGATAATATTTTCGTCAGGTATGGAACCACTGTTTATAGACAAATTGTTGGTATCCCTATGGGTACGAACTGTGCACCACTTGTCGCAGATTTGTTCTTATTTTACTATGAAAGGGATTTGAGTCTTTCACCAGATACCCAGGCAGATGTTATGGAAGCCTTTAATGACACCTCTCGGTATCTGGATGACATATTGAACGTTGACAACCATTTCTTTCAAACTATGGATAATTATATTTATCCTAAAGAACTTCAGCTTAATAAAGCTAATATATCCGATAATAACGCTTCTTTTCTTGGTTTAGATCTCTCGATTGAAAATGGTAAAATAATTAGCAAAATCTATGACAAGAGAGATGATTTTAATTTTGACGTTGTTAATTATCCCCACTTGGATGGGGATGTTCCCCGAGCAACTTCTTATGGGGTGTATGTGTCACAGCTTATTCGTTTTTCTAGAGCTTGTACTCGAGTTGAGGACTTTAATATTCGTAATCTTTGTATAACTAAAAAGTTACTCAGTCAGGGTTACCGTTACCATAAACTTCGTAAAACCTTTGCAAAATTGTATTACCGTAACCCTGATCTTCTTTCCAAATATAAAAGTAATTGAAGGACTCTTCTGCGACTAGGACTATCATAACCTGACTTCTATGGTAATGTGATTTATAAACTTCGTAAGATTCTTAGGCAGGATCACTTTCATACTATCTTTGTTAAACTTGTTTAAAAGTTTATCAAAAGATGTTATGACCCTATCATTTTCCAACGAACTTCATGCTTGGTGGTGGACCCTTTTACAGTTCGCCACTACGCTTTCCTCTTTAATTGTACGATGACCGGATAGGCTGTGGACCCTATGATGACGCCTACCTAAAGCCCATTGGGACGGTGGCGTTCGATTTTTGTCCATGATCTTTCTTGTCGTGCCCTTAATGGTTTATTCTCTTACTGCTCTGGCTTCTGCCAAGTCATTGAGTACCTTCATTGTGGCTTTCTAGGCTACTGTTTTTTAGATTAGATCATGGCGGGGATTTCTTTATTTACACTGTCCTGTTTTAATGGGATGACAGTAGGGTAAGTGTGAGGTTTGGTGCACCATAGCCTAGAACTGGTTTAAACCCCAGTGGCCTACTTTGCCACTGACCGTTCCAAGGCGGTAGCCCTATTGTCAACCCTTTTGTGTTTGTGATGTCCTTTGCATTTATTATTGCTTTTGCCGTCTTGTTTGTCTGTTTGCGTGTTTGTTTCTGTGTTTTGTGGTTGACTGTCCTCCTTGAATGCTACTTTCCCTATCCGATCTTTTTATATTTCTTTGTATAGGGAAAAACTTAAAAAAAATATTCTTCTCTGAAGTCACAAGGCACACAGCTCTCATATATTACATGTACCGTACCCATGGGTCACATTTGACCCTGTCCCAGGGTTACACTCTAGCACCTTCATTTTGTATTTGATCTTTGCCAAACTTTATCTTTATATCAATGTTGTTAACACAACAGATGCCAAATGTCTTGAACAATCTTTGCCAAACTTGCACAGATTGTATATGACCATAAGATTTCGAAAAAGTTTGATAATGGGCCAGTACTCAGGTGATCGATTTAAGGCCATCTTGGCCCTCTTGTTTATTAAATCAATTACACACAGACCAAAAGCTTCACAGTATTCAAACTTCATACATACTTACATCTATATTGCACCATTATGTTTACCCAAATCAGGTCCATATAACTTGCCTTCTAGTTTTACACAACTTTTTGTTACTCCATTTTGTAAGCAATCGATAACCCTTTAGCGGGGCATTAGATAGTATAAACTATTAGCGACTACTCCTCTGAAACTACTCGACACATGTTCATGAAACGTCATAGGAAGTTGCACTTGATGTGTATTTGATATTAGCAAAAATTCAGGTCGTTCGGAAATTAAAGATGGCCACCACGGCTAAAAATATATTAAAAGCAAGTGTGTAGCACCTATTTCTTGACAACTATGAGTGATATTGGTATGGGACTTTTTTCTATAATGATCAGCATGACATGATGTTGGTCATTGTCGAAAATCATTTTATTGATTCTTCATTAAACATTGCTGCCAGTGGCCATCTTTATTTACATAAAGTTATATAGTAAAAACTTGTAGCAACTACTCCTCTGAAAATACTTCAGAAATGTTGCTCTTGATGTCTAGTTGATTGTAACAAAATTTCAGGTCGGCCGGCGATTCGTACGGATGGCGGGAGGTGTACAGTACTGGTTCTACCCAGGAAAAGTGGATGGTTTGCCTTCACTACAAAACAATCGACTATCATATATAACCTTACATGTGTTGAAAAATTACATAACACACCAAAACAAATATCAGGTCGGCCGGAAATTCAAGATGGTCGCCATGGCTTCAAACAAATTTTAAAAAAACTAATTTGTAGCGACTGCTTTTTGAAAACTTTAACTTTTTTTTAAAATGATCAGCATGACATGATGTTGGTCCTTGTTGAAATTCGACATTAAACATGGCTGCCAGTGGCCATTTTTGTTTACATATAGTTATATAATAAAACTTGCAGCCACTACTCCTCTGAAACTACTTGACAGATTTTCATGAAACTTCACAGGAATGTTGATCAAAATCTATCAGTAGAGCTTCAAGGTCATTGGCCTCCTGTTACAATATAAATTGAATAGTGACAAAATATGCACCTAATGATGTAATTAATTTAATTATAGCTTCAAGGACCTGCACTGATCAAGAGTTCCAGTGTGAAGATGGCACCTGCATCTCTATACGGTGGCACTGTGATGGTGAGCCTGATTGTAATGACCACACAGATGAAAATACAACTCAGTGTGGTAAGTTTCAATCATTATCTGTGGAGACGAAAACTAACTTTTAAGGGATGTGAAGCTTATTTTTGAATGCAAGGTTGATTTTCATAGCATAGCATTCATAGCCATTGCTTTTGGCGCGTCCTCGTCGCCATCTGGCGGATAACCTACATGTTTTCTCATAAATCGAGACTTTAAGTCGTACATGTATGCTGATCATTGCTAGACGAACGTATTGGAAGCTGAAAAGAACTATAATGCAAATAAACAGGTCGAAAAACTCTACAAACATCTCATTATGTATGAGTTGTGGGGGTGATTTTTTTTCAGGCGAGTTTTTTCAAGGTTTTCTCATCAAGGGAGAAACACGATGTGACGTCAGGCGCACCTCCGTTTGACAGTTATAGCGCAAACAGCCGATTTATTCGACCCAAATTAAACGAGATTTCCAGGGGAAAAGTTGTTTCATTTATTTATTATGTATAATTGTTTATCATGCAACTAATGTTTCTACTATACAACTACAGCTACTGTCTACTAACCTACTACTAACCTAATATTTTCCGTCCAACTGCTGTATTATGCTAGTGGTAGCACGCGCTACTATTCGACGACTTAAAAGATGCTTATCAATTTAGAAATGCAATACATTATTAAAAGAAAGTATTTTGCATTTATTATCGATATTAAATATAATTAAACTCCGAAAACTTTTCTTGCCAAAGTTACTTCCCCTGACAAACTATCTTCCATTTGTATTTTGACGGCAGCACATTTACATCGTTTTTCAGGTAAATTATGTTATTTAAAACAGTTGCATGATAAAAAAATTACATGATGCTGCTTTGTTGTCTAGAGATTAGATCATGGCGGGGATTTCTTTATTTACACTGTCCTGTTTTAATGGGATGACAGTAGGGTAAGTGTGAGGTTTTGTGCACCCTAGAACCGGTTTAAACCCCCAGTGGCCTACTTTGCCACTGACCGTTCCAAGGCGGTACCCCTATTGTCAGCCCTTTTGTGTTTGTGATGTCGTTTGCATTTATTATTACTTTTGCTTTCTTGTTTGTCTGTTTGCGTGTTTGTTTCTGTGTTTTGTGATTGACTGTCCTACTTGAATGCTACTTAACCTGTCCGATCTTTTTATATTTCTTTAGAATTTCAGTTGTATTTTGGGTTATGTCGAAAAGTTGTTTTCTTACACTCGTCAAAATACAGCTGAAATTCTAAGTTACTAACCATGTAATTCTTATGTATTTCAAAAACATTTTAGTGATTCACGATGTCAGTTAATTATTATTTACGATAAGATGAAATAAAGAAACATGTTTAGACACCACTGGATTGTTATTCTGTTGGAATATAGTATATATAGAAAACTTGTTATCGTTATTTTTTCTGTACTGAAGATCGGATTTGATCAAAACTTTCATAGATTGTAGAGTTCAGCTCTAGAATAGTTATGCAAGAACGTTAACACGTGTCTCGACATCTTGACGTCACTGACGTCACAATGTTATTCAAACCCCTTTTTTTTACTGATCGCATTTGTTAAGTTGTTTTACTTAAGAAATAATAAATATATACCTGTGTTTTATCGGTGAATAAAATACAGTTAGGAGTTCGGATGCGTAGTAATTAAATCACGCGTTTTTTTTAGTTTTTTTTTACATAGTTCTGTGTTGTTTTTGTCAACTCTTACACATATATTATGGAGTCTTTAGCCTATTTATTTTCTCAGTAATGTTTAGTGAATCGGGCATTGTACTAACAAAAAGATTTAATGTTTTGTTTGTAAATTTATTTCGAAATCAACTAAATCATGAAACTGCACATGACTGCGGCATTTTAACCTAATTCGTGCAGCTAAGTCCTGTTTTGTTTGTTTTTTTATCAAAAGTATGGCCACTTTTACCCGTGTATTTACTTATAGTCAACTTGAATTTCAGTTCTTTTCTCCACCTATAAATTTGTGTTTTTTTTGACTTTTTATTAAATACTACAGTAAAGTTTCTTTTCATCCTGTGGGACAGACATAGGGAAGTTGAATGTTTATTTGTCCCTCCAGCAGAAGGCGTAGTCTAGGTTACACCACTGACCCCTGATTATAGAATGTCTGACTACAAAATGTACAAAGAAACTGCTTTGCTACTTAATAGTTGCTCTACCATTCTCACCGGTCGTATATGTCTGTTGAAAATTTCATCAAAGTCTTTCATATGTTTATTATTTCCCTTATTTTCTCCTTCCTTGACTATTGGAGGCAATATTTATTTATTTATATTAACGAATGCGTGTACCATACTGAAAACTACATATATCGTATAATAAACACAATAGTTATTGCCCTTGATTTAATGACAATGTCCTATATTTGCCTCGTGAACATATATGTTCATTCGATCTTTACTAAATTTAGTCAATATATTTATATTAATAAAAGCTTGGACAAGTTCAAAACCAGTTCAATCAGATTATATACATCAGAGTCATAGCCCTTGATTTTTCAAAAAAAATGTTTTCCAGTAGGCCTTATACTATTCAAGCCAGTAGAGTGATACATGCCTTCTTGTGCATCTTGTTCCAGGAAGACTACTTAATACACGACACTCTGTAAATGACATAATTTTAGACTTATAGGTCATCTTGAGTGACAGTTTGACCATTAAACACAAATCTGTCTATCCATAAGCAAATTCATGAAATAATAGTCTAGTCTAGATTTGAAACAGTTTAATGACAATTGATCACAATATATTTGGAATGGGTCGACCCTCTAAGATTTTTTGTAGGTCACCCAAGATCGGCAAGTTGGCTAAAACTATTTTATGGAAGTTGTAAATGTCCAGCAATCGTGCAAATATACATACAGTCTTTCCTATCAAACCTTGTATTCGCAGTACTTTCAATACTTTTATTAATTGGGAGTTTAATAAAACTGTCTACAATTTCTTCAATTTTCGTAAATTGATCTTCATTTTCAGCAGTAACGTCTGTTTGTAAAGAAGGTGAATTTTCTTGTGGAAATGGCAGCTGTATCAGGGAGAACTGGAAATGCGACGGTACTGAAGACTGTGATAATGGAGCAGATGAAAATAACTGCAGTATGTACCTCTGTAAATTCTTCTTGCTTTACTGTCAAACCACTAGTGCGGAAATAGACAGGAGTATAGAGTTTGTATAGGGTTTTATATTCATAAATATTGTACTATAAAGTTTTCGTCTTCTCTTTCTGGACCTTGCAATGAAATCTTTAAGGTGCATACTTTATATAATATTGCGGTCTCCTGTACGCCTTTAAGACCGATTAACTTCTTGATCCTCTATAATTATTAATGTATTAGGCCATTTTTAAAATACATTTGTTTGCTGTTTCCCAACCCAAGATTTTATATAAGTGGATAGTGCAAAAGACGGTAAAATGATATATAGGGTCCTATAGAAACCACAGCGTCCGAACGCAATGGCATCGTAGGTCCGCACTGTACTGCAAACAAGGACTAGAAACTACAATGAAAGAGACAAAAAACAACAGAAAGGGTGGTGAAGACAGGGTTACCGGCTTGGAACGGTCAGTAGGCAATAAGGCCCACTGGTTAGCTTGAATCGATTTTATATGCGCACAATCCTCGATATTATCCTGTCTTCAGCGCCCAAATAGACAAGACAGTGTAAACAAAACTACATCCCATCAAAAGGAATTCTCTAACAATAAATTCCACATCCAGAAAAACTAACTAAAGATACACATACAAAATAATAAACATCTCAGGATGTATCCAGAATCGTACTGAACAACCATAGTAGTTGCAGCTAAAGAGAAAACCAAGCTAGGGTACGACCAGAAAACCCGAGGGACGAAAGCTCATGCACCCACCTCCCTTAGTTGGGGTTTCAATAGGTACACTCATAGAGTCCCAAGAGGTAGTCCAGTCATCGCACAAGTGAAAAGTGAAGCGTAATGACTGACTGTAGAGGGGTCAATCACTAAACATGCTGTGCGCTGTAAAACCAAAGGGTTATATCCTTTTCTGACGAACTTCCTCTGTAAAACCAAAAGGTAATATCCTTTTCTGACGAACTTCCTCTACACTATATACAACCTTACCACATCACCTTATTAAAGACAAGCTAATTTCTCTTATTCAAAAAACATTTGCTAGAGAAAATACTACATTTTTGGCATGTAATAATATAAAAGCGTTTTTTACTAATGGCAGTTTTGACAATTATACTATGTGGACTTGCTATGAATATTGTGAAGCACTCATCTTCCTATTAGATAATATTTTCGTCAGGTATGGAACCACTGTTTATAGACAAATTGTTGGTATCCCTATGGGTACGAACTGTGCACCACTTGTCGCAGATTTGTTCTTATTTTGCTATGAAAGGGATTTCATGTTAAGTCTTTCACCAGATACCCAGGCAGATGTTATGGAAACCTTTAATGACACCTCTCGGTATCTGGATGACATATTGAACGTTGACAACCATTTCTTTCAAACTATGGATAATTATATTTATCCTAAAGAACTTCAGCTTAATAAAGCTAATATATCCGATAATAACGCTTCTTTTCTTGGTCTAGATCTCTCAATTGAAAATGGTAAAATAATTAGCAAAATCTATGACAAGAGAGATGATTTTAATTTTGACGTTGTTAATTATCCCCACTTGGATGGGGATGTTCCCCGAGCAACTTCTTGTGGGGTGTATGTGTCACAGCTTATTCGTTTTTCTAGAGCTTGTACTCGAGTTGAGGACTTTAATATTCGTAATCTTTGTATAACTAAAATGTTACTCAATCAGGGTTACTGTTACCATAAACTTCGTAAAACCTTTGCAAAATTTTATTATCGTAACCCTGATCTTCTTTCCAAATATAAAAGTAATTTAAGGACTCTTCTGCGACAAGGACTATCACAACCTGACTTCTATGGTGATGTGATTTATAAACTTCGTAAGATTCTAGGTCATGATCACTTTTATACTATCTTTGTTAAACTTGTTAAAAAGTTTATCAAAAGAGGTTATGACCCTATCATTTTGCAACGTACTGCATGCTTGGTGGTGGACCCTTTACAGTTCGCCACTATGCTTTCCTCTTTAATTGTACGATTACCGGACAGGCTGTGGACCCTATGATGACGCCTACCTAAAGCCCATTTGGACGGTGGCGTTTGATGTTTGTCCATGATCTTTCTTGTCGTGCCCTAAATGATTTATTCTCTTACTGCTCTGGCTTCTGCAAAGTCATTGAGTACCTTCATTGTGGCTTTCTAGGCTATTGTTTTTTTGTATCATATTTACACGAGCATATTTGTGTTTTACTTATATTGCCTATTGATGCTGCCTTGTTGGTTAGATATTAGATCATGTCGGGGATTTCTTTATTTACACTGTCCAGTTTTAATGGGATGACAGTAGGGTAAGTGTGAGGTTTGGTGCACCCTAGAACCGGTTTAAACCCCCAGTGGCCTACTTTTCCACTGACCGTTCCAAGGCGGTAGCCCTATTGTCAACCCTTTTTGTGTTTGTGATGTCGTTTGCATTTATTATTGCTTTTGCCTTCTTGTTTGTCTGTTTGCGTGTTTGTTTCTGTGTTTTGTGGTTTACTGTCCTCCTTGAATGCTACTTTCCCTGTCCGATCTTTTTATATTTCTTTTCCTGATTAAATTTGTAAAGCGGTCAGGAAACCCGTCAGACCCCTTAAACTTACGAAGTTTATAGACCACATCTCCATAAAATGAGGGTTGTGATATGCCTAGTCGCAGAAGTGTTTTAAGGTTGGTGTTGTACTTTTCCAGCAGGCCCTCGTTGCGGCGGTAGAATTTAGAGAAAGATCTACGTCGTTTGTGATAACGAAAACCCTGCCGAAGAAGTTTACTAGTAATAACTTGATTTCGATCATTGAAGTCTATAACATCATTACACGCTCTTTCAAATCGAATGAGCTGGGAGATATACACCCCATATGAGGTAGCACGAGGTACATCTCCATCCAGGTGTGGATAGTTAACGATATTAAAATTGAAATCATCTCTCTTATCATAGATTTTAGTATGAATACAATCATTTGAAATCGAGAGCTGAAGATCGAGAAATGCTGCTACTGTATCCGAACTGTTGGCTTTATTCAACGTTAGCTCTGGTGGATAAATGTTAGTACACCATATTAGCAAAGAACGGATTATCAATATTGAGTATGTCATCAAGATACCGAGAAGTATTATTAAAGGCATCAATAATTTCACCCTGGCTAGGAGGTGACAAACTCAACATAAAATCTCTTTCATAGCAGTACAAAAACAAATCTGCAACAAGTGGCGCACAGTAAGTACCCATAGGAATACCAACAACCTGGCGGTAAATATTTTTACCATATCTTATAAAGATGTTATCCAGAAGAAAAGATAAGGCTCTACAAACATCAATACAAGTCCACATATTATACTTATCAATTGGGGCGTTAGTAAAGAAAGCCCTGACATTATTACAAGCTAGAAAAGTTGTACCTTCTCTAGCAAGTTTTCGCTATGGACTTTTTTCGATGGCAGGTAGGGAACCACAAACCAACACTTTTTTCGGCCTTACTGTTGCTGGAATCAGAGTTTTGATGGACTTTAATGGCTGTAATATTAACAATTGTGGTTGAATCGTTTGTTTACATATAAAAAGTTTCCCGGCAAAATATATAGCATAATGTCAAAATGATAAAGGTGTCATATTTCAAAAAAACATTAAAGACTTATTTGCATAATTTCAGGTCGTCTTACTTGTTACAAAGATATGTTCCTATGTAAAACAACGCCACGGTGCATCTCTCAATCCTGGGTTTGTGACGGCGACAAAGATTGTATCGACAAAAGTGACGAGGAAAACTGTAATAGTAAAGACTGTAATGAAGATCAATTTCGATGCGCTGATTCAACCAGATGTATCGACATAAAGTGGAAATGTGATAGAGATTATGACTGTCCAGACCACAGCGACGAGGGAAACTGTACCCACCATTCAGAGGACGACGAAATCTGCTCGGACACGGAGTTCAAATGTGTGGGAGGTGGGGACTGTATACACCAGTCCTGGAAATGCGATGGCGACCCAGACTGTACTGATGGGTCGGATGAAGGCGATTTTTGTAAGTTGGTTTAATTGTTTGAAAGATGTGTAAATGATTCAGTTTTAATTATGTAATATCAATATAGTAATATTTATGTTGATTGTTTTGTATATTGAACTTGGTATTACAAAGTTAGTTTCTAGGTATTGATGTAAAGTTTCTAAATGTTTCTAGGTATGGATGTAAAGTTTCTAGTTATTGATGTAAAGTTTCTAGGTATTTCTAAGTACTGGTGTAAAGTTTCTAGGTATTGATGTAAAGTTTCTAGGTATTTTTAGGTATTGATGTAAGGTTTCGAGGTATTGATGTAAAGTTGCGAGGTATTAAAACTCACATTGTTGTTGCAGGTGAGAACACATGCCGTGATGACCAGTTCAAATGTAAGAACAACTTCTGTATCACACAAACCTTACACTGTGATCATAGTCCTGACTGTCTTGATGGCTCAGATGAACTCAACTGCAGTATGTACATTTGGCCAAATTCAGATTTAAAAAACATGCATGAACATTGTTTATTAGGAGTTATAACCTGCCGGTATTAAAAGTGCCTGGCTATTAAAAAGTTGTTTCATTGATGCCACATATTAAAACTTTAAAGTGGAGAGTAAATGATGACTCATTCCACAAAATGTTTGATGGTGAATAATTTCCAGTTTAAGAATTTTCCCAGTTAAATGAGTACTGGTACCACTATTCCCAAGAGGGTGAAAAAAGTCTCTCTGTCTAGTGGAGATGAACCAATGCTTTCATTTTGTATGCACGTAATAGATGAATCGACGGCAATTAATATTAGTTCCAGCAGCGACTCGTATATGTTTTTCATAATTTCACATGGTAAGGTAGCAATGAACAGTTTCTTTGAGTTTTTCACCTTGATAACGCAATCTTATAATTACACATGGTAGCACGAAAAGTTTATCCGTGTTGTAATGCACACGCTAACGCGCACGCATCTCTTACATGTGAACACTTGTATTTCTGTGCATATGTGTACTTCTAGCACGTCATGCTACAAAGGTGAATATGTAATCAATATGTAACGCATGTCACCAATTTGACCAGAGTGAAGCGAGGTCGCCCACCTTGATTCAAAATGATTGGTAGGAAGAACTGATGGTAAAAGATGTGAAGAAAGTGTCTGGTAAGAAAAAACGGTCGTGTCGTGTTTACTTCTTTCTGACAACATTATTTCTTTCAATATTAATAATTGTTTGAACACCCGTGAATTGATCGGTTATTGTGTTAAACTTCGTTCCCAGTTCCAACCCAGATATGATGCTGTTTTTTCTCGGCAGCTATTTTACGCTTGCGTAAAACCTTGCTTGTTATTAATTTGACAGATGTGACAGAATCGTGTGCAGATCGTGGAGAATTTGATTGCTATGGAGACGGAACATACTGCATAGCCAATGATAAAGTTTGCGATGGACACAATGACTGTCAGCATAGGGAGGATGAAGAAGCAGCACTCTGTAAAAGTATGTATTGCTTACAAGTAGAAATTTATGCTTTTTTCACCCGAAGTTTTGTTTATGTCGTCTATATTACTTCAGGTTTATCATCATCTGTTCGCAAGCCGCTTGGGATTTGTCAGTTAACAATAAACTCCATTCAATTAAACCGTTACTCGGAGAATGGCGTTCTTCTAGTAGAAGTTGTCCTAGCCCGGTCCATTGTCCTAGCCCGGTGCAGGATAGGGTATACACGCTATACTCATTCATATTTATTACAAGGTGAGCAATAACCAGAATGTATACCCTGCTTTGCACCGTTAACGGACAAACACATTTTGTTGGAATGTGTAGAAGTTGATCCTATGCGTCCTACAATGTTAATACTATGACAGAGTTATTTGATACTATAGATTTTAGTCTTGTTTTAGATTTCCTGAAAGAAATCAGACTATATAAATCATTATAATATGTTCTTATATATATTTACTTATTTATATACCCGTTTTCGGGCATTTGTTGATTTACATATATAGTTTATATTACTACCATATCATCCTTTATTTGTAAATAGTTTTATCTTTATATATTTACATTAATTTTTAATAAATGCTTCATTTCTTCATCTTTCATCAGTTTGTGTGCACAATATGATCTATTTATGTGTCGACGTGCCGTAAAACACCATTCATTCATTCATTCATCTATTCATGGTCTTGCAAACAATATGAAGGCCTAAACAAAGAATGTGTTGTATCCTAAAACCTGGGATATGCATGTTGTGTAGAAATACTATCGGATTACCTCTTTCTCTCGTTTTTGGTTCTACCCAGGAAACATGTGGTGGTCTGCCTCTACCACACAAAAAATCGTCTTATAAAATGTGCTATAAATGGCTTAAAAAACATTCAAACAAACAAAAAAAGTCTCAAGTTTTTAAAAAGTTGAGGTTCACGTGTGTCATTTAAATAAAAGATACCTACAGTATCCCCCCCACCCCACCCGCCCCCACACACACCCACACCCCACGCACACACACCATCTCACTCCCTTTAAAGGAAACGAAGCACTTTTTGTTTAGGCCTGATTTCAACTTAATTCTAAACTTGTAGGGCATAATAAATACACATTCTGCATATGTATTTACACTGCTTAATCCCACACCAGTAGGCTTTTTGTTTTTTTTCTCGATCTTGTTGTTATATTTCACCATATGCATCATACTCATAAAGTCGTAATAGATAGTACCTGTTGGACATTATATTCATGTTTTCATCCTCATCACTAGTAGAATGTTGTTTACTTTTTCCAAACCAGAGGATATAAGAGATTCATTTATTCCTTGCCAGCGGGAGAAGAGATAACTGGTATGATTCATTGTAATTTTCAGTCTTGTATTATTTTGATTTTAATGCGGATCGATCCTTATTATTAAAATGAATCTTTTTGAGTTTGTTTTCAAACTTTGAAAGTTTAATAAAATTGTGATTGGCACTATTATCTTATTCTTTTACACCTGAAGTGTTGCCAGGGTGTTTTCCTCCGATAATTGGATATGTGTGTGCAGTAAGCTATATATGCATCTTTTGCCGTAATTAAAGTTTGTACTTTTGAAGTCAATTTCCTTTAATGATTCTCTGATGTGGCTGAAGATGTAATTATGAATCTCATTATAATGAGAGCCTCCTTTAATATCAGCCAATTGGTTAGAATCATGCATAGAGTAAACCATTTCTGTGTGCTATTACAAGCAATCTTGATGTAAAGCTATACATTGTGTAGTCCTCTCGTGTCTGCATGCTTATTGATCTTTATTCCAAATTCAGACTTTTTATTACCAATGCTAACTTCAGTGTGCAGCTTTTAATACATTAAAGATGGAATTGAAAGGATTTAATACAACAGAAATGCCTATACAATTATCTATCTGTTCATTTTTTTTTGTATTAGTTTATGATTTGCTTTGTTTTGACTGAATGCGTCAGCTATGTTTTAGATATACTGTAGTGGACTTGAATGGCAACTGCCTGCTTTATCAGAGTATTGACAAGTCATATTTTATTTTATCTCTAGCTTGTGCAGTAGTGCATTGTTCATCGTTCTGCGTTAGCTCAGGTTTTTTCCCCATAAAATTGGGAAGAGCCCAGGCACGTCCATTTTGGGAAAAACACTGTTATTTCCCATTTTGGGAAAGATGTAAGATTTCGTCAATTAAGTAAATATGGCAATACCATGCTTTATATCTTTCATCCATTATTTACTATAATTACTGATTTCTCAGTCAGAACTGACTTAACAGACAAAAACACATTGCAGATTTGATGCTTATTCTCAAATTCTGAGAGACTGCTGCTTTCTGATTAGGAAAATTTCCTGCCGTAGTTGGGGAAAAAACAGTCAAGTTTTCAGTTGGGAAGGGGCCTCTGTTATACAAGTAGAAAATCCATGTAGTTGTTTCCGATGGGTGTTGATACAGCAAGTAAATGGTTTTAGATTTTACCAAATTTGACTAAGTCTTGCTTAATAAGTAGATTTCGCCAATTTGACTTGAAGGCTCGCTTAATAAGTATATTTCACCACATATGACTTGAAGGCTTGCTTAATAAGTATATTTTACCAAATTTGACTAAGGCTTGCTTAATAAGTAGATTTTACCAAAGTTGACTTGAAGGCTTGCTTAAATAGATTTCACCAAATTTGACTTGAAGGCTTGTTTAATAAGTAGATTTCACCAAATTTGACTAAGGCTTGCTTAATAAGTAGATTTCACCAAATTTGACTAAGGCTTGCTTAATAAGTAGATTTTACCAAAGTTGACTTGAAGGCTTGCTTAAACATATTTCACCAAAGTTGACTTGAAGGCTTGCTTAATAAGTTGCTTGGATTAGAACAACAGAAGCGTCACAGTTGTTTAGCTTCAAAGAAAGAAAATTTGAGCTATTTTAGAATGTAATCTTATTAAATTGGTTTAAAGATTGTTGCAATATTGTCTTTTACCGGTTGGACAATGAGCAAATAGACGCGCAAGTTTCACAGTTGATTAATTAGGAATACTCATTAAAGAAGTTGGGTACAAAATTCTCCATCATATTTTCAAGGTCACTGGCCAAGGTCATGCCTTTTTTGTATGCATCATTATAGACAGTGTGCCCAATACAAGTATGAGGGCATGTTTAAGGTTGAGGTCATCGGTCTGTGTTGTGCAATTTGGTCATGCATTTTCTGGTGAAAGTCGTGCAGTAAATGTCATCGTGGACGTGCAATTTTTGTGTCTCTGGTCTATTTTTCCAGCCCTGATTAATGAAACTATGTGTATCCCAAAGACCTGACTATATAAATGGAAATAAGGTGTCTGTAATACTTTGCTAAAATGAAGCATGATTAATGGGCTTCCATTTTACCGAATGAACGTGTCATCTGAAGAGCATTTTTAGGACTTCTTGTAATATATATGTATTAATGGAATGAAATCACATATCATTTGTATTCATTAATACTCATCTTGTATATTTATTATTTTGAAAACATATCATTATTCCATTTAGTATGAGTCTTGGGATAACCATTAGACTGTTACTACAGTGCAAACATGGACTAATTAGTTGGCAGAGTTTCCAGCAGTTTTCTCATTTCATTGTAGAGATAGTCAGTCATCAGATAAATAAGTCATTCATCATAAATAGTTTAATAAATTGTATCATAATGGCTTGCAAGTTAAAAATTAATTGTCAGCATGTTTGCTATTTGTATTATGTTTGTTTATATTTATAAAATGACTGTTCAAAAGGCTAAAGTTGTAAAAGTTCTAAATAAAATATGAGTTGAAGTTTAAATAAATTTGCATTGTGAGAAAGCGTGTTTTAGGTCTTTTAACTTAATTCCCCAGTTGTCTGAAAAGACCCTTGTTGTAGCAGAAATGTTGGACTTCTGCAATGGCAAAATTGCTGGCATATTTTTACCATGAATCATTAACAGATTATAAAGTTTACATTTTTATTTTTGTTTACAGACAAGAACCCATGTAGCTTGATAAAATGTAAACAACATTCACACTGCGTTAACCAGCCCAAAACATTCAGTATAATGGATGCTGTTTGCGTGTGCGACAGTGGATACTCTTCTCACACGGAGGAAGAAGTATGTAAGGACATCAACGAGTGCGAGGAGGTTGGTTTGTGCTCGCAGATTTGTATCAACACAAAGGGTGGCTACAAGTGTGAATGTCAACCTGGATACACACTGAAGAAACATCACTTCTGCAGAGCTGATGGTAAGCTTACCTCATTATTGTCATTATTTTAGTGTCTGTTTATTCACTTACGCAACTGGGCTTGTTTATTCACATAAGCAACTGAGCCAAGGATAAATTAAAAAATGTTTCGTTGTACTTGCTTGAGTAGGTTAATACTGTCTATAAATGTCGCAGTTGCAAACGTTGATTCTTTTGAATCCCAACTAGTTGTTGCATATAAATGATGTCCGTATTGCAGGGGAGCAGTCTTGGTTGTATTACGCCAACAGACGCGACATCCGCAGAATCCGTACAGACTCTCGTTACATGGAGATAATAGTGGCGAAGACGTCAAACAGTATTGCTCTCGACATTGATTACGAGCAGGGGCTTATGTTCTGGACAGATGGCGCACTCGAATCTATTCAAAGGTAAATTCGTTTTGATATTCTGTATCAAATTATTATTTATTGCCAAGTAAATAAATTCATAAAATTTAAAGTATATATCAAATTTATTTAGGCATGATAATAGATTATCAATTTCCAGAACTGCATATCATTATATATATTAATGTATGCAATATACTATTTGAACTTGTGTGCAATATGACCTATTTAAGCGTCGACGTGCCGTAAAACCCCATTCCGATTCATTCATTATTGTAAACTTGTGGGCAGAATGCCTATTGAATAAGTCAGAAGACAACTTTAATACATGTTAACATTAAACTTCTGTTCATTTCCAACTTCCACGTCGAATAATTGTATGATTAAATGTCAATTAAGGTATTGAATTTTCAAATCTTTTTCATTTTAGTGCTAATATAGGTGGAAGCACTGTTCTTAATACAGATATAAAAAACGTCGTCACCAACGAAGGACTGCATGCTTTCAGTACAGATGGAATTGCCGTTGACTGGCTGTACAAGAACATCTACTGGACCGACAACGGCTCCGACAAGATCAAGGTGGCTAACTATGCGGGCTCCAAGATCAAAACACTGGTCAGTTCAGAGTTGGACGAGCCCAGAGCTATCTGTCTTGATCCTGAAAATGGGTTCATGTACTGGTCTGACTGGGGAAAACAGCCGAAGATAGAGCGAAGTGGTATGGATGGAAGCAAAAGAAAGACTATCGTTGTGCAGGGGGATGGACTAGAATGGCCAAATGGACTGACAATCGGTAAGAATTACGCTTTTATCATGAACACTCTGCATTATTTCACTTGTGTAAATCTTAAATATCAGTTGTGTATCAATATTTTTTATAAAAGCGTTGATGAGTGAAGTTTTTCGAGACGGCTGCAAAAACGGCTGCAGAAATAGAATTTGCCGAATCGGCCCAACAAAACAAATGTTTGCTATTGCCAGACGGACTGAATAATTCATAATTATTCCCCATCAGGAAAAGAAACATTTTCTTGAGATGTGGTATTTTATTTATAGAGTAGCTACCACCCAATGGTCAGGAGCACGCTCTTAATTCCAAACAAAAAATAGAATATAAGGAATTCTAAAAAGAAAAAGAAAATTTAGGACTCTGACTTTTGTGACAGCCTGTTGTTGGAAATTAACCAATTTTATTTTGGTTATAAGCCATTTATTAGAAGTGAAACTGAACATGAAGTATATGATTTCAGATTATATTGGAAAGCGTATTTACTGGATCGATTCCAAGCTCCATACAATCGGTTCCGCTGACCTGGAAGGAAACGACTTCAGACGCATCCTGGTTAACCCAACTGAGATCCAACGACCTTTCTCCATCTCTGTGTTTGAAGATTCTTTGTACTGGACAGACTGGTACAAAAACTCGATCCGTTCCGTCAACAAGTTTACTGGGCGTGATGCACAGACACTCTCTCTTGGATCATACTCCGTTATGGATATCAAAGTCTACCACAGCATGAGACAGTCGAAGGGTGAGTGGTTTTCGCAATATTTTTTATAAATAATTCTAGGCTTGTGACATTCAATTTAAGAATTAAAAAAGAGACCAATTCAGGGCTATTTCATTAAAACGTACATGGGACCCCAGGAATGCAATTTAAAAAACATCTGGGTGAACCCTATTTTCCAAAATGTGGCTCTTTAAACTTCATTTTGCATCTATTGGTGGGTGTTCAATTTCAAAAGTGCTGTCTCTTGTATGTTTTAACGGAAAACCCCAATATGTCTGACAGTTAATTTGTTTTGAGATTTGCCACGAAAGCTTTGAAATATTGAGATGTAATCATTGATTTGTCTCTTTTCCAGTATTTGCTGCTAACGCCACTGCCCTGTGTAGAGCTAAACAGTGTGAGCAAATGTGTCTGCCTATTCCATACGGGACTATTGAGGCGACCAACAAGACCATTCCTCGGGTGACCTGTGCATGCCAAGATGGCTTCGAGCTAAAAGAGGATGCGAGGACATGCAAACCTTCAGCACCCTCTACAATACCAGCAAACCCCTCAACTCCAGCACCCACACACAAACCTAAAATTGGTAAGATCAAAGTGCTTTAATAAACAATGTTAATGGTCATGAAAATGAGACCTATTTGATTATTTGGCAATACAGTTTGAAGCAAGATGTTCCTACTTTCTTCTCTGACCAGCATTCTATGAATATATTCAAATATATTAATTTATTATTCTGTACCAGTCACAGAAGAAACAAGCAAAACCAGGGATATACTGTTGTTAAAGATGGAATTAAAAAGGATTTAAATACAATAGAAATGCGTTTAGAAATATCTCTCTATCTGTTCAGTTGTTTCTTAGTTGATGATTTGCTTTGTTTTGACTGAATGCGTCAGCTACCGTATGTTTTAGATATACTGTAGTGGACTTGAATGGGACCTGCCTGCTTTATCAGAGTATTAACAAGTGCTTTTCATACGTTTTATTCAGTTTAATGTTATCTCTAGCTTGTGCAATAGTCCATTGTTCGTCGACGTACGTTAGCTGGCTCCTATGGGGATAATGCCTGAAGTAAATGGTTTTAGAGTTCACCAAATGTGACTCGAAAGTTGCTTGGATTAGAGCAACAAAAGCGTTCCAGTTGTTTTGCTTTAAAGACGATTTGTAGCTATTTTAAAATGTAATCTTATTAACATTGGTTTAAAGAGTGTTGCATTAATGTATTTTACCGGTTGAACAATGAGCAAATAGACATGCAAGTTTCACAGTTGTTGCCCTTAAAGGTGAAATATAGCGTGTCTTTTGAGTATATTCTGAAATATATGTATATAATATACAATCTATTCAAATATTACACTTATTGGTTGTCCCATTTTGTCAGAGTAGCCAGTTATATATCATAGCGCACACGCTCCGAGTTTCGCCCTTTTTGAAGACAGGTAAGTGTCACGAGACCTGTGACGTCATTGGTACTAAACGATTAGCGGCTCCCTATTATGTCTGCATTGTCTATGTAGGATTACGTTTTATGGTACGTGTTAAACATGCCGTGTACTGTTGCTGGGTTAAAACGTGTACATACAAAAGGACAATATAATAATAATAAAGTTTCTTTCGTGTTTTAAATCAGGTTAATGATTAAGATTCGAAGTGTGGGTGGACCATTGCCGACGAAAATCGCCCGTCTCCTAAAAAAAGTGGGAACCTTCGGAAGACGCGCGAGTTTGTAGTAACATTTTGAGTTGGATTCGTGGGAAGTCCATCCTTTGGTTTCTTTTTTGTTGAATTTAGAGAACAAACGGCCATGCCGATTAAAAAAACAGCGGTACCAACAATATTACAAAAATGAGAAGTGCCTAACCCCGCCGTCTCCGAGCAAGTTTTATTCGCCGATTCAATCGGCATTAAAGCTACAGAGTCCCTATATCAGTCGATTTCTTCTTTGTAGGCGTGTCTTTATTTGTAACTTCATGTTCACCAGCTCATGTCGAAATCGTGTATTTACGCGAGCAAATCAGGAAATCATTTACTGGATATACATCGACCAAGGCACATCGTACCTATACACAGGTAACAGTAAGTTTTACAGGGAAAACAAAGTTAGCTTCTTTCGGGGCTCGAACACACGACCTTCTGATTTCAAGTCCGGTGCTCTATCCACTGTGCTAAAACGGCCACTCACGAGACTCTTTTGCGTTACCGACTTTCAGAGGGTGAAAATTAGCCTAAAACAACCCATAAGGTGTGGTTCGATCCCCAGATCAGACTTTTTTTTCTTTTTCTTTTAACCATCCAGATTGCTATTTTATTTTGAATTATGAGGTAATTACTATAATCATGGGGTTTTAACTTTAAAATATGTTTTTTTTTCTAAATAAAGTTTCTTAGATAGTATATCAGCATAAACAGCATTTTTCCCTGGAACAAACTTCTCTTTAATAAGAATTGGGTCATTTATCACGATGGCTTACATATACTACTACTAATACACTACTACTACTACTACTATTTCTACTATTTTACTACTACTCTTACTCCTGCTACTAATACACTACTACTACTACACTAGTACTGCTACCGCTAATACTACTACTATTGATGCCACTACTTCTACTACTGTCACTACTTCTGCTACTATTGCTGCCACTACTTCTATTACTACTACTATTACTTCTACTACTACTGCTGCTGCTACTACTACTACTGTCACTACTTCTACTACTACTAATCGTCACTTCTTTTACTACTACTACTGCCACTACTACTACTGTCACTACTTCTACTACTACTACTTCTACTACTGTCACTACTTCTACTGCTTCTACTACTATTACTGCTGCTGCTACTACTGCTGCTACTACTACTTTCACGCCTTCTACTACTACTACTACTACTACTGCTGCTGTCACTACTTCTACTACTGTCACTACTTCTGCTGCTGCTGCTACTTCTTCTACTGCTGCTGCTGCTACTACTGCTGCTGCTGCTGCTACTACTACTACTACTACTACTACTACTTCTACTACTACTACTACTACTACTACTACTACTACTACTACTACTACTGCTGCTGCTGTCACTACTTCTACTACTGTCACTACTTTTGCTGCTGCTGCTACTTCTTCTACTGCTGCTGCTGCTACTACTGCTGCTGCTGCTACTACTACTACTACTACTACTACTTCTACTACTACTATTACTACTACTACTGTCACTACTTCTACTTTCTACTACTACTATTACTACTGCTACTGCTACTACTACTATTGCTACTACTACTACTACTACTACTACTACTACTATTACTACTACTACTACTGTCACTACTGTCACTACTACTACTACTATCACTAGTACTGCTAATACTATTGCTGCCAGTACTTCTACTACTGTCACTACTTCTACTACTACTGCTGCTGCTGCTACTAATACTGCTACTACTACTACTGCTACTATTGATACTATTACTACATCTGCTGTTGCTGCTACTACTACTACTACTGCTGCTGCTACTACAGTCACTACTTCTACTACTACTGTCACTACTTCTATTGCTGCCATTACTTCTAGTACTGGCACAACTGTCACTACTTCTACTACTGCTGCTACTGCTACAACTACTACTGTCACAACTTCTACTACTGTCACTACTTCTACTACTGCTGCTGCTGCTACTACTATTACTATTCCTACTACTCCTGCTGCTGCTACTACTACTACTACTGCTGCTGCTACTACTACTTCTACTATTACTACTACTACTGTCACTGCTGCTACTACTACTACTACTGCTGCTACTACTACTGCTGCTGCTACTACTACTACTACTATTACTTCTACTGCTGCTGCTACTACTACTACTGCTGCTACTACTATTATTACTGCTGCTGCTACTACTACTGACATGACACAACTTCTACTAACTTTACTACTACTGCGACCACCCATACTACTACTTTTTGAAGAAATAGGACCACAGGGAAGATTATTTTAACTAACTTGGGCATCTCTTGTAATGAAGTCTTTAATTTAACAAATGGTCAACATACTTAAAACAAAATAACAAGGATCGGTCACTGCAGCAAAGCATTGCTTCCGATTTTAATTGTATTTCAGACATATATACCACTGCATTTTCAATTGCCTTATTCCTCACTGACATAACCTATGATATTCTGACGTTTTAATTCAGTATTGAATTATATCCATAATTTAGAAATTCCTAATCCAGCTCTTGTTCCAAACAATTACTCCCATCAGGATTCGAACCTGAGTTTTCCACCCAACGGGTAGACGTGTTTACCGATTACACCATAGAAGTGTTATATGTTCGTACTGAGAGCATGGACTTACAGTATTAAACAGAACTGCCAAATTTCACACAAAAATTTGTTGTAGCAAATTTACTCCACATGGTTTGCTCATAATACATATATATGTGCCTATTAAATACCTAATGTTACCTACACTTTTATTTCCAAAAGCAAACACCTGATTAGTTGTCACATTCAAAATGTCATCATAAGCAAAGTTCTATGTATTATTTGAAAAGTTTCATAACCATTCACTTTATGCTGTTTTTTCTTTCAAGTTATCATATGCTATGGAGACAAACATTTTGAACTTTTGAAAATGTACAGTATTATGTACTAGTTTATTTTATAATAAAACAGTTGTTTTAATATTATATGTATTGCAAGTTTCACAAAGATACCCAATTTTCCATTTTGAAACAGAATTTTAATGATTGATGTTTTTCCCATGAAAACACATATTTTTAAATAAAAGATCTGCATATACAAACAGTATATACCAAAAGGAACCTCTCGACCACGGAGATGCCTTCCTACAGAAGGCTGAAGCAAATTGGTGGAAAAACACTTGCAGCTTTGTCGTGAGGAATTGATTCAAAACTAAGAGATTTGTGAGGTCTTGTTTACATGTTTAAAAACGATACAGTATTACCAGTAACAATAACAAGAGGTCAATGACCTTAAATCCCCACTGATAGGTTTTTGATAGCTAGATCAACATTCCTGTGAAGTTCATGAAAAATCTGTCAAGTAGTTTCAGAGGAGTAGTCGCTACAAATATTTACTATATAACTCTATGTAAACAAAGATGGCTGCGGTAGCCATGTTTAATGTCTAATCAAAATAATTTTCAACAGGGACCAACATCATGTCATGCTGATCATTTTAAAAAAATTCCCATATCAAATAGCACTTATAGTTTTCAAGAAGAAGTCGCTACAAATTTGTTTTTTTTTAAATCTATTTTTAGCTGTGGCGGCCATATTGAATTTCCAGCCGACCTGAAATTTTTGCTAGAATCAACAAGATATCAATTTCTGTGAAGTTTCATGAAAATAAATGAAAACCCATCAAGTAGTTTCATAGGAGTAGTCGCTATAAAAAATGTTTACGGACGGACGGACAGACAGACGACGGACATCGCACCATGGCATAAGCTCTGCTGATCTTTGATCAGTAGAGCTAAAAATAGATAAAATAGATAAACCCGAACGCAAAACTGTATATATATAGCCGAACAAGCATTCAGCAATTACTTTACCATCACTACGAAAGACCGGAGGTGACTCTACACTTCAGAGTACTTACCTTTCTTTTCTTTTTTTTAAATCAATAAATAAATAAATAAATTTAAAAAAAAAAAATCAAAAGGGGACATCTACTGGTCATGACCAACCATCCTTCCAAGTTTGAGGACCAAAACCAATAGGGGTCATCTACTGTCATGACCAACCATCCTTCCTTCCAAGTTTGAGGACCTAGGTCCAACCATTCTCTAGTTATTGATCGGACATCGTTTTGATAGTCAATGTCACCGCAACCTTGACCTTTGACCTAGTGACCCCAAAATCAATAGAGGTCATCTACTGGTCCTGACCAATTATCCTTCCAAGTTTGAGGACCCTAGGTCTAACCATTCTCTAGTTATTGATCGGACATCGTTTTGATAGTCAGTGTCACCGCAACCTTGACCTTTGACCTAGTGATCCCAAAATCAATAGGGGTCATCTACTCGTCATGACCAGCCATCCTTCCAAGTTTGAGGACCCTAGATCCAACCATTCTCTAGTTATTGATCGGACATCGTTTGTGACACAGACAAACCTACAGACCTATAGACAGACAGACAGACAAACAGAAAGCACAAAATCAATATGACTCCCCTACATCACTTTGTGTGGGGGAGCCATATTTACCGATGAAAACATATGTTTTATTTCTCTAATTCAAGTGTGTTTTCTGCTTCATTGTGAATGTAACACAGACAATCTCATTAAAAATAAGTAAATAAAAATAATTAAAATAATAAACTAGAGGTGTGTTCCGCGGAACGCGTGTGTCGCCTGTTAGCGCTTTGTCAGTATAACGAGTTTTTTTGGACCCTGATAAATGACCTTAACAAACTAGCCTGACTAAGTTTTCGTGAGGAAACAATGAGTATTTTAACCGATATAATGACCTTCAGTGTGACCGTGACCTGTATATTTTAGTATGGTCATGTGGATGATGTCATGATGAGTATATATTGAAAGTTGGATTAAGAAATAACAAGAAATGAGAAAGTTATAATATATTTTCTTGTACAACTGCGTTGATAATTTATAATAATAATAGTTTCTTCATTTAACGAAGGTTAAAACACATTATGTTATGCATATAAAATACATACACTTATTTTCAATGTGGCCTTCGGACAATAATGCTATAAAAGTTATAAATACATATAAAACATTCATACTCATGCGCACACAATCAAACATCCATATACACAACAATACTACAAATCCAACAAACACTCATTTGTCAATACATTCATAATATTCTTAATTCATAATCAAGACATCCATAGTGTCATACATGAAGGATAGTTAAGCAATTACATGCATACAGTACCAGTTTCACAAATAAAACAAAATAAAATAACAACACAACAGCGACATAATTATATACAGATTATTTAACTGCTGGGATCGACTATAGGGAAATTCTTCACGAGATGATAGGCGTGAGATTCTTTTCACGAACGAGCGTAAGCGAGTGAAAATACAACACACGCCTACCATCGAGTGAATGATTTCCATATAATCGATCACAACAGTTAAATAATTTATTTATTACATTTTCAATCAGATTATGTATGATTTTAATGCGAATTATACGTATTTTCAAAAACTTTGCCAATTTCCTGGTGTAGTCTTCGATACAGATGACATAACGTGATGCAATGTTGTTTGTGCTTGTGAATGAGAAAATTTGAGCATGGCAGTTCCGAGTTTGACAATGTCTACTTTCTGTTCTGTATTCAACGTCGAATAATGTCTTCGTAAATGAGTTACCATATGTGTTGTGCGGCCGGAGCACTTGACCGTAATCTTGCATATTTTACAAAATGCAACGTTGCCTAGATCTAGACTAGACTACTATTGTAGCGCCCTTTTAAAACTTGTTAAGCCCAAAGTGATCCCAAACACATGATTTTGCTCTTTTGTTTTTAACTTGAGTCGGCCATGCTCGTCTGAGTGCATGGTATCCAGCACTACATAATGCGCACATTACGATAAGCGAACACCCGATATTATTTGAAGTGTGTCAGTTTTTAACTATGATGGTACCCACTTCCCAAAATGTGTATTTACGATTGTATTACAAACACGGGACAATACAAAGTTAAGAATAGATCTTCGCAGATTACGATTTACTTAAATCAGAACACATGTGTAAAACCGGTACGAACCGGTATGCTAAAAAAGTATCATGGTACATATTATTTTGAGGTCTGTATAACAATACAACGATAAACCGATAATACATCGCAGCACTACTGGAAAGTATACTCTCCTAAGATATATACACTCAAGTGATATGAAAACGCAACACGGGAATTTCCGCTATATATTGTATATACTGCACACTTAATTGCACATAATATTCCAACGAAATCCCAAGATGTTTTTTAAAAAAGAAAGTTGCAGTTAACTAGAGAAAGGACACAACTGTGATGTTGTAGACGTTTTAATCACACTTCACTTTGTAACAAGAACTTCATAAATGTTGAAGTAGCTCTTTGAAAAATTGAGCTAGTTCAGTACTGTATTTAACGTAAATAGTTTGCAAAATGTTGCATCCTAAGTTTGCTCACATGATTGAGCCAAACGCGTACTCTGTGAATAATGAAACATTGAAGGAATACTATTTGCTGAATTATTTGTTGTTTTAGTATTTTTTCCAAAAGGAAAGGTCTTACGTAGCCATGTACCATTCGATTAAAAGCAGCATATTGTACATACAGTATATAGCGGAAATTCCCGTGTTGCGTTTTCATATCACTTGAGTGTATACATCATTGCTTGGATCCTCTCCTTTTTCAATGACTCTGACTTTTGCCTCCAGTCTAACCTTTTCAGGTTTTGCAGCTGGGATCCACTCCCTATTTTTCATTCGTAGCGCCTCATCAGAAGGCACCATCTGCCGCTTTTTTTAAGCGGGCATCCAGTGATCCATGATAGCTGAAAAGAGACTATATGTGCAGCTAGATGCAGTAATAACGGTTCTGATATAAACTATCCTCTTCTCTCATTAATTCTGAATTTTAATGTAACGCGCAACTCCATTGGTTAATGTCTCAGTTTTTTGCCACCATAAAACGACGGGTTTACGGTCTGAAAAGTATGTGACGTCACGTAACGGCGTAACAACAACGTCATTGGATGACCAACGTTATTGGATGATGTTAACAAACTTCCATTACCGATGAATTTGACTTTTCATAGAACAAAACAAGTGCGTATCTATGATTTTGCTTTGTATTTCTGACATTTAAATGGTAAAGTATTAAAATTTAGATAACCATGCATGCTAAGATGTTCAATCTGGGATGGTATGTGGTTAGTGGTACGGTCTGAAATTATGTGTTACGGCTCCGCTGCTGTCATTGATAGGAGCAATATCGAGTTATCATCAATTCCCAGCAACCGTTCCTGGTCCAATATCATTTCAACAAGTAAACATTACCTTACAATCTTAAAAGAAAGACATTCTTCAACCTTTAAGTTAAAAAGTTATTTTTTTTGTATCCAAACACATTTTATTTTAAATTAAAAAAAAGGCAGACAGACATATGTCATCAATTCATAAGCAATGCGCATGGATTGCTGCCAACATGTGTGTGTCATTTTAAGGTTTAAAGCCCCTCTGACAACGAACATGACAAGCGCAATCCAAAGACATGTATCTTGAAGTGATGGTCACAATAGAGTCTGGACCTCTGCGTGGAAAGTGTAGGTTGATCTGGTGCTGCTGCGCTGTGTAGTCGTTTCCGTTGTCTGTATGTTGTTGGATTGTCGCTTTCGCTTTGTGGTTTTCGCTGCGGCGGTGAAGTGGGGGTCTGGACGACATCCTTTAGGTGGTTGAGTCAACTACTGGGCTGGTGTAGTTTAGGTAGTCCAGTTTGGGGTCACACCCATCATAGTATGATCCCTGTGCAGCACACACCGCCCAACGGCTGGTCCCCCCTTCGGTCTTCAGTCAAATTTAGGCCTCGGCGTTGATCGGCGTTATGGTTGCGCTCCATGTTGATTTCAGCTCCGGCTCCGGCCTGCGGACTTCTGTCTTGTAGCCATCAGATGATGTGTGCTGTGATGGGACGCAGGAGACAGAGAATTATTGCTGCCAACATCAACAGGTTGTTTAATAAGTTATGCAGCATTTGCTGCCAACATCAACAGGTTGTTTAATAAGTTATGCAGCATTTGCTGCCAACATCAACAGGTTGTTTAATAAGTTATGCAGCATTTTCACCTTACAATGGGACAAAAAGATCAATTCAAATGACATAAAAATTTGCCGTTGGAAATATATAAGCTTACAAAATATCATATCTTTGTTTGAGTCGTAGGGTAATGGTGGCAGCTTAACCACTTCGGGAGAATCTTCAATTTCATGGAGGTGCTGGATTCAATGTTCGGAATGACTACCTCTGTAATTGCGTTGGCCATCACATTATTGTTGTTTTCATCTGGGGCTTTAAAAAATTAGCCATGGAGGGGCACTTTGGTGCAACGCAGATCTCTTTTTTCCCGGTGCCATGATGTCGTAATGTCTTTTCAAAATAGATTTGCATCCCACAAAAGGACATTTTATTATCCCAAACACTAGCAATGATCGACAGAGAGAGATTTTTTTTCTCACATTTGATACATTTTAACGAGATTTTCTTAATTTTAACTTGAGAATATCTCGGAATTGCGGTCACTGTAACAGTGTAAAAGTTTGTTATGACATTACAAAAAATATTTCTGAATTTATGAGAAGCCACGAATGGACGAGAAAGAGGGATAAGATTTGCAGCTAACAACTTCCATGTCTGCAGCAATATTATTATTAATTCTTAGTTATGAAATGCAGCTAGCAAAAATTGTCAAGACAGCTCACTCGTAAATGATGTTACAACAGCAAGGATAACTCGGGATATGTTAATGCAAAATATCAAGTTTTAAAAAAACATGTACTATGTAGCTTTTTTAGGGGTAGGATTGTTTTTGGTGTACAGTTTTTCACTTATTTCATATACTGTATTTTGATGTTTCAAACCACGTTCCTTTAACCTGCGATTTCAGGCATCTTCTATGAATATCATAACTTGATAATTTGTGATCAGTATCGACAGAACGAAATACATGTCAAAGCATGAATGTTTATTATAAAGTTGTCCGATATAAGTGGGTTAACCGAACACTATTGCAAGATTCGACTTTAAAAACCAGCGTTATATGAGACTTTTATCAATTTATTATTATCATTGGCGATAGAAAATTTGACTTACCTACAAAATAATCAGCTCTGTGCACCCATAATGATCATTAGAAAACATATATAACCAAATAAAACAGAAATAAATAACTCACGTAAAATGTAAATATGATTGGTCAATTTTCGGTTAATTCTCGGTTGATTTTCGGTAGCGATTGGTCAGATTAACCGAGAATGCAACATAGAATCGTGGGTGTTTTGGAGCGCGCAACAACGATACCTGAGAAAATAGTATACTAACTACCATTTATTATGAGGCAAAATAACTTCATATATTTGAACGCAAATAAAGATGGATCACTAAATATGTAGTCCATATTGACGCAAGTGTAAATTAACATTGCCTGGTGTAATACTGTATGCTATCAATATGAAACATACTTCGCCTCAATTCAACCATATATCGACTTGTTATTTAGCGCTTGATGAGTTTGTGTGCGCGCGCTTGTTATTACGTAATGCCTATTTACTGTTAAAACTGCTACAACATACCAATAAATAGCAGTGGTCTAGTGGTTCAGCGTATATCTTTCAAAACTTACAAGTGCGAGGCTGTGGTTCAAATCCCGTTTCGGGCAACTGTTTTTTAATCACATATATTTTGGAGCCGTATATTTATCGATGTTATCTGTACGGAGGCTAAATAAAAATGTGAAATTTTATCTATCTTAAGTTTTTGTTTTGGCACGCCTTGTTGCACTAGGCATTTTGGCGTGCTTTTCATATGTTGATTATACATTCCATATTTATCCAGCTGGCTTGCGGAACGTCGGTGGTTCTACCCAGGTACCCGCCCGTGCACGAAAATTGCCCGGTGGGGCACCTGGGGTCTTCCTCCACCAGTGGAAGCTGGAAAGTCGCCATATGACCTTAGCTGTTGGTGCGACTATAAAATCCAATTCAATTCAATTCACATTCTATATTTCATAATTATTTTATACATAGGGGATTTATTTATTCATTCGTATTCGTTACTAGGCGGCAAGAGCTAAGCAGACGTAAGTATTGTCTATGGCGGATTACTGTGAAATTTTATGCATCGATTTCTCCTTTTATACCGACTTTTGGGGTGTTCGTCGATTTGAAACTACTTCACACGTGACTCATTCATATTCATGAATTATTACCAGTTAAAAAAAAGGACTGTACAGCTTTAAGGAGTAAATTAATAAATGAGGTAACATAAAAGTTTTTGTTCTATTATCTTAGCACTTCATCAGGTATACGTATGCTAAATTGTAGAAAGGTATATAGTCTTAGATCTTTATATACACCGTGATTGTTTAGCTGTTGAATTAGAAGCATGCGTCCTTACGTGAATCAGTCAAGAGTTGACGGCGCTAATAATTATAATGTAGCCGTCTTTTTAAAAGATTGCTAAAAAAGGTTCAGCATATAAATTTAAATGAATCCGGTGAAAGAAACACTGTGTCTTTGTTTTAATATATATTGTGTAGGTTTATTTATTTTTTAGCTATATTCCCGCTTCTGCCAATAGTGTTATAAATCTATATCTATTTAAATATCACCGTCCGTCTAGATATATCGGTCTCTGAATTAAAAAAAATATGACAAAATACAAGGCAGAAAATTGATCATGTTACTTGCTATAATATTAGTTCAGTAATGTTTTATGGCAAGTAAAATAAGTGCCTTACAATATATACTTTTTTTATATTATGGTAAATTTGATCGGTTGGGTCTGTTGTTTCAATCACTACATGTACATAATACATATTATTCTATACCTAATTTATACATCCAATCGTAGACGCTCTTTCGAGTCATGTGACCGTACAATATATTTCCGTATCGGGACGCACGCGCGTACAAAATATCCCGTATTTTGTTCGTATTGTACGCTTCACAGGTTCCATGTTAAACCTATGATAAAGACCGAAACGCGTGAAAAGGTCCGAATAAAAATCAGAACCGACAGGCTTCTGTCATTACCTAACCATAAATTGTTGTCAAGTAATGAAAACCTATCTATTGCACATATTTTTATTTAATTTTCCTTTATAACAAAAAAAAAACACAAAAAACTAGCATAATATATCATTGTTTGAAACTGACCTTCGGTAGTATTTAATCACTGTTGACAACGGAGAAATGGGCATTCTTTCAAGCAAATAAAGCTTGAGAGTAAGCCATGTCGAACACAATATATAAAATACATAGACCTACATGCAATTGTGCTTTCGATGTTCATAGCGACTTGCTTGAAAGCATGAAACAAACGAAAGTTATATCCGAATTATAAATGATTGGTTAAAATAAAGGTATAGAATAAAAAGGTTACTTAACATGGTTCTGTACAATACGGGATATATTTGGACTCGTACACAGCTGGAAAAAATCATATTGGACTCGCCTAACGGCTCGTCCAATATGACTTTTCCAGCTGTGTACTCGTCCAAATATATCTCCGTATTGTACAGAACCATGTTAAATAACCTATAATTATTCTATACCTAATTTATACATCCAATCGTAGACGCTCTTTCGAGTCATGTGACCGTACAATATATTTCCGTATCGGGACGCACGCGCGTACAAAATATCCCGTATTTTGTTCGTATTGTACGCTTCACAGGTTCCATGTTAAACCTATGATAAAGACCGAAACGCGTGAAAAGGTCCGAATAAAAATCAGAACCGACAGGCTTCTGTCATTACCTAACCATAAATTGTTGTCAAGTAATGAAAACCTATCTATTGCACATATTTTTATTTAATTTTCCTTTATAACAAAAAAAAAACACAAAAAACTAGCATAATATATCATTGTTTGAAACTGACCTTCGGTAGTATTTAATCACTGTTGACAACGGAGAAATGGGCATTCTTTCAAGCAAATAAAGCTTGAGAGTAAGCCATGTCGAACACAATATATAAAATACATAGACCTACATGCAATTGTGCTTTCGATGTTCATAGCGACTTGCTTGAAAGCATGAAACAAACGAAAGTTATATCCGAATTATAAATGATTGGTTAAAATAAAGGTATAGAATAAAAAGGTTACTTAACATGGTTCTGTACAATACGGGATATATTTGGACTCGTACACAGCTGGAAAAAATCATATTGGACTCGCCTAACGGCTCGTCCAATATGACTTTTCCAGCTGTGTACTCGTCCAAATATATCTCCGTATTGTACAGAACCATGTTAAATAACCTATAAATATCGTGCTCATAATACATTTGGCTATATTATTTAGATCATAGTATGTTTATCTCTTTGTGCGCGATAAACTAGTTTCCCACGCATCATATATCCGTATCATATATCCGTCTTGTGCAGTACTTGGCTCGTCGCGCCGCGGCGGTATTGCACCGCTCACGAAATTGCAATAAACAGGAAATGTGTCATAAAACTGTGTTTCCTTAAATGGTGCGTGCTTTTGTCACATACCGACGTATGTACCCTAATTAGGCTTCAATAGGGCACCGCAATAGTTGATTAGTCGGTGTGTGGTTTATTATTAGTTGGGGGCACGTGGAGAGCGTGTCATACTGCAAATCCAAATATAAAAGTAAAGTCCTTATTATCTGACGCTCATATTAATGTACAAGTATTAGACCATGTCCATGCATTCGGAATATACTGCATTTCGCCCTTAGTGTACACTACTCAATTTTTATAATCAGTCGCCCAGGTTTTTTGAAAAAAACACAAATGCTACTAGATTTTGATCAGAGTTTTCGAAGATGAAGACACTGATTGATTTATCACGAAAATAACTTCGAATATGCAATCAGTGAAAATAACGATTTTCTGAATATTTTGACGTCACTGACGTCATGACGTCGGGATACCGTATGACGTTCTTTCACAACCGGACCCTGAACTCTACAATCTGTGAAAGTTTTATTCAAATCCGATAATAGATAGAGAAGATATAGACAAAACAAGAGTTCATTTATGACGTCACTGGCGGCCATCTTTGATGACGACATGACAACATTCCACATTATAGCTCAACTGGACTTTGATATCTACAAACTGTGAAAGTTTTATCAAACTCCGATGATAATTGAAGGAGATATGGCGATTACAATATTTCTTAAATGACGTCATTGGCGGCCATTTTGGATGACGTCACGACGTTAAAACTGTTAGCGTCGACTGAGACAATGCCATTGATGGATTATGCAGTAAAACAACTTCAAAAATGCAATCAGCGAAAAAATTGGATTTTCATAACATTATGACGTCACTGACGTCAAGACGTTATTACCTAGAGACAAGTTTGTACATTCTTGTTCAAATCAGACTAAAAATATTTGAGATCTAGCGCTAACAAAATTTGTATCATGGCGTCACTGGCGGCCATCTTGGATGACGTCATGACAAGTTTTGACATGTTTGCACAACCCAACCTAATTCCCTACAAGCTGTGAAAGTTGCATCAAAATCCGATCATAAATGAAGGAGATATAGCGATTACAATATTTCTTAAATGACGTTCATTGGCGGCCATTATGAATGAAGTCATGACGTTTAAACTGTCATCGTTTACTGAAACAATGACACTGATGGATTTTGCAGTAAAAAAACAAGAAAAACGTATAACTGAAAAAAGGACATTTCATAACATTGTGACGTCACTGACGTCATGACGTTATGACATAGAGACACGTTTTTACGTTCTTGCACAACTTGACCCTGAGCCTACAATCTGTGAAAGTTTCAATCAAATCCCTCGTAAATGCATGAGATACAGCGATAACAAGATTTGCCAACAAACGCCAGTGGCGGCCATCTTGGATGACCCCAAAAGTTTCGGGACACTAAGTCAGCTTATGCTATATCACTGTGTAAAATTAAGAGGCCGTAAGACCTGTCATACTATGAAAAGTGACGGTGAGAAGAACAGGAATAATAATAAGAAGAATAAGAATAAACAGAACGAACTCAAGAGGTTTTCCACTGAAAAGTGGAAAGCCCTAATAAACAGAACAATAACAAGGGGTCTTTCCACTGAAAGGTGGAAAGCCCTTATAAGAATAAACAGAACGAACACAATAGGTCTATCCACTGAAAGGTGGAAAGCCCTAATAAACAGAACGAAAACAAGTGGTTTTCCACTGAAAAGTGGAAAGCCCTAATAAGAATAAACTGAACGAACACAAAAGGTCTTTCCACTGAAAGGTGGAAAGCCCTAATAACTAGATTTTGATCAGAACCTGATCAAACGGGCTTCCCTGTCTTGATGACGTCATGACGTCACAACTGTCAGAGTTGTCGAAGATGATTGATTTATCACGAAAATAACTTCGAACATGCAATCAGTGAAAAAAATAATTTCTGAATATTTTGACGTCACTGACGTCGGGATACCGTATAACGTTCTTGCACAACCGGACGTTGAACTCTACAATCTGTGAAAGTTATATTCAAATCCGATAATAAATAGAGAAGATATAGACAAAACAATAGTTCATTTTATGACCTCACTGGCGGCCATCTTTGATGACGACATGACAACAGTCCACATTATAGCACAATTAGACTTTGATGTCTACAAACTTTGAAAGTTTTATCAAACTCCGATGATAAATGAAGGAGATATGGCGATTACAAGATGTCTTAAATGACGTCATTGGCGGCCATTTTGAATGACGTCATGACGTTTAAATTGTCAGCGTCGACTGAGACAATGACATTGCTGGATTATACAGTAAAACAATTTCAAAAAAGGTAATCAGTGAAAAAAAGGATGTTCATAACATTATGACGTCACTGACGTCAAAACGTTATTACCTAGAGACACGTTTTTACATTCTTGCACAACTAGACTCTAAAATCTAAAATCTACAATCTGTGAATGTTTCATTCAAATCCGACTATAAATGTTTGAGATCTACCGCTAGCAAAATTTGTATCAAGTCGTATTTCGACATTCTTGCACCACCAAAAGTAATTCCCTACAAGCTGTGAAAGTTGCATCAAAATCCTATGATAAATGCAGGAGATATAGGGATTACAAGATTTCTTAAATAACGTCATTGTCGGCCATTTTGGATGATTTCATGACATTAAAACTGTCAGCGTCGACTAAGATGATGACAATGATGGATTTCACAATAAAACTCCTTAAAAAATGCAGTTAATGAAAAATAAAAGGATTTTTCATAAAATTGTGACGTCACTGACGTCAGGAGGTTATGACATAGATACACGTTTTGGCATTCATGCACAACTAGACCCTAAATTCTACAATCTGTGAAAGTTTCATTTAAATCCCACTGTAAATGCTTGAGATACAGTGATAACAAGATTTGCCTATAAACGCCAGTGGCGGCCATCTTGAATGACGTCATAACCCCAAAAGTTTCGGGACACTATTCCAGCCTGAGCTCTATCACTGCGTAACATTGTGAAGACCTGCGACCAGTATAGCTATGAAAAGTGACGGTCACAAGAAGAAGAAGAAGAAGAAGAAGAAGAAGAAGAAGAAGAAGAAGAAGAAGAAGAAGAAACAGAACGAACTCAATAGGTCTTTCCGCTGAAATGCGGAAAGCCCTAATAAACAGAACGAACACAAGAGGTCTTTCCACTAAAAGGTGGAAAGCCCTAATAACACAATGTTTTGAAAATCACATCCTTACCTACCATTTCTTAAAGCTTCACAATTATCTCAATTTTCATATGTTTAATCTATGTCTCTAAAAAGGCGTGCTTAACTTTTTTTGTTCAGTATATAAATAAGTAAACACGTAAACCAAAAGTGCGCATTAGAACTGACTGATGATATTTTCTTAAAACTTTAACCACATCCTTGTGAAAAAAAAGAGGCGTGCTTAACTTTTTTTTTCAGTATATAAATAAGTAAACACGAACTGACTGATGATATTTTCTTAAAACTTTAACCACATCCTTGTGAAAAAAAGAGTAATTTCATTGTTATGACAACAAACGTGACTCGCCACATTGCAACTCTAGCAATATACAAGGTGCTTTGAGGGCGTACGTAATTTTATGTGCGAAAATAATTCTGTGCTCCAGATAAGACGCGTATCTACGTAATTACGCATATATTTTCCATCCAAAACGCATTAAAACCAACATTAATGCTTACAAAAAGCATTAAAAAATCGCCGATAAATATTGAGAACCAAATTCCTAGATACACACTAATAGCTTAGAAAAGTAAAGTTTGCCCAGTCATTGTTGAAATTTGAAGTACTTAATGACAATCAAGTATCTCCAAGAAAATTTACTTGTAGTTGCTTGCAAGAAAAATGTAAATGGTATTTTTGTCGGCTGTTTGACACAATTAATGCCATTTAAAAAAAGACAATGTTAATATATGTGTAAGGGGAAGAGGAAATACAAACTATGTTTTATGGTAATGACTGAAGAGTAAATATGTTACAGTAATGCTTTGTCCAAAACCTGTTTTTAAGAATACGCATTTGTAAATTTAAATACGTCATGTTTTGTTTGTTCGTGAGAACAACACGCATTGTGCTGAAAGCGCATCTGGAGCTGTAAGAACGACGACGAAGAGTAAGAAAGAAGCAACAAACAAACATATAAATAATATGTAGAAGAATAAAAACAAGATGAAGAAACTACGAAGAAAAAGAAAAATAGTATACATTAGATGTTCAGAGTAACTGTTTGTGATAATATGTTTTCTGTAAACACTGCATTCTATTCTACCCTTGAAATCACTTAACATTTTATTCTTCTTTATATCAAAACAACAAAGCCATTAATAACAAAAATGCTTACTAATTGCATGTAATTTAGTATTGAAGTATTCAACTGTTAAAATAATACAAATGAGTTTGTTATTGTGGTTACGAATGTAGATTTGTTTATGAAAATATATGTGAACGTATTGTGTCGTAATTTTGACGTTTTGGTTTTAGAAATACGATTTATTTGTTTGTTTGAATGATATTTTATTCTTCTTTCCACCAATAAATTTGTATTTTATTTTTTAGTAAATACTACAGTAACGTTTCTTTTCAATGTGTGGGGCAGACATAGGGAAGTTGAACGGGTAGTGCCTCTTGTTAAGTTATTTGTCCTTGCAGCAGAAGACGTCTTCTAGGTTACGCCACTGAACTTGGACATTTTCAAAACCAGTTGCAACAGACTAGACACATCAGAGTTATAGCCTTTGATTTTTTAAAAATTGTTTTCCGGCAGGCCTTAGACTATTCAAGCCAGTAGAGTGATACAGGCCCTCTTGTGCATCTTGTTACCGGAAGACTATAAGAATCTTCATCGGTATCCGGTGAAGATAGGAAATTCCAACCCGAGGTATACGTGTTTTTATCGGAACTGAGGCTCTGCCGAAGTTCCGATTAAAACACTTATACCGAGGGTTGGAATTCCCTATCTGAACCGAATACCCATGATAGATTCTTTTTCTTGCATATTAGAGACATGTTGTGCATTGACGCCGCCAGATATTGACGTTTTGCATGTTTTTCTGCATACCGGAAGTTGGCGCGCGTGAATTTTATCTCGACCCTATAGTGAGATGGAAATATCTAGCCCGGTAAAATGACAGATTAAAAGATTCTTGCATACCGGACAAAGATATCCGTCATTTTACCGGGGCTAGATATTTCCATCTCACCCTAGGGTCGAGATAAAATTCTTATAATCTTTCATGGGTATCCGGTGAAGATAGGGAATGATAAAAATACTTTATTTTTGAAAAGTAAACTCAAAGGCCTCACAAATGGTACATGTGTTCTTGATAACAATTTCAACCGTTACTGAGATATAGGTGGTTATTGGTGTTTACACCTATCGCCTACCTGTGACCGTGACCTTTGACCTGGTGACCTGATTTCCCAGACTTGGTCAAGGTCACATAGTGGCACATATATGAGAGCATTGTTGGCGCTAGCTTGTTCGGTTTTCGAAATATATTTAGAAGTTTCTATTTTAGCCTGTTTAAATTAAACCAGTATGGCCGCCATATTTGAATACGTCATCAACACCTTTTTCACACAATCGATAGAAGATGATGAAAACATGATTGTGGCAAAGTTTCAAAATGGTCATGCAATAATTGTATTTTTGACGAATTTTCCCAATTTTTAAGCGTCTGGCGTCTCTGATGCTATCACGTTATGACGTCATGACCCCGCATGACCTACTTGCACAACTAGACCATGACCTTTACAATCTGTGAACGTTTCATCCAAATCCGACCATAAATGTCTGAGATCTAGCGCTAACAAGATTTTCATCATGACGTCACTGGCGGCCATCTTGGATGACGTCATGACCCCAAAAGCTTCGGGGCACTATTCCAGAATGAGCTCTATCACTGTGTAAACTTTAGAAGCCCTGCGACCAGTCTTACTATGAAAAGTGGCGGTGAGAAGAATAAAGTCAAAATCTTGCCGAACAACAACAATAGGTCTTTCCACTGGAAGGTGGAAAGCCCTAATAATGGTTTCGCGTATCTGTATGTGCGTGCAATATGGGAACTGCGTTACGCCCGGCACTGAATATTTAGGTCTGAGCTATGAATCATCTTCACGTGTATACATACGTCTGCCCAACGTCCCACCCATACGCACATTATTTGGCGAAGTTTCATCATTATCAGACTGGAAATCTTTAGGAAGAGAAGCGTGAACAAGGTAATTCTTAGATATTCACTGGCGGCCATATTGAACGTCGCCGAGACCCAAAAAATTGCAATGCACAACTACAAGATAAGTACATTATTTTGACAAAGATTCACCAAGAAGGGACAGGTGGTTCTTGAGCAGAAGCGATTTTAATCTTCTTTCGTTTCTACGTTACTGTGACGTCAATAATGACGTCAACTAAAAATTAATTTCACGTTCGTATTTACAATCATAAGTTCTACAAAACTGACAAATTTTACATGTCTACGTCCATATTTCAAATTTTACGTCATTGACGTCATCGTATTTTGGTTCCTATGGCAACCATTTACCAACGTTGCGTTTTGAGTGGATTTTATTTTTGAAAAGTAAATTGAAAGGCCTTACAAATGGTACATATGTTCTTGATAACAATTTCAACCGTTACTGAGATATAGGTGGTTATTGGTGTTTACACATATCGCTTACCTATGACCTTGACCTTTGACATGGTGACCTGATTTTTCCAGACTTGGTCAAGGTCACATAGTGGCACATATATGAGGGCATTGTTGGCGCTAGCTGGTTCGGTTTTCGAAATATACTTAGAAGTTTCTATTTTAGCCTGTTTAAAATTAAACCACTATGGCCGCCATATTTGATGACGTCATCCACATTTTTTTCACACGATCGATAGAAGATGATGAAAACATGATTGTGGCAAAGTTTCAAAATGGTCATGCAATAATTGTATTTTTGACGATTTTTTCCAGTTTTTAAGCGTCTGGCGTCTATGACGCCATCACGTTATGACGTCATGACCCCGCATGACCTTCTTGCTCAACTAGACCATGACCTTTACAATCTGTGAACGTTTCATTCAAATCCGACCATAAATATCTGAGATCTAGCGCTAACAAGATTTTCATCATGTCGTCACTGGCGGCCATCTTGGATGACGTCATGACCCCAAAAGCTTTGGGGCACTATTCCAGAATGAGCTCTATCACTGTGTAAACTTTAGAGGCCGTGCGACCAGTGTTACTATGAAAAGTGGCGGTGAGAAGAATAAAGTCAAAATCTTGCCGAACAACAACAATAGGTCTTTCCACTGGAAGGTGGAAAGCCCTAATAAACTGGAAATCACCGAAACACATACCAATATTTTATTCAGTTTATCAGCAATGTAATCTGGAAAAAAAATGATTTTAGTTTACATTCTAAATAAACTTAATAAAATATTGGTATGTGTTTCGATGATTTCCAGCTTTTAGTATTCGTGTTATTTTCAAAAACCCTGGGTTACCGATTATGAAGTTGAGTAGTGTATAGGTTATAATAGCGTAAATGAGTCTCCATTGCTCTTCCATAGTAAAGTTAGAATGTTGACAACCTGTTAAAAACTCAAACCTCGTTAGAATTCTGGGAAACTTACTTTATCATGCAAATAAACATGTCTGCTTTTAAACATCAACAAGGAAATAGGGGGTTTAATACCTTCTAAGAAACATTTCTTCAGTTGTATACTAACACCGGGTCAAAGGTCAACACTATTTTTACCCCTTGCAATTTCATACTCTGTCTACTTTCACTTCTCAAATTCATATCAAAAACTGTCAAAAAGATGATGAGCTGCATTTTCAAATATCAACAACATGTCCAGAATACAGTTACAGCCAACAAATAACAGGAAACTGCACTAAAAAAAGTTTTTAAAGAAAAAATGATTAGCACTCATTAATACAGAATTACTTTCGACTTCACCAGGCGAGCACATCCTGTTAATTTAGTGTAATTAGACATATATGTACCAAGATATGCGGTGTTGCCGGTGACTTACTGTCAGAATTTCGATAAAAATAGTTTAATTCCGACATTTTCATACACACTATACTGTTTTTGCTTGCTTTCCCTATGTAATAATGGCTTTTTTTTGTTCCCAATGACGTCACGTCCGGTTATACGAGGAAGACTTTCCCCCTTTGATTTTTTTCGATTTGTTGGCAATGCTTGTTCGCCTTTTCGATTTTTATGTTTAAAAACATATTTTCACTAAGCATACATCAATAACATAGTAAACATCGTATATATAATGATATTTAATAATTAAAAACATATCAACAGCGGATTTGTTGATTAAGGACAATGTTCATCTTTAAGTATACTCATTAGAGAAGATTGGTACTAAATTCTCCATCATATTTTAAGGTCAATGTTCAAGGTCATGCATTTTTGTGATCTGTCCGGAATTCAACTGTTCAAGTTATTTGAGATAAATTGTGTATGCATCATTATAGACAGTGTGTCAAGTACAATTATGAGGGTATGATTTAGGTTGAGGTCATAGGTCAAGGTCATGCAATTAGGTCATGCATTTTCTGGTCAATGTCATGCCATAAATGTCGTCATGGACGTACAATGTTCGTGCCTCTTGTCTATTTCTTCTACCATGCTTAACGAAACTTGATGTGTATCCCTAAAGTCGGACATTATATAAATGGAAATGTAGTAGAAAAATAAGTTGTCTGTAGTACTTTGCTAAAATGAAGCATGGTTAATTGGCTTCCATTTTACCTAATGCACATGTCGTCAGAGTCCTGTTTATATGAAGAGCATTTTTAAGACTTCTTGTTTAGTCAAGTTTTATTGAAAATGCACTGATTGCATGGTTAATTCTACAAGGAAAATATCTCTTATTACTAGAAATCTGTATCAGGGTGTATATAAGTATTTATGTATTAATGGAATGAAATACATAACATTTGTATTCAGTAATACTCATCTTGTAGATTTATTATTGTGAACAAAAATATCATTATTCCATTGATTACGAGTCTTGGGATAACCATTAGGCTATTGTAACTACAGTGCAAACATGGACTAATTATATGGTGGAGTTTCCTACAATAGTTTTCTCATTGCATTGTGGTGATAGTCAGTCAGGTTATCAGGATAACTGTATCTGAAATATTAGAAGCTGTTAAAAACCTTAATCGTGGTAAATCTACTGGTAGTGATTTTTAATGAATGAATATTTTATAGAATCTATTGATATTTTATCGTCACATGTTTGTGACATATTTAATTCCATTTTGAACAGTGGTTTTTTTCCAGAAAAATGGACAGAGGGTGTCATGATACCGTTACATAAAAAGGGAGATAAAAATGATGTAAACAACTATAGGGGTATTACATTAGTTAGCTGTTTATCTAAACTGTTTACATCGATATTATGTAAACGCATGGTTACCTTTTGTGATGAAAATAATACACTGTCCGATGCACAATTTGGATTTAGAAAAGGAAGATCTACTGTTGATGCATTATTTGTGTTGTTAACCGTTATTCAGAAATATGTAAACGAGTATAAAAGGTTGTATTGTGTATTTGTTGACCTTAAAAAAGCATATGACTGTATTTATAGAAATGCATTGTGGTTAAAAATATATAACCAGGGAATTCAAGGTAAAATGTGCAGAATAATAAGAGATATGTATTTAAAGATAAAGTCTTGTGTCAGGTCTTGTCAAACTTATTCTGAATTCTTCGAATATGCTGTAGGTTTACGTCAAGGGGAGGTAATCTCTCCAATCTTATTTTCTCTATTTCTTGAAGACTTAGAGTTGTTTTTGCAACAAGATATAAATTCTGGTTTAAAGATAGGTGATATTGTTTTAATGTTACTACTTTTTGCTGATGATATGGTTATCCTTGGAAATTCACCAGAAGAAATACAGAGTAGCCTCGATTTGTTAAATTGTTATTGTAAAAAATGGAGTCTTGAAGTGAATACGTTTAAAACTAAAGTTATGGTTTTAGGAAAAGAGGTAGACTATTACCAAATGAGGAATTCACTTATAATAACAGTAAATTAGAAGTAGTTGATGATTTTAATTATTTGGGTACCGTGTTTAATTATACTGGTAATTTTTCACTTAACCAAGAACAATTAGTTGGTAAAGCTTTGAAAGCCCTTAATGTTTTATTAGTAAATTGTCGTAAATATAAACTTAAACCTAAATTACTTTGTCAACTTTTTGATGCATTTGTTGGCTCAGTCTTGGGTTATGCATCGGAAATATGGGGCTTTAGTAAGTCTAAAGAAATTGAAAGAATACACTTAAAATTTTGTAAGAAAATATTAAATGTTAAAGTAAGTACTTTTACAGCTGCTGTTTACGGTGAATTAGGACGTTATCTTTTGTATATTTCACGATATGTTAAAATTGTTAAGTATTGGTTTAAGTTGTTAAATACTGATACTATTATATTGAAACAGGTTTATAATATGGCCTATGACGAGTGTGTTAATGGCAAAAAGAACTGGTTATCTAATGTTAAAACGTTACTGTATGAATATGGTTTCAATTGGGTATGGGATAACCCTGATACAGTTGTTTGTAGGACATTTGTATTAGTATTCAAACAAAGAATAATCGATTGTTTTTTGCAAAAGTGGTATGCAGATAAACAAAATTCTGGTGTCTTAGATTTGTATAACAATGTGAAAAATCATTTTCATTATGAAATATACTTAGATGTATTGCCATGCGATTTAAGAAGTTTAGTAAGTAGAATAAGGTTATCGTCACATTCTCTAAGAATTCAAGCAGGTCGGTATGGTATCAATAGGATTGGAAGAAATGAACGTTTTTGTCAATATTGTAATACTCAAGATATTGAAGATGAGTTTCATTTCATTCTAAAATGCCCATGTTACTCCGATATAAGGAGGAAATACATAGCTCAATATTATTGTAATAGACCAAGTATGTTTAAATTCATCGAATTATTGCAAACTGAAAACAAAATGATTCTTTTAAAATTGGCTTTATATCTCAAATGTGCGATGTCACATAGAATATCTATAACGCATGTGTGAACACTTTATAGATCATCCTCTTTAGAGCTGATATAAATCATATACTTTGTATGTTACACGTGATTTAATTATGTATTTTGTAATTGTTGTATATATATTATGATGATGTACTTAACGTACAAGTCAATAAAAGTATGTTCTGTTCTGTTCTGTTATATTAGTCCATCATCAGATATATTTTAATATGATAATGGCTTGCAAATTAAACAAAATAGTTGTCAACATTTTTGCTATTTGTATCATGATTGTTTATATTTATAAAATGACTATTCAAAAGGCTAAAGTTTTAAAAGTTCTAACTAAAATATGGGTTGAAGTGCAAATAATTTTCATTGTGAAAAGCGCATTTTAGGTCGTTCGACTTTATTCCACAGTTGTCTGGAAAGACACTTGTTATAGCAGAAATTTTGCAATGGCCAAATTGCTGGCATATTTTTACCATGAGTCATTAACAAATTATAAAGTTCACTTCGTTTTCTTTTTGTTTACAGACAAGAACCCGTGTAGCTTGAAACAATGTGGACAACATTCACACTGCGTCAACCAGGCCAATACATTTAGTATACTGGATGCTGTTTGCGTGTGCGACAGTGGATTCTCTTGGCAGACGGAGGAAGAAGTATGTAAGGACATCAACGAGTGCGAGGAGGTTGGTTTGTGCTCGCAGATTTGTATCAACACAAAGGGTGGCTACAAGTGTGAATGTCAACCTGGATACACACTGGAAAAACATTACTTCTGCAGAGCTGATGGTAAGCTTACCTCATTATTGTCATTATTTTGGTGTCTGTTTATTCACATAATTAACTGAGCTTGTTTATTCACATAAGCAACTGAGCTTGTTTATTCACATAAGCAACTGAGCTACAGTTTGAAATAATTCCCCCAAAAATTGAAAATATATGGTAAAGGAAATTTTGCTAAGGATAAATTAAAAAATGTTTTGTTGAAGAAATTGTTCAAATGAGTTAATTATGTCTATAAATGTCTCTGTTGCAAATTTTCAGCCGATTGATTCTTTTGAATCCCAACTAGTTGTTTCATATGAATGATGTCCCTATTGCAGGGGAGCATTCTTGGTTGTATTACACCAACAGACGCGACATCCGCAGAATCCGTACAGACTCTCGTTACATGGAGATCATAGTAGAGGAGACGTCAAACAGTATTGCTCTCGACATTGATTACGAGCAGGGGCTTATGTTCTGGACAGATGGTGCACTCGACTCTATTCAAAGGTACAGTCATTTTGATATTCTGTAATCAATTATTATTTATTGCCTGGTAAATAAATTCCTAAAATTTAAGTATATATCAAATTTATTTAGGCATGATAATATTATCAATTTCCAGAACTGCAGATCATTTACATATATTTATGTATGCAATAATATTTGTGAACTTGTGGGCAGAATGCCTATTGAATGACAAAGACAGAAGACACTTTTAATACATGTGTTAACATTAAAATTCTGTTTATTTCCAACTTCCACGTCAATGTATGATTAAATGTCAATTAAGATGTCGAATTTTCAAATCTTTTTCATTTCAGTGCTAATATAGGTGATAGCGCTGTTCTTGCTACAAATATAAAAAACGTCATCACCAACGAAGGACTGCATACTTTCTCTACAGGTGGAATTGCCATTGATTGGCTGTACAAGAACATCTACTGGACCGACGCCGGCTCCGACAAGATCAAGGTGGCTAACTATGCTGGCTCCAAGATCAAAACACTGGTCAGTTCTGAGTTGGACGATCCCAGAGCTATCTGTCTTGATCCAGAAAATGGGTTCATGTACTGGTCTGAATGGGGAAAAGAGCCGAAGATTGAGCGAAGTGGTATGGAAGGAAGCAAAAGAAAGACTATCATTAGGCAAGGGGATGGACTAGAATGGCCAAATGGACTGACAATCGGTAAGAATTGCGCTTGTATCATGAACACCCTGCATTATTTCACTTTTGTAAATCTTTAAATATCAGTTGTGCATAACTATTTTGGAAAGGCGTCGATGAGTAAAGTTTTTCAAGACGGCTACAGAAATAGAATTAGTCGAATCGGCCCTACAAAAAAAATGTTTCCTATTTATTACCAGTTTATAATTATTCCCCATCAAGAAAGGGAACATTTTCTTGAGATGTGGCATTTTATTTATAGAGGAGCCACCAATTCCAAACAAAAAATAGAATAAAAGGAATTCTGAAAGGAAAAAGAAAATACAGGACTCGGATTGTTGTGACGGCCTGTCGACTAAACTAACCAACTTTTTTTTGGTTATACACCAATTATTAACAGCGAAACTGAACATGAAGTATATGATTTCAGATTATATTGGAAAGCGTATTTACTGGAGCGATTCCAAGCTCCATATAATCGGTTCCGCTGACCTGGAAGGAAACGACTTCAGACGCATCCTGGTTCACCCAAATGAGATCCTCCGACCTTTCCCCATCTCCGTGTTTGAAGATTCTTTGTACTGGACAGACTGGAACACAAGCTCGATCCGTTCCGTCAACAAGTTTACTGGGCGTGATGCACAGACACTCTCTCTTGGATCATACTCCGTTACGGATATCAAAGTCTACCACAACATGAGACAGTCGAAGGGTGAGTGGTTTTCTGAATATTTTAATAAATAATTCTAGGCTTATTACATCCAATTTAAGAGTTAAAAAAAGAGAACAATTCAGGGCTATTTCATTAAAACATACATGGGACCCCAGGAATGCAATTTATAAAGCATCTGGGTGAACCCTATTTCCCAAAATGTGGCTCTTTAAACTTCATTTTGCATCTATGGGTGGGTGTTCAATTTCAAAAGTGCTGTCCCTTGTAAGATTTAACGGAAAAGTCCCAATATGTCTGACAGTTAATTTGTTTTGAGATTTGCCACGAAAGCCACATTTCAAAGCTTTGAAATATTGAGATGTTATTGTTGAAATAAATCATTGATTTGTCTGTTTTCCAGTATTTGCTGCTAACGCCACTGCCCTGTGTAGAGCTAAACAGTGTGAGCAAATGTGTCTGCCTATTCCATACCAGGCGACTAACAAGACCATTCCGCGGGTGACCTGTGCATGCCAAGATGGCTTCGAGCTAAAAAAGGATGCGAGGACATGCAAAACTTCAGCGATCACAGATGCACCCTCTACAATACCAGCGAACCCCTCTACTCCAGCATCCACACACAAACCAACAATTGGTAAGATCAAAGTGATTTAATAAACAATTTTAATGGTCTTGAAAATGAGACCTATTTGATGTTTTTTTGAAATACAGTTTGAAGCAGGATGTTCCTACTTTCTTCTATGACCAGCATTCTATAAATATATTCTACTATATTAATTGGTACCATTCACAGAAAAAAACAAGAAAACCAGGGATATATTGTTAAAAATGGAATTGAAAGGATTTAAATACAATAGAAATGCGTTTAGAAATATCTCTCTATCTGTTCAGTTTTTTCTTAGTTGATGATTTGCTTTGTTTTGACTGAATGCGTCAGCTACCGTATGTTTTAGATATACTGTAGTGGACTTGAATGGGACCTGTCTGCTTTATCAGAGTATTAACAAGTGCTTTTCATATGTTTTATTCAGTTTAATTGTATCTCTAGCTTTTGCAATAGTGCATTGTTCGTCGTCGTACGTCAGTTGTCTCCTATGGGGGTAATACCTGAAGTAAATGGTTTTAGATTTCACCAAATTTGATTCGAAGGCTTGCTTAATAAGTTGCTTGGAATAGATCAACAAAAATGTACTCTTACTAACACTGGTTTAAAGATTGTTGCAATAATATATTTTACCGGTTGGACAATGAGCAAATAGACGAGTGAAAATTTCACAGTTGTTTCCCTGAAGTATACTCATTAGAGAAGGTTGGTACCAAATTCTCAATCATATTTTTAAGGTCAATGTCCAAAGTCATGCATTTTTGTGATCTGTCCGGAATTCAAGTGTTCAAGGTATTTGAGATAAATTGTGTATGCGTCATTATAGACAGTGTGTCATGTACACTTATGAGGGTATGATTTAGGTTGAGGTCATAGGTCAAGGTTATGCAATTTGGACATGCATTTTCTGGTCAATGTCGTGACATAAATGTCGTCATGGACGATGGTCCAACGTAAATATTTGATCATCGCGGATTCCCCCCTCCCCCACGCCCCCCCCCCCCCACCCCCACCCACCGTCGCGATCCGCGGCAATCACAAATGTCCGAGAAAGCTGACGAAAACTTGGTTTCGCGGTAATTAGGACCCAAAGCTGATTTTCTAAATGACTGAAAACGCAGCAGATCGACAATTTGCAGTTTTATCTTCATATGTACACACAAAATAAATTTAGTTCATTTAATAAACAACAACAATATTTTCAGTGTGTACATGCACCTGTTTAGAAACTATTTAAAACCATTTAATAATCCAAATTGAATAATACAAACACACGCAATCAAGCGAGGTAAATTTCCACTCTGTTGCTAGGTGCGTTGCTATCCGCGCGTGTACTATGAATTGAATAGTGAGTACACAGTCAGAAGGTGAATTAAAAGAACTCGCGGAAATCTAATTGCACAAAACTTGACAAACATAATGTAAAACAAAAGACAAAGATGGTAAACATAATCAAAACATCTAATTTATAAAACCATTCAATTGAGTACTCACTGAGTTCCGTCGGTGTGTTCTTGGGCAAGACACTTTTCCTTAGCCTCGTCCGTCGGATGGGGACGTAAACCGGGCGGTCCCGTGTATCGGTCTATCATCCGAGCACGTTAAAGAACCATAGGAATCTATTCGATAATAAGAGTAGGGCAGGTTCCCGGATTCCTATGTATCCTTCCCCTCTCTCTGGGGCGGCTCTTAATAACCTGTAATGTGTTGATGAGCCGTTAAACAACATTCAATTCAATTCAATTCAATTGAGTACTCTCCTAAATGGGGAAAATTCAACACCTGCTACTTGTCACATAGGCCTTACGTCATACGGTGATCCGAGTCAACTTCGAAAAAATGCCGCCAACATCAAAGGGTTTGTTATAGACCCACTGTTTTAAACACAATTTTCCAACACTACCTAAAAATGAAAATGGGCATATCCATATATTGTCTTGTGAACGGACATTCTCGCTTGCCAGAGTTGTGTAAAACCGTGCGGACAATTTAACTCGGGAGATGTGAAAATGATGATCGGCTACTTAATACAAATCATTTTGCTAATTTGTCGTGTACCATTAAGCATCGTTCACTATGCTAAATATTGCGTTATTTTCATTGCAAGGCTGTGTGAGACCTTTCATACACATTCAAAAAACAATGATGTAGACTACACACATTTGTGTGTAAAGATCGCTTGCTGCTGCGGCAACAATGGGTCGACGAATCGGTGACGAGAGTGACAACTACTCATTATATATTCACACTCTCGTTTACATTTAGAGAGGAATGGAGCGGAGTTGAACACACGATGACATTGCGTCAGTATGAATGAATTCCATGCTCAATCGTGAACGCCTGTATTTATAAAATGACTGTTCAACGGCTAAGGCTTTAAAAGTGTTGTTATAACAGAAATGTTTGGCTTTTGCAATGGCCAAATTGATGGCATATGTTTACCATGAATCATTAACAAATTATAAAGTTTGCATTTTTTCTATTTGTTTACAGACAAGAACCCATGTAGTTTGAAAATATGTGGACAATATTCACACTGCGTTAACCAGGCCACAATATTCAGTATAATGGATGCTGTTTGCGTGTGCGACAGTGGATTCTCTTGGCACACGGAGGAAGAAGTATGTAAGGACATCAACGAGTGCGAGGAGGTTGGTTTGTGCTCGCAGATTTGTATCAACACAAATGGTGGCTACACGTGTGAACGTCTAAACTATATTAACCGTATTTTACTAGAAACTCTACACACAATACAACGCAAACTCGGCCAGTATGAACCGGTAGTCGGTCAATATGAAAAAAACAAGGCCAATCTGAAGAAACTCGCCAACACAATATTTAAGCGACTTCGTTCCCGTTAAGTGACGTCATTCACGCTATCAATCAACCTATAGATGAAATTAACGCTACTTTAAATAAACGCAAAATGTGTCGAAATGGTTTTATTAAAAACAAATTCTACTGTAAAAGTTAAATTAATAAAATTGTCATTAAGTGTTTTCATATTTCCGATTTATTAGTCCTCGGACTGCCATATTGGACCGAGGCCTTCGGCTTTGGCAACTATGACATTCCTTGGACCAATAATTTAGCCAATCTGAAATCACTTAATTAATAAAATCATATTATAATATCATTGTTACTACATATATAAATATAATGGTTTTTAGCTCTACTGGCCAAGGGCCAGCAGAGCTTATTGGATGGCGAGGTGTCCGTCCGTCCGTCGTTCGTCGTTAACTTTTGTATCGTTAAGACGATAGGGCCTTCATTTTTCATCTGATCTTTACCAAACTTTAACAGGTTGTTAATATCAATGAAAGCTCGGACAAGATCGAAAACCAGCCAGATCGGACCAGTTACAGCGGAGTTATGGCCCTTGATTTAATTAAAAATGATATATTGCTATATTTTGCCTCGTTAAGACGATACGGCCTTCACTTTTTATCCTATCTTTACCAAACTTTACCCCATTGTTAATATCAATGAAAGCTCGGACAAGTTCGAAAACCAGCTAGATCGGACCAGTAACAGCGGAGTTATGGTCCTTGATTTAGTTAAAAATCGTATATTGCTATATTTTTCCTCGTTATCTTATATTCCTATATTTGTCCTCGTTAAGACGATAGGGCCTTCACTTTTCATCCTATCTTTACTAAACTTTACCACATTGTTAATATCAATAAAAGCTCGGACAAGTTCGAAAACAAACTATATCGGACTAGTAACAGCGGAGTTATGGCCCTTGATTTAGTTAAAAATGCTATATGTTGCCTCGTTAAGACGATATGGGCTTCACTGTTCATCCGATCTTTACCAAACGTTATCAGATTGTTAATATCAATAAAAGCTCAGATAAATACGAAAACCATTCATATCGGAATAGTAACAGCAGAGTTATGGCCCTTGATTTAGTTCAAAATGCTATATTTTGCCTACATAATGGTTTTTAGCTCTACTGGCCAAGGGCCAGCAGAGCTTATGGGATGGCGAGGTGTCCGTCGTCTGTCCATCCGTCGTTCGTCGTTAACTTTTGTCTCGTTAAGACGATAGGGCCTTCATTTTTCATCTGATCTTTACCAAACTTTAACAGGTTGTTTATATCAATAAAAGCTCGGACAAGATCGAAAACCAGCCAGATCGGACCAGTTACAGCGGAGTTATGGCCCTTGATTTAATTAAAAATGATTTATTTATTTTTTGACTTTTTTTTGTTTTGAATTTTTTGATTATTTTTTAACTCTATGTTGGACCAGTCGGACCAGTAACAGGGGAGTTATGGCTCTTGATTTAGTTAAAAATGCTATGTTTTGCCTCGTTAATACGGTAGGGCCTTCATTTTTCATCTGATCTTTTCTAAACTTTACCAGATTCTTTAGTTATGGCCCTTGATTTAGTCAAAAAGCTGTTTTATGCCCGAAACTTTAAAAAAAAAAGTAAACGACAGTTACTCGCTTTATTGATGTTATAAGAGCCATGTTAGCCAGTAGAGCGTCCACAGGACCTCTTGGGCCTCTTGTTTTCACTAGCTTACTAACAGTGACGCAGATATTTATTATCTTGTTACTAATAGTAACGCAGCTGTATATTATCTTGTTTAATTGGCAGCAAAGTAATGGTCTAAATAATTGTGTACTAGTTTCAAATTTGACAGATAGTATGTATGATAATCTAATTGAGATTAAAAAACTGATGAAATATAAAACTACTTCAAAAATATTTGCAAAATGTTATTATCGTTGACCTGATCTACTTTCAGATTATCGAAATAATTTAGGGACATTTTTGCGAGAAAAACGTGACTTCTATGATGACTTTGTTTACAAACTTCGAAAGATCCTTGGTCATTAATTATATATAAATATTGTGTAGAAGTTGTCTAAAACAAACCTACGCGGCGTAGAGGTATGTAGAACAAATCTACGCGGGGCAGAGGTTTGTAGAACAAACCTACGCTGGCCAGAGTTTTGTAGAACAAAACTACGCTGGCCAGAGTTTTGTAGAACAAAACTACGCTGGCCAGAGGTTTGTAGAACAAACCTACGCTGGCCAGAGGTTTGTAGAACAAACCTACGCGGGGCAGATGTATGTAGAACAAATATATGCTGGGCAGAGGTTTGTAGAACAACCATACGCGTGGCAGAGGTTGTAGAACAAATCTACTCGGGGCAAAGGTTTGTAGAACAACCATACGCGTGCAGAGGTTTGTAGAACAAATCTACGCGGGGCAGAGGTTTGTAGAACAAACCTACGCTGGCTAGAATTTTTTAGAACAAAACTACGCTGGCCAGAGGTTTGTAGAACAAACCTACGCGGGGCAGAGGTATGTACAACAAACATATGCTGGGCAGAGGTTTGTAGAACAACCATACGCGTGGCAGAGGTTTGTAGAACAAATCTACGCGGGACAGAGGTTTGTAGAACAAACCTACGCGGGTCAGATGTTTGTAAAACAAACCTACGCGGTGCATAGGTTTGTAGAATAAACCTACGAGAGGGGGGTGCATAGGTTTGTAGAATAAACCTACGAGAGGGGGAGATTTGTAAAACAAACCTACGCGGGTCAAAGGTTTGTAGAACAAACCTATGCTGGGCAGAGGTTTGTAGACCAAACCTACGCGTGGCAGAGGTTTGTAGCACAAACCTACCCTGGCCAGAGGTTAACGCGGGACTAAGGTTTGTAGAACAAACCTACGCTGGACAGAGGTCTGAAGCTCTAAAGCAACGTCCTTATCCACTGAGCTACAGAGACTACTGTTCATGAGACGTTATATAAGGTGCAACATCTCTCACGTCCACTAGCACCGGCTTTAAAGCCACACTGATTGGGCTCGATTATTCCAAAAGACTAGTGAGGGGAAAAAAACCTGGCTAACTTATGTATTTTATAGTTTTAAATTACTGGTCTTTGCTATACTAAAGATATTAAACCAACAACAATGTCTGCTGCCCATGGAACCCTTGCAAGCAACGAACACAAACAAGAGATAAATGTAACATACTTGGATTGTATATAAGGTGCAACACCTTTCCCTGCACCGGCTTAAGCCAATCTCATTAAAATCATATCCTAATTACGCTTTGATACTCTCCGCTATAAGATCTGGCAACACTCCCTTGTATGTCACGTCTGGTCGACCTTTCATTGGATCAATAGTCGATAATAATACATTTTAATAAGAAGATGCTGTGTTCGAGCCCCAAGAGAGGCAAACATTGTTATCTGGAAAACAATAGTGCCACCTGCAAAATGAGCAGGCGATTATGAAATTACAAATAAAGACACACTCACAAAGAGCCATCCATTTAAGTATAGGGTCAACAGCGTTTAGAGTTATCTTCCATTCCAAATACGAATATATCTGTAATTTTGTAAAAATGGAAACAAAATATGTTTTATTAAATACTAATGTGTGTCTAATTGCACAGCAGCCACAACAACTTGGGAAAACTTTGGAAAAATTGTTTATCCTTATCCCCACTTCATGTAAATTTTGTCATTTTTTTATCATGCTCATTCAAGGTCTCCTTCGTGACACCGCATATGCAAATGCGGAAACGTGGCTCCATCGTAAATGGAGTGTCTACAATATAATTTGCAGCAACTCTGCAGTTCTGCAGGTTAGAAGGTTCTATGCCCATTCTTCATATTTTTATCTAGATGTAAATGGAGGATGAGCCTGGCATGTTCATCCCTGTTTGGCGCCATACAACCTTTCTTGTGTTGGTGCGCCGTAAAACCCCAATTCAATTCCATTACCCTTATCCCGTACGGTTTGTCAATAAACTTAACTTATCGGGTACGATCAAGGTCAAAACACGTTTATCAAATGATCCGTTAAAAAGGTATTTAGGGGGAATATGTCAAGTTGCCTGAGCAATAATATTCTGCCGTCCAGGTAGAGGTCGAGAGAGAAATTAAATAACATACCGAAATTGAAGAAGATTTTTTTTTTATAATCAACTCATCATAAATGGGAGATTAAACAGTGTGACACTGGGAGATTAAACAGTGTAACAGTGGGAGATTAAACTGTGTAACAGTGGGAGATTAAACAGTGTGTGTAACAGTGGGAGATTAAACAGTGTACTAAAGTGGTAGAGTAAACAGTGGAACAGTGGGAGATTAAACAGTGTACACAAGTGTAATAGTGTTGTATCTTCAAGTAAGGTTCGTATAATTAGTAGAAGGCATTCAGATTAAACAAACCAGTGCGTGGGAAGTTGAACCTGAAATACAGTATCGTCCTCATCAGTTTTATTGGCAAATTCTCAGTTTGTATACAAACAAAAACACGAGATAAAAATACATGTACAAAGTCATATTTAGAAATCACATACATACATGACGGCTGTAATAATCAAGTAACTTCTCCTTTTTCCCGTATATTTTCATAATATAATACATAGAGGCAACACACTCTCACTATAGTAGTATTGTAAGTAAATAAACGATAATATGAAATTAAATTGAATTATCTTATAATTAAATTGAATAATCTTATAACTTATCGATAATATAGGCCATTTTTAAAAACAAACTCATAACCTACCGTGTTCTAGCCGCTGTGTGTCAATTTTAAGCACTACGTCATAGAATTTGGCGTCAACCTTAAAAAATAAAGCAGTTTAAAGGTGTTTTTTTGCAAATTATGGACATATTGCGAGAAAAAAATCATTAGTATGGCATTTGCTTTACGAGGTCAATCGAGGAGTGTCTTATATAAGGCAGATCCTCTATACAACACATTTTCATTAACCAGTCATAATATTTTAAATTAACATAGATCTTAAAATTACAATCACAAACTTTCACGACTATTACAATTGACACTAGTTGTATTATATATGATCTTTTTGTCAGATAGGATATTAATTCGGTCTTGAATTATTAGTAAGTACTATCATTTAAACTGAGGAGAAATGTGAGCTATTGAACCTCGTTTTGGATGTCAGAATCTGACACTGTAACAGTGTAATACTCCGACAATTTTATATCGTGTGTATCACGGCGCTTCGGTATGTTCAAAATCTTGACATTATGTTAGCCGGAAGGCAACGTTCCGGCAACGGCACAGAAAATAGTGCACTGCTGCTATGTAAACAATTTGACCGCTAGCCACACGTGTTGTTGTATAATTAGCGTTGAGTGTTTGCTTTTTACAATGCAGGTGAAGGTTTTATCACAGCTTTTATGTAAATAAACTATAGATGTAGCAATCAGCTGAATAACATTGCAACATTTGGATAATAACTTTGATTTTTAATGCAAATTTGTTTTGGCGGTTTTGGCGGGAATCTAAGAGTCGATGACGTAACCAATATGGAAACCTGCGTATTACATTCGAGTAATGCTGCGAAGCAGTGTACGAGATGTTGCGAATGCCTGACACAGTAACAGTATAATACTCCGCCAATGAGAAATAGTTCCAGCAAGTATCGCATAAATATACACAACAAAGGAAAACAACTAAATGATAAAAATGTCTGACGAGAGCCGATTTGGATGACACGTTATCACTTTTTTAGTCTTATTCATTGATAAATATTGTTCAATTTTAACATACTGCGGTTTATTATCTAATAGATCTACTTTGAAATAATAAGACTATTAATTTAGTTACTCAGTTATGCCATCAGTTGAAAATATAGTCCAATGAAATAAAGAATTCTTATCCAAAAATGGTTTTAAATTGTTGAATATTAGCAAATTAAGACACCCTAAACGTTTTATAGCAAAATATGAAGGCTAACTGAAGTTATTGGAGAGCACTGTAATAACAACACATAAAAATATTTTTTTTAAACTTTAATAGATTTGGCAAATATTGGGCGTGGCATGAATTGAATGTTTAACAATTGGGCTGCCGGTAAGCACAAAAGACCATTATGGCAAGCCCTTACAGCAGAAAGCATTAAGCAATAAAGCAAATTGAATATTACAATATTAAGGACATAAATACATGTGCACCAAATTAAATGTTCATTATGAAAGCAACTTTTCTGATAAGCATTTAAGCAAGTGTTGAAAGCACGGTTGATATTCAAGCATAATTACAAGTGCACCGAATTCAATCAATTTAAAATGTTTTTTAGCAATTCGTACGGACAGCAAATTTGTATATAATTTATGTTTAGATTACAATTCAATCTCTGGGTAAACAGGAGCTGAATAAAGTTAAACTGAAACGTATATGTCCTTCCTTTCACACCTTCGCTGCCCGCCGATAATTAAACACTACAACATTTAACACATCAACTAGTTATATTCCAAACGTTCCAGCAAGTATATAAGTGCACGTAATGTCCATGCCACGCCAGTAATTGTTGACTAGGTAAGTGGATCCAGGTGAAGACATCAACTGAAATATATAATTCAGAGAAAGCAACATGATCTTGCAACATAAAACACTGCAACATGATCTTGCAACATAAAACACTGTAACGATATTAATTGCAACATAAAAAAGTATCTTTTGAATAGAAGTCTTGACAAATAGCGAAAAGTCTAAATGAACTTGTAGGCTTCATAACCGCTGCCCCCAACTAAATTCCCTAATGTTCATTTCGCTCTTCGGGGCATTTCATTTTATTAGATACTGGGACCATACGCCGTACGACATGGGGAATACATTAAAGAAGGCTAACTCCATGTCCACCGCCATATGCATGCCATCTTCGGGATGGTTAACATTTTGTGCGGTTGATTTTATGAATATTAAGTTCTGCTCAACCCGGGGCTAGAGGGCGGGAGCGGTAGCTAGCATATCTCACTCCCACTCATGAACAGTCTCAACCAAACCGAGACTGCAATATTTCGTATGTGTCGTGCTCGGCCGTTTCCAAAGGCCCATAATCATACTCTTTTTGTACTTATACAATGTGATGACACTAGTGTCGATTTAAATCAATGATCCTGTGGGTCGGGAGGGAGGGAAATTAAGTTTTTAACTGTAAGCTCAAAAAACATCATACCTCTCTGTTAAAATCTTGACAGCCGGTGTGCATGTAGAAAAATGCACCGTGAAATTTACTCAATCTCAATAATTATCTACAGCTAGTGTTGCCTCCAATAACTTTTGACTATAACAGATATTATAGTCAGTATTATTGGAGAGCACTGTAATAACAACACATAAAAAAAAAAATTTTAAACTTTAATAGATTTGGCAAATATTGGGCGTGGCATGGATTGAATGTTTAACAATTGGGCTGCCGGTAAGCACAAAAGACCATTATGGCAAGCCCTTACAGCAGAAAGCATTAAGCAATAAAGCAAATTGAATATTACAATATTAAGGACATAAATACATGTGCACCAAATTAAATGTTCATTATGAAAGCAACTTTTCTGATAAGCATTTAAGCAAGTGTTGAAAGAACGGTTGATATTCAAGCATAAGTTTTTAACTGTAAGCTCAAAAAACATCATACCTCTCTGTTAAAATCTTGACAGCCGGTGTGCATGTAGAAAAATGCACCGTGAAATTTACTCAATCTCAATAATTATCTACAGCTAGTGTTGCCTCCAATAACTTTTGACTATAACAGATATTATAGTCAGTATTATTTGAAATTTCTTAATTGTCAGCGGTTCCACCAACAAGGAATTTACATAGGAAAAGCCCCTTCAAAAGATCATTTTGGCTGTAAAATATTTATTTATCAACCGATTTTCAAAATTAAAGTAGTTTTATTTACCACTAAAAATGCCAGTTCTAATGATATATAACTGAAATGCGTATTATTTAAATTGCTCAAGTTACTGCAGAAAAACCTTTGGCTTAAACAAGCGCCCCAAACAATCAACCGAACGCAACATGGGTCAATTTAGTGCAGATATACTTTTCGTGTGAAACTGAAACAAAGCATGATGGTGTGTTCTTTATTTTGGATGACATCCACATTCGTCCAGATTGCCTTGAGACCCTTTAAATCAATTAATTAATGAAATAGAAAACATGGCGTATGCGCCAGATACTACAAACACAGCCAAACCAGCGAAATATTGTGTCTAAACGGTTTAAGTTGATTTCCAAACTGTGAACAAGAACATTTAAATAAATTGATTAAAAACAAAACAGAGCCGATCCTCGGGCTTTCAGGTATATAACTATGCCATTTTGCGGTAAATACAAAATACAAGTTAATTTGATTCCAATTATGCAAAGGTTAAAAAGACTTGAGACGATTTGTGCCAATCCAAATACACAAATGAAAACCAGCATGATATGCTTCAGTTTCATATGAAAATTTAATCTACATATGAACTGAACTGAGCCGCGTGTTGCTTTCGGTTTAATAATTGTTTATGAAAATGTGTGTCAGGAAAACTCGACGACTCGTCTGTTTTTTGTTATGAAATCAAAAACATTAATTTGAATGAGGGTTATATTGCTAACAGTTGTAAATATCATAACAAGAAAGACTACCTCGATCAAAAAACAATAATTGATTAGATATATATTTTATTTCCTACCATTTGAAGAGCCAATACTACATGTTTATACAACAGAATACAAATTGAACATTCAACAACTTGCACAAGATCACAGGCACCCGGCACAGAGCTAGGATAGTAAAAGATGGACTTGTCATTGAACTGAAATTCGCCTAAGTTGGCATATTTGATTCTAGTACGAGAGATTGAATGACAGTTTATGTTTTATTGGTTATATGTATAATTCTACTTGTGACATTAGCAGGTTATGCTGCCCAGGCTATCTTACGTACCGAGAAATAACAAGTAGTATAGAACTGTTGGTGTTTTTTGGTCATTTTAGGAGTTCAATACCTTTCAGTATATAATATATATATATATATATATATATATATATATACATATATATATAAACATGTGTTTGGGTCCAGAAATCATTAATTAATATTTTAATTACTCTAAGTCCATCTTTTACTATCCTAGCTCTGTGCCGGGTGCCTGTGCACAACATATAATAACAAAATTACAGTAACCATACAATTATTTGTAAATGAGGTGTTTGACCACATATTGCCTTTCTTTAAAGGACAACATTATACACTTATACAACAAAAAATTGCGAGTCGTGTAGTTTTCCGTAACAGACTAAATGTCATACCAACAATTAAATGGTATGGATTGTGGGGCCTAGTTTAGTGCTTATGCTCATTGAGTATGAAACTGCAACACATTGTGATGGATGTATTCGTGTTTGGATTGACACCGGTAATGTGACTGGTTAGCATCCAGTCCCTTTAAATTCTTTAAAGATAACAAAAACGGTTTGGTACTTTTTTTATAAAAGCAAACTCCTATATTATCACATTAATGCTTCCAAGCAAACAAACAGTTAGAGATAATGACAAACACTGCTACATGGAGGAATGCCCGTACATCCTGTATACGTTTTATCATTAAAGGCTATAAAGGTTGACAATAAGCTATACCGACTGTTCACAATTAGTTTTAAACCAGTAGAGTGTTGCGGTATGCAGACTACCGGAATAATGAACATATACACACACCCCTTAAGGCTGTAAGTATAACTTCCATGGCTACCTAGATCCTTGTGGAGGAGGCTTCACAACTATCGTTTATGAATGCAACATAGACTTTTTAAAATAATTTAATATACAAAGACATCTTTACCAGAAAAACGTACTAAATAGAGTTTCACATTTGGAGTTGTTAAGACGTTACAAGCGGACATATTTAATAAGTTCACAAAAGTTAACATTGCAATGCATTAACCATAGTAATATTTGTATTGATTACAAAATGGAGTTAACGCATCTGATTCTTAGTTTCGTATGGGTTGATGGATTAATTGTGTCACATGTACAAGGACAGAGTTGTGCCTCGTCGTGCCAACCTCCAGACTGTTCATGCCCAATGTTTAAGTATCCTATGGATACCAGAGAGATTCCGCAGATGGTTTATTTCGGATTTGACGACGCCGTCAACGTAGTCATGGCATCACTTTATGAACGTCTATTTACCCCTGAGCGAGTGAATCCCAATGGCTGCCGAATGAAAATGACGTTATTCGTTTCTAATCAGTACACAGATTACCGACGGGTGAAACAATTCTACGACCAAGGTATGGAAATTGGAGTTCATAGTGTGACGCACAGCGCAGTTGATAGTGATGAAAAGTTGCGAAAAGAAGCCAAAGAAGAAAAGGAAAGCATAATGCATGCCGGGATCCCTGAAGAAGAAATTGTAGGTTGGAGGAGCCCTTTTCTAAAGTCGACTGGGAACAATCAGCCATATATTTTGAAAGAGTTGGGATACGAGTACGACATATCCTTGACTTACACAATTACACACCTTTCAAACCCGAAGCCATGGCCATTTACCATGCAAAATGGCTGGCCGTACACATGCGGCGTTCCTCCTTGTCCACGAAATGCACGTGTTTCTCAATTTTGGGAAGTGCCCGTTATTACTCTTATGGATTATCAGCAACAGTACCCGTGCGCATTTGTTGACGGGTGTACCATTAGCGCCACAACGGAAGATGATGCTTTTAAATACCTTTGGAATAATTTCATGTCGTATTACAACACCACCCGAACGCCTTTTGGTCTGAATATGCACGCGGCGTGGTTTATCACGCAGTATAATCTCAAGGCCATGATGAGGTTTATGGACGAGCTTCAGAAAATGGATGACGTTTACGTGGTTACCGTGAAGCAGGTTATTGATTGGATGAAACAACCAACACACCTGTCTAACATTCACACCTTGGAGTCATGGAGTTGTCCAGAAGTCAATACTGGTATGTAGGATCTACCTTATCATAGTTCCTGCATATTACCACATGTGCAAGGTGCCCCATATGAGCGTATTTCACTATATGTTGTTGAACGTTTTGTTTATAAATGTAATATATCATATTCTCCACATTTATCTTTTGCTTTGAGGGATGTTACGTATTATCTATCTCTTCTCCACTGATATTCAAGATAAGAACCAGTTCACCGTGACAGACCGTTTCCGTCTACATCAAAATAAAGGGAAAACAGTTAATCAGTAAATAAACGTATAAAAGTACAATTTACGGAACTATTTGACGGTATAGGTTATAATAGCGTAAATGAGTCTCCATTGCCCTTCCATAGTAAAGTTAGAATGTTGACAACCTGTTAAAAACTCAAACCTGGTTAGAATTCTGGGAAACTTACTTTATCATGCACATAAACATGTCTGCTATTAAACATCAACAAGGAAATAGGGGGTTTAATACCTTCTAAGAAACATTTCTTTAGTTGTATACTAACACCGGGTCAAAGGTCAAAGCTATTTTTACCCCTTGCAATTTCGTACCCTGTCTACTTTCACTTCTAAAATGTATATAAAAAACTGTCAAAAACATGACGAGCTCCCTTTTCAAATATCAACAACATGTCCAGAATACAGTTACAACCAAAAAATAACAGGAAATTGCACTAAAAAAAGGTTTTAAAGAAAAAAAAGATTAGCACTCTTTAATACAGAACTACTTTCGACTGCACCAGGCAAGCACATCCGCTGCACCAGGCAAGCACATCCGGCTGATTTAGTGGAATTAAACCTATACGTGGTTTTAGGTACTCAGACCTGTCCACACTACCAATGTTGCATATCGTATTCGCGAGGCTCCATTGGTTCTATGTGATTTAATTAGAAATAATGATTTGATCTGAATTAGTTGATAAAATATATCATTTGACATGTTCCTTAATAGTAAACAAAATGTTTGCTTGTCGTATCGATAATGATAAATGGTCCCAAACCGTAAAAGTATGTTGACAGAACATGATGTATTATATGCAGAAGAATGAGAAAGAATGAATACATTTGGAACGCGTAGCACGTCTTTGCTGTTGTGATTGGTCCTAATTTTTTCTGTATATGTGAATCAGATATCTGTTATGTGAATCAGATATCGTTGATAGCATTTCCGTAATATATCCATTGTGTTAAATCACTACATCTGCATGTGCAACTTTGTGCAATTTTAATATTTAAATATAAACACACTGTAATCACATAAAGAAAGATCGACACTAAAAAAGCGACAATTCAAAATATTTGCACATGTGTATGACTTGGAAGATGTGTAATAATTGGTCGGCCATCTTTATAAAACATAAAAAAAAATGGAGTGAGTGGTCCATTGGTAGAGCGCCAAACTCCCGATCGAGAAGTCGTGGGGTCGATCCTCGCCGCGAAATACTTCATCGTTAAACTCATTAAATGCTATATTTTTAACGTCGAATACAGGGTTTGAAACATTGGTGACATTTGTGTAGTTTTCATTATCAATTACAGAGTGGTTGTGATTTGAGTTGTCAGAAGGTTTAGAATGTGTTTCATTACTGTCGATAAAATATTAAAAGGGTTTCCTCTGGACAAGTTCGTAGATTCCTATAGTTGAATGGGGTTTCGTTTAGAACTACGACCATTTTGTAATCACGCCATTACTTTCTTTGTTTGTATCGATTGCAAAACCAGTAATGTTGCCAGTAATATTTCGGAGTTGTTTGATTAGTCGAAACTTGATTGGTTTGAATAACTCTACATTTGTTTTCTATGCTTCGCATCAGTCTCAATGTCCCTTGTGACATTAAGTTAACATTATCTGCGTGAAAATGGATACGAGGTAGCTCACCAGAAGCCACCTCAAATTAATCATGATTGTCAATGAATGTGATTCTTTATTTTGAAAACAGTCACGAATTCAGTATTGTGTGACTTAACGTTAGTTCTACCTGGTCATGGTAACAGACCCGATAAAATTAGCTTGTAAGACAGTGTCACATCATTAATCAAAGTGTTGTTTGTTTAATCAAATGTTTAACGGCATGCTTTAGCGTCAATGTCATGACCACTAACTTAGACAATAACATTATTATATAAACGGACATTTTTATGCTGTCTATGGTTGCACATTGAACATGTTTTACTCAAACATTATACAAGACCCCGTTAGTTAAAGTGCGTTTCTGGTGAGAAGGCGGCGTATGTTCCTTGTTTGCGTCAACTGTTGTCATTATGGAAGCTTTTGACGGGAGTGTTGTCAGAAAGTTGTTTGTTTTTGTTATTTTTATTTTTATTTTTGCTTTGTATTTTTAGACTATTTTTGCATTATTTGAGAAATTGCTTTAACGATGTTGGCTTAATTTGAGGTTGTTTTGATACACATTTCGTATGGAACCAAGTCATACACATTTTACATCTTAATAATTATAGAGTCTTTGACATTTGTGTTATTGCATGTGTGAAGGCAGAGTTCTTCATCTGAACTAAACATAAAGAAATCCAACCAACGGTTATTGTGAAATACCGCGGACACAAGTGTGACGAGTGGACGGACAACGAACGACTTCGGCGAGGGATAATAAAAGAATATAGAGATATTTTGGCTTTATGACTCTGTCTGTAAAGTATATAAAATAAAAATGCAAACGTTTTAAATTAGCTACAGTAAATGTATACGAGCCGCACTGTAAATATTATCGTTTTTGTATAAGAACCGCACTGCGCCATTTTCATGATGCACTGATTCACTTTCAAATAAACGGTGGGAAATGCATGTTTTGGAACATTTTACACAAAATAAACTATGTGGGCGTTTAGATATTAATATAACAAAGTATTGCACGAAAAATTGCCATTCTCGGTTTCGAAAAAAATTGCGGTTTCGTAAAAACAGAAGGCTTGACTCGCTTCGATTTCAACTCAACAATTGTTTATGCCTTTCGGTAACGATTGCAAGAAAAATACGAGACCATTCACTGCAAACTGTATAGCCGTGCGAAAATAAGTCATTCATTTAGTTCCAGGTTATGCTTACGTACAGATTTAGGTCACAGCCAACTATTGATTTTCCCCTGCATTATAGCCTTTAGGGCTACCCTGATTTCCCTATATCTCGTAGTCATATAAGAAACCCCTTGCCTGAAACTAACATCCAAGTGCCATTTAATGAGGAACTGTTTAACCACTTGGAAAACCTGGTTATTAGATTGGGGTATGTCGTTTGGCTTGCGTGCGTGCGTGCGACGTCAAACTCTTAGTTTCCGCTCAATAACTTATCAAATGAAAGTTTGGGATTGCATTTGGGGTCACAGGGTTCAAGGTCAAGGTCATTGTTACTAAAAATAGGAAAACGGTTTCCGCTCAATAACTTAAGTAAGGAATGAAATATTAGAAGGAAACTTGCTGTGTAGGTAGCTTATATCAAAAGGAAGTTTGGGAATTGCATTTGATAAGAGTAAGGCAGGTTCCCGGATTCCTCTCTCTCTCTCTCCCCCCCTCTCTCTCTCTCTCTCTCTCTCTCTCTCTCTCTCTCTCTCTGTGGGGTGGGGGAGGAAGGGCGAGCTTTAAATAACCTACAATATGTTAATGCGCCGTTAAACAACATCCAAACCATTCGTATATTAATTGAAAGCGCCCATTTACAACAATAAGAATAACCGTGCAGGTTCTTACCCGTACGAGCGCGTAGCAGTAAACCAATGTTAAGGTGTATGATGGGATCAGTATATATGGTGTTAATCACCAAGGTACAGATATATTGCCCGAGTCAAAGAAAGGGTCCATATCAAGCTGGTCTTTTAAAGGGACTTCGTTCCCTTATCTCTTCTGAAATAGTTAATCAATGGGCGTGTATGTTAACTTTGATTTTGCGCGGCTGTTTCGTATTTTGTTAGACAAGAACAGAGTTAAAGTAATTTGGGTTTTACCGCCTTAAACGGAAAATGTTCGTACCGCCTTTGTTTTGGGGACAACGCGCAATTGTAGGCTATTACCCCGGTCGGGCCGATATTCTGATTCAGCATACACTTTAGTAAATGTGTGTGGACGCTTGATATCTCGCGGCTTTCAAATTTTGGAAACCTGGAAACGATGGTATCCAGTAAACAATAACAGTAACACAATGTGGTTATTTCCGTGTTAAACCGTCCAATCAGACTTCTTAGATTTGTATTCCTGATAATCTATGACATTAGAAACTCATAACAAAAAAACACTTCCTCATAGTTTGATAAAAACGTAATTGAAGGTAAGGTTTACATTATTCAACATTCTTACGCCTAAATATCACACGGTCGTGCGGTAGACGGAACAACCAACGACTTTCATTAAAATGTGATCAACCTGAGTGACAAAAATTCATAACATGCTGCTGCGATTGCTCAGTAGGCTTTTCTTTTATATTTTGATTTGGTATTACATTGCTTGTTTTCTTAAAGCTAATGGGGCGATTTATTGATCAATTATTGGGTATTTTAAAATACTGTGGTTATAAACCCAGTAGTGTTCCCACGTTACTACTAAGTACATTTGGTATTGTTTCGTAAATAAGAAATTACCCTCCCCCACCCATTGATTATCTAACGTTTTAAATAATACAAGTATCAATTTAAAAAAATCATTGTTGGTGTTAGTGTATATATGTTTTAATCAACTTAAACTAATGCTAAAGCCGAATATGAATTTAAACAACAAAAACTCGCAGATCAAAACTTTTATGAAAAATAATTAAAAGTGCGGAATATAAGGCAACATTTGGTGCATTTTCACATTATGTATTATAAATAATTCTCTCAGATTAATTTTAGTCCTTTCAAGTGTAATGATGTATATGTGTCATGCATATATTTAGAGTTATTATAAATTCACGTAAGTAAGTCCTCAGCAAAAAAAGTCAAGTGATTCTGATAACAACAACTCAGACCTTTAGATGGTAACAGTGCTTACTATACATTGGACATTGTCGAGGCTGAGTTTCGTTATCGGTCTTCTGACGAAAATACTAATACGGCGTAGGAGGACGACTATGACACTTCGGATGTGAACTATGCTCGTTAAAATTATTGTCATGAATTGTTATATATTTACAATAAATTAGAAAATAAAAGAAAATATTGAATTAGATCTAAATGTAGATCTATGGCAAATATATATAATTTAAATAAATAATAATAAAAATAATAATAAAGTACTACATTCAATATATATATATAAGGGTGATAACATACATCTACAAAATACCTTTCAAAAAGCACTGGATCCCCGAGGGGATACGAAAATGTTGGAATAAATTAATAGGTGGGGGGAAAATGATGTATGTATATATTAAATATACCCAGTCTATTGAACTCTAGCTGTTCAGTTCTGCTCGAGTTGAACTACTACCTCTACTCTACCAATTCAACTATTTTCTCGATAGGACTTCAAGATTTATATTTTCAATGTATGGAGAAGTCAGGCGGCTTTAGATATATACACCTCTATAAAGGTTTACCTATTTATCAGACGAATATGTATACACCTGGGTTCATATTCATAAAGCTTCTTAGCAACACACGGCAATCTTGATTTTTTAAAAACTCACGGCGTCCCGTTAGTTTTCCTCTTAACTTGCATTTGTTCAATCATTAATATTAATTTGTCAGAATAGTTCAAAGCAAATTATTTTTGCATATTACTAACTTTAAATTATATTGCACCAGGAATATATTTAAAAAATTGATAAAATAGTAAAGAAAGTTGAAATCTCAATTTTTTTATTTAATTATATGCAAGCAGTTTTAAAGTCAAAATGACACAGGATAAGTAAATTATCTTATGATCGGTGTACGTGTTTGTCATTAGGGTTAAGATATCGACTCCTGAGCAACGCTCTGGAAACAAAAAATGCGAAGGATTTGACATACAAACCACATTTCAGTATCTCCGCAAAACTTCGTTTGATCAATGTGGGTATTATGTCGAGCTAGGAGATACTGGCAGATCGGCGATTTATCAAAATAAAAGGAAATAAAATCATAAATAATCAAAAACATGTTCAGTCATCAAATACTGCCAAGTGTTCCATGTTCACTATGTTTCAACGATTGTGGCGAGAAGACCATTTTTAATTTCATAACCTATCAAAAGGTGCCTTATTGATTTTAGGGCACTTTTTCATCCACGTTGTGTATGGGGATGTCAGCAGTATTTTAGACGATGTCATACTGTTTTACCATCAAACCCGACTTTTTCAAATATTAAACATTTTCAACTACACAATTAACCGTTAACCCGCTAAGCACAACTATAATCGCCTTTGCGTCCGTTGTAAACCCAGATCAGCTTGCGAGTAACCCACATCAGAGATTACAATGTCCGGCAGCTGATCAGTCATTTCCCCTAAAACACACCTTTGTCACATTAATGGAATGGTCTTAATTCAAAGAAGAACAGTCCATTATATATATGTAAGGGGTTAAGGGTTAATAACGATCATAACACAATTTCCAGCTGACGGGTTGGACGCATCGCATATCAGAAGGACTGCATATTTCAATCAAAATGGACAAATATTTTGGAAATATCATTTCTGTGATCGTGTTATTATCTTCCACTGGTAAATAATAATCCAATAATTTTCATATTATTTGTATTTATATTGAAACATGTATTTAAGTGAACTTCGCGTGTGATTACAGTTGTTGTACAACTGGACTAAAATCAACGAAATCAGCACCAACATTAATAACACCATTTGATTCTTAACAATATTTATTATTATAATAAATATTTTTAATAACATTACCGGAAATTGGATTTGACGGTAAGGTTATACAATTCTGAATGGTAGTATAACAAATAGCACATTAGTGAATTTCTATTATACACATTAAGCAAAGGTCGGGACGGTTCTACGACCAACCACACTGAGCATTGCTGAAAATGGCCACTGAATGTCAATGTTAATATGTATACAAACAATTAAGTGGTGTTATATATGGTGAAAAAAATATAATTCTACTAATATAAAGGGGGAAACGTTTTCAAATTGTTGTTAAATGCTTTAAACGGCAAATAAAGTTTAAATACTGGTAGGAGTAATACGAACCGAACTATTTGTTGGACAAGCACTATTCATGATCGACGCACGCTCGCACGTACGCACGCACGCACGTAAACACACACACACCGCGCTCGACCACGTACGCGCACACGATCACGCTCACACGCACACAAACACACACACACACGCACACACACACACACACACACACACACACACTCGTATTTGAGTAGTTCAAAGCAAACTGTTGTTTGCATATTACTAATTGTTGATGATATTTTACAAATTTAATGAATTTGAATTTATGGCATGTTGTGAAAAACGAAGAACAAATGATTACTCAAACAGATTTGACTTGTGATTTAAAGTCAAAACGGTACTTGATTAACAAATCGATGTGTTATATTTCATGCTTGATAACTACTGTAAGATTAACGTTTATCCCTTTAAAATAAGGATGTTCGACTCCGTACAACATAAAGTTTATATGCTTCTTTCGTATTTGCCTGCCCCAGGAGTCACCATTTTACAATGACATAATATAGGGCAAACATAAGTATGAACAGAACAGAACAGAAAACTGATTAAATTTATTTTATAATTTAAGTTTTGTTATAATTGTTTACACGATGGCAATGGACACTCTGGCGGAGTTTGAAAATGAAATGACTACCAGAACATACATTTGATAGTGATTCATGACTTTGGAATACGAATGTGAATTTTATTAAAATTGGTCAAGCACTTCGAAATATACTGAAACGAAACAGAAACGCAACTAGGGAATTTCCGCTATATATTCTATGCAACATGTTGGTGTTAATCGAATGGTACAAGGCTATGTAAGACCTTCCATTTCGGAAAAAAGACTAAAAGAACACATAACACAGCAAATAGTATTCCTTCAAAGTTTCATTACTGACAGAGTATGCGTTTGGCTCAAGCATGTGAGCAAACTTAGGATGCAACATTTTGCGTTAACGTCAAATACAGTACTGAAATGGCTCAATTTCTACCCGAAACTACCCGAAAAGCATTGTAACGGATGCTATAACAATCGGAAGACGGTTAATAGCATTACAGTATTTATTATTTATGTAATAATAATTCTCTTGGAGATGAATTCCATTATATTTTTAATTGCCAATATTTTGTTCTACATAGAAAGTATATTGCTAGGATATTCTTTACTAAACCCCAACACTTTAAATTTTGAGAAACTTTGCCAAACTGAAAATAAGAATCATCTTGTGAAATTAGCTATTTTTGTTAAAAAAACTATGCAAGCTTTAACTTAGTTTTGTCACCTTCCTCTCAAATTCTTCTCATCGACTTTAGTGTAAATTAAACAAAATTTATCTCGTTTATAATGCTCATGCAATCCATTTGTAATTTTCTAGTCATATATTTTGGTGTTAATTATTTTGCTGTTTGTTGTATTAACAATTTGTTTGTATGTGTTGTTGTTGTTCATGTATATGCTTATGCCCATAAAGGGCCTAGCTTCATGAATAAAACTTGAAACTTGTTGGAACTATTAAGCTCAGTATACATATATATCAAATAAAGTCAGATATGGGCAACATGTACATCTTTATTGTAGTTTAAAAATGTGAGTGCATTACTTCAAGTAGTAAAATACACAAAATTATTTTCATTATTTAGCTTTCTGTAAGTGTATGCATTCAACATACCAGCCAGCTCACTATTTAAAGACGTATATAAGTGTTTTGTATTCTGTATTTTAGGTAAGTTACAGGCGACATGTCCGACATTTTCATCACAAGGCCATTGCTTTCCTCCTTCCGGATCTCCATCATGCGTTAAAGGAAATATTCAGAATGGGAGTGATTTAAACTGGTATTCTGCCAACACGTACTGTGCAAAAGATGATGGCCGTCTTGTGTGGATTCAAGGAAACTTTAGTAAAGACGCTTTAATAAGCACACTTCAACACACGTCAGCATATAGCAACTATAACTTCCTGAGAATCGGACTCATGGGTTCGGTCAAAGGAGACAGCAGGTTATTCTGGAAGGACGCGTCTAACGGTAATACCCTTATCGTTAGTTTTTCTGTGTTTTAAACATTATTCTTTACGTGTGAGAAGGTTGTTTTAAAAGTTACAAAGAGATATACGTCGGCAATGTTAGTATCGGAAAGTGTACTATGGTCTGACTATACAGAGATTTAAGGTAAATGAATCTACCATCTCTAGCGACATATGCCCCTGTTTTATATGTATAGATAGGGAACAGAACGGAATGTTTGTACACGACAATGTTTATATATATACTGAACACAAATGTTTACGGTCATAGATTAAACATATGAACATTGATATAATTGTTTGAAGCTTTAAGATATGCTAGGTAATCAGAATTATCTCCCATATAATAAAAAAAAGACTTATTTCGTTATACAAAATATTTCTTTGAACAAATTTAATTTTTGGCATTGACAAGAATTGTCCAATCTGTCATTGTTTAAAAACCGATAAAATGTGTTCACAAAATATTGTTATTCTCAAACAAAATTATTCCAAATTACGTAATTTTAAAATTACCTCCCTTTTCATTGAAATGAGAACGATTTTCGATAACCTATAAAAGTATGTTCCCATCCTATTTGCTTTATTTGTATCACCGACTTTGTCTACAAATGACTTTGTAGCATTATTAATGTTCATCTATGTCACTTTATCATGGACCCGAACATACACGGTTTCGTCTCTCGGCTATATATTTTTACGGATGGCGGGAGGTGTACAGGAAAAGTGGGTGGTCTGCCTCCAACACAAAAAAACGACCGGCTATGGAACTGACATGTATTTTCTGTGCTCAATCTATTTTGCTCAGTATATTATGCAAATGTATTATAATTATTCTAGACTTTTGATATGTGTTTTATCGGCCATTTTCGGATTTCCCAGACAGATCTATGCGGAATACACATTGTTACTAACGTACACAGTCAAACATGGAGCCATTTGTAGCTGAGGCTAACAAACGACGGTTATATACGTTTTAACTTGTACACAGCCATGTTCTATTTACAGAAAGTGTGTTGCTGTGTGGCAATAAAGAAACAGAAGTTTGTTCCCACACTGCCAGGACAGCCGAAAGTTGTTCGGCTCTGGGATGCTGTATGAAACACGGCACGTGCCAGTATCCAGGTAAGGTATACATGTGGCAATGTTTTATGCTTCAGAATGACGTCGATTTAGCAAATAAATCAAATGAAAATATTAAAAACAAACAGAATTTGTGTCAGATTGTCAGATAAGAGTAAAAAATAAAGGACTTTCGAAAGAACTGTACTTCAAATATATGTGATTATAAATCAAGAAAGCAAATCCGACATCGCTGCATTATTATACACAAAAAATAAATCAGTAATAATTCTAATTTTTAAACTTAATTAGATATAACAAAAAATAGCTTAAGATTATTTTTGTCGCTCACTCAGATACGTGTTTTTTCCCAAGGTTCTCCGTTTGTCTCTCACATCAAGATCACGTAAACGCTTGTCATAGCGAGATTTATATAAGCTGTCTAGCTTGTTTCGTAATCGATGCAAAATAAATAACTTGTATACGATACGTTCTTTAACTTCTTCCACTTTTATTATTATTATAAGTAGTAGTAGTAGTAGTAGTAGTAGAAACAGTAGCCGTAGCAACAGCAGCAGTAGGAGTAGTAGTAACTAGTAGTAGAAGAGGTAGTGGTAGTGATAGTATGTGTACGAATACTATTATTAACTAATTGATTATATATAAAACAAATTTTATAAGAGTTTATTAACAGAAACATGTAATCGCATGAAATTGAATGGTTTCTCAATGCCTTGGTATATTTTTTGACACGTACGAGGATAGGCTATACGAGTACATGTATGAATACTCTAATATCATTATAAACATTCCATGTACATGTTGCAGATGAGCAGACAATTACGCCATCTAATGCAAGTGTATCAGTTGACACAACTTCCATTTCTTCGAACAACACGAGATATTGTGTTGGCCTGGCTAGACAAACCCATAACTCGGGGGTATGGACCTGGAAAGCTTATAACTGTTCAGAACTCGGCAATGCCACGACAGGATATGTGTGTGAATACAGTAAGTGGTATATTAGTACAGTGCTTACACATTGATAAATAACGTCACACGAAGATTTATTTTGTGTCCATAAGAATCATTTCAAAGAGAGGAAATATCCTTCCAAACCCATCTGCATGCGAATCACAATATCATCGATGGGTAAGACAAGTATGAGATTTTGGGGCAAACTTTTGCAGGACATCGCGTATAGTAATTGAGACGTTTTGAAACCACGTGATTCCCCACACTGAACTAGTTCACGAGTATTTTTTATAGATATATAATACAGAGATTATTTAACTGCTGGGTTCGATTTCACGGGATGGTATGTGTGTAGTTCTCTTTTCACCAAAGGACGGATGTGAGTGAGTGAAAAAGAACAACATGCCTAACATAGAGTGAAAGACTTCCTTATATCGAGTCCAGCAGTTCAGTACTCTTTTAACTCTTTTTTATATAATTGCATCGAAATATTTCGCTTTGCTGAACGTTCCTGACAAATGACGCCAAAGTCTTCAACACTTTTATATTGATGTTATGTCGTCTCGTCGAGTTAGTTATGTATGAGTTCCGAGTTAACTAACAATATTCAGTGATTATGAATTTTCTTTCACTGAGAAATCCTGATATTTCACCCATAAAATGAAATAAAAAGGAGTCCCGATTTATTTGGCTTGTGGACTGTTTCTGGAACACATTGCATCTCAGCGATTTTGAAAATTATAACATGTTTTCTGTCGGAATTTATTTTACCGTGACCGTTCGGTTAAAATGAAGTCGTTATCAATATATTTCAAGTTTAGTCCGTTTTTTTGGTTTATCATTTCAGAGTGTGGATCCACTTGGCCATCTGCATACAGTATAAAAGTGTCAGCTGGACATGAATTTGTGACTACTGGACGTGGTGTTGTGACTTCTGGATATGGTGTTGTGACTACTGAGCATGGTGTTGTGGCTACTGAGTACGACGGTATGAAGGATGGGTCTGTTGTAACGGTAGGTTTGACAGGTAAGTTTCATATAAACATACTAGTAATGTCCCTCTTTCGTCAGCCCCGACATCGTTTGTTTCTTAAAAAAATATGTAAACAATAATAAGATTAGATGTATTTTTCCAAAAAGGATAACTCATACGGCCCATATTTCTATCCGGTGCAAGTGTCGGAATTTAATAATTACACTCTGATCCCTTCGAACTCAAGAAGACGCTTTCCGCCAGTTTTGTCAACAGGTCAGTGCATACAATGTTCATAAATGCACTTATACCATGTACACTCAACAGAACTGTTCAATTTCCAAAGCCCCTAGTCCATCAGTGCTTTCAGCACTTTGATTAATTTCATAACCTATCAAAAGATTCTTTATTATTGTATGGCACTTTTTCATCCACGTTGTGTATGGGGATGTCAGCAGTATTTTAGACGATGTCAAACTGTTTTACCATCAAACCTGACTTTTTCAAATATTCAACATTTCCAATGGGGAAAAGTTTTCAATTTTTTGTTAAATGCTTTAAACCGGCCAAATATAGTTTAAAATACTGGTACTAGTAATACGAACCGAACTATTTGTTGGACAAGCAATATTCGTGATCGACGCACGCTCGCACGCACGCACGTAAACACACACACACACCGTGCTCGACCACGTACGCGCACGCACGCGCACACGAACACGCTCACACGCACACAAACACACACAAACACACAAATACACACACACGCGCACACACACACACACACACACAGTAGTTCAAAGCAAAATGTTGTTTGCATGTTACTAATTGTTGATTATATTTTACAAATTTAATGAATTTGAATTTATTGCATGTGGTAGAAAAACGAAGAACAAATGATTACTCAAACAGATTTGACTTTTGATTTAAAGTCAAAACGGTGCTTGATTAACAAATCGATGTGTTATGTTTCATGCTTGATAACTACTGTAAGATTAACGTGTATCCGTTTAAAATAAGGATGTTCGACTCCGTACAAAATAAAGTTTATATTCTTCTTTCGTATTTGCCTGCCCCAGGAGTCACCATTTTACATGACATAATATAGGGCAAACATAATTATGAACAGAACAGAACAAAAAACTGATCAAATTTATTTTATAATTTAAGTTTTGTTATAATTGTTTACACGATGGCAATGGACACTCTGGCGGAGTTTGAAAATGGAATGACTACCAGAACATACATTTGATAGTGGTTCATGACTTTGGAACACGAATGTGAATTTGATTAAAATTGGTCAAGCATATCAAAATATACTGAAACGAAAAAGAAACGCAACTAGGGAATTTCCGCTATATATTCTATGCAACATGTTTGTGTTAATCGAATGGTACAAGACTATGTAAGACCTTCCCTTTCGGAAAAAAAGACTTAAAGAACACATAACACAGCAAATAGTATTCCTTCAAAGTTTCATTACTGACAGAGTATGCGTTTGGCTCAAGCATGTGAGCAAACTTAGGATGCAACATTTTGCAAACTCTTTACGTTAAATACAGTACTGAAATGGCTCAATTTCTACCCGCAACTACCCGAAAAGCATTGTAACGGATGCTATAACAATCGGAAGACGGTTTATAGCATTACTGTATTTATTATTTATCTCTTGGAGATGAATTCCATTATATTTTTAATTGTCAATATTTTGTTCTAGATAGAAAGTATATTGCTAGGATATTTTTACTACACCCCAACACTTTAAATTTTGAGAAACTTTTCCAAACTGAAAATAAGAATCATCTTGTGAAATTAGCTATTTTTGTTAAAAAAAACTATGCAAGCGTTAACTTAGTTTTGTCCCCGTCCTCTCTAATTATTCTCTTCCTACATCGACTTTAATGTAATTAAACAAAATTTATCTTGTTTATAATGCTCATGCAATCCATTTCTTAATTATTTTGTTGTTTGTTGTATTAACAATTTGTTTGTATGTGTTGTTGTTGTTCATGTATCTTCTTATGCCCATAACCGGCCTATCTTCATGAATAAAACTTGAAACAACATGTACACCTTTATTGTAGTTTAAGAATGTGAGTGCATTACTTCAAGTAGTAAAATACATCAACTTATTTTCATTATTTGGCTTTCTGTGAGTGTATGCATTCAACATACCAGCTCACTATTTTTAATATTTAAAGACGTATATAAGTGTTTTGTATTCTGTATATTTTAGGTAAGTTACAGGCGACATGTCCGACATTTTCATCACAAGGCCATTGTCTTCCTCCTTCCGGATCTCCATCATGCGTTAAAGGAAATATTCAGAATGGGAGTGATTTAAACTGGTATTCTACAAACAAGAACTGTGCGAAAGATGATGGCCGTCTTGTGTGGATTCAAGGAACATTTAGCAAAGACGCTTTAATTGGTACATTTCAACACACTCCAGCATATAGCAACTATAACTTCCTGAGAATCGGACTCATGGGTTCGGTCAAAGGAGACAGCAGTTTATTCTGGAAGGACGCGTCTAATGGTAATACCCATGTTGTTAGTTTTTCTGCGTTTTAAAAATTATTCTTTACGTGTGAAAAGGTTGTTTTAAAAGTTACAAAGAGATATACGTCGGCAATGTTAGTATCGGAAAGTGTACTATGGTCTGATTATACAGATATTAGGGTTTAAGATTTAAGGTAAATGAATGTACAATCTCTAGCGACATATGCACCTGTTTTATATATATAGATAGGGAACAGAACGGAATATTTGTGTACACGACAATGTTTATATATATACTGAACACAAATGTTTACGACCATAGATTAAACATATGAACATTGATATAATTGTGTGAAGCTTTTAGAAATGCTAGGTTATCAGAATTACCTCCCATATAATAATATAAAAAAAATTCGTTATACAAAATATTGCTTTGAACAAATTTAATATTTGGTATTGACAAGAATTGTCCATTCTGTCATTGTTTAAAAACCGCTAAAATGTGTTCAGAAAATATTGTTATTCTCAAACAAAATTATTCCAAATTACGTAATTTTAAAATTACCTCCCTTTTCATTGAAATGAGAACGATTTTCGATAACCTATAAATATATGTTCCCAACATATATGCTTTATTTGTATCATCGACTTTGTCTACAAATGACTTTGTAGCATTATTAATGTTCATCTATGTCACTTTATCATGGATCCGAATATACACGGTTTTGTATCTCACCTATATATTCTTACGGATGGCGGGAGGTGTACAGTACTGGTTCTACCTAGGAAAAGTGGGTGGTCTGCCTCCAACACAAAAAAACGACCGTCATATATAACCTTAAATGTGTTGAAAATGACGTAAAACACCATACAAAAAAAACAAAGGGTCTCGGCTATGGAACTGACATGCATTTTCTGTGCTCAATCTATTTTGCTCAGTATATTATGCAAATGTATTATAATTATTCTAGACTTTTGATATGAGTTTTATCGGCCATTTTCGGATTTCCCAGACAGATCTATACGGAATACACATTGTTACTAATGTACACAGTCAAACATGGAGTCATTTGTAGCTGAGGCTAACAAATGACGGTTATATACGTTTTAACTTGTACATAGCCATGTTCTATTTACAGCAAGTGTGTTGCTGTGTGGCAATAAAGAAACAGAAGTTTGTTCCCACACTGCCAGGACAGCCGAAAGTTGTTCGGCTCTGGGATGCTGTATGAAACACGGCACGTGCCAGTATCCAGGTAAGGAATACATATGCTTCAGAATGACGTTGAGTTAGCAAATAAATCAAATGAAAATATTAAAAACAAACAGAATTTGTGTTAGATTGTCAGATAAGAGTGAAAATAAAGGACTTTCGAAAGAACAATACTTCAAATATATGTGATTCTAAATCAAGAAAGCAAATCCGACATCGCTGCATTATTATTCACAAAAAATAAATCAGTAATAATTCTAATTTTTAAACTTAATTAGCTGTAAAAAAAAAATAGCTTAAGATTCTTTTTGTCGCTCATTCGGACACGTGGTTTTTCCCCAGGTTCTCCGTTTATCTCCCACATCAAGATCACGTTAACGCTTGTCATAGCGAGATTTATATAAGCTGTCTAGCTTGTTTCGTAATGGATGCAAAATAAATAAGTTGTATACGATACGTTCTTTAACTTCTTCTTCTTTTATTATTACTATTAGTAGTAGTAGTAGTATAGTAGTAGAACTAGTAGCAGCAGCAGCAGCAGCAGCAGCAGCAGTAGTAGTAGTAGTAGTAGTAGTAACTAGTAGCAGAAGTGGTAGTGGTAGTGATAGTATGTGTACGAATACTATTATTAACTAATTGATTATATATAAAACAAATTATGTAAGAGTTTATTAACTGAAACATGTATTATACTCGCATGAAACTGAATGGTTTCTCAATGCCTTGGTATATTTTTTGACACGTACGAGTATCGGCTATACGAGTACATGTATGAATAATCTAATATCATTATAAACATTCCATGTACATGTTGCAGATGAGCAGACAATTGCGCCATATAATGCAAGTGTATCAGTTGACACTACTTCTATTTCTTCGAACACCACGAGATATTGTGTTGGTCTGGCTAGACAAACCCATAACCCAAGCGTCTGGACCTGGACTGCTTACAACTGTTCAGAACTCGGCAATGCCACGACAGGATATGTGTGTGAATACAGTAAGTGGTATATTAGTACATGCTTACACATTGATAAATAACGCCACAAGAAGACTTATTTTGTGTCCATAAGAATCATTTCAAAGAGAGGAAATATCATTCCAAACCCATCCGCATGCGAATCACAATATCATCGATGGGTAAGACAAGTATGAGATTTTGGGGCAAACTTGTGCATGACAACGCGTATAGTAATTGAGACGTTTTGAAACCACGTGATTCTCCACCCTGAACTAGTTCACGAGCATTCTGTATAGATACATGTATATAATACAGAGATCATTTAACTGCTGGGTTCGATTTCACGGGATGGTATGTGTGTAGTTCTCTTTTCACCAAAGGACGGATGTGAGTGAGTGAAAACAACAACATGCCTAACATAGAGTGAAAGATATCCAGTAGTTCAGTACTCTTGTAACTCTTTTTTTTATATAAGTGCATAGAAATCTTTCGCTTTGCTTAACGTTCTTGACAAATGACGCCAAAGTCTTCAACACTTTTATATTATGTTATGCCGTCTCGTCGCAGTTAGTTATGTTTGAGTTTCGAGTTAGTTAACAATATTTAGTGATTATGAAATTTCTTTCACTGAGAAATCCTGATATTTCACCCATAGAAATTAAATAAAAAGGAGTCCCCATTTATTTGGATTGAGGATTGTTTTCTGGAACACATTGCATCTCAGCAATTTTGAAATTTATAACATGCTTTCTGTTGGAATTTATTTTACCGTGACCTTTCGGTTAAAATTAAGTCGTTATCAATACATTTCAAGTTTAGTCCGTTTTTTTGGTATATCATTTCAGATTGTGGATCCACTTGGCCATCTGTATACAGTGTAAATGTGTCAGCTGGACATGATTTTGTGACTAGTGGACGTAGTATTGTGACTTCTGGACATGGTGTTGTGACTACTGAGCATGGAGTTGTGGCTACTGAGTACGAAAGTATGAAGGATGGATCTGTTGGAACGGTAGGTTTGACAGGTAAGTTTCATATAAACATACTAGTTATGCCCCTCTTTCGTCAGCCCCGACATCATTTGTTTCTGTAAACATGTGTTCAATTATATATCGCTGTCTGTCTTACTTTCTGTTTTCTGCTCTATGACCTTTGAAAAATGATATTTATGTACTACACGTCTTTGCATTAAAGGTAACGTGCACAACCTTCTCTAGATGGCTGTATGCGGTAACGCGTTTTCCGGCTTCTGTTGTCCGTTATTCATTATTTTGGGGAATTATCACCCTCATTTAATTAAAAGTTGTTTTCCATAAAGTAATTAAGGAGTTTGACAATAAGAAAAACTGACGTATGCATTATGGAGTATTGAAAAAGAAGCGGTATTACCTTGAAAACGCCGGACTTAAGCCAGTGGCTTATGATTTTGACCCCAAATTGTATTTGCAGGTTTGTTTCAATATTATCTTTAATGATTCGGGAATGAGAACGAATTCAGGGTGTTAAGAGGTTTTGCCTTTATTGCAAATGGCCTTTATTGCAAATTGCTTCTAATTTTGACCCCCAAAGTCAAGTTCGTTTGACGAATTCGGCAATGAGAACAAATGCGTACGCGTTAGGGAGTTATTGCCCTTTACCAATTCATAATAAGAAAATATCAGCTGGTGAACGTGATAACGTTAATATTACGGTTTTGAAGTTTAGAAGAGTTCGGCAAATGATCAAAAATCGTGCGTTACTTCCGCGGAAGACATTTTAAAGTATAGTCCATTATTAGTTTAAACGGTTCAGATAAGGGGATGAAGTAAAAGCTTAAATCATACGTAAATGTAGGTGTGTTGCAAGACAGTTTCAGCGTAGAATGTTCAACGTCTAAGTCATGCAATGTGTGTGACCATTCCAAATGACTCGCTCCTAAACTGTTTCAGATAATAAAATGTTTGTCTTGTTCAGCTTGATGACTGTTTGCATTATCAATTAACGATGTGTCGCGAATCGAATTATAGGTATAACAGGTTTTGGTTCAGTCCAGACAGATTGAATAAGAGGTGAACATCTAAGTAAATAAACGCTAATTTTCTTCTCTAATAACAATGATACTGCTTCCATTCCATTTAGTAGTGTGTAATGCATACGTCACTGCCTCTCAATTTTCAAGTGTCTTTATATCAATGAAAGTCCGGACAAGTTCAAAAACTACCAACACCGGAAATTAAAATATAAGTAATTGACATTGTTTTAATGAATAGTTATATTTTCTGCCTTTGACAAACTGCACATCGTCTTTCAACGTCTGTTTACATTTTGTTAGCACCTTCATTTGAAATTGATCTCAACTTTGTCTTTATATAGCCTAACATGTTCTGAAAATGACGTAAAACCCCATGCAACCAACCATATAAATAGCCAATACCCAATATCCATTGAGAGGTGATTCTCTCTCATTGGTTCATTTTTGTTGACATGCATCACCGAAAAAGAAATAGTTTTAAGTCACTGGGTTTTAAGAAATCTAAAAATTGCTTTTCGGATTTCAATGACATTTGGTTAGAACTTTCTTGGTAGTTGCTCTTATAGCTGCTTAATTGTATTGGCCGTGTTCCACTTTGATCTAATACACAAAAATGTCGACATGTTCTAAACCTATTTTTATTTATTGTATTTTTTCTAGTTAGTGTTTTTACAAATAGGCTACGCTGTGTCAGATAAAACAGTCGTAGTATCCCCTCTCCACCCAAAATCCAGAGATCACTATGTAATGTATTTTTGAAAGCCGTTCACCTCAGTCGAAAACTAAAGGAAACAAAATTTTGCCACATTCCTTGATAGCTCTGCTTCTACTATAAAGTGTGTTAAAGTTCTTCTTTAGTTCCTCTTCGTGTTTTTCTTAGTAATAAATACATCGTAATGTGATATAACATAATCGTATTTGGTGTACATATATTTCAGTTGGAGTGACTGTCGGCATTGCGGTCTGTTCTGTAGCTCTTGTAAGTGTTTGGCTGCGATTATCGCTGTAAAGTATAATCCAAGGTCATCAAGTCAAACGTGTGAAAACTACTCGAACAACGAGAACATTACAGAGAGAGAGAGGAAAACACAAACTTGACAATAAGACGTACTAACACTGTTGTTATGGGTGTTTTATATATCCTAGGTCAGAGAAACATGATATAAAATCTATACAGAGACTTCTTTTGAAAGTACATACTAGTAAGGGCTTAAATCGTGGCCATGTCATTTATAAAAGAGAATATGTGATTACTGAAGGACGAAATATAAGTAGAAATCTCGTGAACGTATTGCATATTGGTATTTTGTTTCTTTTGAAGCCTATTTATTTCTCATTTTGCTTTAAAAACATTCATTATTCTTATTGTTGAATAGTAGTGTAGGTTTATGTGTGTACATTGTATTAGACAATAAAAACATGAAAGTAAACAAAAACATGCAATGATTTAGGTGTTTAGAAGGGTATTTTGACATCTGTGTTTCTCTAATACAATTTTTGTTTGTTTGTTTGTTTGTTTGTAAGGTGTTTTACGTCATTTTCAACATATGTAAGGTTATAAAAATCGACCGTCATATATAACCTTACGTGTGCTGAAAATGACGTAAATCATTATACAAACAAACAAACAAACATTGTATTAGAGACACACATATTTCAAAAGACCCTTCTGAACACCTGCTTGCATGATTTTGTTTACTTTCATGTTTTTATTTGTCTAGTATTTTCATTAATTATTATAACTAGGACCCCATTGGAAATACTCCTAACTGGCTTCATGGCCCATCCTTAGGATAGGATACTTTTTGTTATTTCAGTACAGTTAGAATGTTTCTATGATATATTCTCTTTTATTTATGATAGACGTTCAACTCCAAATATTTTAATATCATCGATACCAAGGTCATAGGCCCGCGAATTCGATGTGTTTAAAGTCCCAAACACCAGGTTTTGTTCTCGACCAATATAAACCCGCTGGAAATATTTTATTCTTACATGGATATTTATGTATTTAATATGAAAAAGGCACAGCCTAAATGGGGATTTATCCAGTTTGAGTAATAAACTCAAAAGTTCAAACTGTATAATTGAGGATACCGCACTCATTCTCCTTTTACATGTAAAAAAACATCGAGAATCACTAGCCTAATAAATTGGATCCTATATGCAGTTTTTTTATTATTCTATGTTCTATGTAACTGTAACTCACCAATACGAAACATTTGGGGAAAAAACATTAAACGTGCATTTTAACACACTACGAGATTCACGTGCATGTGTTCGTACAAAAAAGAGTATGATAATGGACCTTTGGAAACGGCCGAGCACGACACATACGAAATATTGCAGTCTCGGTTTGATTGAGACTGTTCATGAGCGGTAGTGAAATATGCTAGCTACCGCTCACGCCCTCTATCCCCGGGTTGAGCAGAACTCAATACTCATAAAATCAATAGTACACAATTTTAACCATCCCGAAGATAGCATGCATACGGCGGTGGACATGGAGTTATTTGCTTCCCCATGTCGTACGGCGTATGGTCCCATTATCTAATAAAATTAAATGCCCCGAAGAGCGAAATAAACATAATGGAATTTAGTTGGGAGCAGCGGTTATGAAGCCTGCGTATCACAAGGAACAGCCAAAAGACTAAATTAAAAAGCAGACAACATATCCTATAAGTGGTTAAACAATACCCAGAGCCTTTTATCGGCTGGAGTAGTGGAACCACCGAATCAAAAATTAAGTAAGAAAACAAAAGAAATTGAAAATGTACCACCGATAACTAAATATAAGTATCGGGCTCAGCGATCTCCAAAGATCGAATGAATAACAGTACTGATTACAAACTCTGTCAATTTCAGATAAGTTCAGAATCAGTCGGTGCGTGAAAGTAGGTGTAATGGTCAGGTTCTCAACGATATCCCAACATACAGTTGTTTTGTTTGATCAAATCTACACCTATATCAATGATGCGCACACCGCCCCACCCCTACACCCCCACCCCATCCTCCCATCCATCCCCGCATCCCATCATCACCACCACGCGATATTTATTTGTTTTTTACATATCTCTGCGTTTTGGATTATTTGGATATTAACATTTAAATTTGAACGCAATCATTTACAGATAAAACAATTTAGATAACATTCAGATACACAGATGAAATATCAATAAAAACAAAACTGAAATGATGTCACAATAAAAAAAATTGCTAGATTCTCATCCCCTCCCTCCCCGAGTTGCCTTTCGACCACAAATTTCGTTAAAATGACAGCATTTTTTAATTAAAACTGATAAAAAATAAAATTTCCCACCCTTCCCCAAATGCCAACACTAAACGAATAAAATATACGGTTTTATCCTGTTTTAAAAATTTCAATTTGTTGTTTGAACGTAACTTTGCTTTAAAATAACGTGATCGTTGTTTTGGATGTCTGATGTTGAAAATGACGATATAACGGTTGAAGGACTGAGATTAATAAACTATATTAGATGAAACAGTGGGATACTTGTGTCAAGCATTCTGTGGGATATTGTATCGGTAATACATGCTTAATACTGTGGTTATTTCATGTGTTGGTGCGCCTTAAAACCCCAATTCAATTCAATTAACAATGTGTATACTTGTTTCTTTAAAATAAAGTAACCAGAAGCCATTTTCTCATGATAGTTTTACTAATTACTATTCCTCATTTTGATTCCTTTTATAAATTAAAAGATGACGTAAATTATGTAACTGTACTCATACTTTTGTGTTTAACGTGTTCGTCTTTTATAATTAGGGAATCGATGGTTTATACACAGCTTTGTTAAAACAAAAAGGAGTGTGTGAATTTGTTTTTATCTGAAACCAAAACGAAGGGGTTCTCGACGAGAAACCACGTTGGTGAATGTCTAATATGGATGATTTACGATTCTGGGGCAGAATCGATAACACAACTTTTCAAATTTAAGATAATTAATTATGATATTTTGATGATTATTTGGAATTTGACATTATGTCAGATTTAAGATTTAAACTTCAACTTTTTCATAGACGTATAAACGACTGACACAGACAATCACCAAAGAGCTCGTACATATGTATTTTGATACTCTTTAATCGTAAGATCCTTTTGATTTATCACCGAATATAATTATGAAATTATTCCAAATGAAAGAAGAAGTGATCAGTCAAATTCATAATGCTTTCTCGTACAAAGATTGCTTGAATCGATTTACACAAGGATCGTACATATATACAGTAATCTTTACATACCGAATCCTTCAGGTTGAACCAAATGTGCATAAAACTGTTCTACCAAAGGAATCACAGATTGAAATTGTGAAATTATCTCAAACCTAAAGGATTTTTGTTCAAAGATCAATTTCAACGGTCGAACCAGCTAATTATAAGCCAGGTGTACAACGATCGCACCAGCTAATTATAAGCCAGGTGTACAACGATCGAACCAGCTAATTATAAGCCAGATGTACAACGATCGAACCAGCTAATTATAAGCCAGATGTACACACTACAACATACCATGCATTCATCATGTCCATCCTATATATAAAAAAATGTGTTTTTGTGTTTCTTTGTCTATGTTGTGATGGGTGCTGCTGACCTGATGCTTGAACTTATTTTAGACATGCATCAGCACAAAATTTTCTGCTAGAGAATTGCACTGTACTATGGCTAAAGGCAAAAAGAATACTTGTAATAGTTCACTCCAGTGGTTTAACGCCAATGTCGTGGAGCTTGCACTCGCCCCAACCCACCTAAGTCCGTCGCCCGCCGTCTTTAACGTTAGGTTACAATTTTAACCTTTAGCGTTAGCCTTGTTACCTTTAGCGGAAGAGGTGATTGCTACCTTTAGCGGAGGTAGTTACCTTTAGCGTTGAAATTGTTACCTTTAGCGGTGGTTGTTACCTTTAGGAATTGTTACCTTTAGCTTTGTTACAATGACTAACATTAGTATAAAAGGTCGAAACAGTAAAAAAAAACTTCCCAATAATCACTGAATAGATTTCAGCAGTTTTTCTTTATTAATAATCGCCAACCATTTCCCAACAACGATTGTTCAAATAAAGTCCCCGGGTTCAAACATGGAAAAAGTCTTCTTTGAAACCACAAGACATAGAACTCTCATATATTGCATGTAGAATAAGTTGATGGTTCCTTACCGAGTGTCTTCAAACAGTAACCCGGAGATAACACATATAACAATGAATTAAATTTCGTTTTATCAATTTGGCTATTGCAAGAGAGAGTGTTGTCTGTTTGTAACACCGAGTGATTTATCTTCGAAATTTATTGTTTCCATCTCTGCATTGAACAGAAGGAGCATAAATCATAAATACGATTACAATTTTGAAGGGACAACATTCCCCACCCTCACTGTCTGGTACGTGTTTCGGTGAAGATCTTTATGATACGGTGTATTATTTTCACGATGGCGGACAATGTAAGGTAGGTGTCCAGTTATTTCAACTGTATTTTTATATCCATCTGTTATATAATATATGAGTGTACTTGTAGTATCAGGGAATGCCCAATGTCTTTATGTATTCCCGTCGATCTCACAGATCTCGGTTTTAAAATCACAATCGGCTCTTACAACCAGCGGTTTCCCATTTCGAAAAACATGAATCGAAAGCTGACCACTATTTTGGTGCTTGTGACTCATTCAGAGGCATTCCGACTTCTAAAAGGTGCATAAATATTTGAATACTTCCATTCAGAATGTATGTAAACATCTTATGACCACATAACTTGCAAAATGTAGACGATTTTTGGATTTGAAAATTGGCGCGATGATACGGTGTGCACCCAATGCTATTTTTACCAGGGTACGGTGTAGTCCAAGCACATGTTGACATATATTGGTACGGTGTATCATCAAAATGTTGATACGGTGTAAAACGGTAGCAGTGTTGGTTAACGATTTCGAATGCTATACATTATTTTGCTGTTAGTCTTTCAAAATATAAACACGATCGCACAGAAGTATGTCAGTTGATAAAAAAAGAAAAGTATACACTGAAGCCTTAGTTGATGTGGTTGTTTTGAAATGTTGACTTAAAAAGTCGCCTTAAGTACATATATACACTATAAGTGCATGCTAAAATAGCCTAAAACCGTATACAAACTTAAAATTTAGTTTGTTAATTATTTTTTTTAATCTGCTTTCAGTCTGTAAAATCTGAAAATGGAACCGGTAGAGCAAATGCACCAATGCTACTACTGTAAACGATCGTCTACGGATCTCCAGGAATGCATCGATCATGTCTCCATAGTTCGCGGTCGAGATATCCTCCGAATAAGTACAACAGCTCTGAATGGAAAATATTGTTAAATCACTAAAAACTTTGGAATAATACCAGAAGCGACTATATCTTATGGTCAATACCTGAAAGTGGACGAGAGTGACTGGACATTAGAAATAAAAGAACAACAACAGTATGCTGACAATGATACGACACTGATGATTAAAACGAATACGCCGCTGTGGAAACAGTACATTATGACATGCTTGATGCCAATCTATGTGACGATGGAGTCGACAATTTGGAAGATTCCTTGCATAATTTAACATTTGGAATTGATACCGATGGCGGAAACGTCAATAGTCCTTTTGCTAATCGCTTGAAAACGTCAACACCGTTAAAAAACTTAGAATACAAACCAGTGTCGCATTTTGAAAACAATAATAATGATTCTTTAAAAGGCGAATTTTATCGATGAATTGAAAAGTATGGGCATCTGGAAACCTTGCTTCAAATGATCAAAATGATAAAAGATGGAACTTTTTCTTTTAAAAACATCGCATTTTTACTGTTTATGGACGTAATTAATTAATACAAGTTGATGCATTGTTTGATAGTTAAAGAAATTAATAAATTAGCATAGTAATTCGATTAGAAATACTTTTTTTTTTAGTTTCTTCCACAACTGTATTTTTTATGAAAATGCACTTACCTTTTTACACAGATGCGTGCTAAATGCAAATACAAAGTCAACTCTTATACAAATTATAATCATCGTGCACTGCAGCAGCTGTTATAGTGGTACCACACACAAGGAGTTGCTTGTTCTCACACTTGCTATTTCAGTTAGGTTGACCAATTAAAGAAATCAGAGATATTGCTGCCTTTAGTGTGTCGTTATGCCAATGAAGGAACTAATTATGTCCTTAGGTGTTAATTGTATATTCAGTCAGTGCATTACACGGTTAACCCCACTGATTCGACACTTGGATATATTCCTCTGACTAAGGAGCGTAACAAGCCAAATTCGGGAAATAGCTGATAAACTGTGAAAGTATAGCTGTTAAATCATGAACATTTTGTTTTGATGGAAAATCCGGAGATTGTGCACTTAAATCCGGAGAGCGACTGAAAAATTCGGAGAATTTGGCAGGCGTGAAAAATATCATCATCATATATGGAAATTTCATAGTTCTCAAAAATGGTTTCATTGCAAAATTTTATTATCGTTACCCTGATCTTCTTTCCAAATATAAAAATAATTTAAGAACTCTTCTGCGACAAGCACTATCACAACCTGACTTCTATGGTGACGTGATTTACAAACTTCGTAAGATCATGATCACTTTCATACTATCTTTGTTAAACTTGTTAAAAGGTTTATCAAAAGAGGTTATGACCATATCATTTTGCAACGCACTGCATGTTTGATGGTGGACCCATTTACAGTTCGCCACTATGCTTCCCTCTTTGATTGTGCGATGACCGGACAGGATGTGGACCCTATGATGACGTCCACCTAAAGTCCAAAAGGACGGTGAGGTTTGATGTTTGTCTGCAGTCTTGTCTTGTCGTGCCCTCAATGAATGGTTTATTCTCGTGTTGCTCTGGCTTCTGCCAAGTCATTGAGTACCTTCTTTGTTGCTTTATAGGCTATTATGTTTTTGTATTCATATATACACGAGCATCTTTGTGTTTTACTTATATTGCCTATAAATGCAGCCTTGTTGGTTAGAGAATAGTTCATGGCGGTGATTTCTTTATTTACACTGTCCCGTTTTTTTTTGGTTGACAATAGGGTAAGTGTGAGGTTTGGTGCACCCCAGAACCCCCAGCGGACTTTTGTACCACATACCGTTCCAAGGTGGTATTCCTAGTGTCAACCCTTTTGTGTTTGTGATGTCTTATTTGACCTTTTATTCTTCTTTAAATTTGTTCTTTGTTTCTGTGTGTGTTTGTGGTTGACTGTCGTCCTTGAATGCTGCTTTTCCTGTTCGATTTTTATATCTATATCCGTTTCAAATGATCATATCTTCCTTGTTTATCATTCAAACTTTTGAAGATATGAAGTGCTGACTAGTAGGTGATCAAACCCAGTAATGGTTTAACAGAAGACCACTTCAAGGTTCATGGATCTCGTTTTCTTAAAGAGAATATGGGCATATAATATACGTATATATTCAAATAATAGTGTTAAGGGTTCTGAAAAACTTGGAAAAATGATGAAAGAATTGTCAAAATCGAATGAGTCAAGGTAAACAAAGACAAGATGCTCATTTGAAGTTTTTTTTGAATGGATATGGAAGCCACCATTTTTGTGTCGCCTGCGTTGTATGGCAGACAATTGGGAAACATCTTTTTCCATCATCTATCGTCCGTCCTAGTAGTCCGTCACACATTAACCTGCGACCTAACCTTGGCCATAACTTGAAAAGTATGTGACATATGTTCATGAAACTCTACACACATCTTCATCTTAATAATCTAAGGAATGTTGTAACACATGTCCAATACCTCTGATTTTCATTTTGACAGAGTTATGCCCCCTTTCATAAAACTTTAACCTGCAACCTAACCAAGCCCATAATCGGCCATAACTTGAAAAGTATTTGACTTATGTTCATGAAACTTCACAAACATATTCATGTTACCACTCAAAATATTGTTATACATGACCAATAACTCAGAATTTCATTTCAGCAGAGTTATGCCCCTTTACATGAAACTTTAATCTGCAACCTAACCTAGAGCATAACTTGGCATCACCTTTATACAGTTCTTCCTTATCAGTTATGTTATCCAATGCAGATGTATGCCCCTTTTCATACATAAAATTTAACACTTGAAAAAAAAGATTGCACTTTCTGAAATAAGCACACGGCAGGCGACACAATTGTTTTGTGGAACACTATGACATCGTTCTAGATTTACGTATATGGAATATTTATAAATATGATCAGTTAGTGATTTATAGGAGAGAAAATCACAACAGAGGAACAACAGAAAGTAGACTAAATCCTAATGATCAGTTAATGTCCATGTTCTTTCTTGTCGTGACTTAATGGTGTATTCTCTTACTGCTCTGGCTTCTGCCAAGTCATTGAGTACCTTCATTGTGGCTTTCTAGGCTATTGTTTTTTTGTATTATATTTACACGAGCATATTTGTGTTTTACTTATATTGCTTATATATGCTGCCTTGTTGGTTAGAGTTTAGATCATGGCGGGGATTTCTTTATTTACACTGTCCTGTTTTAATGGGATGACAGTAGGGTAAGTGTGAGGTTTGGTGCACCCTAGAACCGGTTTAAACCCCCAGTGGCCTACTTTGCCACTGACCGTTCCAAGGCGGTAGCCCTATTGTCAACCCTTTTGTGTTTGTGATGTCGTTTGCATTTTTTATTACTTTTGCCTTTTCGTTTGTCTGTTTGCGTGTTTGTTTTTGTGTTTTGTGGTTGACTGTCGTCCTTGGATGCTGCTTTCCCTGTCCGATATTTTTAGCCTTCTTTCTTGCAGTGATATTTTTCTTTGCTTTAAATGGTATTCAGCAATATACCATATATGGTAATTAGAATTACATGTCGTAGTTCTGGAAATGGGGGCTTCCACCTCCGTTTTACAACCTTTAAATGGCGCGATACCTTCTTTGTTTATCATCCAGTCACCCTTTACCAAGTTTTTTCAGAACTCTCAATAAAAAGTTAAATAGAATAAAGAGGTGTCAAAACAGGGAGGGCGTGTTTGAAATATGAGATGATTTTTCATTCTGTTTGTTTGTTTGTTTGTTTGTTTGTTTGTATGGTGTTTTACGTCATTTTCATCGTTCTAACCTTAATCAGGGCTATTTAATAACACAATCACATACTGACCATACTGACTGAAATACTGTACCTATTAAATGTGTAGTCAATTTCAGCAAATGGAAGATTTGTTTTTGTGACAGCAACTTTTTCAAAACTAATGGTTAGAATTTTTCAAGTATGAGTGACTGGTCCAAACTGAGTTTCTGCTGAATCTCACCAAGATATGTACAATGTACATGTGTTTACATAGCATGTATGTTGGTTTTATAGGTTATTGCATTTGTATGGCTAAATATTACTTGGAACGAGTTGTTTTGGCAAAGGACGACGAGCTTGCGAGTCGTCCTGCGCCAAAACAACGAGTTCCAAGTAATATTTAGCCATACAAATTCAATAACCTTTTTATTGTATACTTTCATATTGTTTTTGATCAATGTTAATTGTATGACTATTACTTTTCATTGTATTTGTGTTATTTGTATAGCTTTTGATGGAATTCCTATCTTGCCATTCAGTTTCATTTTGTGTGGATGATTATTTTGCGCGAAAACGACGTCGACGTCGGATGACGTCATTAAAAACATCAAGGGATTTTCTGAAGTTTGTTTACCATTCGATAACGTTAAAAACAGTGGGTGAGTGACCATTTGAATTATTTTATCAATTTTTGCCATAAAAGGTTGTAAAAAAACTCGTATTTCTTTGTTGACACCATAGGAAGGATTCCGTTATTTTTATTTGAAAGTAGTTCCTTATTTCTATTTCGCGGCTCTTAGCAAGCACGAGCAAAAGTTCCCGTGCAATATCAATGCGTGCAATATCGTAGAATATTGCACGCTTAGCTCAATGCAAACTAAACGGGACAATATGAAAGTATACAATAAACAAGTGTATATGTGAACATTATACAAGCCTGAAGTTTACATTTGTTAGGTTACACGAGTACATGTGAAAATTATACAAGGCTGGAGTTGACATGTGTTGGTTTATAAATGTATATGTGTACACTAAACATGTCTGTATTTATTGCGTTAATGCTCTTCCATAGCGGAACCCTTTACTTTTTTGGGATCAAGGTCGCCATGATCTCGTAGGGACATACCCATTCTGCGTAATAACTCCGGATATATAACGCCCACACTCTTGAAACTTCATATATATTACGCTTGTTAAGAGGAGGAACTCTTGCTGTTGATGCCAAAGGTCAAGGTTGCCACAACTTCGTATGGACAGACGCACTCCATATGATTGTTCTGTAAGTATAGGACCCATGCTCATGAAACTTCGTAATTGCATTGTTCTAAGTGAGAGGAAGATTAGTGTCAACAGGACAAAGGTCAATACACCATGGTCTCATAGAGACACACATTATTCGCATAACTGGAAGTATAACACCCATGCTCATGAAGGTGCATTGCCTTCGTGAGTGGAGGAATCCTGTTGCTTTTCGGGTCAGTAGGACAAACATCAAGGTCACATGATGATGACAATGTCTCAATCTTCAAAACGCTTACCGCACAGTCAGACAGTTACTTACATGTTTCTTAACCTAATGATTCGACTTTTGACGATCCGTTGGTGGTGCTCATGTTTTATATTATTTGTGTTTTACTTATATCGCCTATTAGTGCGTTAGTGCTTCCAGAGAACTAAGATGACATTTTATTACGTCTCTGCTTTGTTTGTTAGAGGTGAAACCAGAGAGGGGCTATATGATTGTAAATGGCCATCATGAATTGGTTTCCACTCATTTTGAAGAAAAACGTTTGAGTCATTTCGTCCATATGTATTGCGAATATGTTTAGTATCAAAATAAAGGCCGCGTTTGAATGTGGCTAAATTATACAACATATAGACAATTATGGGCCTTCTATACGTTCAGCTACATGACCTTCATAAAGAAATATTATTTGGTTTTTGTTTTCACTGAATAACAAATAAGAAATGTTTTCCAGTCATTGTACTGAAATGTGTTCAGTCTGTATTTGCTGTAATAAAAGCTGATTGGTATGTAGTTTTGTGCGTGTCTACTTGTATACAGGAAAACATTGTGAACTTTACCAACTACTTAACGTTTAGTCTGATCTTCAGGACACTTTACATGAAAATACAGATGATGTCTTGTCGGTCTTAAATGTATTACAACGTCTTGCATACTCCAAGAATGCCACCCTAACTAGAGACTAGCATGTTATTGAGACGGAATCTGTACTGAAGTGATAGGCGTGGCATATAGTTGGTCCACAAAAAACGTATGTTGAAAAGTCTTCATTGTTTACTTAGAATTATGTAGGACAACGTTCTGTCAACTTGTATACCGATCTTTATATTTAATCATCACAGCAACAATGTACATGTAGATGATTTCTGGTAAGTCTTGCATGAAAAGCTACATTCTGTAACATCCAGGTCCACCACACAAAGAAATAGAACACTTAGCTTGTTAAGAATTAGTTAAACGTTTAAATTAGCCAAACGGCTCGTTAACATTAAAATAATGCATAACTCGTTTCATAAAGATATACATGCCGCGTGCGTTGGTTTGTGAAAATCTATGCTCAGCATCCAATATGGGCCCCGTGTGGCTCCCGGGAAGACCACTGATTATCCAGGCAGAATATGTTCATTGTATCATTTTTTCCATGTTCGTTAAACGTCTTCATCATCATCCCTGTATTGTTTCAGGTGCTACTTGAGTGGTGGCAGAAAACAATGCTCCATAGAAAAATGGAGTGTTTACAATAGAAGTTGCAGCAACTCTGCAGTTCTGCAGGTGAGAAGGTTTCTAAGCACACTCTTCATATTTCTATCTCGATGTAAATGGACAGAGGACCTGGAATGTTCATTCAAAGACTTGCATAGGAAAATCTTGTGATCGCTAAACTTCATGGATACTGATTAAGTGAGGAAGAACATTGTAGCAGTTCATACGCCATTTTATATACCATTGTGAGAGACAAAGACGTTAAAGCAAAAGTATTTCTTGTAACCGTGTGTAAGTAAGTGCATACAAGTGCATATAAACACATTGAAGTCGGGTTTCTGTCTACAATGTCATTGTACAAACATTATATGATCATTTTCACTGCTCATACATGACGTTTTGTACCGTTTATATTTGTTTTCCATTGCCGGCCCGTTATCCGTTAATATAGTGTTATAAACAGGCGTTCATAATGCGGTAGTTACGCGCATGTGAAATCAAATGCAGTTTAACATAAAGTTAACTGTCTACAACAATCTCGTTTTAATAAGATTGCTGTTTACAATATAAGTATCAATTCGGTTAGGAGGGCTAAACTACTCTTAAGCAATACAGGGTTGTCTTTAAAATGCACCATCAGCGTTTACACCACTGCTGGGTACAGACAAACCAACGATAACACACTGACCCAATAACAGTCTTTATCTAATAGGTCAGTTTTCCACTTAAAAATCCACTTGCATCGTTTGATAATCTTGCATTTTATCTTTTAAGTACACTACACACGATATTGACATACTAATAGATTGTAATGTTAATAAGGTCTGTTAAAACAAGCTTCTCGACACTGTTCTTTAATAGTATTTTAGTACAATAGCAGAGGTTCTCACATATATAATCATCTTGATGTGTTGCGTGTTTGAACTGTATTCAATGATATAGTTATTCATGATTACACACATTTTCAGTTAGAGCCACTTCAAAATGAAATGAAATGGGTTGCTTTGCACTCAATTCGTAACACAAATACAGTTTTTGATTGCATTTAACACGATTTAGCTTGAATTTTCTACATTATCTCGCGAGTATATAATTGCCAACAATGGAAATAAAACTTGAGTTGTATGATTGTTTTAGCTATAATAGGCATTCATCAATCCGTTTACTAACTAAAAAAACAATTATTGATTGCCAAGATAATCTAGTAATTAAAGATAGTAAGGGAGCATAGGAAACCTAAGAATTCCCATTTGATCCGTTTCTAGATATCTACGCCAGTATTTGCTCTTCCCCATCCACCCCACCGCCACCACCACCCATATTTACTAAAACATGTGCTCTTGTTGACTTGCATGACATATCCAAGTTGTTTATTTCTCTAACACGCCTGAATGAGGTTCATCATCAGGTTCTTGGAGGTCCGTCTGTTTCCTTTGGCACAGTAAACGTGTTGTTGATTGTAACACTCGGATTGTTTGATTGTGCTTCATAAACATCTTTCGACGGCCCTTGATCAGTTGTGCAAACCTTTCGTGCCCTACAATAATGTAATTCACAGAGTCACATCAGTTATAAATACAGTTTATTTCTATTGGTTAAAGATTCCTGCCTCAAAACTGAGCATCGTCCAGACCGCGATTGGTTTTTTTGTTAGCAGAGTGAGTCAAACTAAGCCGTAGTTTTTGTACGTCGTTTTAAGTTCATATTTTATATCGAATACAATTACTAGAATACAACGAATTCGAAAAATAAAAGTTTTTTCCGCTACTCTTCTAGAAATTGTCAATATAAACGTACAAACACAATCTACTAATCAGCATTGCATTCAATGGTGCACAGTCATAATATCCCAACAAGCTGATACTGTATTAAACTATACATTTTGACCTGGTAGTGTATTACCATACATTATAAACTGATAGTGTATTTAACTATACATTCTAAACTGATAGTGTACTGAACTATACCTTCTAAACTGATAGTGTATTTAACTATACCTTCTAAACTGGTAGTGTAAACTGGTGGTAGAACTATACCTTCTAAACCGATAGTGTATTGAACTATAAATGTTAAGACGATACTGTATTAAACTATACATTTTAAAACGATACTGTATTAAACTATATATTTTAAGACGATACAGTATTAAACTATACGTTTTGAGACGATACTGTATTAAACTATACATTTGAAGACGATACTGTATTAAACTATATGTTTTGAGACGATACTGTATTTAACTATACGTTTTAAGACGATACTGTATTAAACTATACGTTTTAAGACGATACTATATTAAACAATACGTTTTGAGACGATACTGCAGTAAACTATACCTTTTTAACTGTTTACACTTCAGGATGATTACTGCAGCCACAACAATAGCAAGCACTAGAACAGACCCGACAGATATGCCAATAATCGCACCAACTGAAATAAAAAATATTGATATTAGAACGGAAACTACAAGAAATAAACTGTGACATTATAAGAGAGACTACAATAAATAAACTGTTATATTAGAACATAGATTACAATAAATAAACTGTGATATTACAACAGAGATTACAAGAAATAAATTGTGATATTACAAGAAATGAAATCTTGATTCTAGATCAGATATACAAAAACTAATGAAGTAACTATGAGAGATACTAATTAATAAACAGAGTATTTGACAGTGTTGAGTAGAGCTGGGTGGATTACTCGGGTATGAGGTCGGGTAGTGCTTGCACAAAATAAGTCTATGCTACTTGCAGTTACAAAAAAAGAAAGTCAACTAATACCTTTGTGTGATTTTGTTTTTGCTCAGAAACGAACACGCATATTCAAATATAAATTAAAAACAAAAAAACCGTCAACAATAATCGTGTTGTTCCCATTGGTTAGCGCAAAATAATTCCATGCTAGTACCCAGTTCGCAGTTCGCAATTCGAACAACAAACTGCGAACTATTACAAATATATAACAACATGTCCGTTTTAGTTATAATTTAGATTTTTTCTTTTCGAATACTTCATTTGTTATTGTTTTCTATTTGAATGATGAACAATAGTCCTTTCAGTACCGTTAGGTTTTTTTTGTATAAGTCTCGCGAGAGGTCTGGATGATCGAGACTACCAATTCAGCAGCCAGTTCGCAGTTCGCAATTCGAATAACGAACTTCGAACTATTTCAAATATATAACAACATGTCCATTTTATTTATAATTATGTTTTTTTCTTTAGAATATTTCATTTGAAATTGTTTTCTATTGGAATCATAAACAGTAATCCCCGGAACAAAGTTACTTTAGCCAGTTGCCATTTGGCCCGAATTGCGAACTGGCAGCCAGTACCCAGGTCGTATAACATGTCCGCCTTGTTGTTTATATGGCAAAATCTGCATTATCCGCAAGTTTTAGAAAATATTTTTTCCATAACATCTTGAATCGCCGCCATTGAACTGTTCGCGTATTCTGAATCCAAGTCAAGAACAGTACGAGTCGTCTCCGAAAGCAAGCGAAAATCAAATTACTAGTACTGTACGGCAAATACAATGTATGGAAGGAAAGGGTAGCACGTGAAACATTCGAAGTCGCCTGTTCAAAGTCTCATTTTGTTCTCAAAAAGAACTCTCTTAAGTTCAAATCCAATTCTCAAAGATCTTGAATTTAATAGAATTACCTTAATACCCAATTCAATCTCCTGTATACTCATAAATTGTACACACACATTTTAATAATGGTCTGATTTATCAAGCATACCGGTCCAAAAGAAGAAGAAAGGTATTTCCTGTCACACTATACAATCCTAGAAATCAGCATCTGAGTCCTTATGTTATACCGAGGAGAATAACTAGTATAGTTTACAAATCAAAATCTATATACATATATAGGTTAATTACGTTTTTTGTTTGTTTGAAATCACTTTTCAATGAATCATGGCGCCCAATATGTATCATGAATGTATGTATGAATACCAGCAATGTCAAGCGACTTGGTAAAAAGATCGACCGCCTTCTTTTCAATTTATGCTGCGATCCTTCTTCAAATCTAACACACAGTCCAGCTTTTCATACCGGAATTACAGATTGTTTTCTCTCCAAAATTCAGACTATGATTAATGCCATACTCAGTGTCTGGGAGTAGTATGCAAAGGAACATAAAACATACGTTCACTTCTCGCAAATGGTGTAGTTTATATACACCTGACTATATCTCTCATCTGCATCAACATCACAGTTGTGGCTTACTTAGAATTATAAAGCACAATGTAAAGACAATACTTTCAAACGTTTGAAACGAGAAACATTCTTAATCAAACATCTGAAAGTTATAGAGGTGTTGCAGAAATATTATATACATTACTCCTGGCGTTTATATGAATATATATATATATATACATAGCTTAACCATGCGTTTTCGGTAAGCAAGTATGTTCATTTTTCAGTGCCATAAAGATAAAAGAGGAGATTGTATTAGTCTCGTCATATGTTTATTTGGTCGAGCCATCCCAAATAAACCTGAGAAAGTAAATACATATTATGCAATAAGTCACATATGAGTCTTTATCAGTATTTATTGAGTACAATATTAGACAATTATATAACTAATATTACTAATATATCAATGTCGTTATGGCAGTGTTAATATAAATAACAATCTAATAATGTCAAACATGAACTGTGCTGTTCGTTATAACAAGTGTTTTAGGTTAGGCAAATGTTAAGTATTACTGTTCTATTATTTAACAGTTTCTCTCTGATGTATGATGTACATGAAACATTATGAGTCTAATTTGCAAGGAGCGTATCACGGAAAATAACAACACAAACATATTTGTAATTGGGAGTTTTCACATATAATACTTCTTTTTTTTCAAATTCTTTCAAAATATATGTGGCTAAATTTCGTAATTGTTGCTTCTTTTCCGACTGGAATAATTATGTAGTTTTGAATATGTTGCTGTTTATCGAAAAGTACATTTTGAACAATAGAGATCTCAAATCGTTGTATATCTGTGTTGGAACAATCTTTGGCAGTAAATAAACAGACTCTGGGAGCATCCCAGCAGTTCAGTAAACAGTTAATTTTGAATTGGATGTTTTTAAACAATATAAAATATATTTGTGAAAGGATTTACTTATTATTGTGCCCTTCATAATAACAGTGAAATTGGATGTTTGGACTAAATCGGAAATATAAAATGTGGACTGAAAGGACAATTAACATTTGGATTAAAGAGACACTTACTGTTTTGGATTAAAGAGACACTTACTGTTTCGGATTAAAGAGACACTTGCTAATGTAAATTAAAGGACCATTGGATAATTTTATTCGGACTTAATTCAAAAATTGGATATTAATGAAAAACTGGATTTGTGTATTCTGTAAGTAAATATTTTATATAAATAAATGTGTTAATTATATTTTTGTATTACTGGTTTTGATTCCTTTCTCTGTATATTTTAAAACTTGTAACACTATTAGAAAGTTCTGACCAAATGTCATCCGAAAAACAATTTTAAGAAAAATGCTGTTTTTCAATATTTGCCAATATTATGCACAAAGGGTCATGATCACCCACAAAGGACATGCTATTGAAGTTAATCCAAAATTGGACCAATGGCTCGGAGGCCTCAATTACGTAACTATTTTCTTTTTCGATGATGCTGCATGTCAACAAAAATGTACCATTGAGAGAGAAGCCCCGCTCAATGGATATTGGGTATCGGCTATTTATATGGTTGGTTGGATGGAATTTACGTCATTTTCAGCACATGTTATGCTATATAAATACAAAGTTGAGATCAGTATCAGATAAAGGTGCTAAGTGTTTATAACAAAATGTAAACGGACGGTTAAAGACGATGGACAGTTTGGCAAAGGCAGAATATATAATTATTCATTAAAACAATGGCCATTACTCTATTGTTTAATTTCCAGTATTGGTAGTTTTTTAACTTGTCCGGGCTTTCATTGAAATAAAGACGATTGACAATTGAGAGGCAGTGACATATGCATTGCACTCTACTAACTGGAATGGAAGAAGTATCATTGTTATTAGAGAAGAAAATATTTGTGTTTATTTACTAATAGATGTTCGCCTCATATTCAAACTGTCTGGACTGAACCCAAACCTGTTATACATATAATTCGGTTCGCGACACATCGTTAAGTGATAATGCAAACAGTCATCAAGCTGACTCTGACCGTATGCAAGACGACCCTGACCGTATGCAAGACGAAGATGTTATTATCTGAAGCAGTTTAGGAGCGAGTCATTTGGAATTATCACATACAGTGCATGACTGACGTTGAACATTCTACGCCGAAACTGTCTTGCAACACATCGTACATTTACGTATGATTCCAGCATTTAATTCATCCCCTTATATGAACTGCGTAACAAATTATGGACTATACTTTAAAATGTCTTCCGCGGAAGTAACGCATACGATTTTGATCATTTGTCGAACCCTTCTAAACTTCAAAACCGTAAATACTAACGTTATCGCGTTCACCAGCTGATATTACTTATTTTGAATTGATAAAGGGCAATAACTCCGTAATGCGTACGTATTTGTTCTCATTGCCTAACTCGTTAAAAATCTCATTAAAACGAACTAGGCTTTGGGATCAAAATCAGAAGCCATTTGCAATAAAAGGCAAAACCTCTTAACACCCCGAATTCTTTCTCATTCCTGCATCATTTAAGATATTATTGAAACAAACCTGCAAATCAAATTTGGGGTCAAAATCATAAGCCACTGACTTAAGTCCGCTTCTTTTTCAATACACCATAATGCATGCGTCAACTTTTCTTATTGCCAAACTCCTTAAGTATACATTGAATTAAATGAGGGTGATAATACAAAAACATGTGCTAAAGTTATATTCCCCACCATTATGAAAAAGGAAAACGTTCCCGTATAAGCCAACAAAAAGTAAGACAGATAGACATATATACTCAGTACATTTAAAAAAAAGAATTATCGATTATTTTTAGTACCCTGTTGTTGTTTTTTATTCAAATCAATATTGTATTTTATATTAGTACACAAGTCTCTTTGTCCCGAAGGTTAACATATGGCGATAAACAGTTGCATAAAACTTGGTCTACTTCTTTCAGTTAAAATACACTTCAATTCCACTCTAGAAATTCAAAAAATACAAAGTGTTGCGTTTTCAAATGTACTGAGTGTATAATCGAACACATGTTTTAAGAAACAAGCGATGTCGGGGCTGACGAAAGAGGGACATTACTAGTATGTTTATATGAAGCTTACCTGTCAAACCTACCGTTCCAACAGACCCATCCTTCATACCTTCGTACTCAGTAGTCACAACACCATTTTCAGTAGTCACAACACCATGCTCAGTAGTCACAACACCATTCTCAGTAGTCACAACACCATGCTCAGTAGTCACAACACCATTCTCAGTAGTCACAACACCCCGTCCAGTAGTTACAACCTCATGTCCAGCTGACACATTTACACTATATACAGATGGCCAACTGGTTCCACATTCTGAAACGATAGAAAAAGAAAAGACTAAACTTAAACTATATTGATAACGACTTCATATTAACCGAACATAAGCGTCACGGTAAAATACATGCCAACAGGAACCATTTTATAATTTCAAAATCGCTGAGATGCAATGTGTTCCAGAAAATAGTCCTCAAGCCACATATATGGGGACTCCTTTTTATTTCATTTCTATGGGTGAAAGATCAGGATTTTTCAGTGAAAGAAAATTCATAATCACTAAATAGTGTTAGCTAACTCGGAACTCATACATAACTAACTCGACGAGACGACATAACATAATATAAAAGTGTTGAAGACTTTGGCGTCATTTGTCAGGAACGTTCGGCAAAGCGATTTCGATGCAATTATACAAAAAAAGAGTTAAAAGAGTACTGAACTGCTGGATTCGATATCGGGAAGTCTTTCACTCTATGTTAGGCATGTTGTTGTTTTTCACTCACTCACATCCGTCCTTTGGTGAAGAGAACTACACACATACCATCCCGTGAAATCGAATCGAGGAGTTAAATAAACTCTGTATTATACACGGTGTATAGACGTAACGGACACCGCGTTACCTTCATCCTGGTTGCACTTGTAACGGACCCTGGCCGGTAAAAACAGAGGGAAAATTGACACTGGTGAATAAGGATACATTATCGTATGTATAAGAAAAAAACGTTATTCGACGGAACTTTTGAATATGATATACTTCGAAATATATGTTATTTATGTAGAACAAACAACAAATGCAGAATCATTCCTAACAAGATGAAACAAATTTATTTTTGACCGGTCGATATAAAGTTGATGACTTTAAAAAGCCAAACTTCTATTTTTTCTCGCTGAATTTAATGAAAATCGAACTTCCATTCGATTAAAATATGACCCCAAAGTGGTTTGCAACTGCTGTTGTTCAATCAATATAGCCTAAATGTTCAGCCTAAAAATCTGCAAATATTAAAATCATGTCTAAATTTCAGAGCACCTGGCCCTGGTTGCTCTGTAGCAAATGCGTGAGATTCTGGCAACGGACACAATCCGTATCATTGGCACCGGATCCTGGTTGATAGGTTGTTTTCTAGAAATCTTCAGATTAAAGAGAAACGACGATCGGGACTTTGGCTCCAAAACAATAAAATAAAAAAACAGCCTGTTGGTCGCATGTTGTTTTACGTCACCTTCAGCACATTTTAGGTTATATATGATGGTCGTTTTTTTCGTGGGGGGGGGGGGGGGGGGGGGGGGGGGGGGGCAGACCACCCGCTTTTTCACAAGTAGAACCAGTATTGTAGGACTCATGAAATCTGGGCGCGAGCTGGATTCGTACCCACGACCGTAGCGGTGAACTTGAAACAGGCCTCATGACTCTGGACCACTGGTTCTGGACCACCGGTTCTAAAATCGTTCATGCAACAGCATGATGGAAAATATAAAAGAACAGCCCAATACTGCATTATTATATCGGTTATGGATGTAGAATTTAGAGGGAGTGATCTTGGTATAGTGATAGCATTTGGCGGTGAGTTTGGCTAAATGGGTCTCCGTCGTACAAAGTACAAGACTAAACAAATGTACTCCGGACCTACGTTTATGTATATTCTTTTGCACCTTGAGATAATCCTCTCTTCACGACCTGTCTTCCGTGGACAGTACCCTAAAATAAACTATGGGCCCGCAACAATCGGAACTGCCTCGTCGGATTCCGTCATTTACCGAGTACGGATATTGACTCTTGTAGTTTCAGAGAAGAAGATTTTTTAAAGTTTTCCTCTATATATAAGTCTATGTAAAACTGTGACCCATGGGGCGGGCCAAATTTGACCCCAGGGTCACCATTTGAACAAAATTGGTAGAGTATTCATAAGCTGATAAAAATTAAACCTTTATCTTTCGTAGTTTCAGAGAAGAATTTTGAAGTTCTTCCCTATAACTCTATGTAAAACTGATCCCACAAGGGCCTCTATGATCCCATTTACAGAAAAACTTAACACATGAACCAAAGTTTCTTATGAAAAAAAATATTTTAAATAAATAAAAAATAAATAAATAAATAAAAAATAATAATAAAAAATAATTATAATTCGATTCACATCTTTTTTGCAGCCCTGGTTGAATGATCCTCGAACTGCCTTACCTGTTTGTTGAATGAATCATTAATTGCCTACAACTGTTTCTTGAATGACCCCCGAGAAAAATTAACTCATGAACCAAGATTTCTTATGATAAAAAAAAAATCAATAAAAATATATAACAATAATAATTAAAAAACTTGAACCAATGAAAAAAAAAAATTAAAAAAAATGCCTCCAGTGAGATTAGAACCCACGAACTAAATAATGAAAGGGGACATTTATCAATTCAAGGGCAATAACTCCGGCGTTACTAGGACGATTCCGAAATAAATGTGCCGCGTCACATCCCACTATTGGGATAAACATTATAATCAAGTGTAATGAAAATCAAACAAGCGGTTATCAAGATATGGCTATGGACGGACAGAATTAAGCATTTTTTATCAATTAAAGGGCAATAATTCAAGAAAGAAATAGCCGTGTTTCATCCCACTATCAGGATAAACATTATTACCAAGTGTAATGAAAATCAAACCTGCCAAATTAATATCCCTCCGCCTTCGTAAATTGACTTACGCCGATAAGGCTTTCACCTGGGTCAAATCCAGCTTGCTATCAACTAGACCACGCCAGCCCATTGAAGTGTACGAGTTCATCACCGATGTTTGGAGGGTGAAAACTCGTTAAATGTGAACATCTTCAAAATATCACTTTCCATAAGTTGACCCCCGCAAACCCCACCCAGTTGAACGCGCGCGTGTATGTGTGTGTGTGTGTGTGTGTGTGTGTGTGTGTGTGCGCGCGCGCGCGCGTGTTTGTTTTGTTCGTGGAACAAGTTGACCCCGCTTAGAGGTAAATTCTGAATACGCGCATGTAAAACACGCTCTTATGCTTGATATTAGGTTTGAACCGCACGTCGCAGATTCAAACTCACCATGTCCATACGTTACCCGTTGATGTGGTGGAAGTTCTCAACATTTTGTGGTGGAATAACGCCTCAGGTGGGTGTAAATCAACACCGAAGGTAAGAAAATGATTATTTGCTGGTTCTTATTTATATATTCCAGAAGTGTGACATAGCGCAAGATGTGGTCCATACATTTTTGAACACTCGCCTGAACGTTGTTTTGCCTAAACGTTTGTCGTTTTTTCAAACATTCGATGAAATTATGACGTTTTCTACCAAAACACAATAAATTGCACAGAAAAATTCAAAGTTAACCGGTCAGATGCATTAAATCGCGTTGTACAGTATTCTGCGAGGTAAAGGACACTCTCCTACGTAATGTTTTCAAGTTTATTTGGTGTCTTTAAAATCCAGAATGACTTTGTAGACGTATCTTGGTCAATATTTTTTGTAACGCCCTTGATGTGGTGGAGGTACTCTAAAAGAAAGTGAAGCTCAGGTAGCATTTTACCTACTTGCCTGCTCTGCCTGCCTACGTAGTTACCTGCCTGCGGTGCCCTGCCCTGCCCTGCCCTGCCCTGCCCTCCTGCCCTGCCCTGCCCTCTGCCCTGCCCTGCGATGCATACTTACCTACCTAGTATACGTATGTAACTTACTATTATGTGCATTTTAGTTCTATTATATGTCGCAGAGCCAAAAGTTCTATCGATGTTTTTTAAACTATTTAATACTCTTCCAATATAATTTCTACATACAAATACGAATATATTACGAAGTATAACAACAGTCTACTATTAAATTGCTCAAAGCAACTATTATCTGTCTATTATGTACTTACGAGAGGTGTTCAACTTATAACGTAACACTTTTGTTCAAGATGTTATTTTTCAGCGGAAATGGTTATCATAAAACATGCGTGCTTTAATGTTGTGAAACTGTTAATTAGAACATATGCATTTAAAAATAATTTGCAAGTTCACGCGGTTCGCCTTAAATTACATTTTGAATTAGGTACTCACTAGTTTCCAATTTTAAACCTATATGTTTCTATTGCCGTAGAGTTTTACCTTTAACCAAATAATGACACTAAATGCATATCGTAATTGTTTAAAAACTGTGTTTGAATTTTAAATTTGATCGTATGTTTTATTTTATGTCAAAAATATAAATGTTGAATTAAAAGTTCGAATTTTATCTACATTTTAAGAAATTGACAAATTATAGGACAATTTGCTAGTATGTTACCAATGATTTTGTATATTTACCAAAATAAGCATTTTATGCATATTTTATGAGACAAAAAACGAATAGTTATTGTTGCTGTATTATCACACAGCATATAAAGATATATTTTGGTCAAAGTTTATATTGTTTTCATCATTATTTCCAAATGTGTGTGTTTTGCCCCTAAATCTTAAGTTATATATTTTTCATTTCCTTTCTTATAAGAAAGTAACGAAACTTTTTTATGGAGGAGGACATCATAAAATGCCTGCAGTTGATGTTTCGAACTAGAAGTTTTTATAGATTTAATAATTTTCAAAGTTTTAGTTCAGGTTAATTTTCGCTGATATCGTGGAAAAAGACAAATAGCAAAAAAATGCATATTCATTTGTTTTTTTACGTTCACACATGGACATATCAGACTACTATTACCTTAAATGACACTAAGAGCGTCTTTACTATTGATGCAGCAAACTTAGGAATCACATAATAGTTCATGTCATAATGTTTTATATCGAAAGAAACATTAGACTTGACATTAAAATGAACATATTCGGCGAGAATGTCAAGATGTTTGAATCAGGTACAAAAGGAGTGTTACGTTATAAGCTGAACACCTCTCGTATTAGTTAAATCACCTTCCTTTTAGATGAAAAGACACTATTTAAATCACATAGACAAACACCAAGTAGAGTATTTACACCAAAAATCAGTATAAAAAAGAGAAAATTAACACCAAGATCAAGTTCTGAAAGAACTAACTCACGGATACATGAAAATGTGTGCGAATTTGAATTGTTTTTGTCAGTAACAGCAGTGCTCCAGTCTAATGGTCTTTGGGAAAGTTTCGAGTTATTCTTGCAACTCGTTGGAAAGAACAAATATCCTTTGGATAATATTTCCTTTCTCCTGTTCCTTTAAACGGCAAAATTGTATAGCTACAAGATAACATCACTGATGTTTTATTTTTCGCAGACAATTTTAGCGCTTTTGGAAAGCGGGGTATCGTTTATTTCATGGAAAGTTTCTCTATTTCATGGGCGAGCCTAAGAGTGTCGGACAATGTTCTGACGAGAAAACAAGAGGTGCATGTAAACCGGAAAATACTAGAATAAAATTTGCCATCCCCAGTGTTAATTCGATTGAACGGTTTGATATATCTGACTGGGCGATATGCCAAAGTATACATTGTATTTTCTATATAATGCTAAGCAAAAAATTCGTTGTGTTTACTAAATTCTCGAGTACATATCTATCTTTTTTTTTAACTTAAATCGTTTATATTTTAAGACTCTTGTAGTTTGCTGAGACACTGACAGCGCTAGTATGTATATGCAAGGAACGACAACTCTGGGTAAAGAATGCCTATCATTTATAAACAATAGTATACACTATAAAAAAAAAAAACAATATATAGCTAACACTGTTGGGCTATGAGTAATTTGAAATGACAAGGATTTTGATAAAAGAAAACGGCGGTAGAAACAATCGCAAAAGTAACATACAGTTGCTGTAAGTAAATGGCCTGTAAATGTTAAAGTGATGGTCATTTGTTGTTCTAGTATAAAGCTTTGCATTGTACTTACCATTATACAGAGAGCCGCTTCGGTGGGGACACGTGAATGAAAAACTCGCAATCACCCAGCAGTGACCAATGGCTACCTGATTGAATTCATCAAATGTCCACGCAGTGAAAGGAGGTATTCAATCCGCCTTTCGTATGCCTTGTCATTAACACAGTGGGTCACTGTCCACCAGATTACGGAATACCTTTACCTTTTTACCCATTATACAAATATCAGCCAAGCTTGGTTGTTCTATGGCATATTCTTAAAGTGAAACGCATGAACTTAACGTTGATGCCTTCATCGCCGTCGCCGATGAAAAAAAGACCACATATGTGCCTCTTTTTTTTTCTTCGAAAGGGCGAGACAACATAAGAAATGCTCCAGAACATGTTTACTAACAATCAGTAGGCATGTTCGTGTCTATCATCGACAGCTCAATATTTTTAAGAACGTAAACAAGGGAGAGAGCATTTCCAAAGTATCCAATTTAATCGGTAAAAGACGTGTGTATGTGTGCTTGAAAAATGGAAACAAACGGTTCTTTAAAATGCTACCTGACCTGAAGCGTTACTTCGTACCTCCACCACATCAAGGGCGTTATAAAAAAAAAATTACCGAAATACGTCTACAAAGTCATTCTGGATTTTAAAGATACCAATAAACTTGAAAACATTATGTAGGACAGTGTCCTTTACCTCATCGTACAACGCGATTTAATGCATCTGACCGGTTAACTTCTGAATTTTTCTGTGCAATTTATTGTGTTAGGGTAGAAAAAGTCATAATTTCATCGAATGTTTGAAAAAACGACAAACGTTTAGGCAAAACAACGTTCAGGCGAGTGTTCAAAAATGTATGGACCACATCTTGCGCTATGTCACACTTCTGGAATATATAAATAAGAAAAGAATATAATCATTTTCTTACCTTCGATGTTGATTTACACCCGTCCGAGGCGTTATTCCACCACAAAATGTTGTACTTCCACAACATCAACGGGTAACGTATGGACATGGTGAGATTTATTTCCCCCCGCTGATATTAAACCGAGATATTTCGAACAGGGGAACATATCTAGTCGGTTTTTTTTGAAGATATATGCTTTCATCTAACAGCTAGGATCCCGTGTCGGAGACAAACAGGATCCGGTGCCATGATCCGTTACTTGGCAATCGGTAGATATTAGTATGTATTAAATACGTCCAATGGATGTTATGGCTGCAAATACATAATTCCAAACATAGCATATGCCAATAGTAGTCTCCGTTTATGAAATAAACACACTTTTCTTAGAACTAGACATACTTTCACGCGTCGCTTTGTAAACAGTGCGCGTTCTTTCATATCTAAAACACTAATTTTTATAACCCGTTCTTCATGAATTCAGACACACAAACGCATCTAGTGTTCCGTGGGTGTGATCAGAAAGTATGTTATTGGAAGAAATATTAAATATTGTTTAATAGCACATAACGCTGTTTTGAGCAGCCAGGGTCCGTTACATGAGCAACCAGGATCAAGGTAACGCTGTTTTGAGCAGCCAGGATCCGTTACGTCTATTCACCGTGTTATATATACCTATAAAGAATGCTCGTGAACTAGTTCAGGGTGGGGAATCACGTGGTTTCAAAACGTCTCAATTACTATACGCATTGTCATGCAAACGTTTGCCCAAAAATATCATACTTGTAGCATCTTACCCATCGATGATACCGTGATTCGCATGCAGATGGTTTTGGAAGAATATTTCCTCTGGAATTATTCTTATGAGCTAAAATTGTTCTCTCTCTCTCTCTCTCTCTCTCTCTCTCTCTCTCTCTCTCTTTTATAAAATAAATTATTCCTCTTTTAAAACGCAAATTTTATCCTAAAATGAAGTTTCCCCCTATCTGTGTGTACATTTTTATGACACTTAGTGATTCTAAAAATGCTAAAAAAATGTGTTATAATTTGTTTGGAGTTAAACAATAAAATGACTAGTCTAAAATAAACGGCCTTTCATAAGAATTTCCAAAATAAGTCTTCTTGTGACGTTATTTATCAATGTGTAAGCACTGTACTAATATACCACTTACTGTATTCACACACATATCCTGTCGTGGCAATGCCGAGTTCTGAACAGTTATAAGCTTTCCAGGTCCATACCCCCGTGTTTTGGGTTTGTCTAGCCAGGCCAACACAATATCTCGTGGTGTTCGAAGAAATGGAAGTTGTGTCAACTGATACACTTGTATTATATGACATAATAATCTGCTCATCTGCAACATGTACATGGAATGTTTATAACGAGATTATTAATATATGTACTCGTATAGCCTATACTCGTACGTGTCAAAAAATATACCAAGGTATTGAGTAACCATTCAATTTTGCGAGTGCATGTTTCTGTTAATAACTCTTATATCAAAAAATAATATATAATCAATTAGTCAGTTAATAATAATAATAATAATAATAATAATAATAATAACACTACTACTACTACTACAATCACTAATAATAATAATAATAATAATAATAATAATAATAACACTACTACTACTACTACAATCACTACTATTACTACTACTACTACTACTACTACTACTACTACTAATAATAATAATAATAATAATAATAATAATAACACTACTACTACTACTACAATCACTACTACTACTACTACTAATAATAATAATAATAATAATAATAATAATAGTAATAAAAGAAGAAGAAGTTCAAAAACGTATCGTACACAACTTATTTATGGGGATGGGGATGTAAACCGGGCGGTCCCGCGTATAGGTCTATCATCCGAGCATGTTAAAGAACCATAGTAATCTATTCGATAATAAGAGTAGGGCACGGTTACCGGATTCCTATGTATGCTTCCCCTCTCTCTGGGGCGGCTCTAAATAGTTCACATAGTTCTTTGAAAGTCCTTTATTTTTCACTCGTATCTGACAATCTAACACAAATTCTGTTTGTTTTTAATATTTTCATTTGATTTATTTGCTAACTCAACGTCATTCTGAAGCATAAAACATTGTCACATGCATACCTTACCTGGATACTGGCACGTGCCAACTCGTATCTGACAATCTAACACAAATTCTGTTTGTTTTTAATATTTTCATTTGATTTATTTGCTAACTCAACGTCATTCTGAAGCATAAAACATTGTCACATGCATACCTTACCTGGATACTGGCACGTGCCGTTTTTCATACAGCATCCTAGTGCCGAACAACTCTCGGCTGTCCTGGCAGTGTGGGAACAAACTTCTGTTTCTTTATTGCCGCACAGCAACACACTTTCTGTAATAAGTAAAACATGGCTGTGTACAAGTTAAAATGTATATAACCGTCATGTGTTTGTCTCAGCTACAAATGATAAAATAACATTAGATACATTGGCGGATCTACCAACAGATGGTATATAGTGCTTTTTTAAGTGACCCTGCAGTATGAGTTTGGCTGTGTACATTAGTAACAATGTGTATTCCGTATAGATCTGTCTCGGAAATCCGAAAATGGCCGATACAACTCATATCAAAAGTCTAAAATAATTATAAAACATTTGCATAATATACTGAGCAAAATAGATTGAGCACATAAATGCATGTTAATTCCATAGCAGAGACGAAACCGTGTATGTTCGGGTCCATGATAAAGTGGCATAGATATGACCATTACTAATGCTACAAAGTCATTTGTAGACAATTGAATTGAATTGAATGTCGTTTAACGGCTCATCAACACAGTATATGTTATTTAGAGCCGCCCCAGAGAGAGGGGAAGGATACATAGGAATCCGGGAACCTGCCCTACTCTTATTATCGAATAGATGCCTATGGCTCTTTAACGTGCTCGGAGGATAGACCGATACACGGGACCGCCCGGTTTACGTCCCCATCCGACGGACGACATTTGTAGACAAAGTCGGTGATAAAAATAAAGCAAATATGTTGGGAACATACTTGTATAGGTTATCGAAAATCGTTCTCATTTCAATGAAAAGGGAGGTAATTTTAAAATTACGTAATTTGGAATGATTTTGTTTGAGAATAACAATATTGTGTGAACACATTTTAGCGGTTTTTAAACAATGACAGAATGGACAATTCTTGTCAATGCCAAATATTAAATTTGTTCAAAGCCATATTTTGTACAACGAAATACGTTTTTTTTATTATATTGGTAATTCTGATTACCTAGCATTTCTAAAAGCTTCAAACAATTATATTAATGTTCATATGTTTAATCTATGGCCGTAAAATGTCGTGCTAAACATGTTTGTTCAGTATATTTATAAACATCGTCGTCTACAAACATTCCTTTCTGTTCCCTATCTATCCATATAAAACGCTAAAGATTGTACATGTATATAGATTACTTTTAATCTTAAACCCTAATATATATCTGTATAGTCAGACTGTTGTACACTTTCCGATACTAACAATGCCGACGTATATCTCTTTGTAACTTTTAAAACAAGCTTCTTATACGTAAAAAATATTTTATTAAAAACCAGAACAGCTATCAGCAAGGGTATTACCGTTAGACGCGTCCTTCCAGAATAAACTGCTGTCTCCTTTGATCGAACCCATGAGTCCGATTCTCAGGAAGGTATAGTTGCTATGTGCTGACGTGTGTTGAAGTGTACTAATTAAAGAGTCTTTACTAAATATTCCTTGAATCCACACAAGACGGCCATCATCTTTCGCACAGTTCATGTTTGCAGAAAACCAGTTTAAATCACTCCCATTCTGAATATTTCCTTTAACGCATGATGGAGATCCGGAAGGAGGAAGACAATGGCCTTGTGATGAAAATGGCGGACATGCCGCCTGTAACTTATCTAAAACATACAGAATACAGAACACTTATATATGTTTTCAGATAGTGACCTGGTATGTTGAATGCATACACTTACAGAAAGCCAAATAATGAACATAATTTAATGTATTTTACTATTTGAGCGTAAAACTCACATCTTCAATTTCAATTTCGTGTATATTGTATACGGAGTTTTAATAAATACTGTAATGCTATAAACCGTATTCCGGTTGTTCTAACATTCGTTACAATGCTTTTCGGGTAGTTTCTTCTTAGATGTTACTATGATTAACCTTATGGACAATCAGTTCAGTTACGATTACAGTTCACATGATGTTTCTTGGGTGGAGCTTTAAAACGTGTGTACTTTGAGGTTATTTGATTTTCAAAATGGCCACCACGATAAGGAAGTGTTCGATATAGTTATATAGGGAGTATAAACAGTTATTTTTGTCTTAAGTTCAACAAATTATGATACGATGTTGACTGTGATGTCTTCTTAGATTTGTGTAGTGTGTTGCCAATCTGCATTCGTTATATTTCGAAGTAGGATTATATAATTGGTATATGGTAAGCAGTGGCGTAGCTGCCTGTAGGCACTGTAGGCACGTGACTTCACATTGTCCCCAGAAATAAAATAAAAATAAAAATGCAATAAAAACTGAGTGGGGTGGAGGGGTATGGTCAGCTCATACAAATTTTTACTCGTGGTCTCAGAATATAAAAGTCGAACTGTTTTCGCTCGCGGTCTTTCGGAACCAAACACACCATGATTGTGAAAAATTTCGAAAGATTTTCGGAAAGCAAGTATTCATATTAATATATGTTATTTTGTTCTGTTCCGATGTTTTTGCTGCGAAATCGCAGATTAAAAAAAGATTGAAATCCTGGGTTAAAAACATTGTTTGCTGCTTAAAATACCGTCAGAATGCAGGATTTGCCTTTCTTCTAAAAAAAGGTACGGGGGAGCATAGCTACTAAAAAAAGGTACGGGGGGAGCATAGCTACGGACCCCCCCCCCTAGCTACTAAAAAAAGGTACGGGGGGAGCATAGCTACGGAGAACCCCCCCCCACCCCCCCCCCCCCCCCCCCACCCCCAATTATCTGAAAATAAACAAGACAAGAAACCCTCCTTCGCTCATTTTTATTCTCAAAGCTAGGAATAGGTCTTAGTAAAACAACTGGTTTTGTGTATATAAACAACTGGTTTTGTGCATATAATATACTGTTGATAAGTAAATCATTAAATTAGGGCAACTATTGTCTTGCCATATCTTTAAATAGGTATCCAGGTAAGACTTTACCGTTAGTTGTATCAAGTGCAGGATACATGACATAGAATCAGGTCAAAACTTTCCACAAACTGTTATGTTTCAGCATACAGTTATTTTGTACTTATTCCAAGCCTAAAAATTACATAGATTAGAAGACTTGCCAATTCTGACGGAATGTGGCTACATTTATGTAATACTTACTTCGATTAAATAAAATCTTAAATTGTGGTACACATTATGTTGAAAATCTATTAACATCTACAAAAAAACTGTTTTTCGAAGGAAGTTCTTCATTCCTATGAATCTTTTTTTAGAATTTAACACAGTCGACAGCTTTGAAAAATTCCTAAAAATGCCACTTTTTTATAATCATAATATATTAATTGGGAAACAAAGTATTTCCTCAAAAGCTGGTACATGACAGGCATAAGGTATGTAAACGACATCTATAATATAAACGGAGAGCTATTTAACAAAGAACAATTTGAAGAAAATACAAATATTAAGATTACTTTTCTACATTTTCATGGCATCACAATGGCACTTAACAAATTTCAGTAGTAAAAAAAGTTGAAATCTAATAAAACAAAAAGGAAATAAACCCATTTATGCCATCACATATATACCCAGTGTTACAAAACAAAAAGGAACAAAATAAATCATAGAAATAATGAAAAACCTACCAGTCAATGTAAATGGAATAACATAGATAATATTAATAAAAAAGATTGGAAAATATACTATGATATTCTATTTTTGGTTATTAAAGATACTCAGCTGCAATGGTACAAGTTAGAATATTACGTAGAATTATTGCAACTAATAGATACCTTACTTTAATAAATATAAAATCAAGTGATAAATGTACATTTTGTAAGGAAGAAATAGAAACACTTGAGCACATTTTTGGAGGGGTAAATAAACACAAACATTACTATCTCAGGTCACTAGATATGAAGCATGAACACAATGAGGTAAAAACTAACGAATTTAAGTTTATTTCAAGTCAGTAATAGTTATTAAGTTTGAAAACCAATCCTAATTGGTCGAACTCAAATCCATCGCACGCACGCACACCGTTAACCTCGCCCCCAACCCTCCACCCCCACCCACGGATTTTTTTTAATAGTTTATCTCAGTCATAGGAGAAAGTGGGATGAATTCAAAACTAGCCATATCCGACTAGAAACAGCAGAGTTAAGGTCCGTGCGTTATTTGGAAATGTTTGTTAACACTCTATGTCCTTCATTTGTTCACCCGGTCTTTGCCAAAATAGTTCCGAATGTTAATTTCAGTAGAAGCTCAGAAAGCCTTATCTGACACTCCATCCCATCCACCACCCAACCAAATTTTAGAGCATGGAAGCTTTGTTTGTATTTGTTTCGATTTATTTTCACCAAATTTGTCAGAAAATGTTTGTCAATGAGATAAAATTGTTAACAAACCTTACGGATACCATACAGCAAGTATAGCGACACAGGCACGCTTGGGTCTCACCGTTATTATTATTATTATTCAGCTGCATATATGGCATGGTAAACAGACTGTGACTAATGTAAGTGGCAATAAGTATGCTTTACAACTTGAATTCCTAGAGAACTCGTCTGAAAAACTTGAATGGTATAAACACATATTTTGTAATGTTGAAAGGTTCCCATTTCACTTGCTGAAATGACGTTTTCGTAAACCAGTCTACTGAAAAGTAGCATTTAATCAATATTATTAAATTATATTAGCGACGAAACATTCAGAAGCCTCAATAATGCAGTTGGTCGAGGCGCCGTGTTAGTGCCCAGGAAGATAGGGTTCAAGCCTGCTGATTTCCATATTGTTTTTTTACTTTCTTTTTTTTAATTTTCATTGGTTTATATTATTCCTTTACATATGTCACTTTGATAACGCAATCTTATAATTACACATGGTACCAGTGAACAGTTTATATGTGTTGTAATGTACAAGCTAACGCACACGTGAACAAGTGTATTTCTGTGGTGATGTGTACTTTTAGCACGTCGTATTACAAGGTAATTGTAATCAATATATAAGGCATGTCAAGGTTTTTGGTTTAAACATATTTTATTTCAAAGATAACGCATTATACAATTGTAACATACAATAGGTAAATGGATTGGAACGTAAGCAAAACGCTTATAGAGATCCTCTCCATATAAGGTCAAGGTTTTTGAACAGAAAGAAGCGAGGTCGCCGACATTGATTTAAAATGCTTCGTAGGAAGAACTGATGGTAAAAATCGGGAAGAATGTAAGAAAAATCGGTCGTGGCGTGTTTATGTCTCCGTGACAACATTTATTTTTTTCAATATTTTTTTAACACCCGTGACTTGATATATTATTATGTTAACTTGTCTCTCGGCAGCTATTTTACGCTTGCGTAAAACCTTGCTTGTTATTATTATCATTATTATTATAATCGAGTGTTGATATCTGCGCTGATATTGTAGTTAATGAGAATACTCACACACGTTTGCCAATATATTTTTGAAACTATAATGGTAAATTTTAAGTTTAGTCCCAATTTTTAAATTCAGAATGCATGTTTCTTTATAAATAAAACTAAAATGAAAATATAAGTTACCAATGGCTGATACTAATAAGATGACAGACAAAATATTTCCAAAATAGATGTGCATTTTGATTGCAGTGTACACTCCTTCTGACACATGAAATCCTTTTGATATGTATGACCAACCGCGATCATTCGTGTGTTGCAACTTGCTCACTATCAACAGATAACATGAGTCTATTTAAAGCGGGACCTACCCATTTAACTTAAAGGGACACATGGCAATCTTGAAATATGTGTCAAGTATTAAAATTAGCCTCTCGATTTATTAATCCAGTATCATCTTGACTTTAAATCTACTTGTATATAGAGGATCTTAAACGAGTTCCCATTTCATATAAGATTTATGAAACGAGTTATGAATTATTTTAATTTTAACGAGCCTTTATTAAAAATAATTCATAACGAGTTTGAGATCCTTTTTATCACATAACATTGCAATCAAATTAGTAAAAAATAATTCAGATGGACATAGAACCGCCACGACGTCACTATGAGCGCCAAAACGTCATAAAATATGTGACGTCGTAACGTCGCGTCTCACACATAACGTTGCGTATAAAACAGTTCGTGTTTTACCTCTTTATAAAATAACAGTTTACGCCAACTTTTTTTATCAAACCAACAACAATGTTTTGTATAACGTGCATTATTTGTATAAGCTGTCACAAATAATACGTTTATGACTCATATCTGGGTGAATTTGTAATACAGTTAATAAACTTGCGTAGTGTTACAGGTTTAACTCAACCAATCAACATCGTTCCAGGTTGTATTACACGTGTGTCATACAATAGAATATTAAATGGGTGTTCGACACTGCTAACAAGGGACGTTATGTGATAAATTTAAATACAATTTTGAGTTTTCAACTTTTCTTCGTTATTCTACCATAGGTTTGAATATATTATAGGTGAAATGTAATCAACTTAACTGTAGTAATATGCAAAATTAATTTGCTTTATACAATTCTTATAATTAATATTAATGATTGAACACATGTAATTTATGTAGAAAAACTAACGGGACGCCGTGAGTTTTTAAAACAATCAAGATTGCCGTGTGTCCCTTTAAAGTACATAGCCACACAGTATTGCTTTATAAATGCTGCATTCAGCATATTGTAGCTTATTGTTATTCTGTTTAGGCAAATGGTTTCAAATGAAGTCTGATAAAGTTAAAAAGATTGCAAAGGCGAGCATGTACTTTTTCTCTTGATTAATGAAATACTTTATAACGGAGAGCAAAACTATGTTTCATTACCCAAGAACACAATGTACTCCCGGTGAAAGTTGTGTTTTGTGAATCGATGGATTCGATGTGAAGCGATGTCTGTGCGGTGTGACCATGTTACTTTTTGGTATGTTTAGTTATTTTGCGACCTTTTTAACGAGGTTTCTTGTCCACTGGTATATTTACATACTTTGATGATGCCCCTTACGTAAGCACGTTGATTGAAATGGCACATAAAAGCAAAAAAGTCAAATGAAAACATCGACAAGTGAAAATTGTGTCTACCGGATGTAAACATTTGACTCAAAAACGTTCGATTTATGATTTTTTTTTATAAAACCATACACAAATAATAACATTAACATCTAAGAAAATAGGAACTTAGTATAGGTACACTCAGTTTCTTGTTAATATAGCTATTTATTTTGGTTGAAATTGATCGTACTATCCATATTTACTATACTCATAGTTGCAGGTTCGGTGTATTGTAGTTGCGCGTGTGAAGTTACATCATGTTTAATACGAACCCGATAACGGAGACAGTTGATACATGTTCATGTTTACGAATGTTTCTACCCTACCAATGTGGACTCCACTTAAGATATGTGAATCCAAAATAATTTCAATAACAATTAACTGACAAAGACTGAAAAGTCAATTGGTATCAGTGGTCTGTCGGTTTATCCTCACATTTTTATGGGGTGAGTTGTCAGAAGTAACGTGTTAAGTCCGTCCGTATATTCGTTGAACAGGACGATTATTGATTTCGGTATAACAGTATACTATATTGCTCACTGTTTAGTAAAAAGAACTATAACGATGAATTGCAACGCAGTGGGGCATATATATAAATAACGAATATTATGTCAGTGCCTTTTACTATCAAGTTTATTAGGCGAGGCTTAGAAAACGAAGAATGAGAGCCTCGCCATTCTTCGTTTTCGTGCCGAGCCTGATAAACTTGATAGTAAAAGGCACTGACATAATATTCTATTTATCATGTAGATTATCCACATTTTTTGTATGAATTACTATTATTAACTATTTCTAATGTTATGCTTATCGAGGACGCCGCCATGTTGTTGGTTTTTGATTGTTTTATGACGTCAGGCAACGTTACGTGCATGACGTCAGATAACGTTACGTACAATAAACGCCGAGGGATTCCGCATTGATTTGCTCTATTGGTCATTGCCTAATAAAGCAAAATTTAATAGGTCACCCCTTTATTAGGCAGAAACGTGCATATCTGCATGATAAACTACGATATACAGAATAAAACATCCTAAATACTTCTTTCTATTGCAGGCAGTTATGGATGAAATAAACTGCTACTGTTGTTCAAAGAGGTCGCATGACTTTCCGGACATAATTTACCATTAAATTGCCTACCACAACACAGAAGAGCTGACAATTAAATGTTACTTCCTCTGGAACAGATGCACAATGTATTACCATATTTTTCCATCAGATATAAAAAAACAGAGCAAACTTATCACTCCTAAACCTTCATGACAAACTGTGAACATTTCCAAAATTCCAGAATATTTCTTTCATCCACTAAAAAAAATTCAAAACTTCACTTCTACACCTAAGAAATGCGTGAAAACTGTTGACTTGCGTCTTGAAGAAGGGTGTAGTTTGGATAAAATCAGTTGTTTCTTTGATGAAACGTCACGTTTGGATGATACGCAACGTGAAAATGTTCAGCCTGATGAAAATGTGTACCAATTTGATGACGATTCACGAGGAGAAAAAGCGCATGTGTAACAATTAAAGTATCACTAAGAAACTTTTATTTAGTTGATTAAAAGGATATTTAGAAAGTATGTATAAATGCATTGAACTGTTATAATGTATGGGCGTAAGATTGGAGTGAAATATACCCAATATCCATGTGTTAATTTGAACAGTCAAGCGATATAAAAGTCTCAGTCAGTGTATTTTATTATAGTTGCTACTCGTTAATATTAAGAAGACATATGTGGCGATATTGAAAGTTATAAGTACATGTAATATCAGTGTTGTATACAATATGAATTTGCATATGAATTATATTATATTCAATGATACACGTGTATGGCATGAATGTTTTAAATAATACAACATGATATATTACATGCCTGTTTTGAAGTTTGTGAATGTAAGATGTTTAATAAAGATGTGTAGTTATAAACGAAGTCAGTGCGTCTTTTTTTTTATCTGCAGTCATGAACCAGTAACAACGTTTCACAATCCATTGTGAAATAGAAAAGAGTTCCAAACCGACAGATCGTGTTGTTATGCATGTGTTATCAGCGAAAAAAAAAGAAAAGAAAAAATATACTAATAAAGAAGACATGTATTTGAAATTCAATCTGCTACTAGCAGAATACATGCTACCACTCTAAATATTGCATTTTTACTCTTTTTGGATGTGGTGGAGTGGTATTCGATGGAACATACTTACCCCTTCATTGGGGAGTGCGTGGTCCAGTGGTAGAGCGCCGAACTCCAGATCGAGAGGTAGTGGGTTCGATCCTCGCCGCGGCCACGTTATTTATTCTTGAGCAAGATAATTCATTCTTATTGCTTAGTACTGGTTCTACCCAGGAAGCCATCGAGAGTGATTAATGTAAGTTGCAATAACTCGTTTCGCAATCGATGTAAAATAAATATGTTTAAACTAAGCTACATATGTATATGGTTTAAGTGTTATTAAAACTTTAGTTGTTAGTGGCTCCATTAAAGGCATGTCGAGCGCGACATGCAAAACATGTCTGGGGAGAACCCTTTGATTTAGAATTGATACAACAAAATATTGGATACTTATGCATAATCTTTACTGACCGTCCATTTTATTTCAAATGCCCCAGTAAGCTATAAATTAAATTAATTTCAGTTGAACCGATCAGCCAAATCACACATTTTCAAATTTGAAATCTACTCCGCCCAAAGTATAGGCCTAGATCTTTACGTTTCCTTAAATAAAAATGTTTCTAGTGGCGTAGCTGCTTTTAAGCACTGCAGACCCCGACCGAAAACCTTTTCCCTGATATGTTCTCTTTATCCCCAAACTCGTCAAAGTGCGCCATTTTACCAGCGGAAAAAGGTTTAAAATGTCGGTTGTTCTTATTTATTCAGCTTTTAAAAATAACATGACATACTAGTAGATCATCAATAGCGTTACGATTGTAATATTAAGCTAAAGTGTTTCTAACCTTTACTCAGTATATTAATATGTATTATGCTAGTCCACGTTGTAACAGATCTTGGAAATGTATATCTCTATGCGCATGCGTAAACTGACCACGACCCTTATCACATATCAGTCTTGAAATAAACATCATGGAATCAACACGACTGTATTGTCATTACCCACATTTGTGATTATAGATATATTTGAGGACATACAAACAAACAAACAACATTACATGGTGTCAGAGTAAACATGGATTATTAACTTAAACACATTTCTACAGTGAAATTTGAAATTTAAGTTATACACAAAATGGATTTAATTGGCATTACCCCGCCATTGATGAACTGGTCGGATACTAATCTTCCAGAGCAATGGAAAAAATTCAAGCGACATGTGGAATTAGTGTTCTCTGGACCCTTAAAAGAAAAAAGTGAGGAAGAAAAAGTGTCATATCTACTAATCTGGGCAGGCGAAAAAGGAAGAGACATTCATGCGACATGGAATGGCATATCGGATGAGGACTCGAAGAAGCTAGCTACATACTATGACAGATTCCAAGCACATGTACAGCCGAAATTGAATCCAATTTTTGCGCGTTACAAGTTTTTCAACGAAACCCAAAACAATGATACAGTGGACACATTTATGACACGATTGCGTTTGCTGGCAAGAGACTGTAATTTTCACGATGCCGAGGAAATGATTCGTGACAGAATCGTATTTGGGACAAATTCGTCGAAAATTCGGGAAAAACTAATTAACGTTGGTGCCGAACTAATCATTGACAAAGCCATTCAAATAGCACAATCGTTCGAGTATTCCCAGCAGCAGTTGAGAACCATGTCAGAACAGGAAGTACATAGCGTTCGACCACGTGGGGCTATGAACAGCGGTCAACAACGCCCGATGTACAAACGACCACATCAACAGACGGAATCCAAGGGACAACAAAAACATTTGTGTGGCAACTGTGGCAGAAACCATGACAAAAGTGCAAAGTGCCCTGCCAAGGGAGTGTTATGTCACGCTTGTGGCAAAATAAATCACTTTGCTAAAATGTGCCGATCAAGGAACGTTCATGATCTTAATACAGACAATGACAATTGTCATGATTATTTTGGACATGATAGTGCTAATTGTGAAATCGATTATTGCATAGACACGGTAAGAAAGCTTTCTTCTCCTCCTGATCGTGCATTCGTAGAAATTAAAGTTGGCCCCTCCCAAAACCCCATTCAATTCAAAGTAGATACCGGCAGCGCAGCTGTTGTTTTGCCGCTCAAACAATTCCGCAGCTTAAACTTGCAACACCCGTTGGAGCCCCCAGATAACAAATTAACATCATACACTGGAAACACACTCCCAGTAATAGGGATGGTCAGACTGACATTAAGGTATAAAGACAGGGTCACTGAATCACTGTGCTATGTAGTAGACAGTAACGTTTCCCCTCTCTTGAGCCTCCAAGCCTCTGTTGACCTGGGTCTCATTACACTAACGTACTCTGTGGAAAATTCCCAGTCAAGCCCAATTTTAGATAAGGAGTCAATTATGCGGGAACATGGTGATCTTTTTAAAGGCATAGGAACAATTCCTGGTGTTTTCAAACTACACCTCAAACCCAATACCATACCTGTAGTCAACCCTCCTAGGCGTGTCCCCGAGGCCCTTAGAGACAAACTACAGCATGAACTGCAGCTCATGGAGCGCGATGGCATTATAAAACGAGTTTCTCAACCTACGGATTGGGTGAACTCTATTGTTATTAGTGAAAAGCCCAAAACAGGCAAGTTACGAATTTGTCTGGACCCCAAAGCCTTAAATGATGCTATACGGCGACCACACTACCCGATGCCAACGTTAGATGACGTGACATCAAAACTTACTGGCGCGAAGTACTTTAGTACGTTAGACATTACTCACGCATACTGGAGTATTGAATTGGACGAACCGTCATCTTTGTTAACCACATTTAGTACTGTATTTGGGAGATACAGGTGGTTAAGGCTACCTTTTGGTATATCAGCATCGAGCGATTTGTTTCAAAGCAAAATAGACGAAGTATTTGACGGACTGACTGGTATGACAGCCATAGTCGATGACATAATAGTACATGGCAAGACCAGACAGGAACATGACGAAAATCTGCGCCGTGTTCTCGAACGTGCACGAGAAAATGGCATACGGTTTAATCCAGACAAGTGCGCTATTGCAGTCAATGAGGTACCATTCTTTGGTCATTTGATATGCTCAACTGGACTTAAACCCGATCCTTCAAAGATCGAAGCGATCACAAAGCTAAGCGTTCCACAAAATAGGACCGAACTTGAAACCCTCCTAGGTATGGTCAATTACCTACAGAAATTCTCGCCAAACCTGGCCGAAGTAACGAGTCCCATGAGATCGTTGCTTAAGAAAGACATTGAATTTGTGTGGGATCACGCACAGACGGACGCATTCAACAAAATGAAAGAGCTTATAACTCAGAGCCCCGTATTGGCATTCTTTGACCCTAAGAAGCCAGTCACGCTTGAATGCGATGCCTCAAAACATGGTGTCGGCGCAGCCATATTTCAAGATGGCCGCCCAGTGGCATACACGTCAAAGACCTTGACACAGACCGAATCTTATTATGCAAACATAGAGCGGGAAATGCTCGCTATACTGTTTGGTTGCAAGCGTTTCCATCAATACATATATGGGAGACCGGTGACTGTACACTCAGATCACAAGCCTTTGTCTGCAATTATGAAAAGCCCCTCTCTGTCGCCCCACCCCGTTTGCAGAGAATGATGCTACAATTGCAGAAATATGACCTCGACGTACGCCACGTGAAGGAAGTTCCCATCAGTGATTTGCTTTCAAGACAACCAATCACAAACACATTTAACATAGAAGGACTTGACTTTCATGTACACACTGTCATTCAAACATTGAACGTGACTGACCGACGACTTGAACTTTTGCGTTTATCAACAAGGGATGACCTGCAAATGCAAACTCTAAAACGCACTATAATGGATGGATGGCCAGAATTAAGGTCACAATGTCAAAAGTCAATATTAGAATTCTGGAACCACAGAGATGAACTCTCATGCGCGGACGACCTGATATTTAGAGGTCAAACCATAGTGATTCCCAAACCGGTCAGACATGAAATGGTACAATCAGTTCACAATAGTCACATGGGAATTGAGAAAACAATTCTCAGGGCAAAAGAAGCATTGTTTTGGCCAGGCATGACAAAACAGTTTACGGACTACGTACAGGAATGTAACATTTGTCAAAAGTACAGACAGTCCAATCAAAAAGAACCACTGATACCACACGAAACACCACAACGACCATGGCAATTTGTCTCTACCGACATTTTCACGCTGAACAATAAAGACTATCTTGTCACAGTTGACTCGTACAGCAATTACTTTGAAATTGACTTATTACCTGACATGAAAAGCGCTACAGTTGTAAGAAAATTAAAGGTCATTTTGCTAAGCATGGCATTCCCGACAGATTAATGTCCGACAATGGTAGCCAATATACATCGGAACAAATGACAAAATTGCAAAAGAATGGAATTTCACACAAGTATTTTCCAGTCCCCTCAACCCTCAATCAAATGGTCTAGCCGAAAATGCTGTCAAAACAGCAAAACGGTTATTACAAAAAGCACACGATAGCGGATACGATCCTTATCTGTGTATCCTGGAATATAGAAACACCCCTCTAACATCTGGCTACACACCCTCACAACTGTTAATGGGCAGACGCACCAAGTCTGTATTACCTGAGACACAAAAACACCTTATGCCCCGAACAATAAACACAAAACATGTTCAATCTTCCAAACAGGCCGAAAAACATAAACAAAAAGTATATTACGATCGGTCAGCAAAAGCATTGCCACAACTCAAAATTAATGAGTACGTTCGGGTTCGAGAAGGGAAAACTTGGAAACCCGCCATGGTAATTAAGGTTCATGGCGATAGGTCATATTTAGTTCAGACGCAGGATGGTGGATTTTACCGTCGTAATCGCAGACTGTTACACAACACAAAAAAAAATGTCCCAGACATAACTGAATTCGCGCCGAATATCTTGGCAGAAACAACAAATGACTATTGTGTGCAAAATTCCCCTCAAGTATCCTCCTCTGGCACTAACCCTAGCACTGACCTTAGGAATGAGTCAAAAACAAGAAGTTTACCTCAGGTCAAACTCCCCAGTAAATGGCCCTTATCAAACACGATCAGGTCGAGTTGTTAAGCCTAACCAACTGTACTGTGGTGATCAGTGGAAGTGTACATAAACATTTATCATTGGCAGACATGATTATAAATACTAGTGTAGTATTCTTTACTTGATGGACTAGCAGATAATTTTAGCAGCTGAAATGTGGACTTCTGAATAACTGTAAAATATCAGTGACATTTAATTTGATAAATTTAACATCATGTGCATTTATTATTATATTATACATACCAATTGTTTTATGACATGAACATATTTTTATTTGTTAAAGAGAGAAGGATGTAACAGATCTTGTAAATGTATATCTCTATGCGCATGCGTAAACTGACCACGACCCTTATCACATATCAGTCTTGAAATAAACATCATGGAATCAACACGACTTTATTGTCATTACCCACATTTGTGATTATAGATATATTTGAGTACATACAAACAAACAAACAACATTACACACGTCTGTTCAAATCCACTGTTTATTTACTTTCGTTCTGTGAAGTTAACGGTTTAAAAACTCGTTAAGTCATCGTGACTAGTAATGAAACTAAGAAAATAAGAAACAGGCGCGTAGCCAGCTCGGAAGCCGGAACCATTCCACTTTTTTCCTGATATAGTGTTTGGAAGCCCTAGTATACCCGGACCCCTTTCGCCGCTCAAATCAAATGTTGGGCTTCCACTTTAGTCTGCGCCTGCGCAACTGGAACTATTTTATTTTGACGTGTTATTGAGAAATAGCAGGACACTTTTAAGAATGACTCACCAATCAGAATGCAGTAAATATGATTATTGTTCGCAGTTTGTAATTATACCTTTATATTGACATTTTCTAGCAGAGTAGCGGTGGAACTTTTATTTTTATTTCGAATTTGTTGTATTCTAGTAATTGTATTCTATATAAAATATGAACTTAAAACGCCATACCGAAACTACGGCTTAGTTTCCCTCACTCTGCTAACAAAAAAAAAGCCAATCGAGGTCTGGACAATCCTCAGTTTTGAGGAAGGACGCTTTAAACTGATCAAGTCAAGCATACGAAATAAACTGTATTTATAACTGATGTGACTCTGTGAATTTTATTATTGTAGGGCACGAAAGGTTTGCACAACTGATCAAGGGCCGTCCAAAGATGTTTATGACGCACAATCAAACAATTCGAGCGTTACAATCAACAACACGTTCACTGTGCCAAAGGAGATGGAAACAGATGGACCTCCAAGAACTGATCGTGATGATGAACCTCATTCAGACGTGATAGAGAAATAAACAACTTGGATATTATGGAAAGCCAAATTAACATAACTCAATTAATTGAACTTCTCTTCAGTTGAATTAGACCTCTCTTCAATTGAATTAGAACTCTCTTCAATTGAATTGAACATATCTTCAATTGAATTATACCTCTCTTCAATTATACCTGAATTGAACTTCGGTCTTGTTCAGTTGAAGAGAGATTCAATTATATTGAAGAGAGATCAGGTCAAATCAATTGAAGAGAGGTCTAATTCAATTGAAGGGATGTTTAGTTCATTTGAAGAGAAGTTCAATTCAGTTGAAGAGAGGTACACTTTCAATACTGAATTAGACCTCTCTTCATTTGAAGTGAACCTCTCTTCATTTGAATTAGCCCTCTCTTCAAATAACTGTGTTCATGTTAACTTGGCGTTCCAACGCCAGATTAACGTAAGCTCAAGTAATTGAACCTCTCTTCAATTATTTGAAGAGAGGTATAATTCAATTGAAGAAAGGTATAATTTAATTGATGTGAGGTTCAATTCTATTGAAGAGAGGTTCAATTCAATTGAAGAGACGTCTTATTCATTTTAACAGAGGAACCCTTCAACTGAAGAAAGGTACAATCAATTGAAGAGAGGTACAATTAAGCATAAGTAAACCTCTCTTCAATTGAATTAGATCTCTCTTCAATTGAATTAGATCTCTCTTCAATTGAATTAGACCTCACTTCAATTGAATTAGACCTCTCTTCAAATTAATTGAATCTCTTTTCAATTGAATTAGACCTCTCTTCAAATAATTCCATAGGATATGTCATAAAAGTCGACAAGAGCACAAGTTTTAGTAAATATCATAAAACCAGGAGAAACAAATATTGTTGAGGGAGTTTGCAAATCCCGGCATAGAGGCCAAGAATGGATCAAATGCGATTATGAGGTTTCCTATGCTCCCTTGCTATCTTTAGTAACTAGTATTATCTCGGGAATCAATAATTGTTTTTCAGTTAGTAAACGGATTGATAAATGCCCGTCAAAGGTAAACAAAACTCGTTTTATTTCTATTGTTGGCAAATATATACTTGCGACATGTTGATGAAATTCAAGCTAAATCATGTTAAATGCAATCAAAAACTGTATCTGATGTGTGTGATACGGATTGATTGCAAAGCAACCCGTTTCATCTCATTTTGAAGTGGCTCTAACTAAAACGTGCGTAATCATGCATAACTATACTGAAAGGAAAAAGAAACGCAGGGTGCGTATTTCCGCTATATATTGTATGTTTAATATGCTACTGCTAATCGAATGGTACAGGGCGACATTAGGCCTGTCCTTTTAGAAAGAAGGTTTAAACAGCACTGAACACACCAATGGTTACCCCTTTAAAGTTTCATTATCGTCAGAATGCGCATTTGGCTCAAGCAGGTGAGCAAACTTAGGCTTTAAATGTTGCAATCACTTAACATTAAATACAGTACTGAACTGGCTCAATTTTTCAAAGAGGAACTTCAGCATTTATGAACTGTGATTAAAACGTCTACAACATCACAGTTGTGTCCTTTCTCTAACTTACTGCACTTTTTTTTTTTACAAAACATCTTGGGATTTCCTTCGAATATATATGGAATTAAGTGTGCCGTATATGCAATATATAGCGGAAATACGCACCCTGCGTTTCTTTTTCCTATCAGTATATAATGTATGTACAATGACATTGTCGACAGAAACTCGACTTCAGTGTGTTGATATGCACTTGTATGCACTTACTTACACGCTGGTTTCGAGAAAACGTCTGCCTCTCTCACAATGGTATAAATGACATATGCACTGCTTTATTAGAATGAAAAATAATGTTGCGTTTGTGTAAGTGTAATAAAAGGTACCATATTTACTCTCAATGTTCATGACATGATACGTGTTCCAAAACTAACAAGCAAATACCTAAAAAGACACCGATAACGCTAGCCGTCACTTTAACTAGACTTAATCTCATCATTACAATGTTCTTCCTCACTTAATCAGTATCCATGAAGTTTAGCGATCATAAGTATTTACTCTGCAAGTCTTTGTAAACAAAGGGCGCAGCCGGTGTCTATCTTGGATGAGTTGATTTGAATTGAATTAGGGTTTTAAGACGCACCCACACAAAAAGGTTATATGGCCCCGACAGGAATGAACATTCCAGGTCCCCTGTCCATTTATATCGAGATAAAAAATATGCAGAGTCTCCTTAGAACCTTCTCACCTGCAAAACTGCAGAGTTGCTGCAAATTATATTGCAAACACACCATTTTTCTCTGGAGAATTGTTTTCTGGCACCACTCAAGTTGTCACAGGATGACCCTAGTGGTTGGGGCGAACTCAGGAAAGAATCAATGACGGTGAATGCATTTACATAAGTTTAATGCAGCTTTTAAAATATGATAAATATATATACAATTATCTAAAAAAACAAACAAGCGAATACACAGATGAAATATGAAAAGAATGTTCCCATGAACGTTTAAGACGTTCTTAGTATTGTAACAAATACTGAATGTGTCGACTGATTATATACGACACTAAAGTGTTGTTAAAGTTATAACAATGTTCATCTGTGATCTAGCGCGATAACTGTGATGCGCGAGAACTCATGAAGATGATGATGCGCGAATCCAATGAGTGATTGTCATCAAATGCCTTCTATAAGGGTTGATGACGCGATATGTATGATGATTAACCTCCACTGAGGTTGTGGATGATGTTCCTCCAGTGAGGACTGATAACGGGCCCACCTCGTGTCCCGGGGGTTGTCGCTACTAGAACCTGGCCATGCTGCGCAGGTACGGGGACCGTCTCCACCGCTCTTAGCGTTATGCGTGGAAGCTTAGCTCCACTCCGGAAGGCTTATATCCAAACCTGGATGGCTTATATCCAAACCTGGATGACTTATATACAAACCTGGATGGCTTATATCCAACCCTGGATGGCTTAGGCTGTAATTATACATATGTTTTAGATGTCGATTTATAAACATAACAATCTTGCATAATTATCATTACCCAAACAAATCATTATTTAATAAATATATGTAAGCTGTACTAATGATGAGTAGCAATGTATACATATTCTACAACGCCATGTATACGCCTTGTACGTCGCTGTTAACCAATGCCCCTAATACACGTAATATTACACTCACTGAGTTATGCATGCACACATGTATGTCAACTAATGCCCATATTATACAACGTTATGTATACGCGTCGAACATTTATACTAGTCACTCATCTCATTGTTAACTAATGTTAACAATCGTGTATTACAATCACTGAGTTATACGCCAATGTTAACTAATGCACCTATAATCCACTGTTATGAAATTAATATTGTTTTACAATTCATGATCAATTACCATAATTACATCTAATAAAGTAACTTCAAAATCATATGCTAGTCTCAAGTTAATGTTTGAGAAACATCAAAGCTAACCGGATGTCGTAACTGCCATCCAAGATGGCGCCGCCCACTGAATACAAATGTACGATAAAAGTTAATAAAATAAATACTGACCACATATTGCATGTGAATTTCGCCGTCCAACTCCTGCTCCAAACAAAGCAACCATCAAGCAATCCCGGCCAGAACTAGAAGACAATGGATTTTATAGCAAACGTTACGCTCAAACCATTATTTCCCGCGTTCAGTCCGTGACATACGTGGCTAAAAATGTTGCCTTTTAAGGAGATAGACTTATACTTTTACATGCATTAGCACAAAACTAAACTTATTAAACGGCCCCTCTGGCGTCCACTTAAAATGTGCACGCTTTTACGTGTTACCTGAATATATCATGGATACTGTGAATTTGTTTCAACTCAACAATGGATTAGGGTGTAACAAACAGCTACTTACAAGAGATATGTGCGACCAATACGCTCTACCCGTGACATTTTGTGACAACATCTCCCCACTGAAAGAAAGTGCTACTCTTTTAAAATTCAACAAAATGATAATTAATATTTACACGTTAATAAACTATTAATTCTTCCGAGCAAATGAGCGACAAAACTTACAAGCTGATCGCTCAATCGCTTGAGTATGTAAATATTACTACCGAGGAATGCAACCTTCAGCCAGTACAACGACCGTCTTCCGGAAAACATCCACTGCATTTATAATCTAACTATAATATGTAATTACAATTTCAACACTATTCTACAATTGTACACTACCCTGTCGTAACATATACGACTATTGTACAATACCCTTCAATACACTATTATACTATTGTATTAAACCTGTCATTATGTGCGACGACTTAAATAGTCTGCCCCGATATTGTCCTTTCCACGGTCTATTACCCGGACTCTCCTGTTACCAATAACACTACTTCCTGCAACTACAAGAACTCCAACCTTACACATTGCATCCATCGCATTACCAGTATACTGTTTGCGAAATGGAGTAGGGTCTCCCGTTTCCCTAATCGGCTTTGCTAACGTGTGCTTAAAGCTACACTGCATAACATCTGTTGGTCTCGACTTATCGGACCGAACAGTACTACACTCAGAGTGTAAACGACCTACCTCTCGTTTCTCTACTACACTAAGCATGCCCGATATGTCTACATCGGCTGCTGTCTCCTTACCTATACTAGTGGGAAAATACAGCGCACTACTGCCTTCCTCGCTTTCCTCAATAACTGCAACATTAACTACAGTTAACACCCATTGTTGCACATTATCGGTTCTACTGATATACTCTTTCAGCATATTCGCATGAAAGGTCTTTAACTTTCCGTTTATCTCGATACTATAATCCATAGTGACTATCCCTCTGACGTAAAACGGACCTTTCCATTGTAATAACAGCTTGTTATTGTCGGTCGGGAGTAACAGTAACACCTTAGTCTTAACCTCATCACTATCTTAACCTCATCACTATCTACTTCACCTGCCCACATCTCTCTAAGAATCCTCATGGGACCTCTAACTGATCTACCGTACAATAACTCAAACGGAGAAAATCCTAAACTCTCTTGTGGAACCTCTATAAATGCAAACAGCAAAGCATTGAGATACGTGTCCCAATATTTGGATCTCTCTGTACACATACGCCGTAACATTTGCTTTAACGTCCCGTTAAATCGGTCGACTAACCCGTTACACATAGTGTGATACGGTGTTGTCGTGGTTTGACGGAAAGACAATAACCTGCTTACCTGGGAAAATACAGCGCACTACTGCCTTCCTCGCTTTCCTCAATAACTGCAACATTAACTACAGTTAACACCCATTGTTGCACATTATCGGTTCTACTGATATACTCTTTCAGCATATTCGCATGAAAGGTCTTTAACTTTCCGTTTATCTCGATACTATAATCCATAGTGACTATCCCTCTGACGTAAAACGGACCTTTCCATTGTAATAACAGCTTGTTATTGTCGGTCGGGAGTAACAGTAACACCTTAGTCTTAACCTCATCACTATCTTAACCTCATCACTATCTACTTCACCTGCCCACATCTCTCTAAGAATCCTCATGGGACCTCTAACTGATCTACCGTACAATAACTCAAACGGAGAAAATCCTAAACTCTCTTGTGGAACCTCTCTAAATGCAAACAGCAAAGCATTGAGATACGTGTCCCAATATTTGGATCTCTCTGTACACATACGCCGTAACATTTGCTTTAACGTCCCGTTAAATCGGTCGACTAACCCGTTACACATAGGGTGATACGGTGTTGTCGTGGTTTGACGGAAAGACAATAACCTGCTTACTGAAGCCATAAGTTCTGACGTAAACTGTGACCCACAATCAGTCAGCATTTCCTCTGGTACACCTAGCCTACTGAACATATCAACTAATGCCTCAGCTATTCTCTCAGTTTCAACTGAGGGCAATGCTACTGCCTCCGGATGCCTAGTTGCATAGTCTACCAGGGTTAAAATGTACCTATTTTTCCTATCCGACACTGGAAAAATTGGTCCAACTATGTCTACCGATACCGGCTTAAATGGTGTATCTATCAGTGGCATCTGACCTAAATGTACTTTGGTCACTCGACCTTTTGGTACTGTCCTTTGGCATACATCGCAGGACCTACAATACCTGGTTGCATCTACACTAACGCCTGGCCAGTAAAATTCTGCCAATACTCTATCTGACGTTTTCTTTACGCCTAAATGACCTCCCACAATCGACTCATGAGTTACCTTAAGCACTGTCGTTCTATACTGGGTAGGTACCACTAATTGGTGAAACTGTCTACCACCACTATCTTCAAATTCTCTGTACAATAATCTATTCTTACGTACAAACTTACAACTACCGGATCCTTTACACTTCTTCACTACGCCATCCTTGGCCTTCACTTTACAAGGATCTAATGACTCGTCTTGAGTTTGTGCTTCTATAAACTCCACTTTGGATATGTCACCTACGGCTGCAGGAACCTTTAATTTTCTATAAGCCTGAGCTTGCTTCTGAACCTGCTCTCTAGTCTCTACTGCATTACTTATGCTACTCCTAAAATCGGGCACTACCGGAAGTACTGAACCTTCTATGTTCCCTATCGTTAAATCATACATCGGGTCGTCCATACATAGTGCCTCTGTAGTCCCTTTAAAAAAAGGTGTATCTACATCTATTCTCGCTTTTGGCACATTCTCTACCGACTTATTCAACAAAATACACGGTGACTGTTTACCTACCAACTGGTTATCCGTAACTTAACTACGCCTAACTACCACATCTGTACAACCTGTATCCCTCATTACAATTACGTTCGTGCCATTCACTCTACCATCTGCCGTTGGAAGATTTGCATACGGAAAGAGACATGTTCCGATCTTCGCCATTACGCTATCCGATCTAACACAACAGCTACTACTCTCGGTTTTAATGACCGGACTATTACTACCTCTGCCTCTACCTCTACCTCGGTTTTGACCACCTCTACCTCTACCGAAATTCCATGGGTTGTTAAAACCTTGGTTCCGACTACCTACATTGTTGTCCACTCTACTATTGTCACTAAAACTGTCTACGACAGCGGATACTTTCACCGCTTTCCTACACTCATGTGAAGCATGATTCCCATTACAGTGACGACAACGAATAAAAGGTCTACCTATGTTGCTACCACTATGGCTACCTCCTATAGCACCCACCGAGCTACCTCCACCTCTGTAGTTTCCACTCTGGACTTTCTGTTTATTACTATGATCGTCTCCTTGCCTATCTCTAAAGGTTCTGTCTTTCGACACTAAATTATGAGCTCCGCCTCTAGCCTCGGCAAACTGATCTGTTTGTGTTGTCATTTCTTCTACACTAGCTAATTTTCTTTCTTTCAGAAATAAAAAGAGATCTCTACTACAAACATTGAATAGCTGGTCCCGCAACAAGAAATCTATGCGGCCTTGATAAGTCTGCGTTACCTTCCCTAACTCTAACCATCTCTAGACCTACTAATGAACTGAATAAATGACTCGCCTTTTTCAGGCAAACAAGCTCTAAACCGCTTTCTAAAACCTTCTTCAGTTGACTCAAATCTCTTTAAAAGGGCATCCTTTAACTTGTCATAGTCAAGAGAATCTAAACTAGGTAATCTAGAAAATACATCTAAGGCCTTGCCTCTCAATAACGCACTTAAATGAACTGCCCACTTATCTTTGGTCCATTCCTGTAACTCAGCATAACGTTCAAACCATAACAAGTAACTGTCCATGTTATCTTTGTCAGCATCAAAGCATGGTATCTTCGGACCTTTTAACTTCCCAGAATACCCATCTTTCCCTACAGTTTTACTGTCCTTACTATCTGTCTTAGCTGCTTCCAACTCTAAAGCTAACTTATGATCAAACTCTGAATTCTCCATCTCTATCTTTATCTTAGCCTTCGCTAGTCTACAATCTGTTTCGAACCTCTCCATGTTCTAACTCTTGTTTCTCCCTTACTATTCTACTTTCGTCATCTCGCTTCTCTTTAGATAACCTACCTTCTAATTCTAGCTTCTCTGTAGCTAATTTACTTTCGAATTCTAGCTTCTCTGTGGCTAATTTACTTTCTTCATCTCGCTTCTCTTTAGCTAATTTACTTTCTTCATCTCGCTTCTCTTTAGCTAATCTACCTTCTAATTCTAACTTCTCTTCTCTTTAGCTAATCTTCCTTCTAATTCTAATTTATTTTTAACTTATCTTCTTTCTTCATCTCTTTTCTGCTTTGCTAATTCTCTTTCCTTAAGTCTAAATTCCCTTTCCCTAACCTGTTCGTCTTTAACAAAAGTTCTTAGCTCCTCTCCAGTATACTCTAACTCCTTACCCATATCCGTAAAAAGAAATATCAAAAGATCGGACAGGGAAAGTAGCATTCAATGAGGACAGTCAACCACAAAACACAGAAACAAACACGCAAACAGACAAACAAGAAGGCAAAAGCAATAATAAATGCAAACGACATCACAAACACAAAAGGGTTGACAATAGGGCTACCGCCTTGGAACGGTCAGTGGCAAAGTAGGCCACTGGTGGTTTAAACCTGTTCTAGGGTGTACCAAACCTCACACTTACCCTACCGTCATCTCATTAAAACAGGAGCGTGTAATTAAAGAAATCCCCGCCATGATCTAATCTCTAACCAACAAGCCAGCATCAATAGGCAATATAAGTAAAACACAAATATGTTCGTTTAAATATAATACAAAAAAACAATAGCCTAGAAAGCCACAATGAAGGTACTCAATGACTTGGCAGAAGCCAGAGCAGTAAGAGAATAGTTCTTTTATGGACGTCATGGTTATAGACATTGTGGAATACTCACTACATTAACTACAATACACAAGTCACTAATAATTCTATTCTACTAACTACTAATGGTAAGTCACTGTGTCCTCAGTAAATACCTGGGCATCATCATAGGACAAGGTACACACACATGTGTACTAGCGCTAACTACTAACGGTTATGTATAGATAGTATCTAGCTTCCACAAAACATATACACTACATAAAATATCTATATTTGATATTGGACATAAACCTTAAACGATCATAGAAATGTGTATAGCATGTATATTTATATTTACTTCTCCCTTCAATATAAGTATATTCGAGTGTCGCAACATGAGTAGAACGTCTTGTTCGCCAACCTAATTGGATACTATTGGTATATCAAGGGAGGTAAAAACAAAATAATAATTATTGAGCAAAGGTGCCTCAGATCCAATCGTGTAGACCACTGCGACCTCGTGCCAAGGAAAGAACGTACAAAACAACAGTTTGGACTTACCCTACCCTTATCATGTCTGGACTTGTCTTCCAAGCTATGGCCGTGATAGTCCACAGTCGCCTTGATGGATCAGAGGGTGGTGCACAATTCTAAAATACTACGTAGAGACTTAGTATATCATAATAAAGATCGCTTATTGATTCTTTCCCTCCGTAGGTGCCCAAAATTCCACTTCTGACACCAGTTGTCACAGGATGACCCTAGTGGTTGGGGCTAACTCAGGAAAGAATCAATGACGGTGAATGCATTAACATAAGTTTAATGCAACTTTTAAAATATGATAAATATATCTAAAAAAAAAAAAGCGAATACACAGATGAAATATGAAAAGAATGTTCTTATGAACGTTTAAGACGTTCTTAGTATTGTAACAAATACTGAATGTGTCGACTGATTATATACGACACTAAAGTGTTGTTAAAGTTATAACAATGTTGATCTATGATCTAGCGCGTTAACTGTGATGCGCGAGAGCTCATGAAGATGATGATGCGCGAATCCAATGAGTGATTGTCATCAAATGCCTTCTATAAGGGTTGATGACGCGATATGTATGATGATTAACCTCCACTGAGGTTGTGGATGATGTTCCTCCAGTGAGGACTGATAAAGGGCCCACCTCGTGTCCCGGGGTTTGTCGCTACTAGAACCTGGCCATGCTGCGCAGGTACGGGGACCGTCTCCACCGCTCTTAACGTTATGCGTGGAAGCTTAGCTTCACTCCGGAAGGCTTATATCCAAACCTGGATGGCTTATATCCAAACCTGGATGGCTTATATCCAACCCTGGATGGCTTAGGCTGTAATTATACATACGTTTTAGATGTCGGTTGATAAACATAACAGTCTTGCATAATTATCATCATTATTTAATAAATATATGTAAGCTGTACTAATGATGAGTAGCAATGTATACATATTCTACAACGCCATGTATACGCCATGTTCGTCGCTGTTAACCAATGCCCCTAATACATGTAATATACAGCATTATCAAATCACTCGTATATTACATTCACTGAGTTATGCATGCACACATGTATGTCAACTAATGCCCATATTATACAACGCTATGTATACGCGTCGAACATTTATACTAGTCACTCATCTCATTGTTAACTAATGTTAACAATCGTGTAATACAATCACTGAGTTATACGCCAACATTAACTAATGCACCTATTATCCACTGTTATCAAATTAATATTGTTTTACAATTAATGATCAATTACAATAATTACATCTAATAAAGTAACTTCAAAATCATATGCTAGTCTCAAGTTAATGTTTGAGAAACATCAAAGCTAACCGGATGTCGTAACGGCCAACCAAGATGGCGCCGCCCACTGAATACAAATGTACGATAAAAGTTAATAAAATAAATAATGACCACATATGGCCTGTGAATTTCGCCGTCCAACTCCTGCTCCAAAAAAGCAACTATCAAGCAATCCCGGTCAGAACTAGAAGACAATGGATTTTATAGCAAACGTTACGCCCAAACCATTATTTCCCCCGTTCAGTCCGTGACATACGTGGCTAAATTCGTAGTATTAAATTCTACACGAAAGGACCCTTACACAATTTTGCCTTTTAAGGAGATAGACCTATACTTTTACATGTATTAGCACAAAACTAAACTTATTAAACGGCCCCTCTGGCGTCCACTTAAAATGTGCACGCTTTTACGTGTTACCTGAATATATCATGGATATTGTGAATTTGTTTCAACTCAACAATGGATTAGGGTGTAACTAACAACTACTTACAAGACATATGTGCGACCAATACGCTCTACCCGTGACATTTTGTGACACAAGTAGTACCTGAAACAATACAGGGATGATAATGAAGACATGTAATGAACATGGCAAAAATGATACAATGTACACGAATTTGTGGGGATTTTACCACTCTGTCTAGATAATCAGTGGACCTATTCTTTCCAGGGAATCACACGGAGCCCCTTTTGGATGCTGAACATAAATTTTCAAAAACCAATGCACGCGTCATGCAGATCTTTATGAAACGAGTTAACGTTATGCATTATGTTAATGTTAACGAGCCGTTTGGCGAGTTAAAATTTAAACTTATTCTTATTAACGAGCTAAGTGTTCTATTTCTTTGTGTGGTGGACATGGATTTCACAGGATGTAGCTTTTCATGTAAGACATAACAGAAATTATCTACATCTACATTGTTGCTGTGATGACTAAATATAAAGATCGGTATACAAGTTGACAGAACGTTGTCCTATATAATTCTATTTGTAAACAATGACGACTTTTCAACATACGTTTTTGTGGACCAACTATATGCCATGTCTATCAATTTAGTACAGATCCTGTCTCAATAACATGCTAGTCTCTAGTAAGGGTGGCCTTCTTGAAGTATGCAAGACGTTGTAATACATTTAGGGCCGACAAGACAGCATTTTGTACTTTCCTGTAAAGTGTCCTGAAGATCAGAATAATCGTTAAGTATGGTAAAGTTCACAATGTTTCCTATATACAAGCAGACACAAAAACAACTACACCAAACAGGTTTTAATACAGCAAATACAGACGACTGAATACCTTTAAGTACAATGACTGGAAACCATGTCTTATTTATTATACAGTGAGAATAAAAACTCCTACTAATATTTCTTTATCAAAGTCATATAGCTGAACATACAGAAGGCCCATAACTATGTCGATGTCTTGTATAAATCGACCACATTCAAACGCGGCTTATATTTTGATACTCGATCGATCGACATATTCACCATAAATATGGACGAAATGTCTCAAACGTTTTTCTTCAAAAGGAGTGGAAATCAATGCAGAACGGCCATAGTACAATCATATAGCCCCTCCCCGGTAGGGACTAGTAAAGGAATGCACCATCCATCCAGTCTGTACCCTCTAACAAACAAGGCAGACGTAATAAAATGTCTTCTTAGTTCTCTGGAAGCTAGGCGATATAAGTAAAACACAAATAATATAAAACATGAGCAAAACTAACGGTACATCAAATGTCAAATTATTATTATTATTATCTTCCTACTCAACCACCGAACCAACCACAACACGTCCTGATAGTACAAGTACATCAACGTTTACCTTGGTTTAAAGGAGCTGGGGAGAATTATAGGTAAGTAAACCTTACCTATACATTATGGTGCGTTAAATTATAGCGCGGGTATTAACTCGCACATCATTTTAAATTATATAATTAATATAATTAAACACACCATAATGTAAAGGTAAGGTTTTACATTATGGTGCGTTAAATTATAGCGCGGGTATTCACTCGCACATCATTTGAAATTATATAATTAATATAATTTAACGCACCATAATGTAAAGGTAAGGTAATGATGTGCGAGTGAATACCCTACAAGGACCTTGATCAAAAAAAGTAACCGGGTTCCTCCTAACGCCAAGGGTAATGTACCTGTAATGACGCTTCATGACCATGGGTGATACTCGCGGAACGCAATACAATTTCACCTTGACCTTTGACCTACTAATACCAAAGCAATAGGATGCCTCCTCTCGACAATGGCAATACCTATGAAGTTTTATGAGCGTGTGTCATACTTTTGAGCTATCGACCTCAAAAGTAGCGATCCTCCTCTCATCCAAGCATCCAAGGCAATGTACTTATGAAGTTCCAATAGCTTGGGTCTTACACTTCCAAAGTTATCTGTCTATTCACGAGGAATGCGTATGTCCATTCAAGGACATGGTGACTTTGACCTTTTGACCATACAAGCAATAAGGTCCCTCCTCTTGTCAAGGGCAATGTACCGATGAAGGTTCATGTAGGTAGGTTTGTAACTTCGAAAAGTTTTCACATGGGATGCGTAATTGTTTACAGGCGGACGGACGCACATCATTACACACGGTATCAAGTGTTTTTCTCTTTATTTAGGAAAAAAAGAATGACCATTTAAATGACAAGATAGAATTAAGGGTAAATGTTGAATGTGAATTTGGTTTAACAGCGCACCAACACAAAAATTGCGCCAACAGGTAATAACATTCAAAACCCACTCTCCATTTACATCGAGATAAAAAATATGTAGAAAGGGCCGAGAACAATGTCACCTGAAGGACTGCAGAGTTGCTGCACATTCTGTTGTAGCACATGAAATAATACAGGGATGATGAAGACCTTTAACGTTGAAATGATCACAATAGAGGTTCTTACGATGAAAAAAAGATGACCGCTGTCGTAGGTCTTTGAAGCACATCTTAAAAGCCTCATGGACCAATACAATTTCATACTGATCACCTAAAACTAGATCCCAAACTAAATAGTTTTGTTTTATCAATGGTAAGTTTCAGCAGAAACTTCAGTTTGAATGGACCAATCAAATACTTGTAAAATTCTATCCATTAGTTTTGGAGAAGATGCGATTACGAAAACAAATGCATATTGCTGATCTTCCATCAGCTAAAATTGACTACACATTTAATAGTTATAGTATTCCAGTCAGTATGGCGAATGAGTGGAGGTAATTATTAAAAGGCCCTGATTACGTTTGGAAGGATGAAAATGACATAAAACACCATACAAACAAACAAATAAACAGAATGAAATTCCACCTCAAAATTTCAAACACGCCCTACCTGGATCAACAAACCGGTGCCTAACATGTTGCTCATATAAATTGTTGAATATTAATATAAATATCATACCAACACGAGATTTGTTCATGTTTTGACACCTCTGTATTCAATTTAACTTTTTATTGAGAGTTCTGAAAAACTTGGAAAAGGGTTACCGGATGATAAACAAAGAAGGTATTGCCATTTAAAGCTTGTAAAACGGCCCCCAGTTCCAAAACTACGACATGTACCGGTAATATAGGTTTGTGAAGTTTCATGAACATGTCAAATACTTTTCAAGTTATGAGCTTGGTTAGGTTGCAGGTTAAAGTTTTATGAAAGGAGGCACAACTCTGCCAAAATGAAAGTCAAGAGTTATTGGACATGTGTAACAACATTCCTTAGATTATTAATATGAAGATGTGTGTGGAGTTTCATTAACATAGGTCACATACTTTTCAAGTTATGGCCAAGGTTAGTGTGAAGGACAGGCGGGCGACTACGACGGATGACGGAAAAAGTGTTTCCTAATTGTCTGCCATGCTACGCAGGCCAGATCCATTTTAAAAAATACTTTAAATGATCATCTTGTCTTTGTTTACCATGACTCATTTGATTTTAACAATTCTTTCATCCTTTCTCCAAGTTTTCTATTTTAAAATATGCCTATATTATATGCCTATCTTCTCTTTAAAACAAGAGATCCATGAACCTCTAAGTGCTCTACTGTTAAACCATTACTGGATTTGATCACCAAGTCAGGAAAATATTTTTTTGGAAAGTTTGAATGATAAACAAGGAAGATATGATAATTTGAATGGATATGGAAACCATTTTTAAGAATTATGAAATTTCCATATATGGAATATATAAAAAAAAAATTACTGGTTTATAGTTACGACTAAAATCACATGTATTCCATACAACTGCTGTTTATAACCAACTAGATGTCATGCTAATACTTTAACAGAGATCCTGTATCCATATACATTAGGGTTCTAGAGTAGCAAGAATCATAGACATTTATATCTAAAATATACATTTAGCTGAGGTAACCATTCCTGGATTTTTCAGGAAAATGAAGTTGATAGAGGACAAACTTTAAAAGTTTATATTTTGTTTTTGCAATATTAGTTTACTAGATAAGTGATCTTTAGTTTAGATTTACACTTGGTGTCAACTTATGTAAAATATACTTTATTTGGAAGCTAAGCACCTTTAAGATCATCTGAAACTTTAATTGAAATTCCATATCAAGATAGCCATTTCAATACGTTCTTGAGGAGAAATGACCAGTGGCTAACAATGTCTTTTTAAAAGTGTTTATACAAATTCCGCTAACAATATATTTAATGAATCTATATGCACAGCTTCTTGTAGTTCATATTACAATGTAATTGTTTTTCTTGAATTAATTCTTATGTTGAAAATTGTTGCAACATTTAAACTATCTCTGAAGGTGATGAATAACCCCGCTTTGTTCTCAGTTGTTATATGTACATGAAGTTGGGAACAACCCGTTCAAAACTGTTTGAGGAATGCAAGCAATAAAAACTTGTTACGTTACACGACGCAATGCAGCGCGAAGGGACAATAAAAATAGGACAATGCGAGAATACAATAACGAACAGAAGATATGTCTATACATTTTATTTTAAAACAATTATCACATGAATGACCTTGAAGATTTATTTTGAAGCTTGAAACTTCATTACAATGCATGTATATAAATGATCTTTTACAACAGATGTTCCAAAACTTTTAATCCATTCAAAGATCCCTTTTTTTTCTGATACTAAAACAATTGGACATGTGTTTATCTGATGATACAGGATCAGTAGCATTAACATGTCCAGAACTTAAGGATTATGTCCCCTTTTGATGAATCCCACTGAAAGAGCATAAACAAAAGAAATAAATTAGAACTCAAACAATCCTGAATATTTTTACATGTAACTTGCAGTTTATTATGTTTACATTTTTATCTAGACTATGCTATACTTGAATAATAAATACTAACTTGATAAAAGTATGTATAGAACCATTCTCACCTTACGTCATACTCAAGATCGTGAGTGTATTGAAAATATTCAAGATTATTTGAGTTCTAATTTTTATCTTTTTCGAATGCAATCTCAATAGGATTACATAAAAGTGTAGTAGCATAACTTGAAAGTGAAATCCGAATTCAAATTTCATATAACACCTACTCTGGCAGCCCAGAACAAAGAAAAAAAAAGAAAAAAATAATAAATGTTAATAGATCTGCTGCTATGAGAACTTAGTTTAAGGCTTAATTAAATCATAACAGACATGTTATTAAAACACAAATACAGCTGTACACCATATCAGTGCATTACACATATTAGGAACATTTAAAAACACTATTTTGAAATATCTGAATTTGATATATGCACTACAGGTGCTCTAGGCACAGATATTAATAAAATATTAAATGTCACTAGAAATCAAGAATGAAGCAAGGTCTGTTGTCCTGTTTTAGCACTTAACACCTCTAGAATGAAGAGAATGTAACTACACACAAAAAATATGTCGCCATGTTAGCAATGTGTTTTGTCCAAATGAAATACATAATTTATATTTGGCTACACATCATGTGGCACGTATGTGTAAAATACACAGTTTGAAGTTGGATATTATTTCTGTGTACAACAATTATATTCTGCTCATATGTGATTCCAGAGAGTCATTAATCGCAACTTCAGGGTTGTCATCATTTTGGTGTGTCTGGCTTAACAGGCAGATGTACTTGATTAAACAATCTGTCTTTTATCACTTGTGACATAAGTCCATGAATGGCCTCCATCGTTGTTTTACAACTGAAAACAGATACAGAATATGCATTATTTCATTGACTACAAAATTAGCTGATAGTAAAATAATAATAAATAAATAATATAACAAAAGCTGTCTGATCTTTCGAGGCCTTGTCTATTCTGCGGGAACTTAAGTTGAAAAGAGGCATAATCATGTTAAATTTCAAAACAAAGTTATGGCACTGTCAGTACGAGTTCCTCTTATGGTAGTGAATACATGTGTAAATATAGATATAAAAATCGAACAGGAAAAGCAGCATTCAAGGACGACAGTCAACCACACACAGAAACAAAGAACAAATTTAAAGATAAAGGCCAAATAAGACATCACAGACACAAAAGGGTTGACAATAGCGCTACCTCTTTGGAACGGACAGTGGCAAAAAAGGCCGCTGGGGCTTCATTGCATTCCTTTAAGCGGTTTCTGAGATGTGAGCTTAACATACAAGGTTAATGGCCGTCGACACCCGGGCGAGTAGAATATCTAATACGAGATGTCTAATACAATAGACTAAAGAGTCAATTGGAATGACTGCATTTACTCCAGATCCATACATGGAGACTTGTTCACACATTACTGAAACATCTACATCAGCTTCATATCAACAATTCAGGCTGAGGAAGCAGGGTCACCCAACTTAGGCATAAACATTAACTCTAAACTTCTGAATCGCCAAGTTTTGGGGTCTCAGTAACTGGGAGATTTTTGTCACTTTAAGAGCTTTATAACATGTGTTTAACATCCTTTAAACCCATAATGTACAGAATGTGTCAATTTGCGTCCTCTTCTCACTAAAAAGTCTCTCAACCTGTCACAGTCCTTTGAACTAATGACCCCATAATCAACTAGAACTATCACTGAAGGTGATGAATACCTACCGCTTAAATTCTAAGTCAAACAAAGGGCCATAATTCTGTAATAAATTAGGCAATCAACAATAGGTGATGTAGAAGGACATAAGGTCATCCTAATCAGTTATGTGTATATGAAGTTTGGGAACATATGTTACAGGTTGCGACGTGACGGGACATGGACAAAATGGACAAAATGGACAGCATGATTCCTGTATAGCCCCCAATTCACTTTGTGAAAGCTCACTTTGTGAAAGCGGGGGTTTAATAAGGGTCCCCCTCTCACATAGGACAATCCACCTGTAAGTTTCATGTGTTATCCTCATTCCTGTTGACACAAGTTTTATGATCGGATCATGGTGACCTTGACATTTTGATCCCAAAATCAATAGGAAAGGACAATTACCTGTGAAGTTTCATAAATGTGGCTACAGGTTGAAGAGTTATATACAGAAAGTTCTGTTAACATTTCCGCAGCCAAAATTCAAATGTCGTCAGCTAAAATGTTAATTTAAATATTCTGGTAATATGTATATCAAAAGTGTTTTGGAAAACATTCTTACTGAGCGGCTAACATTATAACCCTGATCAGCCTGCAAATAATGTGCATGTTGGTCATAAAATCAATGTTGTTGACTGTGGGTTATGCAACCAAAACCAAAGTGATCTCATCCGGTTTAATAAAGCAGTTGTTTTAACTAGTTTTCTAGCGAAGTAAACATAATTTGATCAAGTTTACTACATCATTTATCTTGTTCGAGTAATAAAAGGCCTTAAATTAATAATACATAAAAAACTTGAAAATATGCCAACTTACCCATCCTTAGTGGCCTTTACCAGTTTGTCTTCGGTCTTCTTCTCGCTGGTGTCAATACCCAGCATGAAGCCCCCTCGACCTAACTGGGCCTCAGACTGCTCTAGTTTGTCTGACAAATCAAACACCTGGCCGGTTGTATAGTCTGCATTCTGCAGTAGCAGAAAAAAAAGTTTATTATAGATTAAACTCCCATAGTTTACAAACACGATGTGTTTAAATAAATTTATTATTGTGGCTGGTCTGAACATAAACAATGATGACGATGATGATAATGTTGATGATGGATTAAAACAAAGATTATGCTGCTCATTTGATGAAATTGATTAGAATTTAAAGGGGTTGTACTATTCTCATGTAAGTGAAAGATTATCAAAATATAACAACAAATAAAGGATCTATGATCTATTATATATTGCAAAGAAACATTAATGGAGTTGCCTGTCCTGAAATAGACGTCATCAAGCCCATATAGCATATTGATAAATATCATTTAAAGCAAAGACAATCACTGCAAATGGATGTAAAACCATAAATTCTAATGCAACTATTATGTAACACGTTGCTCCATTGGCTAATGTCTCAAATTTGCTACCGTAAAACCCCCGGATTTAATGTCTGAAAAACGTGACGTCACATAACGTTGATACAAACGACGTCATCGGATGACGTCAACAAAATGCCGGCGTCCGTGAATTTGAGTTTTCATAGAAAAACAAGTGTGTATGTATGTTTTGATTTTTGTATTTGTAGCATTTGAATGGGATAGCATTAGAATCTGGATAACCATGCTAAGGTTTTCAATCTGGGATGGTATGTGTTTGCTTTTTTACGGTCTTACCACGTCGCCGTAAAACGGAATTTCAGACCGTAAAACCACTCGCATACCGTCCCAGATTAAAAATCTTAGCATGGTTATCTCTTAAATAATCGTTATGCTGATTTCATTTTATTTAAACAATACTTCTGTGCAACCAAAGCATAAGGCCTTTATCTTTTTATTATTTATTTTACGAAACTAATCAAGACGGGGGGAAACAAATTAAAATTGGAAAAATTATTTTTTATTTTGTTGGAAATGTAGAGAATGAAATATTCAATTAAAATCTGAGATGAGGTAAAATACGAATAAAAAGACGATCAAATTCCATACAGAAAAATAAAATTCCTAATTCCTTGGAGGGTTCATAAAATTAATAATCAAATAATAATGCCCTTATCATTCATGTTGGCCGGCCAGCAAGATTTGAAAGATAACTCACCTATGGAACAATGACACTGTTATACTGTAAAGGTACTTTTAAATCATATTTAAGCTTGTGTTTTTGTTTCTGGATAGGTGACATGTGCTCATATACCCTGCCTTATATTCACTGGTGTATAATAGTCTTTGTGCACTACTTACTGTGATAAGACTTGAAGAACTGAGAGTATTCACCCAGTATTTGTTCCACAGAGATTCTAGCAACTTTCTGTCTAACGCTGATTTGAAGTATGACATCTCTAATGAATAATAACTGAAATAGAAGGACATATATAGGATGATTTAGGAGAGTATAAACTCTCCATAACTGCGATACAACAGTTCCAGGTCTACTAGATTCATTGACCAGTTGTAATGCACTGGTAAGACTTGTGAAAACAAAGAGAATGTGTCTTTTTAAACAACTTTTTCACAAAAGTGGAAACAGCATCAGAGAGAGTTTTAGTAATCGTTCAGTTATATCTACTAGAAGCAGAGAGCTCTATGCTTAACTTTATATTGCTGCCACACTGAAATACCACGCTGCAGACTTATGACATGAAACCCCACCCAGTCACATTATACTGACACCGGGCTGATCAGTACCAGCACTACCCTTTACATGCTAAACATCAAGCAAGGGAGCTACTAGTACCAAGTCTTCGGTGTGACGTGCCAGAAATCAAACCCACAACCTCCCATATGCGGGGCAGAGGCTCTATCACTATGCCATCACCACAGAAAGAGAGATGGCTTCAAGAGGATTACTGGGATCAACCTATAACTCTTATTATTGAACAGATTTCTCCCATTCTGTTACATACTAAATAGATAAACACCAATATAAGGGACTGCCTGATGTTTAAGTCAGTGCCCAACAGATGTTTAAGTTTAGTCAGAGAAGGCATAATTAAACACCATGGGTGAATCATCAATGATTATTTATATTATTCTTACTTTTTACAATGAACACCAAAGTACTCCATCTTTCTCAGTGGTCTAGACTGGTATTCTGACTTACTTTTTGCAATGAACACCGAAGTCCTCTATCTTGCTCAGTGGTATAGACTGGTATTCTGACTTACTTTTTGCAATGAATACCAAAGTACTCCATCTTTCTCAGTGGTATAGACTGGTATTCTCACTTACTTTTTGCAATGAATACCGAAGTCCTCTATCTTGCCCAGTGGTATAGACTAATATTCTGGCTTACTTTTTACAAAGAAGACAGAAGTCCTCTATCTTGCTCAGTGGTATAGATTGGTATTCCAACTACCTTTTACAATGTACACTGAAGTCCTCTATCTTGCTCAGTGGTATCGACTGTTATTCTGACTTACTTTTTACAATGTACACTAAAGTCCTCTATCTTGCTCAGAGGTATAGACTGGTATTCTGTCTTACTTTTTACAGTATGTTAACTGAAGTCCTCTATATTGCGCAACGGTATATACTGGTTTCCTGACTTACTTTTTACAATGAACACCAAAGTCCTCTATCTTTCTGAGTGGTACAGACTGGTATTCTGACTTCTTACAATGAGCACCGAAGTCCTCTATCTTGCTCAGTTGTATAGACTGGTATTCTGAATTTTTACAATGAACACCAAAGTCCTTTATTTTGCTCAGTGGTATAGACTGATTTCTGACTGATATTTTACAATGAAGACCAAAGTCCTCCATCTTGCCGAGAGGTATAGACTGGTATTCTGACTTACTTTTTACAATGAACACCGAAGTCCTCTATCTTGCTGAGAGGTATAGACTGGTATTCTGACTGGGCCTCATCAGGGGCCTTGTAACCTTTGGGATACGTGCGGAATGCCCCAATGTTTACCTTCCCAGCCGATATCGTCCGAACTGGATCTATCTGTTAAAGACAAAATTATGTCAAAAATGTATCAAATATACGGATAAGTATTACTGTTAACATTGTTATTTAATCAAAGAAATAAGCACAAATGAATAAGGCCAGTTGTTTTAATCTTTAAATTTGGCTCATATTCAAATTAATTCCATTATACATGTATAATGAACATCACATCACAGTGGCTGATATATGCATGATATATATATATATCTAATTTGAACTGTTACGCATGCTAGAAGCTAAAACTGAACTGTCATGTTTAATGTCAGATTACAATCAAGCTTCAAACAGTATATAGGCTGTGAAAACCTGCACACTTATCAAGAAATCCATAGCCTCTAATATATAGTTATCTACTTTTATGAACGAAAATGAGAGGTAAATAGTCTCTGTTACAAAAGTTTTACTATAACTTACAACAATAGCAACAAACGGTTCCTGGAACTGCTGATTTAACATCTGTGTGCTGACATCTATACCCGACAACCAGCAGCCGTAACCAGGGTGACTGTGGTACCAACCAATCGCATTCTCCAATCTCTTTACCTGTTGTTTGAATAGAAGTGTATAATCTGTTAATCACATGTCTCAGATAGATGCTGGGACTGGCAACTTTTACAGTGAAAAAAAATATCTAAGTATGACAATAGGCTGAAAAAATCTACCTCTGGCGGGCACATAAAGCTGGGAATGAAAGACAATGTTTATATCAGAACGTTTCCCTTTTTTCCCTATGCAATATGAAACATATTGCACAGCATCAATTAATGTACAGGAATTTCTTGTGATCTATCAATGAACCAATTAATGACTACCTACCAATAAGTCACTGTTCAGAAAATGATACTATCAAACTTGAATTAACACGTTTCCACTCAGTGGCACTGTTCCTGCTGGGTTCTCTTTTAGTTTTGCTATGCTTAATGTCAGAATGTGTGGCTAAGACTGGAACCAGACTCTATGACAATGATTATCACATGATACAAAACTCAAAAAAATATATATTTCATATGTTTATACATGTATGTTGTTTATCGACTTTAATTGTTGCATGTTGTTTATAAATTTATTTATAGAAAAATGTCCCAACTTTTATTTAAAGAAAAGGAAAAAATGTGCAGACTGTACTCACTGGAAATTGCGATTCCTTTAACCAATGAGTGCTAGGCCCTGTTTTATTAAACATCTTACGATAAGTCTTAAATTTTAAAATCGTTCACTTTTTTTCACCTAAGCATTCAATGCAGACAATGTGTACAAGTGGAGTCATACTGTGTTCACATAGTGCAGAAATATCAGATGTATAAGAAAATGAAATGAAATCGCGTTCATTTGTGAATTGTAAATCAATGTAAAGAATTTAAGAAATTAACTTACGATCAAAATTGTTATAAGTTGTTTCATAAAACCGGGCCCCGAACCTTGAACTACCAAGACCACTTAGAATAGTGCTGATAATACAGACAGCAGGGCTCAATCTACAGGGCGATTCGGGCGAAGAACGCGCCCGCGATCTCTTGACTTCGCCTTAGCAGCACATCAAAGCGAAGTTCAAGTCGCCGAAAAATTTAAAAAAAAAAAAAAAAAAAAAAAAAAAAAAATTTTAAAAGGTACAGTATAGTAATAAATCCATTATCATAGAAATTTGCATCAATATTTCAAGCTCATATTATAGAGTAAAAAGAATTAGTGTGCATTACACTGTATTCACTGCACTGCGATATACATGGTGATGACTATTCAACCGTTGTCTACGTATACACGTCGCGTGACACATAAATCAAGTTTTCACCATAACAATGCATAAAACTGGAGTGTAAGACTGTCAAACGCTGCATATACTACAACTTACTCAACCCGCGTTAAATATACATGTAGCATTGCGTTGCTGCTAAGACGTACCTTCAGACATGCCACAAGTGGAGTCATACTGAAAACCCCATCAAGCAGACAGTTGTAGATATGCACGTTAATGTCTACACAAAGTATAGTGTACGACACTATGCCCACGGCTGTAGATAAGAATATATCTCTATAAAGAAATAACACCCAATAACAGAGAATCGATACACACCTGTTTGGCAGATTCTGTGTATTGAGCCATATATTCATACGCCTGAGCCTGAGCATTCACTCTCGTCTCTGTGCCTTCCACGGGCAGCGCAAAGCAGTCCATTACAATCATGGTGTTACCGTCCACCTTACCGAGAAGTAGGCCCATCACCTCTAAGTTTCCTCCAGAACGGGCATGCATTACCATCTTCAGCAAGGCCAAGGCTGACACTTTGATGTATTTAAAATAATGAGGGCTGTAAACAGACAAAGAACAACAAATAATATGAAAGAACAGTTTTGATTTTTTATATAAATTACTGTTTTACTTTTGCATTATTAAGTAACTTTCATCAGTCCCAATACTGTTGACGTGCCTTCTGTTATATTATTAAGGCTTTTTCTCACAAAATTGGAAAGAGGCCATTTTGGGAAAAATCATGCTCTTATTTCTTATTTTTGGAAAAATATAAAATTTCATCATTTAAGAAAATTTGACAATACTATGCTTTATTTATATTTTCATCAATTATTTATTATAATTACTGACTTCTCAGTCAGAACTTGACTTAAAGAGGTCTCAGTGGAGGCGGTCATCTTGGAATGATGACATCAGTCATCTTGGAATGATGACGTCATCGCGCCTTTTTACCACATATGGCATATTGACAAAATATCTTTTAAAGCATGGAAAACCACTGAAAATGAAAATTAATCATACAATACATACATATTACATTTTTATAATTATTTTTAATCTATTTGCAGTGATTGTCTTTGTTTTAAAAGATACTTTGTCAATATGCAATAAATGGTAAAAAGGCGCATGACATCATCATTCCAAGATGGCCACCTCCATTTATGTTTCTTTCCAAATTTTCAATAGTTCATAAATCCTTTATTTTTCATGGTATTTCGATAAATCTTTCAGCTTTTTTCAAGTATTTAGTGCCCTCTTAAATAGTGCATCAACCTCTTTCAGCTTTTTTCAAGTTTTTAAGAGCTCTTTTAAATAAATAAATAGTTTGAAAATTATGCATCAACCCCTTTAATAGACAAAAATGCATTGCAGACTTAATGCTTTTTCTCAAATTCTTAATTATGTCTTCATTAACTGTGTATTGCTTATCTCGCGTTCAGCATGCACCACCCGTTCATAACGCCATAACTGCACGTGTCATAATGCTGGATATTCCTGCTTTGTATACTTCAGTGACTTTTTTACCTTTTTTCAAAGGCGTCATTTTTACCAAATTGAGAACATTTCTGAACTCAACAATCAGTATTGTTTACATAAAAAACAAATAACTTCCAAGGCATGTATTACCCTCATATAGCAGATACATGTAATGCAATCATTCACAAAGATAAGTTTCTTTTCTTTTGCCCTTTAAACTTGTCCACAAGAGCTTCCATGTCTGTCTCAGGATGGAGAATCACAGGATTCCTTAAGCTCATTGGAACCGGAAGGACATTGGACAAGTTCCGCAGAAAACAGAGATTCACCCGCAGATTGGAAAATATCAGTAGGCCTATGTAAGGATTCTGACGAAGTCTATGCATCACTGTCATCTTGGCTGTGTTTGGTCTCTCGCTAACCTTTTTGCAGATAGAGCTTATACTCTTCAGACCATTTTCATCGTGTTTTGTCATTTTTTTTTTACATATTTAGAATTATGACATGCTTTTTGATGATTGTTGATATTAAAATATTTAAAATCTTGGTTAACAAACGGCTTTCATCATTGTATCATATTATACTATGCTATGATAAAGCATTCGAGTGATCCTAGTGACAAAATATAAAAGCAAGATGCCCACTGGTCAGTTGATACCTGCGCGCGACTACAAGGTGGTTGTACGGATGAGGGTAAAAGCAAAAAATGTTCTAGATAATGACCTAGATTAGTCTCGGCCTGTCAAGACCGTATCATGCATATGTCTTACTTACAGATATCGGTCTGGCAGATTAGGCCAATTTTAGTGCCCACTAGTGATTAGCAAAATTTATTCGCACGTTTTTTTCATGAGCATGAAGTCGATGTTCTATCTATTCATAATTTTGCATTGCAGAGATGTTGAGATTTTATTTTATTTTCAGTAGGTGATAAAATGTGTGTTACTCGGTTTTTATCCTTAGGTTCTATAGTAAAATAAAAATCTTTGGCAAAGCAAAAATACCATAATTTTCAAGATTTTGATTTTAAAACATACATATATTGTATCAATGTGCATGAATGTGCATGAAATAGGCAGAGTTTTAAAAGAGTCACTCTGTAGATACCTTAATTTTAACAGTAAACTTGGTTGAACATCAAGGATAAAGACCGAGTTTATCACCTACCAGAATGTATTGGTTATGTCTTATTTCTGGTCACTGATTGGTCAGTTTTTTTGATGATGCTCTGTCAAAATTATGAATGATAATCTATGGATACTGCATCACCCTCTTCCGAAGATTATGTTCGAGTGACGTCATGCTGTAAATGTACGTGAATTGTTGATGCACCAGTTAAACTTTTTAACGTCACTTGCTGCTTTTCTTAAGTTAAAAATAAGTAATTTTTTAATCTGAAAATATGTCTTGACGAATACATCTAAAATTATGGCAGAATGCTAACCACTCAGCCACTGCCACTGCAACAATTTAGGATCAGTTGACACTTACGGTAACTTTCATTTGAAGTCAGACATCTTAACATTTGCATTTGACTGGTTGACACATAATGAACCTTTTTTTTATTATAATTTAATATAAAAACCAAAATTATTCCTGTGAAAAAAACAATGTTGGTCATATAAATTTTGCAGGTGCAAGTTTAGAAAAAATTTCGTACTCTTTGTCCCATGGTTTGGCCGTCAAAATGTCTTGTTGCTGCTTTTTGTCATATCTATATATATCATCTAAACTGCTAATAGCTTCCATATTGTTGCCCATTTCCCATGTTTTCATGGCATTTTTGGAATCCATGATTAGAAATTTGTTTTATTTTGATAACCAGAGTTGCGCCCCTTGCTATATAGCAGGCTCGGAGTAAGAGCGGCAGAAAATTAAATAATAAAATTGATGTTTAATTATTTTAGAAAATATAGATGTTATTGTTTAATCGATAATAACATTAAACATTTTGTTCACATGTTTACAGTCTCCTGCAATTGCAAATTGTTGTTTAATTTCGTTTTGACAAGTCACGTGACATAAATATGGTGGATGACATGTAGCCGGATGTCGAAGATAAACAATTTACCGATATTTCCATAATAATATAATAATGTATTGATTAAATATACCTGTCGTTCTGAGGCAAACATAAACATGTTTTTGACACGTGCTTTGGAGAAGATACTGAGCGATAAAGAAATAAAAAAGACACACCATTCGCAGTTGAAAAAAGCCTGTGAGGTGGCACTTGGTATGAATGTCCATAGTTAAATATAAAACATTATTTTCAGTAGTTCGACTACAATGTGATTTCATCTCACATAGCCCTAATGCTCATATTTAATTCATTTTCATTTTAAAGTATCTGACATTCATCATGTGCTTCAACAAATTGTGTTAGCCATGACATCTGTAATAACAAACCCCACCCACCTGTTGTCACCTAGCAGGTGTATTGTAGATACTTTTTGTAGAGCGTATTCATCAAACTAACTGTGATAGATAACTGTGTGGTACGTGAGTCAATTTGCGTTATGGTTTTGCCAACGGTTTTAGTGAATTAGTTCAACAATGTAGGCCTAAATAGTAAACTTAGGGAAAGTCATCGATTTTTTTACAAACATTTAATCATTAAAGTGAATAAAAAATATTTTTTCAAATAAAACAATCATTAAGAATTAGAACCCTGCATGTATAGAACAGGCCTTCCAAAACTCTGGATAAAATTAGGATTCTCCGAATTGTTTATTTGTTCTCCAGATCCGTGGATTTTCCTTCAAATATTACTTTTCATAATTTATCAGGTATATTTTAAAATTTTATCAGCTATTTCCTGCAATGGTCCTGTTACCCTAGTCAGCAATGCAAATGGGAGTATTGAGTATTTACAAGTATTAAATCAAGCTTATTTTATTTTTCATTTATTAAGTAACCTCTATGAGCTACACAATGCCATATGCATCTCTACCGACACTAGCAAACTGAGAGCAGTAAATAATTAACAACACTATGCTTTACATTGCGTACAAACTTATTATTAAATTGTGTATGCTTATTGGTGAGCGATCATCATGGCGTGGAAGCTTTACGGAAACCGCACAAAATGGCAAACTCTCTCGGCAAGCCAATTAGCACCTTTCGTCAATCAGTTTGCCTCGGGCTTATCTCTGAGACCGTGTCAATCAATTAACAGTTGCAAAATACAGGTAAATTTGACTTTCAGTATGCAATTAGCCAGATATTCGTTATGCAATTATCCGGAATGTGACAAAAACCTATGCGATTATACGGGGTTTTTTAAATGCAAAAGAATACGAATGGTTTTGTGTTTCAAAACTTTATGCAATTAACCGAAATATGCAATTAACCGATATGCGATTAAACGGAATCGACTGTAGTTGCATAAATAATTTAAATTTACGTTTGAAAAAAAAAAATGTGAAAATCAAGTCACATGCTCAAATTCCGATTTAAAAATCTTCACAAGCTTTAAATCTTGTATTTCAAAAATGTCATGATTTTATATTCAAAAGTTTTTGGCAGACCTGATTGAGCTCTAATGATAGATCCAAATTATTGTGTGATTAATCATTATGATGTATGTACATGTGATTTTGTTTTGTGGTTAAAAACTAAAATCTGCCTCACCACGCATGAAAGAAATCGTGACATCATAGATTTAGGGAACACCACATTTTCTAAATGACTCCGTTGGTTTGTGACAATTTTGACCTGGAAATGCCCATCACAGAAGAGCAGGCTACCAGAAAAGCCAAGTGTAGTGTTGAAACTATAATTAATAAAAAAAAAAAAAATAACATTTAAGTATGAATAAGAAATGTTTGAGGTTGGTTCATCGAATACTACCTGAAGGTAACTTTCAGCATCTAGGACATTTATTAACCTCTTAGTGCTTAAGAAGCAATTCGGTGAACGTTGTCATATTTTTTGCTGCATAACTCTAGGACAGCAGGCGTAAATATTGTTAATAAGAAGATAAGTCAAGTATTACCTGCAAACAAACATAAAGCCAGTCCTTAACATAAAAAAAAAAAAATCCTTCAAAAGTTGATTACACACTGTTCCAAATATGTACCTGCTAAGCCTTTTTCTTTCTTTTTTCATTTACTCTCAAACCTGTATTGGAACCTAGGAAGCCTCATTTCCAATGATTATGTCAAGGGGCCAGGGCATGAATCGTATACAGTGGCATTGCTGTCTGTACTGTCTTTACATGCACACTGTATACGACCGGACAAACAGCATAATATCCCTACGAAAGATAGTCACTTTCACAGTACCTCGCATAAAATGCTAAGGGAGTGCTTTTGTAAGCACAGAGATGTGATCTTTTTGGGTATCAAACCCAGGACCTCAGACCAGTGTTATCCCCAGGCTATTAAGGCATGTCACATTTAACATGCCTTCACAGCCAAAATGCTTTTGCAATATGCCTTAATTTCAAAAAGACATGTAACACATTTTAATTATTTCATTTTTGTTTGGCTTAAATAAGTAAAAAACAATATATGGAATCACTAGCTTATTTCTTATATAAAGAAAGTGTCTAACAAACTACCCATACACATAGGGGTCAGGAATATTTTCTATGATAAAAGCGACATGCCTTGACAAATTCCTGGGGAGAACACTGCAGACTCAAGGGGTAAGATTGCTTACACCTCTGCCACCTCATCTCTAACTGTTGCTACTTTTAAATAATTATGGTGTGTACATACTGGGAATTGAATGTCCAGGTGAAGAGGCAGTGGGATATAATATGTGGCTTCATAACATTGGTTTGTTTTTCTTTCCAGAAAAAATAAAGAATGACAGCCAAACACAATCAAGGTATGGTATTTATATATATATTTTAATATACACGCACAAAGGTTGACCAGGATATTTGAAGACATTTCCGATAGTGGAAGAAGTCTTAATGGATTAACGATAAAATGCAAGTATTAGGGAAAAACGAATGAAATGAACAAAAATCAGCGATAAACAGGTCAGCAAAGAAACATATTATTAGTAAGAAAATATGAATATTTACATTATGGTTGGATGCCAATTCATGATCACGCGAATAAATCGGAGACCCAGTGATTCGCGAACTTAAAGTCACGCGGAAATAATGTGATTTACAGTATACGAAAACATAGACGATTGTTAGAACAAAACATGTGAAACCATATCAACAGACACAGTGAAGCAGCCATGTGCTGTGATTATATTTTGTGTTAAAATTGGTAAAATCTTCAACAAACCTGTACAAATCATTGGACTCCCGCTTTGTCTTACAGCACAGAAAAAGAAAATGACAGGTCATCAGCCCTACCAATGCCAAGGCAAGCAGGCTTTGTGGATGCCGACAGATATTTTATGCCATTTGAGTTGGCATGCCAGTCTAAGTCGCCTAAGATTGTAAACATAACACTGGACTGTCTGCAGGTGAGTGGAGTATACAAACAGTTTGCAGTTTTCCAAATAATCAACTTGGTCGACAATTGCACCGTTTTTGCTGTCAATTGACTGATCGATCATGTTTCCCCGATTTTTATAGTTCAAAATAAATAACAAGAACGTTTAATTCATTATGACAATGATATACAATACACACCAATTTAATGTGATCAATCATTTTTTACAAGCAATTTATACTGAATAGTTTGTAAGATAAAAACAGTCAAAATGATTACTAGCTAATTACCACAGTCTTCAATGCAATACATTTCACCCATCATTTATGTCGGTAGAAAATTAACCTACATGTACATTTACAGAAATTGATAGCATATGGTCACATGACTTTTCATGTTGCATGTTCGCTGTGAATATATCATTTTAGAATTCGATAGCATATGGTCACCAGTGATTGCCATATAACAAATCAAGTGATATTTACACTGTGAATACATAATTGCAGAAATTGATAGCATATGGTCACATGACTGGCAACACACCTGACACGACACCCGGAAAGAGACTGATAGATCGAATAGTGGAAACAGTATGTGGCTGTTTCCAGGGTCCACAGACAGACGAGGGGGTACAGCTACAGATCATAAAGGTACAACACCGAGCCAAATAAAAACTAGGATTACGATATTACTATCCTTGTATACCATTTAAAGATATCCTTGTTATACACATGTGCTGGAAATTATGATAGAAACTATGATAATGATAGATAACATTATTCTTGTATAACAGGTATGGATATTTGCGTTTTACTGGAAATTCGTATTTCTTGCATACCGGACATTAAAGTGATCCCCTTTTTACATGGGTGTTGGAAAGCTGGATCTTAACACATGGGTGAAGATAAAAGACAGTTGCAGACGGCATTATGTAAATAACATGAAAAAGCGTAGACTGCTCCACAGCGTTTAAATATAAACGACAGTAGAACATTGCCATTATCGAGTATTTTAGCCCCACAGCGATTGGGCGGTGTAGATTTCCACATTATGAGTTTGTAAAACAGGACATTGCGCAGTGAAGCAGTCTATGCAAAACGTTAGTACTTAGTTGGCGACGTCAGCGCGCAGAATATAAATTGTAATAAAGAAAAAGAATCAATCATGGGGTATCCACTTCAGATAGGGAAATTCCAACACTCGGTATAACTGTTTTAATCGGAACCGAGGCTCTAAAACATACCTTGTGTTCGAATTGCCTATCTTCACCGGATACCCATAAAGGATTCTTATAATCTTACACATGGGGGTTGATAAAAATTATGTGGATAAATAAGGACATTGATAATGGCAGCTGTTGCATGCTGTCTTTGTGTACATAAACTCACAATGGTCCGTGTAACTATTTCGGCAGAGCCTTGGTTCCTATCAAAACTGTTGTAATTTGTGTTGGAATTCACTAACTACCCACGATACCCATGAAAGATCCCAATGCTGATACAAGCCACTGTCCATATTGAGCAGACCTAAGATCACTCATTGGGTACACGTAGTAGTCCTGTATATTTGATTTTAAATGCATGTATATCCCATGTAAACTAAACCAGTATGCTTGATATATCTATTCATGTCAGTTTATTATGTGATATCTTAATATAAGTACATTGCTTAAAATTAAACACTGTATTACAAAATTGATTTGGCAGAGTTTCTTGTTGGTATATTACTGTTTACATTATATTCAGGCCCTGCTGACCATAGTCACGTCCAACACCTGTGAGATACACGAGGGTACGGTATTGCACACAGTGAGGACGTGTTACAATATCTACCTGGCGAGTAAAAATCTCATCAACCAGACTACAGCGAAGGCCACACTCACACAAATGTTAAATGTGATATTTGCAAGAATGGAGTCCCAGGCTGTAAGTCTACATTTCGTATCTGCTTTTTATGACTGAAATATAGCGATCTCTTTGTCATTCATATGAGTCAAACTTAAAAATATTCATTTAATAGATTCATTTTAGCACATGTCACAATTTGTTTGATTTTATCCCTGAAACAAGCACTAACTAGCCGTATAAATGTTTTGAGCTATACAAGAATGCACCTCGTATTCTATTTTTGAACATTGTATGATATCATCCAAGGATTTAACACTTGGTAATATAACAATATATGAAATTACATTATAAAATGGCATGTACAAGCCACAGCCTTTGATAAAAACAGCAAAAGGCTGATATTAATTTGACAAAATTAATATGATGCATCTAGTGTTACTGTCAACATGCAAGTAAAACAGCTGTGTTTATAAACAGGTAAATGAACAGGCAGAGCGTGACCGTTCTGACAGTAAGCTGTCAAGAAGTTCAGAGGGAGAGACACCCAACACTCCAGAGGTATCTACATAAACAAACTTATCTTATACATCATCTAATATAAACAGGTAAATGAGCAGGCACAGCATGACAGTAAGCTGTCAAGAAGTACAGAGGGAGAGACACCTAACACTCACTCTATGGCAACAAAATAGTTTTAAAAAACGTCAGTCCGTCCGGAAACTGGATCCTGCGATAACTTAAAAAGTGTAAAAGATATTTTCGCAAAGCTTTTTACATATGGTAGAGGGGCATAAGGAGACGATGCGCGTTATTTAATTTTGTTGATATGTCCAAAATTGTGGTTGCTATGGCAACAAATTAGTAAATTGTCTAATTATTTGTCTAAATCATAGCCTTTTGTTTGGTCTGGTCCAACAAAAAACATTTACTGTCAAACATCTGACTGGTAGGGGACATCATGTATTGTCTTGCAATACTGGAGTATTGTCTTGCAATACTGGAGTATCTTGTTTTTTTCATTGTAAATACAAGATTGCAGTGGTTGGACATGCAGGTTTTCTTCACATTTCAAAAAATGCATGCCAAAAAAAGAACTTTGTATTAGATATTTAGTTTTTTATAATTTTATTAAAATAAACATAAGGTACCCTCGATAGCAAACAGTTGTAAGGACTTTAAATTTTGCATTTATGAAATATAATTAAAAGTATAACCATAACTTACTGGGTTTGATACCCTGTCTCACCAGTCCTTGTATGAGACTTTTAGTAGAGGTGCCTATCTCAATATGACGTCTGTGAAAGAGACTTACTGCTAGGCTAGCGCCAAATCTGGCTAAAGCCCTAAAAATTCCTTTAGCCAGATTAGAATGTCAAAACTTTTGCCGAGATATTTTGAAACATTAATTGAAGGTGCTAAAACCTCGCATTTGCGTACACATCAAAAGTAAGTTAAAAGCGTATGCTTTAATATTAACCTATAGGATATCAATATTCCATATCATGTGCATGCTGCATTCTGCTTTAGTGCTTATAATTAAAAGTTGAGTTGCACAATATTCAGAACTTTTAAAAAATTGTATTTATTTTAATGTAATTTTTGTCTTGCCCACAATAGTTGGTAGCGAGACATGTATAGTAGGCACTTTTCCAGAGGCAGCGGACGCATTTTAAATCAACTATATCTCAACAACAGCTGCTCAAATTTTTCTGAAACTTTGTCAGATGCTTTTTTGGGTCAAGGGAAATCAAGTAATGACAAAATTACCAAGGTCAAGGTCATATTTTGCATTAATTTCCCAAAACTTAACCTTGGTTAGATAACCTTGGTTAGGTAAGTTAACCTCAGTTAATTGTATGTGATTGCCTAATTGCCTTGGTCATATGTATTGTTGGCATTGGTGGACATCACTGAACGACAAGTTACCAAGGTCAAGGTCATATGTTGCTTATTTTCCCCAAACTTAACCTTGGTTATAGGTAACATAACCTTGGTTATAAAGGTAACTTAACCTCAGTTAACTTTATGTGATTGCCTCACTTTATGTCTTTGATACTTGGTCATGTGTATTGTTGGCATTGGTGGACATAGCTGAATGACAAAAAAATACCAAGATCAAGGTCATAGTTTGGCATAAGTGTACATCACTGAACGCCAAAAATTATCAAGGTCAAGGTAATATTTTGCATTATTTTCCCCAAACTTAACTTTGGTTAATTTCTTTGTTTGATACTTGGTCGTATGTTTGTTGGTATTAGAGTACATCACTGAACGCCAAAAATTATCAAGGTCTAGGTAATATTTTGCATTATTTTCCCAAAACTTAACTTTGGTTAGGTAAGTAAACTTCAGTTAAATGTATGTGATTGCCTCATTTTTTTTGTTTGATACTGGGTCATATGTATTGTTGGCATTGCTGGATATCGCTGAATGACAAAAAATACCAAGGTCAAGGTCATATTTTGCTATTTGTTACTTTCCCTAAACATCACTTTGGATAGGTAAGTTAACATAACTTTTTGTGATAACTTCATTCCATTTATCTTCTCCTACTTTTCATATTTCATCGACTTTGTTGTTTTTACATATTTCTAACATTTCTTATACGGTTTTCCGAAGTGGTCGAGACACCCTCAGACTGAGGTCTTGTTAAAAATTGTCAAGACAGAAATTTTAAAAAGGATGGAATGAATGCATGTTGGAGTCTGTGACTTAGTCTCTGGCTATTTCCTTTAACATCTCTGGCTATTTCCTTTAACAGGGTTTCCAAAGAAGCTAGAAAGATCGCATTGCACTGTGAGACAAAATTCAGAAATGCTAAATACACATATCATGCATAGAATAAATAATAATAAATAATAAAAGAACATTCTTAAATTGTACCAATATTTTGAGTGATCGCACCATTTGTATTGACTATTGTTTCATGTTGATTGAACAATCAAAGATAAAATTGTCACAATTTACAGACAGCCGATCAAACACGTTCACACTTGCCATTGTTCCAGTTTATGCTACTGTGTGTACTAATTAGTGGGCACTCCACAGTTACCAGTGATCGTAAAGTTCAAAAAAGACCGTTGGCATTTAAACAGCATCTCTGGCTTATTAATCTTAAACAAACATTGTCACACTTTCTGTTTTGATCAGCCATTTTGGCCGTAAGTGTGCGCCACGTTATTTGATATTTTACCTGGCTTGATAACGCAATTAAATATATGGATAATATTGAGCGTGGGGACACAGACTAGTTGATTGACAGCGAGAGACGGAACAATGGGTGGCGTCTATCGCACACACGACAATTTACAGCGGTTTTCAATAAACACTGTGATAATTAGGTATCGGTCCAAATGGATTGTCGCTAATTAGCTAACAACACCCAGCGGGATATTGGCTTATAAACAGTCAAAGACTTTGTATTAGAATTCGGGATTTTCCAAGATTTCTTAGACAAAATCGGTCAGAAATTTCGATTAGCCAGACCGCCGATGTCTAACGAATTTGCTATGTATTTCTTACGATTTTCATTCCCCAGTTCGGGTTACTTTTTGCCTATGGCGATTTGGCGAATTGTTAATGCGAGCCTAGATTACTGTAAACTGTAAATGTTTGTATGTCCCGATATTTAAAAACTTTTTGTTACAGGTGCAACGATCTGTTTGTGATGGGGTGGAGGGGGACAATTTGAGTGAACAAAACCAGTCTGTTGTCTCCGAGGATGACAGTAACACTGAGAACCCGTCTAATATTACCATCACAGGTATGAAGCTTACTGTTTATGGTGTATAACAGAAAGTTGAATACAGTTTTAAAATGAAATCTAATTATATATATTTGGATGAATAAAATAGAGACATCCACTTCATAGTTTTAAGAAGAAAGAAAAGAAAATACCAGAAGTTTGGATGTGTTGTCGTTGCAAAGATGTTTTCACTTTTTAATTGTTTGCTCTGTTTATCCTGCAGAAGGAGAAGAATCTCCTGAAGACATAGCCCGGATCATATTGGTTGAAATTGTAGACCATATCACTGCAGGTGAGCTTCAATTTCCTGTCTCTTCATGTTTCCAATAACACAGTACTTGATTTTCGGCGGCTGGTATTTGGTTACTTTCGTAGTTTTGTAAAAAAAAAAAAGAATAAAAAAAAGAAAGAATGACGACATTGCTTATTCATCCTCAATCCTTTTCCTTTTTTTCCATATTTTTTCTTCATTAGAACAAATTTGTTTGTGGTAATGGTTAGTAAGAGCTGAACATCAAAGGCTGTTCTCTGATACGTCTTTGCAGATTATAATTATACTGCCTCCAATTGATAGTAACACACATCACTTCCTCTCCATTTTTAGCTCTACTGGCCAAGGGCCAGCAGAGCTTATGGGATGGTGTGTTGTCCGTCTTCCGTCGTCTGTCGTCCGTCGTCCGTCCGTCGTCCGTCGTCCGTTAACTTTTCTTCAAACGACTTCTCCTCAGAAACCGCTTGGCTAATTTTGACCCAACTTCACATGGATGATCCTTAGATGAATGCTTTTTAGATTTGTTAAAATTAGGTCAGCGCTACATCCAAGATGGCTGCCATTACCATATATGGTCGAAACCTTAAAAAATCTTCTTCTCCAGAACCTCTGGACAGATTTCAACAGTTTTTCTTTAAAAATGATCGCCAACGCCTAGACTATCAAGTTTGTTCAAATAAAGTCCCCGGGGTCAAAAATGGCCGTGCCCCGGGGGTCCAAAGTTTGTATATTGAGATTTTGCATGTTTTTCATATAGACATATAGGAAGAAACTTTAAAAAATCTTCTTCTCTGAAACCACAAGGCACTGAGCTCTCATGTATTACATGTAGCATCAGCTTATGGTCCTCTACTAAGTTTATTCAAATGGTGACCCTGGGGTCAAATTTGTCCCCGCCCCGGGGGTCACAGTTTTACATAGACTTATATAGGATTTTTTTTTAAAAAATCTTCTTCTCAGAAACTACAACAGCTAGAGGTTTGATATTTTGCATTTACTATAAGCTTATGGTCCTTTAGCAAGTTTGTTCAAATGGTGACCTTAGGGTCACATTTGGCCCCGCCCCAAGGGTCACATGTTTTACATAGACATGTATAGGGAATTCTTCAAACGACTTCTCGTCAGAAACCGCTTGGCTAATTTTAATCAAACTTCAAATGGATGATCCTTAGATGAATGCTTTTTAGATTTGTTAAAATTCGGTCAGCGCTACATCCAAGATGGCTGCCATTACCATATATGGTCGAAACCTTAAAAAATCTTCTTCTCCAGAACCGCTTGACAGATTTCAACAGTTTTTCTTTTAAAATGATCGTCAACGCCTAGACTATCAAATTTGTTCAAATAAAGTCCCCGGGGTCAAAAATGGCCGTGCCTCGGGGGTCCAAAGTTTGTATATTGAGGTTTTGCATGTTTTTCATATAGACATATAGGAAAAAAGTTTAAAAAATCTTCTTCTCTGAAACCACAAGGCACAGAGCTCTCATGTATTACATGTAGCATCAGCTTATGGTCCTCTACTAAGTTTGTTTAAATGGTGACCCTGGGGTCAAATTTGTCCCTGCTCCGAGGGTCAAAGTTTTACATAGACTTATATAGGATTTTTTTTTAAAAAATCTTCTCGGAAACTACAAGAGCCAGAGGTTTGATATTTTACAATTATTATAAGCTTATGGTCCTTTACCAAGTTTGTTCAAATGGTGACCCTGGGGTCACATTTGGGCATGCCCCAAGGGTCACATGTTTTACATAGACATGTATAGGGAAAAACTTAAAAAATCTTCTTCTCCGAAACTGCAAGAGCCAGAGGTTTAATATTTTGCTGTTGCTATAAGCTGATGGTCCTTTACCAATTTTGTTCAAATGCTGACCCTAGGGTCACATCTGGCCCCGCCCCGGGGGTCACAGTTTTACATCAATGCTTGTTTTAAAATTTTTAATTTCTTTATTTTTTATTTTTTTATTTGATTTTTTTTTGATTTTTTTTTTTTTTGATTTTTTTTTTTTTTAAACTTTTTTTTATTTTTTTTTATTTTTTTTTTTATATATTTTTTTTTTTTTTTTTTTTTAAATTTTATTTATTTTTTATATTTTTTTTTTATTTTTTTTTTGATTTTTTTTTTTATTATCTCTACTGGCCAACTTGGAAAACCAGCCAGATCGGACCAGTAATGACAGAGTTACTGCTCTTGATATAGTTAAAAATGCTATATTTTGCCTCTTTAAGACGATAGTCACTCGCTTCATTGATGTCATAAGAGCCATATTAGCCAGTAGAGCGTCCACAGGCCCTCTTGGGCCTCTTGTTATGAGATGTCAACATGTCTTTTATTATACCCTTGCTTTCACAAAGTTCTAGTTAGATTTTCTGACCTACTTGCTTTAGATAGTAAGTTTACTATTTATTACATTTCTATTGATGAAAGACTAAAGTTTCTCATAGAAAGAAATTTCATATTCACACTTAATCATAATTTACTCTGGAACAGTTTTTAATGCTGAAAGAAATTAACTACTGATCTAAAATGGATTCAAAATATAATAAACGGGTGGAGTTTATCAGGAATACGTCAAAATCACAACCCCATCTCATGAAAGAATTGTTGATAATCAGAGCCATCTTTGAAATAATCTCTATATTCAGTGAGGACCAGTTCTTGACTCTCTAATAATTATATATCATGCACAGAGGTTATCGCTAAACATTTGTTTCTACTATGGTTACTAGTGCATTAATAAACATGTTACTTTCATTTGGTATGGTTTATTTTATTTTTCCTTTCTTAAATCTGCATGCTGGTGTATGGGTTTTCTTCTTCGCTATATTGTATAGAATCTGAGGGTAAAGATCCAGAGAATAAAGGTACTGTAGAGACAGTGATGGTGAATGGTGATGATGTATCCCCCGCCCCTCCCACCCTGGACACACCGGGGGACAGGACAGATGTGAGCGAGGGTGGAGACACACCTGGGGACAAAACAGATGTGAGCGAGGGTGGGGACCCGCCAAGTAAACCCAGCAGTGTGAAATCTGGAAGTACACATGGTAAAACAGTGGTGTAGATTGTAGAAACGCTGACGTTATTGTGTCAATGAAACCTATGCATGTTGTCATGGTTATGATAGTTACATAATTATGTGCTACCAATAAATTCTGCCTAATTAACATAACTAGAATTATTTATTTATTGCAAAATGTTTATATCATTACCAAGCATTTTATTATCAAAAACCGTTGCAACTTTGAAAGAGAATGTTATCCTTCAGCATTTTATAAAAGTCACATATAATTATTCATTTATATGTTGACGGTAACATGGAACTAAAATTAAATCAATATTTAATCATTTACATCAAGAACATTGTTGGAAATAATATTTCTCTCATCATATAAATTCATAATTATTATCCATTTGGGAAGGGCATTTACAAATGTAAAACTTTTTACCCAACCCTTTTGCCTTATTATATTGCCCAAACGCTTTTAGAATTTCTAATAGAGTTATGATGCTGCTGATCAAATTCATATGTTAATTTAGATTGTTGCTATAAGTCAGTTGACTGTACATACCAGGTTTGTGTGAGGTACTTTAGATTGTTGCTGTAAATCACTTGACTGTACATATCAGGTTTAAATCGGTTGGTTGATGAGGTAGATGACCATACTGATGGTGGAGAGGTTGGACATGGTGCCTTCAGCCACATACTGCAGAAAGATGCCTTCCTTGTGTTCAGGAGTCTCTGTAAACTCTCCATGAAACCACTGGCTGAGGGTCCTCCAGATCCTAAGTAAGTAAACTGTCCATGAAACCACTGGCCAAGGAACCGCCAGGTCCCAAGTAAGTAAACTCTCCATAGATCCTAAGTAAGTAAACTCTCCATGAAACCACTAGCGGTAGGACCGCCAGATCCCAAGTAAGTAAAATGTCCATAAACCACTGGTAGAGGGACCGCCAGATCCCAAGTAAGTAAACTGTCCATGAAACCACTGGCATAGCGACCGCGGGACCGCCAGATCCCAAGTAAGTAAACTATCCATGAAACCACTGGCAGAGGGACCGCCAGATCCCAAGTAGGTAAACCGTTCATGAAACCACTGGCTGAGTTTACCAGATCCCGAGTATGTTAACTCTCCATGAAACCACTGGCGGAGGAACCGCCAGATCCCAAGTAAGTAAACTGTCCATGAAACGACTGGCTGAGGGACCGCCAGATTCCAAGGAAGTAAACTGTCCATGAAACCACTGGCTGAGGGACTGGTAGATCCAAAGTAAGTAAACTGTCCATGAAACCACTGGCCAAAGGACCACCAGATCCCAGGTAAGTAAAATGTCCATAAACCACTGGCATAGGGACCGCCAGATCCCAAGTAAGTAAACCGTCCATGAAACCACTGGCATAGGGACTGCCAGATCCCAAGTAAGTAAACCGTCCATGAAACCACTGGCAGAGGGACCACCCGATCCCAATTAAGTACACTGTCCATGAAACCACTGGCAGAGGGGCCACTAGATCCCAAGTAAGTAAACTATCCATGGCAGAGAGGCCACCAGATCCCAAGTAAGTAAACTGTCCATGAAACCACTGGAAGAGTTACCACCAGATCCCAAGTAAGTAAACTGTCTATGAAACCAATTGCGGAAGTGCCACCAGATCCCAAGTAAGTAAATATAAATGTATGTAATTAATGCATCATGTGTTTTAGACATAATAGCAATGGTATAAAAAATGTTGAAGGTAAAAGATAAGCGCATTAAACAAATGTTTTTGTCTTTGACTACTTAATTTATGTTATACATATTCCACTTGCAGGTCCCATGAACTTCGATCCAAGATTCTCTCCCTGGAGCTTCTGTTGTCAATTCTACAAAATGCAGGACCCGTGTTCCAGACCAACGAGATGTTCATCAACGCCATCAAGCAGTACCTGTGTGTGGCCTTGTCCAAGAACGGGGTCAGCTCCGTCATCATCGTGTTTGAACTCTCACTCGCAATCTTCCTCACCTTACTGGCCAACTTCAAACAACATTTGAAAATGCAGATAGAGGTATACACAGCTATTTGTATGACACATAGAGGATATTTGTTTGTTTGGAGTGAATATAGGATTTATTTTCATCGAGAAGTGAGAAAACTTATATTTTCAAGAGTGTTTTAGCACGAGTGAAAATATGCAAGTTTCCTCACTTTGAGGTGAAAATAAATCCTATATTCACGACAAACCAAAAATATTCTATTTATTATAGACTCACAACTTTGAAACTTATGCAGAAAAAACATAATGGGCCAAAACACATTACGTCAACAGCAGCAACATTACGTCATTTTCGGTATTATCATGTGAAATATAATCAATGAAAATATAAGGTTTTATTTTAATCATGAAATCCACTATTTCACTGGAAAGTATATTAGAAAATTCTATTTAATGTAATTAGAAATAAAAACATTCAGATTGAAGATTGTTTTAATGAGTTGTGTTTTTATTTGTTTCCAAATATACATTTGTAACTATGTTTATATTTATAAATGTTTAAAGAATGTAAAATAAAATACATATGTTTGAATCAAAAGAATCATTGCTTTTTATGCAAAATAAAAATCATATACTGTCATTGGAATAATAACATAATAGACAGAATACAAAGAGCTAGAAGCCAATTTTGCTTAATATAAAAGTCAAATAGGAGTTTTAAAGTAATGGTGATTTAATTTGCAATCAAAATACTAAATATGCATTGTTTCAACTTCAGGTATTCTTTAAGGAGATATTTCTGTACATCCTGGAAACTCCGAGCAGTTCCTTCGATCATAAATGGATGGTTATACAGGCCCTCACCAGGATCTGTGCTGGTAATTATCACCCGCTATATTACTGCTTGTGAACAATTTACATTCATACAATCATTGTCTGTATCGTAATACTGTAAGTGTAAACTAACAGTCAGTTCCCTTGACCTAGTCGTCTGCTGACCTTGACCTGTGATGAACTGTTTAACAGGCTGTAAAGCCTGCTTGTGCTGCACATCAACCATTGTATACATCAAACATCATCATTATGTAAGTAGACTGCATGTAGGGATAATAGGATAACATTTTTTGAGGCATAAGATATATGTATTAACCCGCTACATATATATAATGGACTGTTCTTTCTATGAATTCAGACCATTCTATTTATGTGACAAAGGGGTGTTTTGGGGAAAATGACTGGTCAGCAGCTGGACATTGTAAATCCTGATCAGCCTGCGAGTTAAGGTTTATAAACAAAAAGTGTTGTCTTTGTTATTATATTTTACCTAACTGGCACCAATGGGTTTTTGCGGTGTGTCCTTGCGCGCAAGTTTTTCCTTAGCCTCATACGTCAGATGGGGAGGTAAACCTGTCATTCCATGAACAACAGAAATCATTGGATAGTAAGAGTAGGGCAGGGTTCCGGATTCTTATGTATCCTCATTCTGGGGCGGTTCAAAATAACCTATAATTTGTTGGTGTGCCATTAAGCAACAATTCAATTATATTGTTGTTATATATGCCTTCACTAGACAGGTTTGCACGTTTTGCATCATATATGTGTAGATGCAGGAAACCTGTGACATTGCGCACTTGATATTCTGCACAGGTGTGATTTAATCCCATTATTAGGCCTTGTCATATTGAGATTACAATATATTGTGTTGTATTTTGTACATTGAAACGATGGTGGATCAGAATGTGTGGTAGGATTAATGTTTGGGGACTGCAACAAACTCCTGTAATAATCTTCTGTTTCTTGTATTTCAGATGCACAGTGTGTGGTGGATATCTATGTAAACTATGACTGTGATTTATCACTCGCCAACATATTTGAACGACTTGTCAGTGATCTCTCAAAAATAGCTCAAGGGAGACAATCTCTGGCACTAGGTAAGGGAGGTTATTAGATTAAAATCATATAGGGTTACTAACAGTGACTGCTACTATTATTGGTAAATTCTAAATCTTGTTTCTTTAGAATTTGACTCTAACAGTCAGTTTTAACTTCTTTATCACTATAATGTATTGATAGAATCATATGAAAACAAATTTGAGAGTTGCTAACTTGCTGGTTTAACTCTTTAACTAATTGGCAGTATATGATGTTCACCAATTTGAACATGTCTGTTTCAGGAGCCACACCCACCCAGGAACAAAGTATGAGATTAAAGGGTCTGGAATGTCTGGTGTCTATACTGAAGTGTATGGTAGAGTGGAGTAAAGACTTGTATGTCAATCCACACTCCCAGTCAAATCTAGGTAAGACTTGTATGTCAATCCACACTCACAGTCAAATCTAGGTCAGACTTGTATGTCAATCCACACTCCCAGTCAAATCTAGGTAAGTTACGTTGCCTTTTATTCTAGGATGAAAGTAAGACATTAAGAAGTTTGGAGTCGTCATGATTTTCTTTACGTTGGTTGATTGGTATTCAACTTTGTAGAATTTCTAAAAGTTCCAATTTAGAGAAAGTACATTCATGTATAGCCAAAAACTCAAATTGCCAGACAGGTTTACCACAAGTTTTTTCACTTGAAATAGCATATAGATAAAATCATGCCCCTGTTTAACCCTTAGCTTGCTGCTAAGGGTGACTACAATAGCCTTTGCATCCATTGTAAACCCATATCAGCCTGCGAGTAACTTGCAGCCTGATCAGGATTTACAATGTCTGGCTGCTCATCCGTCATTTCTCCGGAAAAATCCTTTGTAACATAAATGGACTGGTCTAAATTTAAAGAACAGTCCATTATACATTCATAGTGGGCTAAGGGTTAATACCCATTTCTTCTGGAGTGAGAAGCTGGAGACTTCCTGTGAACTCTGACAAATTAATATCCTACTGAGGTTTATTTTAATGAATATTGTATTTGGTTTAAATTCACCATCATGTCTATACTGAAAGTATCTTACCGGTATGTCATGTCACAGTTGATGTTTATAATGACATTTACCCTGATTGTTTGCCCAAAATGGTATCCCTGACTATTCATAGCACAATATTGCTCCATTCATTAACATTTTCAGATTTTTTTATATTTTTCTTGAAAGATAAATCATTTACCTACACTACACCATCATGCCATTTTTTTGCCTTAATTTAAAAAAAAAATACAAATTGGCAGTCAAAAATGATTTGTTGTACATGGCTCAATCTTTAAGTATATATTTTGGATCTGCATTCTGTAGGACCAGATAACAAGCCATCGTCTGACTCAGATGGGGATTCTGGTAAGGGAACACTGAACAGTTACGACAGCACAAACTCCCTGGAGTCCAACAGCAGCTCGGTGGTGGTGACCAGTGTTCTACAGGACACGCCAGAACAGTACGAGGTGCAGAAACAACAGAAGGAGATTATGGAACATGGAATAGATCTGTAAGTCATGTGTCACGTTGATGGAGATTTCTTCGTCACGTTTCACATTGATGGTCAGTCGAACTTTCAATCTTACTAAAATTAGACCCTTTATCATGCTACGATACTCTGCAATACTAAGGATGTGACAACACTGCATTGGAGGTCACGTTCGATTGACCTTATGATTAGCCAGTTAGATTTCAGCCTACAAAATCGCTCGGTTTCAGTCAAACGCTGTGGAGCAGTCAACACTCGGTATTGAAAGAGACCATGTCCGTAACTTTTAGCTTATAAAACACAAAATAATTGCGTTGACTAACATAACACACCAACCATTATTGAATATTTACTGAAAAAAAGACAAGAGTGTTTGACGGAATTCAATAAAAAGATATACCGATTCGTGGGGTTGAACCCACAATAAAATAACACTCGCGGGTTATAATAATAGAATGTCGCAACTAAGAAAACCTAATGTCGCAAAAATCTCGGTAGAATATATATTTTTCAGATACTTTTCCGAATGTTGATTTTCTTCTTATTCTTGATGTAAAACAGACTTTCATTATGATTTGACAGTATTCATATATTTCATGTTAAATGAATTGTTCATGTACTGAGCAAACATCCATTTTACAAAAACATAATGATTATGAATGCCCATTATGATAAATTTGTCATTCACTAACAGCATTTAAGCTCGTATAAATATCGAAAATCTGAGAATAAATTTTTGTATTTACATTTTTTTCCCATTGTTACAATAATGTTTAATAAGGGCAAGAAAGATAAATATCGTCAGTGTATTTTCTGACCGCCAAATAGCCATTTTCTATTGAGTTTCATTCGTTGCGTGCACAGTCTGCTCTGCCTACTTGAAAAGTGAAGTTCATTCGAAATTAGACGCTCTTTTGTTTTCTCAGCAGAATGTATCATGTGAATGTAAATATTAAATACAGGTATTGCCATATTATGTGTTGCCATAGTATGTGTTTATGATACTACTGGTATTGCCATATTATGTGTTTATGATACTAACCCACTGTTACAGGTTTAACAAGAAGCCGAAGAAAGGTTTACAGTATTTACAAGACCAGGGAATGTTGGGCACATCACAGGACGATATCGCAGAGTTCTTCCACAATGATGACAGACTGGACAAGGTGATTATAATTATAATATACTTGACAGAAATGCACACATATAAACTAATATTTACTGGTTCATATTCTACATACAGTGAAACTTGCTCATGCGACCACGTGCATTTAGTGACCAGTTACCTTATTCGACCACTTCTGAGTGTGCCTGATAGTTTTCCTTCTATATTTAAGTACATTAAGTGACTTTTGCCCAACGTGACCAATGACCATCTGTTGTCACACCAAATGTCAATAATTTTGATCATTAAGCAACCGCTAATTAAATTGTAAATTATCGGCTTTTTGTGTCCAAATTTGATAATCAAACAACAATTTTTGATGCAAGACTAACTCGCAGGCTGATCAGCGTTGACAATGTCTGGCTGCTGATCAGTCATTTTCCTTTGTCACATAAATGGAATGGTCTTAATTCAAAGAAATAGTCCATTATATATATGTAGCAAGTTAAGGGTTAAAACGTAAATAATTTAAAGTGCTGTAAGATCCAGCTTTTGTTTGCTATGTGACTTTTGTTTATATGTGCAATTATTATTTTTTTAGACCTGCGTTGGTGATTTCTTGGGAGAAAATGAAAAGTAAGTTATAGAATTGTTTCATAATGTTAATGGAAAAAAATTAGTTGTTGGCCCTAGAAATGAAAAAAAAATATCATAGGTTTAAATTGAAGATCTAAACAGCGAGTATTCTATAATGCTCTTTTGTTGTCGGTCTACTCTCTTTCATTAATTAGTTAGAACGTAATACTTCATTATGCCCTTTGTGATTTAGTGACATTATGAATATTTATTGCTGTTAAAGAGATGACACCTTATTCCTTAAACACTGACATGATTGCAGATTTAACAGAGAAGTTATGTATGCCTACGTGGATCAGTTAAACTTTGCAGAGATGGACTTCGTGTCAGCCTTGCGGAGATTTCTCGAGGGTTTCAGATTACCAGGCGAGGCACAGAAGATCGACAGATTGATGGAAAAGTTTGCCTCCAGATTCTGTGAATGTAACTCGAAGTAAGAAATTTACTGTTCTGTTTCTGTGGTAGACTGACACTGAAACTCATTGCTTTATGTTTGTTACGGCAGGGTTAAATAATTATGTAAACCCTTCAAACTGAATTATAGGAAATGTTACCATGGCTTTTAAGCAGCGCTATATTGATGGACCGCCACTACACTTATACTGTCAGATCTAATTATACCCGCCGCTATAGAGGAATCACGTTGTCCGTAACGTCCTGTCCCGTCCTGTCACGTTTCGTAATACAGTCGCGTCACGTCCCGTTGCGTCACATTTTGTCCCGTCGCATCCCATAACACATATTCATTACTTGCATTCTTCAAATAAACGGGTTGTTCCCAATCATATACACATTACAACTGATGACCTTATGTCCCTCTATGTCACCCATTGTTGATTGCCTAATTTATTACAGAAGTATGGCCCTTTGTTTGACATAAAAATTTAAGCGGGGATATTCATCACCTTCAGTGATAGTTCTAGTTTTACAATATTGTCTTGGTCTATTAAAACAATTTATAATTCCCATGTTGTGGTTTTATATGAAAATAACCTATCTGTCGGCATAAATTTGAGATTAAACATTTCCGTATTTTGGGTGCTGCTCCTGAAACTTCAACCATTGTGAAGGTGTATATATAAATATAAGTAATTGGACATCATGAAGTAGCCATGTATAATATTGTTTGATTGGGCATCCAATTCATGCTCAGTGATCAAGTTGTCAGAGTTAAATCTCTACTTTTATTTTCACTTCACAATCTTTAATCGATCACCATTATACCAATTTCTGTTCCAGTAGCGAGATATTTGCGTGTGCAGACGCCGCCTACGTTTTAGCATACTCTGTGATAATGTTAACAACAGATCTTCATAGTTCCCAGGTATTTCATCGATGTGTAAACCTCGTTTTCTGATTTTAGTTTTCATTTTGTTGTTATTTTTAGCATTTTGTTTTTCCAGAAATGGGATTTTCAATAGTGCGGATGCCGCATACGTTTTGGCATACTCAGTGATTATGTTGACAACCGATTTGCATAATCAACAGGTATTCTTGTAGTACAAAGACTGCTTATGCAAGTGGAACTAGCTATATGTATACAGATACTCAATCTTGCTGCTTTTAGGAGAATTGTCTGGAATTCACCAACCATTCTTCAAACTATTCTTAGACGAGTTCAAGTACACAAATTTCGTTCACAAATATTACCATGACCTTGAAAGATAAACAGTCGAATGAATTTGTTTTTTTATTAGTATTTATGCATAGCACTTGTTATGAACGCTTATTCTTTAAACTTATAGAAATATTTGTGATTCAGATTTGCATACTTGGGCTTAAGTCTGAGAATATTCTCAAGAATGGTTATGAATTCAAGGCCTGGTATATACTAACATGAAGTGCATTTGGGGGATACTTAAATATATGTTAAAGAACTACACAAGTCTTACATACGTTTGAACTGGGAATGTTTAATATGGTGTGCACAATTATGATGGGAATAACATTTGTACGAGAATGAATGGATACTAACCGCATTGATGTAACAAGCAGTATGTAAGCATCCAAAAAGCATGATAACATTTCCACTTTCTATTATAATTTGCCCAGACTTGTTCAGATCCTATTTTAAAGTGCACTTGTTTTACTGCTGCTGCATATTTCTATCGTCTTTGAGTGACCATCCATATCTTATATTTCTATCGTCTTTGAGTGACCATCCATATCTTATATTTCTATTACTTTCCTTCCGTAAAGACTAATGTAGGTTATGAGGTGATTTGGAAATATTGACAGCTTGGCACTTGTCAAATGGCAGCTGACAATGTACCATGCAAATTGCTTATTTCTACTTTATATTTCCTCTATTATGTCAAGCTATTTTAACTTATGAAATACAACTTTATAACATCAATTATTATTTCTTCCACCTTGTTTTAGAATGAATTATAACCAGATTTAAATCCTTCCCGCAACATCTTCAGAAATATACTTGGTCAAGTCTTATAAGCGAAGTTGTATATATTCAGTACTGTAGTGCTAGGTTTATATGGCTGGTAGTTTATGATATTGCTTGGGTTATGCTAGATTTTACTGATACTTGATGTATTCAGCATCATTTGAGGTTAACAGCATGCATTTGTAATTTTCAAGTGAATTACATTAAATGGTTTGGTTATACATGTAGTCAGTGCTCCAAGAATAGGATAGCCCGACGCCCGGGTCTAGTCCAGTATGAATCCGGGCTAGTCTCTCTTAAAAATGGTTGCCCGTCGGACTAATCTAAAAAATCTCAGGACAATGAAACTTCAAACTAAAATCCAACCAGAAATTGTGTTTTATTGCGTGTAATTTGAAGCCGTATTTGTTGAAAATCAAACAGTTCTCTCCCTTACCTCCCTTGATTAAAGTTCAATCAATTTGAAGCGCGCCTTTCATTCGTTAATAACATGATTTGAACCAATCGCATTACAGCTTTCATATTGACATTGAACGCAAATTCGTCACGTTGGACAGAAGAAGAAAGATCACTGGAATATTAACAGTTTGAACGGTGATTTCATTTTCATATTCTTATTTTTCAATGAATTGCTGTATAACCTTTTCTATTTTTAGTTCATTTAGTTAATTTTTAGCAAGTCTGTATCATAAAAACACTTAACAACGAACTCTTATTCACAAATGCAAGCTGCTAAATAACGCCGGGATTGCGCACCTGTTTTGGATGGTTTAATTTGCGTGAGCCGGTACTTTTCTGGAGGTGATTTGCGGCGCGATCCTAAAACTGTAAAATAAAATAATATTGTTTTTGTCATATGATGATGCAATGGATAAATAAAAGGAAAATATAACCTTATTGTTTGATTCTATTCACATGTGTATTATTAATTAATAAAACAAAGTAAAAAAGCGAAATATTCAATATCAACAAAAATTATTTACCGGCAACTATTCATTGGTAATAACAATTTTGGGGCAAGTTAAAAAAGATCTGGGCAAGTGACTTTTTAGTCGGGGCAAGGGGACTTTTGAAATCTACTTGCCCTGGGCTATTTCCCAATTTTAATTTTCTTGGAGCACTGGTAGTTCAATTTCGTAATAGTTTTTATCGCATTACTTGCGGTGTGAGAGGGTAATAAAAAGCCATGACATAAATATCATTTTATACTCTAGTGTAATAAATATGCAAATGAAGGTTGAATAATCAGAATTACTGTGCATCCAATTGTCTTGTCAAGTTCCATAACCAATTAATACTGGTTACGGGAAACGGACAAGGCCGTCTCAGACAGAAGCAACATACGATAAGCAGCTACCTGTACATTAATAAATGAACCTCACATAATATAATTTATTCAACTTTAATAAATTCAATATTAAACAGGCACACATGTCAGATCCTCTTTGATCTAAACAAGGATCAAAATAGGCATAAACATTAAAAGGGAGAAGTCACTTCTGCTCCCTCTAGAAAGTATAGGGAGACATATAAAGGAGAAGTAAGAGCATGTCTGACAGGGAAAAGCGCATTAAACAGTCGAAACAGATTATTCTTTAAATGACTTTTATACCAAAATTGGATGAAATATATATTATTGTCACTTAAATATAATATTATGATATCAGCATTACATTCTATTTAAATATGAAAAATTAACTTCCTTTAAATAAATGTTTTGTCTTTCTTATGTTAGATTTGTTGTCATATGTAATGTTAATGTATCCCAGAAGTTTAGATCTTGGTTTGTAATTATAAGTGGTCTGTTTTGGAAGGCTTAGCTGTAAATTCAGTGACATTTTTACATTTTTTTGTAAAAACATGTTCAAATACAAATTTTAATCACACATAATATAATTGAAATACTGTAAAAAAATGTTGAAATTGTATTAAAAGTAGAACTCTATGGAGTTAAACAGTTTTGTCTGTAAACTTCTCTATACAGCAAATTTTCATTTCATTTAATCTGTTGGCAAGTGATTTATCAAACCTTGATTGATATAATTACTTATAGATTTGCAAATTTTAATCCTTTGATTCTGTTAATCTTCCTGCAACATTTGTATTGCATCTTTGTCTCCATTATGCATTCCTGTCTATTGTTGTTCATCATCATTCCCGCATTTCAGTTTGGTATGACCAGCTGTAAGCTAAAGGGTTGTTAAACACCATTCATTCATTGCCGATAATTGGCAGATGTTTAATGCCATCCGAGACAATGCTATGTAGTGGCAGTCCATTGTGTTTGTAATGAAACTATGATCGACCAATACTTCACTTAAACAAAACTTATTGTAATTTATATCAAATACAAGTGTGACTTCGCCATTTGTCCTAAATGGGTACCAGAGACATACACAAAAAAAAGGCCAAATTCCAGGGCCGCTTAGATTTCACTCGAACATAGAAAGTATTGGAGAGAAAAAAAGCCTTGTATCTAGTGCACTTGTTTTCAGTTTCTTCTTTTATTCCATGCTGCGCTCATGATAGTGGAGGTGGCATATACATCACACCTTGTCTCATAAGGTCCATTTCTGTTTAACTGATAGTGCTATATTCTTTAAACTTTTTCTGCACTTTCTTCACACTTCATACACATATAAATCTGAATGAGTACATTCAATTTGAACCTAAAGCAGATCACCTTGACTGACTGTGACCTTCATCACAGATCACCTTGACGGACTGTGACCTTCATCACATATCACCTTGACTGACTGTGACCTTCATCACAGATCACCTTGACTGACTGTGACCTTCATCACAGATCACCTTGACTGACTGTGACCTTCATCACAGATCACCTTGACTGACTGACCTTCATCACAGATCACCTTGACTGACTGTGACCTTCATCACAGATCACCTTGACTGACTGTGACCTTCATCATTTTACACTACATTGATTCAGGTTAAGATTTTTTATTACATTTTAGTTTAAGTCATTCAAAGCCCTTCAACTCTTCAAACTAACATCCAGTTACATATGCTTGCTGTTAATAAAATCTACAATGCCTTCTTCAATGAAGCTGCTATTTTACTATCCAAAATGAAAAGTGAGGCATCTGTGTCGCATGGACACATTTTCTAGTTTCGTTCTTCTGTGTATAAACAGTTACGTAAATATTTTTAAAATAAAGATAAAGTGCTTTGGGGGGTATAGAATCACTTGGGTTAAATGTCTAATTTGAAAATAAAAGGAAAATGTTTATTTAATTTCCGATTTAGATTTACCCTTTTAGTTGTATGATAGCAAAATTTCTAAAACTGTTGTCCTGAAATTTTTATTTTTTAATAGGCATTTTTGCACCAATATTTACATAATTTCATTTTATCCTTAAAAGTGCCAAACTTCCAACAAGTTACCTTAATTGATGATTGCATTTTGACTTTTGTCTCTAACATTTGTTAAAACAGCAAATATTTATTTCTGAGTTTATTGTGACAGTATGAATTTTTCGTTTCAAAAACACACTTCATTCAGGTAGTATAGAATCATTTTTTCTGAGAGGTGTTTCACATAGTGATATATTTTGCATGGAAAAATGTCCCAAATAATTTCACCGTTGAATAAATGTATGCTTATATGATATATCTTCAAGCCTGGAAAGTTTTAAAATAATCTAAAATATATGAGGTGAGAAAATTGAATTTAAACAGGAAATGATTCTTTACTACCAATGATTCTATACACCCCAAAGCACTGTATGATGGATATCTTCAGAAAATATAGAAATTCAAATTATTGCAAAGTGATTACAACTGGTTAAATAACCGTTTACATCCAATTTAAAAATAATCATATGTAATTGCTTTATTTTAGATCAAAGAGAAAGACAAGATGTCCAAACCACAGTATATCAAAATGAACCGTGGAATCAATGATAGTAAAGACCTGCCAGAAGAATATCTGTCCTCCATCTACGATGCGATCGCCAACAATGAAATTAAAATGAAGGCAATCGGCACTCAGAAGTCTCAAACTTCAGCACGTAAGATGAGTTTGATGTTTTATTTAACCGAGAAAATCGATGCTCCACAATTTTATTTAAAAATGTTTTTAAAAAAAAGCAAAATCATATTTGAGCAATGTCATCTCTATTTTCAAATGCTCAATATGTATAATGCAAAAGTCCAGGTGATATTAAAGGTGTGACAAACAGTGTAGAATATTATAGGGTTCATCGAAGATGCAAGACATAGATATCACACTGCAGTGACGGAAGTGGCGGCGGCGATGTCAACTTCTACGTTAAAAGTTGTGTGTATTTTTTTTCAATTCTAAGATCTTCAGCATTGCTTATTCAGATTTATTCAAACTTTGCATATGTCTTCTTCAGTATCATCAAGGCCACTCTAAGTTCCATAACTCTGTACTGCATTTTAGCAAAGTTATTGCCCTTTTTTAACTTAGAATTCAGTAAGTCCGGTCCCAGATAGGCGAGACATATGAAACCATGAATGCTTGTGAAATAGTTCAACATATAATTCCAGGTGATGCAACAAGTGTCGGATAATAGTGTAGAATATTATACAGTATATCAAGTGTTGTTTGAATATGTTTAGATGATTCGTGAGAGTTTAAATTTTGTATACAGTATTGATATAGTGAAAAATATAATTGTATACAGTATTGATATAGTTGTACATATATAAAGTTTAATAACCAGTGTTTTTGAGATACGGGAAATATATCCCTCGGTAGAGAAATGGCCGGATATAAGAACGAGTGCGGAGCCTTTTTACACCAGTTTGCACGAGAACGCCAAGACGACGTTACGTCATACAAACAAAAACAAGTGGAACCCGCGTTCCCGCCACTGAGGGTAGAGGCCGAGCAATGTTCCGTACTGGGAAATATTTCCCACTGGGAGATATTTCCCAGTAGAGCAAACGAGTAGATATAGCTTTTCTATTCCCAGTATTTCCTATACAAATCACAGACAAATATGTAACATATAGAGGATCTTAAACGAGTTCCCATTTCGTATAAGATTTATGAAACGAGTTATGAATAATTTTAATTTTAACGAGCCTTTTGGCAAGTTAAAATTAAAAATAATTCATAATGAGTTTCATAAATCTTATATGGAGGGGGAACGAGTTTAAGATCCTTTTTATCACATAACATTGCAATCAAATTAGTAAAAATTAATTCGGACATAGAACCGCCACGACGTCGGACACACTTGAGCGCCAAAACGTCATAAAATATATGACGTCGTAACGTCGCGTCTCACACATAACAATGCGTATAAAAGAGTTTGTGTTTTACCTCTTTACAAAATAGCAGTTTACGCCAACTTTTTAACAAACCAACAACAATGTTTTGAATAACGTGCATTATTTTTATAAGCTGTCACAAATAATAAGTTTATGACTCGGATCTGGGTGAATTTGTAATAAATAAAATAGTTTCAGTTAATAAACTTGCTTAGTGTTACAGGTTTAACTCAACCAATCAAAATCGTTCCAGGTTGTATTACACGTGTGTCATACAATAGAATATTAAATGGGTGTTTGACACTGCACAAGGGACGTTATGTGATAAAATTGTATACAGCATTGATACAGTTGTACATATAATTGCAGGTGATATAACAAGTGATAAACAGCGTAGAATATTGTACAACTTAGAGATGGAGCACATGGCCATGGCTGCCAAGGTCCTCATGGAGAGTGTCAGTCACGTTGAGTGCAACTTCATGAGTGCAAAACACCAGGAACATGTCCGACCAATGTTTAAGGTAGGACAGATTATTCTGTATACTTGTATCTTGATTGAGGTTAAGTTTTTGGATAGGCATTTAACATTTCTCACACTTAAAGGGAATGTAGCGACACAGAAAAACAAGCTCTGTTATTGAGAGTTCTGAAAAACTTGGAAAAAGGTGAAAGAATTATCAGAATCGGATGATTAACAAAAAAGATACGACTATTTAAAGGTTGTTCTAAAACGAACATGGGAGCCTCCATTTTTAGAACTATGACATCATAGTTCCATATAACCATTTATGGAATATTGATAAATATTTAAAATGAAGAAAATCACTGCAAATGAATGTGTGTTTTTTTACTAGTCATATAAAGCATTATCGCCATTAAGTATTACATATTTTTCATACAGTTGCTGTAATTTTTCCCTATAAATCAGTAAATTTTAATATTTATAAATATTCCATATATGGTAATTTAGAACCGTGATGTCATAGCTCTCAAAATTGCCGCTTCCATATTCGTTTCAAGAGGATCTTCAAATGATCGTATCTTCTCTGCTACATTCCCTTTAATACTTTCTTTGTTATACTCAGATTAAAAATACAACCTACATAGCTTTAATACAAATCACATCAGCTGTCATGGATGACTGCATAAGTATGGTCTTCGTATGGATGGTAAATAGAAAACTCCTCCATGAGATCTGGGAGGTAACAAGGATGCCGATGGTGTCTTTGTGGATAGTGACGACTTTATCCAGAGGGCTTTTAAGCTTGTGCCATTGGCTAAAGGTAGCGCCGTGGTGTAATGGTTAGCATTGCGGCTTAGTAACCCAGGGATCGCGCGTTCAATCCCAGCCAGGACCGAATTTGGGTTAATTATCGAAATATTTCAAAAGTATTTCCTACCTTACCAGTCCTTCGGATGAGACTTTAAACCTAGGTCTGCTCGCTAAAATGCTTAGTGCAATACAGCGAGGATAAATAAACGCTTATAGGAAGGTGCCATTGGCACCAGTTATAAGGAGCCCTACACACAAATTGTACTATAATATGGTAAAAAATGCATAGTTTGATCCGTACGCTTTATATCCCCAGGGGTGATTCTTTAGTGATGAAAAAGAAATACACATATGGAAGAAAGGTAATGACCGTCAACACTGTTGTTCGATGGAACCGGAATTCCAGTTACTGACTTCCAGTTGTTTGTTTAGTTCAATAATGTTGATGTTTGCTAAATACATATGTTTATATTCCAGATGGCATGGACCCCATTCCTGGCAGCATTTAGTATAGGTTTACAAGACTGTGATAATTCCCTCATTGCATCCCTTTGTCTTGATGGACTCCGATGTGCGATACGGATATCCTGTATCTTCCACATGGAGGTAGGCTGATAATTGTTTATATTCTCACAAGAAATAAAAATGAACTTGATTTAAGGTCACACTCAAGAAAATGAGGTTACGCGGCCACACGACGATCATATCTTCTTTGTATTCTATACAAAGAGTAGAATCTTCCATGGTTATCGGATTCAAGAAATGACAATCCATGGTATAACTGTTTAATCAGAAACGAGATGTTACTATCAACATAGTTATACAGAATGTTGGAATTCCTTTCTAAACTGGATACCCATGATTGATTTTTAGCTCTACTGATCAGAGATCAGCAGAGCTTATGCCGTGGTGCGGCGTCCGTCGTCCGTCTGTCCGTCTGTCCGTAAACTTTTATTTGTAGCGACTTCACAGCTGAAACTACTGGATGGATATTCATGAAACTTTACAGAAATGTTGCCCATAAAGTCTAGTTGATCCTAGCAAAAATTCATGTTGATGTGAAATCCAAGATGGCCGCCAAAGCTAAAAATAGAGTTTTAAAATACAAGTTTGTAGCGACTTCTTCTTGAAAACTATAAGTGATATTGATATGGGACTTTTTCTAAAATGATCAGCATGACATGATGTTGATCCTAGTCAAAAATCGTTTTGATTCAACGTTAAACATGGCTGCAAGCGGCCATCTTTGTTTACATAGAGTTATATAGTAAAAACTTGTAGCGACTACTTCTCTGAAACTACTTGGCGGATTGTCATGAAACTTTACAGGAATGTTGCTCTTGATGTCTAATTGATCCTAGAAAAATTTCAGGTCGGCCGGAAATTCAAGATGGCCGTCACAGCTAAAAATAGATTTTTAAAAAATAAGTTTGTAGCGACTACTTCTTGAAAACTATAAGTGATATTGATATGGGACTTTTTCTAAAATGATCAGCATGACATGATGTTGATCCTTGTGGAAAATTATTTTGATTCAACGTTAAACATGGCTGCCAGCGGCCATCTTTGTTTACATAGAGTTATATAGTAAAAACTTGTAGCGACTACTCCTCTGAAACTACTTGACGGATTGTCATGAAACTTCACAGGAATGTTGCTCTTGATGTCTAGTTGATCCTAGAAAAATTTCAGGTCGGCCGGAAATTCAAGATGGCCGCCACAGCTAAAAATGGATTTAAAATAAATAAGTTTGTAGCGACTACTTCTTCAAAACAATAAGAGATATTGATATGGGACTTTTTCTAAAATGATCAGTATGACATGATGTTGGTCCTTGTCGAAAATCGTTTTGATTTGACCTTAAACATGGCTGCTTTGTTTACATAGAGTTATATAATGAAAACTTGTAGCGACTACTTCTTTGAAACTACCTGACGGATTTTCATGAAACTTCACAGGAATGTTGCTCTTAATGTCTTGTTGATCTTAGCAAAATTTCAGGTCGGCCGGAAATTCAAGATGGCCGCCACGGTTAAAAATAGATTTTCAAAAAACAAGTCTGTAGCGACTACTTCCTGAAATCAAAATCAATCAGTAGAGCTTCAAGGTCATTGACCTCTTGTTTTCTTTTATACCATTGACATTTAAAAATTTAAAATAATTGAGAAAACTATTATGCCTGAGAATTCTGCGAAATATTACTTGATGCAGCTTTAAGGATTATTTGTGATTGTCATGAATATGATAAGATTGTCATGAATATGATCAGATTGTCATGCATATGATCAGATTGTCATGAATATGATCAGATTGTCATGAATATGATCAGATCAGATTGTCATGCATATGATCAGATTGTCATGAATCTGATCAGATTGTCATGAATATGATCAGATCAGGTTGTCATGAATATGATCAGATCAGATTGTCATGAATATGATAAGATTGTCATGAATATGATCAGATCAGGTTTTCATGAATATGATCAGATCAGATTGTCATGAATATGATCAGATTGTCATGAATATGATCAGATTGTCATGAATATGATCAGATCAGGTTGTCATGAATATGATCAGATTGTCATGAATATGATCAGATCAGGTTGTCATGAATATGATCAGGTTGTCATGAATATGAATATGATAAGATATGATCAGATTGTCATGAAATGAATATGATAAGATATGATCAGATTGTCATGAAATGAATATGATCAGATTGTCATGAATATGATCAGATTGTCATGAAATGAATATGATAAGATATGATCAGATTGTCATGAATATGATCAGATTTTTCATCACGTTAAACAAGAATAACCTTACCTGGTATGCAAGAAAGGGTGATGTGGCTTCAGTGCCTAAGAATAAAGAAAAAAAAATACAATTTCGCTTAACGCATTTCAAAGATGAAACCTAATTCATCACTCACAGCAAGCACTATTCAAGGTCTCAACTCTTGGTATGGAAAAAGACCTGGGAATTTCTGGAAATAATTCTAGGTTATTGAGTTTCTTAAAATATTTCTTTACTGTTCTTTAATAAATATTTTGCATTTACTTGTATCCACACCCATTGATCATTGATGGGCATTTGTTGATCTTCATATACATAGTTAATATTGTTACCATATCAAATCTTACTTGTAAATAGTTTTACCTATATATTTTAGCATAATTTGTAATAATTGGCAATGTCATTGTTCATTTGTATCACTTTTTGCGCACAAAATGACCTATTTGTGTCTACATGCCATAAAACAACATTTATTCATTCATTCTTTATTATTTTCAGCACATGACAGATTACTATCAAGTAATTATATTCATCATTTATACATATGAGCTGGTAACATTGTATACAATCTTTATTATTATATTGGGATCGGTCATGACGTAAGAAATTAGCTTGACACTGGGTCTATCTTTATTACAGCTGGAAAGGGATGCGTATGTTCAGGCGTTGGCAAGGTTTACTTTGTTGACTGCGGCTTCCCCAATAACCGAGATGAAAACTAAAAATATAGACACAATCAAAACTCTTATATCTGTCGCTCATACAGACGGGAACTACTTGGGAAAGTCGTGGTTGGAGGTAAACATGGGTGTTAGTCACGACAGCTTGACATTATATCTTATATCGTTCATGGCTGTGTGTTTTGTTTCAGTACTGATTATGAAGCTTCATTTAAAATGTCCTTTCAATTTATCAGAATTAATTGTCAGCCTTGGAAAGCATTAAGGGGGAATATTTCTTACACAAGAAAAAAAAAGACGGAAAAAATAATGTCTTAACAAACAAGAGGTCAAACACACAGTCTGTGACTTCAATAAACAAAACCCGAATGAAAAGTAACTGTTTAGAACCAGTCTGAGATTAGATTGAGTCTAAAAAGCCATTGTATACCTATGTGGGGCTTATTTCCCAGCTTTAGTTCCTCTTCCTTCAACTTCTGCAGTCTCCAGATTTGGATATAAAGTCAAGCTTTCATGATTTTACTAACATATACTTTGTATGCATAATTGTTAACTAACATGGTTAGAAGGCAGAATTAGATATCTGTTCTGGTATACCTTTTTAGTGCATTGGCATGTTTTTTTGGTAGGTCAAGGAACATCACATTAAGATGTTTAGTATATAGTAATGTAATATAAAACATTGATTCTCAATTTAAAATTTTGGGTTTCGGAAAAGTTAAGTTTATCAAACCAAAATTTTACACACAAAATGAAGTTAACTTAAGATTTTCAGATTTATTGAGATATTTATACCCCCGCTTTTACATTGTTGTCCGTCGTGTATTGTAACACATGTTTGTCATGTCGCGTTGCGTAACACGTTTGTGCGTCATGTCACGTAACACATTTTAATTACTGTAATTCCACAAACACTTGAATGGGTTGTTCCTAAACTTCATATACACACATCAACTGATGACATTATGTCCCTCACACATTGTTGATTGCCTAATTTAATACAGAATTATGGCCCTTTGTTAGACTTAGAATTTAAGCGGGGGTATTCATCACCTTCCGTGATAGTTCTAGTTGGTTACAGAGTTGCCCCGAACAGATAGAAAAATATGTGAAATATTGGGTTTCCACTCAAAAATCAAGAAGGCTGTATGTAGTTGATCACATTTGAATTTTGCACATTGCAGAATTGTAATAAAAACATGTCAAGATAGAGTTGCGTTTTCGTCAGGTCATTAGTGCTGGAGTTATTGACATTGACTGAGAGAGAAATATGAAAAGTCATGTTTCCACTTGACAACAGTGTTATAATACTAAAATGCAGGTCAAATTGTTTTATTTAGGATCAGGGGTCATTAGTTGAAAAGCTACTGCCCTTGACTGAAAAAAACACTTGATGTATCTGCTCAATAGCCAGACTTTTTTTAAGCCTTACTGTAAGTACTACAGTCCACTCCACAGATAAAAGAGACCGCCAACATTAAACTCTGAAACCACAGCATAAGAATCTGACAGGGTTGAAAGGCTCATGTTTTTAGCTCTACTGATCAAAGATTAGCAGAGCTTATGCCATGGTGCGGTGTCTGCCGTTCGTCTGTCCGTCCATCTGTCTGTTTGTCCGTAAAAAAATCATTGCGGCGACTACTCCTCTGAAACTACAGGATGGATTTTCATGAAACTTTACGGGAATGTTGTCCATGATGTCAAATTGATCCTAGCAAAAGTTCAGGTCGGCCAGAATTTCAAGATGGCCACCATGTCTAAAAATAGATTTTTAAAAAACAAGTTGCGACTTCTTCTTGAAAACTATAAGTGATATTGATATGGGACTTTTTCTAAAATTATCAGCATGACATGATGTTGGACTTTGTCGAAAATCGTTTTGATTCAACGTTAAACATGGCTGCCAGCAGCCAGCTTTGTTTACATAGAGTAAAAAGTTGTAGTGACTACTCCTCTGAAACTACTTGACGTATTTTCTTGAAACTTCACAGTAATGTTGCTCTTGATTTCTAAATGATCCTAGCAAAATTTCAGGTCGGCAATAAATTCAAGATGGCCACCATAGCCAAAAATAGATTTTTAAACAACAAGTTTGTAGCGACTACTTCTTGAAAACTATAACTGATATTAATATGGGACTTTTTCTAAAATGATCAGCATGACATGATGTTGGTCCAAGTTGAAAATTATTTTGATTTGACATTAAACATGGTTGCCAGCGGCCATCTTTGTTTGCATAGAGTTATATATAAAAACTTGTAGCGTCTACTACTCTGAAACTAATTGACGGATGTTCATGAAACTTCACAAAAATGCTGATCTAGCTATCAAAACCTATCAGTAGAGCTTCAAGGTCATTGACCTCTTGTTCTTTATTATTTTGTCGGGTATTCTGAACTCGCATTTAACAGAGTAGTTCTCCATTGCATATTTAAAGTATGGCGAAATACATTATTGTTTGATATACCAGTAATGCCTTTTCTATCAAATATGAATTATACTGAAATGCAACTGTACAGTGTGCATTGATGTTTGTTGTAGATACTGCGCTGTATATCCCAACTGGAACTGGCACAGTTGATAGGGGCCACAGGTAAAACCAAACATATCCCCTCACTCAAGCGAGATCGTTCCAACGGCAACAGTCATCCTATAGAGGCATTTGATCAAGAAGGTATGTATTCTCACCTCATAAAAATGCTCTCCGATGATGATGGAGTACAAGACCAAACCCATTGTTTAAATCTGAATAATGAGCTTTTTGTTCTGATAAATTGTACTTTATTACCGTGCTGCTTTTGCACTAAACTGTCAAGAAATTATTTTGCATTATTATTATTTATTTTAAACATATTTTATTTATCATTTGTAGCTCGACGATTTTTTAAAAAAAAAAAAGAGTTTTTTTTTAACCTTTATCTATACATGTTTGTAATGGCATTGGTCATACACTTCTTGAGTTTGGAATAAATAGGTCACAGTGAAGTAAACATTGAACTTGAAAAAGGTTAAGTGTTTGTCCTCGTTGTCAGAAGTTATGTTGGACCAATCTTCATGAAACTATATGCATGATTGTATTTAGGTTGGTCTTACACCTGTTTGCCATTTAGTTAAATTTTAGTTTAAACTTATTTATTTTACATTGTAATGAAAACCCTTTGAATTTATTTTAGTCACTCTCGATGTCTTCCTGGGTAGAACCAGTACTAAGCAAATGCAGATAAAGTATCATGCTCACAATACATGTGGGTATGACGGGGATCGAATACACAACTTATCGATCATGGGTCCAATGCTCTACCACTACACTACAGAATTTGAATCAGAAGGTCAAGTTCATGGCTGAAAATCGGTTAGGACATGTATCTTGAGCAAGTTTTACACGACCTATGTTTATGAAACTTTTTAAGCAGGATTCATATATTTTTCAGGCTGTTGATTTTATCATGAGGTCAAAAGTCAAGGACACAACTGCACTTAACCAAAATTGTACGACTGTATTATTGTCTTGCAGCCATCGCAAAGGTAGGGTTTGGGTCAAAGACGCTGGCCATGTTCCAGGAAACAATGGGAGAAACAAGTTCACAGAGTGTCGTTGTTGCAGTGGATAGAATCTTCACTGGCTCCGTGAAACTGGACGGTGATGCAATAGGTATCTTGAGAAATATAAACTTCCTGTTGAATCTTTATGATAATAATTTCTTCGTTAAAAAAATAAATATATATAATGAGTTTGCAAACTAACTTTAAACCCTGGGGAAAATATGAAGTTTGAATATATGACTACATTTCCTTTAATGATTGCAAATTTTGTTTGATGGTGATGCGTTAGAAAAGCTATTTAACATGATTGTGCGACCATTAAATGACATATACTTTCTCAAAAGTCAAAATTAATACAAAACTAGCCAAACAGTTTCTAACACATTTCATTGATTTTGACAGTTTATCGAAAAAACGCTTTGAAAAAAACTTAATGATTTTACTCTTATTTTTAGCTAGACTGATCAGCAGAGCTTATGCCGTGGTGCGGCGTCCGTCGTCCGTCCGTCTGTCCGTAAACTTTTATTTGTAGCGACAACTCCTCTGAAACTACTGGATGTATATTCATGAAACTTTACAGAAATGTTGCCCATAAAGTCCTAGCAAAAATTCATGTTGATGTGAAATCCAAGATGGCCGCCAAAGCTTAAAATAGAGTTTTAAAATACAAGTTTGTAGCAACTACTTCTTGAATACTATAAGTGATATTGATATGGGACTTTTTCTAAAATGATCAGCATGACATGATGTTGATCCTTGTCAAAAATCGTTTTGATTCAAAGTTAAACATGGCTGCCAGCGGCCATCATTGTTTACATAGAGTTATATACTAAAAACTGCGACTACTCCTCTGAAACGACTTGGCGGATTGTCATGAAACTTTACAGGAATGTTGCTCTTGATGTCTAATTGATCCTAGAAAAATTTCAGGTCGGCCGGAAATTCAAGATGGCCATCACAGCTAAAAATAGATTTTTAAAAAATAAGTTTGTAGCAACTACTTCTTGAAAATTATAAGTGATATTGATATGGGACTTTTTCTAAAATGATCAGCATGACATTATGTTGATACTTGTGGAAAATTATTTTGATTCGTCTTTAAACATGGCTGCCAGTGGCCATCTTTGGTTACATAGAGTTATATAGTAAAAATTTGTAGTGACTACTCCTTTGAAACTACTTGACGGATTTTCGTGAAACTTCACAGGAATGTTGCTCTTGATGTCTAGTTGATCCTAGAAAAATTTCAGGTCGGCCGGAAATTCAAGATGGCCGTCGCAGCTAAAAATAGATTTTTAAAAAATAAGTTTGTAGCGACTACTTTTTGAAAACTATAAGTGATATGTATATGGGACTTTTTCTAAAATGATCAGCATGACATGATGTTGATCCTTGTGGAAAATTATTTTGATTCGACGTTAAACATGGCTGCCAGTGGCCATCTTTGGTTACATAGTGTTATATAGTAAAAACTTGTAGCGACTACTCCTCTGAAACTACTTGACGGATGTTCATGAAACTTCACAGGAATGTTGCTCTTGATGTCTAGTTGATCCTAAAAAAAATTCAGGTCGGCCAGAAATTCAAGATGTCCGCCACAGCTAAAAATAGATTTAAAATAAATAAGTTTGTAGCGACTACTTCTTCAAAACAATAAGAGATATTGATATGGGACTTTTTGTAAAATGATCAGTATGACATGATGTTGGTCCATGTCGAAAATCGTTTTGATTTGACGTTAAACATGGCTGCCAGTGGCCATCTTTGTTTACAAAGCGTTATATAATGAAAACTTGTAGCGACTACTCCTCTGAAACTACTTGACAGATTTTCATGAAACTTCACAGGAATGTTGCTCTTAATGTCTAATTGATCCTAGCAAAATTTCAGGTCGGCCGGAAATTCAAGATGGCCGCCACGGTTAAAAATAGATTTTCAAAAAACAAGTCTGTAGCGACTACTTCCTGAAATCAAAATCAATCAGTAGAGCTTCAAGGTCATTGACCTCTTGTTTTTTTACAGTTTAATATCAAATAACTGATTTGCTATTAAAGTTATGCTCTATTTAATAGTGTCGCATATCTTGTTATGTCAACCAATAAGATTACAGTATTTTAGTAAGATGTTTAGTTGCATGTCAGTATTAACAGATATAAATAAATACTGGTGAATATAAATACTGGTGAAGTATGGAAGCAGTATTTTTATAACAGGATTAAATTAAGAGTTACTTAAAACTAAATCATAAATATAAAAAAGATATGAGCACATCTATTTTTGGGAATATTCAAAAGTTTTTAATGACAAATTTAGCAAAACACAAAATTTAAACTATACCAAATGTATGCATTAATACGGCAGTGATACCTTTGTATGAAATGTTCCTTAACTAACAGAGTTTGAGTTCCTCAAAGGCAAAACAGAGCAAAACAAAATGCATGGAGTTGAATGGGATAACACAAGATAACTGTCCATCCTGTTACTTGCTGGTTGTCTGGAATTTCTCATAAATGTCAAACTTCTTCCCAAATGTAAAGGTAGGATGTTTGAACACATATATGACGTAAAAGTTTGCAGCAATGTAATATTCGTAAGGAAGTTGATTTGAATGCACACTTTCGTTTTTTACTCAGTAGAGGTTATTAAGACAGTTGTAAATGAAGTTGTTTTCATTTCAGTTGAGTTTGTGAAGGCGTTGTGCCAGGTGTCCCTAGAGGAGCTAGCTAACCATAACCGACCACGAATGTTCAGTCTCACCAAGATTGTGGAGATATCGTATTACAACATGGGTCGTATTAGGCTCCAGTGGTCTCGTATATGGCAGTATCTTGGCGACCATTTTAATAAGGTGCGATTGTGTTATACACAAATACATTTGTAGACTTTATATCCATCCTACAAGTCTGTGTTTATGCCTTGTGTCATGGAATACAGACATTACTATATGTAGATTTTGATAAAAAATACAAAATAAATGTTTTTTAATCAGATGATTTGTCAGAGAATAAGTATGTCTTCAGTTGCTTTTATAGATGTCGTCGGTCATATCTATACAAAAAGTTGTATTATTAAATATTAATGCATTATGAAATTTAGGGATTGCTATTCATTATTTTCAGTTGAGAGCACTCATAGCACCTTACAACAGTTAATAACATTTATTAAAATATTAACATTTATATAAATAATATGTTTATTAAAGTACTCAACGTTGATTGGTTATTGTGGAGGTCTTAAAAAGCTGTACCATACCTCTGACAACATGTATGTCAACCGTTAAGACGCTATTTTAAAAGCCAGAAAACTGTTAACGGTTGAGAAGTCATTTTAAACGTCATATGCAAAACAACAATGCAGTGAAATGTGTTATTTTAAGCAACGCTACGTTCCAACGACACATTTAAATAGGATGAAGCTGTATATTTAATTTTCGTTTGATGTTGAGAGATACGCATACAATGTAAGTTGTGAGAATTGATTTGTATTTTGTGCAGTCTCTCGACAAAATGTCTATCATGATACATAAAACTCCATGTCAGATAAGAAATTAAATATTTCCAGCATGTTAATGTTGTTCGAGATCAAGACCTGGTGTTTTGGACTTGATACATATCAAATATGCGGCCCTTGGTATCGATTGTCTTCAAGTCCCCCACCAGGTACTGATCTTGGACAATATAAACTGCTGAAAATATTTTTAAATTCTTAAATATAAATGAAACAATTTTTGACAATGATGTATTTTTGTTTCAGGTTGGATGCAATCCAAATGAAGACATCGCATTTTTTGCGGTCGATTCCCTGAGACAGTTGTCTATGAAGTTTATCGAGAAGGGAGAGTTTGCAAACTTCAGATTCCAGAAAGATTTCCTCAGGCCTTTTGAACATATCATGAAGAGAAATAGGTAGGTCATAATAAAATCTCAGTTTTAGTTACCAAATTTTAAAAAGGTTTATATGGAATGGAAAGGGAAAATACAACCTGATGCTACAAGCACACCCTTCAGATTACTTTTTACTGCTATTTAATGTTAACAGAAGACATACATTGAAAGTGGATATATCTTTGAGTAACGCAGACATTGTTAGCAGAGGGTTAACCCATTCCGTAGATATCAACAGGGTATTTAAGAGAGGGATGCAGTTGGATAGTTATCATCTACACAATGTTTGTGTCGCAGGGTCGGGAAGATAAGCAGCTGAGCTGGCGCTAGCATGCAGAACCCTCAGACTAAATTCCTGTAAACAGTTCCAGACTGAGCCAGTCACGGCTACATTTGTTTCAGAATTCAGAATGTTACATATTCATGAATACCTTAGATTGTACATTCCTACTCTATATACATATTAGACAAATAAATTGAAGTAAACCTAAATCCAGCTTAATGTTGATGTTTGCCATGTTCAGGTCGCCAACTATACGAGACATGGTTGTTAGGTGTGTAGCTCAGATGGTCAACTCCCAGGCAGCAAATATCAAATCAGGATGGAAAAATATCTTTAGCGTTTTTCATCTCGCTGCCTCGGACCACGATGAGGGCATTGTAGAACTGGCATTCCAAACCACAGGGAAAATAATCTGTAAGTATTTATATAATATTCTGACTCAGTAAGGTCATTGTAGAACTGGCATTCCAAACCACAGGAAAAATCATCTGTAACTAGTCATTTAACCAAAAAGTACAGACCACTGTTTAATAGTGTTCCATCCATGTATCATACCATAGGTTTATCATTTTACAGTAAAAAGCATGAGCCAATTTGTCAATGATGTTATAAAGTCCTTCAATTATTTTTCTCAAATTATGAAAAATAAGTTCAGACAAATGTGTGCAATTACCTGGAATACTGATATTTTATTGTATTACCATCACGTTTGAATCACATGTACAATATATTTTTACACACTGTCATGTTGTTCCGCAGCATCGGTGTTTGAGAAGCACTTCGCGGCTGTCATGGACTCCTTCCAGGATGCGGTGAAGTGTCTGTCGGAGTTCGCCTGTAACGCAGCCTTCCCGGACACCAGTATGGAGGCCATCAGGCTCATACGCAACTGTGCCAAATATGTGGCAGAGAAACCTCATGTATGTAGTAGAGTAATCATATCTGGCCTACCACATCAGAAATGTAGATTTCTTCCATAGTTTAAACCAAATCTGTTTCTTTCTTATAATATGCAAACTATGTATTTATCTTCCTAAAAAAACATCTCGTAACTTGCATTTGTTCAATCATTAATATTAATTGTTAGAATAGTTCAAAGCAAATTGTTTTTACATATTATTGACTTCAGATAATACTACACCAATAATATATTTAAATAATGTGTAGAATAATGAAGGAAATAGAATTCTCAATTTTTTATTTAAATATGTGCAAGCAGTTTTAAAGTCAAAATGATACAGGATTATTAAGTTGCTGTACTAATTGTAATGCATGATAAAAAACACAAGATTGCCATGTGTCCCTATCTAAAAACAAATTAAAATTCTTACAAGATGTAAACATCTGGGCCTCGTTTTATTAAATGTCTTGCATCAATTCTGATCATAAATCAAATTTTAAGTGCACAAATATCACATGTTTAGAAAATGAATTGAAATCCAGTTTATTTGTAAAGTGTAATTCAGAGCAAAGCATTAAAGAAGTTTACTTATGATCTAAACTGTCGTAAGATGTTTCAAAAAACAGAGCCCTGGTGGAGTTGTTGTTGAATTTGTTAGACGGTCCTATACATGTATAACCTAGGAAAAATATGTGGTGTATATAAGTTCCATTATTTGTTGTTTGTCTGCTTTTTACACTAAACTTCAAGAAGAGATTGCTTCAGTAGATATGTACCCTGTCTCTGTGACACACTTGTAAGTGTTGGTGTGGCTGAACACTGCATGCTTCTTGTATAACATTTATAACATACTTATTTTCTCCCACCGCTTTCCCCCAGTCACTTGGTACAGAAGTCACAAATGCCGATTATTTCTCTTTAGCCCTTAACCCGCTAAGCACGACTATAATAGCCTTTGTGTCCATTGTTAAACCCAGAGTAACTCGCAGCTGATCAGCGTTTACAATCTGGCTGCTGATCAATCATTTTCCTCCAAAACACCCCTTTGTCACATAAATGGAATGGTCTTAATTCAAAGAAAGAATAGTCCATTAGATATATGTAGCGGGTTAAGGGTTAAAGTACCTTGATTTGATTTTATGGGAGTGAGTATTTACCTATTCTATGTTGAGGCATATCAAATGTTGTACATTTCCATAATTATGGGATCTTTTTCCTGTCATGCTTTCAACCATTCAGCATCATTGCCAGATTGCTTTGTAAGTCATTAAATAATAAAACATTTGAATGCTTTCAAATAATCAGACTAGATTTATAGATATAAGGTTTCAAGTTATGTCCACAATATCTCAGATTATGTACAATTTTCTGACAAAGTTGAGTTTTACTTTCCAGATATAAAACCAAACTTTGGGCTTCATACGTGTTGTAGTTGTTTGTTTTACATACTCCTAGAGTGAATATGATAATTTATGTAATTTCAGAGGTTTCTTAGTTTAGAACTTGACAACAGTTCTAAGGACTCGAGTTATATGATGGTAAATGTTAGAGTGCTGCTTTAGCTTAAATGCTCTCAATCTCATCTGGTGTGCCTTCATTTAGACAAACTCTCCTCTCACTCTCTAGCTAAGGCAGTCATATTTCCAGGGTTCCCACAAGTCAGGGAAATCTGCAGAAATTGAAATTTGTTCAAGGTCAGGGAAAAGCTTGACATTTTGGATTGTACAGTGAAATTCTATATTTAAGGAAAAGTTAGGTAAAATTAAAATGTCAGGGTCTGTTATTTGAAATATGCTGTAAAACCGTGGCTAAGATAAGTTTTGTGTTATCATTGATCAAGACGGACAATTTTGTTTGTTTAATTTCAATTTACTGTTCTGGGAAATTTGACTTACCTATTATCAGAAAAAGTCAAGTTATCTTCTATGTGGGAGTCCTGATTTGACAATCTTTGCTGCCTTACCTTGATCATAAAAGCAAAAAATTAAAAAAATGACACATCAAACAATATCACAGATGGTAATGTCTGTGTAACCATCACATATACTAACATTGTGTTTGTGTCTATGTCTTGTCTTCGTTTGAAAGTTCAGTAAATAAATCATTTAGCTGATTTAAAGCTGCATTGGCATAGTATATCAGTAGATAACATTAGCACCTTTCATTCTCAATACTTCAGCATACTGTAAACCTGGAAATGTCCGCATGCTAATAACGTTCACAATGTTGACCTGTTATTATGGATACATCAACTCCCTGGACAAATATACTGAAAAGAAAAAGAAACGCACCGCGGGAATTTCCGCTATATGTTACATGGCTACGTAAGATCTTTCCTTTTCGGAAAAAGACTAAAACAACACATAACACAGCAAATAGTATTCCTGAAAAGTTTCATTATTGACAGAGTACGCGTTTGGTGCAAACGTAGGATGCAAACTTTTGCATATTCTTTATGTTAAATACAGTACTGCACTGGCTCAATTTTTCAAAGAGGAACTTCAACATTTATGAATTTCTTGTTACGTGTACTGTGATTAAAACGTCTACAACATCACAGTTGTGTCCTTTCTCTAACTGCAACTTTTTTTTTACAAAACATCTTGGTGTTTCCTTAGATATATATGGAATTAAGTGTGCAGTATATACAATATATAGCGGAAATTCCCGTGGTGCGTTTCTTTTTCCTTTCAGTATATAAACAATAAATCCTATTTATAGTTTGTATTGCTAATTACTTCCCAAAATATTGTTACATCGAGCACGTTAAACTCATTTTTAAATCAAATTTGGTTTAATACTTGATTACAAGGTCTGAGTTAGACTCGGTTCTTTTACACGGTCTGCGTCATTTTCATTTTGACCTTGATGATTGACAGGTGGCATATGATAGTTTTTGATAGTTTTAATTCCCAATTTCCAGTTGGCTACAGCCCATGAGGATATGCCTAAAAATATACATATATGGCTGACAATCAAACTCAAGATTCACATTAAATAACAAATAATATTTAGTGTTTGCCCTACTTTTTCCTCCAATCAGACGGTGAGGAATTTTAAAAAAATGGCGAACTTATTCCTGTAAATTTCTAACGATCACCAATTTTAACCATTTAATCATTAAGTAATTGCTTACTAAATGGCACGCGCTTGTTTGGACTCAAAGAGGCGGATTTAGTAGCGCGAACGTGTTAAGAGGCGTGGTTTCGTAGAAGCTTGGGGAAAAAAATTGGGCAAACACTAAGTCGTGCAGTTAGAGGCTAAGAAGTGAAATTTTAACAATTAAGAAACCCCGGTCAGTCGCTGCGCTCCTTCCCTTAGGGTTTCTTAATTGTTAAAATTTCACTTCATAGCCTCTTACTAATACATAATTCCCTCCTTCTATGTTAGGAGGAGTTTTTTAACTACTAAAGGACTGTAGGGTAGTTTGAAGTTATTAAGATATAGGCATAGAAATCCAGTGACAAGGTGAGCTGCAAAAGAATCAAGCAGGTTGGCTGTATTTGTCACGCGTGTTACTTATGTAGTGTGTCAAAATTGTATCAACAAAGCGGAGACTAGTGATTATGCATGTGAAAAACATCTTAATTATCTGGAAACTTTGATTTTAGATGTGACTGATATGTTTTTTACTCGATAGAGGATCTGAACTCTTTTTAATTGATGCATTGATTTAATATATTAAAATACACTTACTTACCCATAAACAATTTTGTAACATTGCAATTATTTTTACTGCCAAGTTTGAAATAGCTGTCCCTGGCGCATATCCATAGTTAGAAAATACCTTTATTTATCAGTTAAATACAGAATCAATGCTTTCAAACAAGTCTAAAAAAAAAAAATCCTGATGTACACCCTTTAAGACTTACACACACTTTGTTGAATGTTTCATTTAATTATCCTTCTTTGCATTAGGACGATCTTGTCCTTGTTCTCTACTGCTGCACATGGCAGATGTTCTTGTCAAACTGGGTTCACTACGGCTATATAGTTATTTAAAATTCTATCGACTAATAGGCAATGTAGATTATGCACAATGAGTCCTGTTCTCTTATCATTAAAGCATGTGCTACTCTCCTGGAATAACTGGGTCTTAATTGTAATTTGTTCATAGAATGTTTCTCAAACCTTTCCTTCTGGTGGAAATGCTCATAGAGATCTGTATCACATCTTGGAAGGAGTTGTCATTTCAGTTTGTTGTGACTTGCAACTTTACACGTGGCTAATGCTAATTTAATATCTATATTTTGCTAATGCTAATATCACAAGTCATGTATCTTATATTTAACAATGTTTAGCTATTTTTCTTAATTTTGGATTGTATAGCTGTAACCATACAAAATTATTATACCCCCACTGAACGAAGTTTAGTGTGGTATACTGGTTTAACCTTGTCTGGACTGATTTGTTACAACATCGTCCATTTGTCTGTCTGCCTGTAGATGCAACCTTTTCCGCTCCATAACTCCTCTCACCCAAAAGCAAATTTCATGAAACTTCATAGGTGGACTGCCTGTGATGAGAGGATGAACCCTATTGATTTTGAGGTCAGTAGGTCAAAGGTCAAGGTCACCAGGACCCGATAATGAAAAACCTTGTCCACTCCATAACTCCTCTCCCCTGAAGCAAATCTCGTGAAACTTAAGGGTGGACTGTCTGTGTTGAGAGGATGACTCCTACTGATTTTGAGATCAGTAGGTCAAAGGTCAAGGTCACCAGGACTGATAATGAAAACCCTTGTCTGCTCCATAACTCATCTCACCCTTGAGCACATCTCATGAAACTTCATAGGTGCACTGCCTGTGGTGAGATGATGACTCCTATTGATTTAGGTCAGTTGGTCAAAGGTCAAGGTCACCGGGACCTGACCATGAAAACCCTTGTCCGCTCTGTAACTCAACTCCCCCTTAAAGTAAATCTCATGAAACTTCAAGGGTAGACTGCCTGTGATGAGAGGATGACCCCTATTGATTTTGAGGTCAGGAAATCAAAAGTCAAGGTCATCGGGACCTGACCATGAAAATCCTTGTCCGTTCTGTAACTCCGCTGAAGCAAATCTTTATAAACTTAATGAGTGGACTGCCTGTGATGAAAAGATGGTCTCTTTTGGTATTGAGTCAATAGGTCAAAGGTCAAGGCCACCATTACCTGAAAATCCTATTCCACTCAATCTTTACACAAACGGTAGGATGGGGAATGGAGGGGACTGGTAGTGGGGTATATTTGTCGCCCATAAAAGGTGACAGCTCTAGTTATTTTTTATTTGGGATAGAAGTTTTACATGTATTCGGATTTGAATACTGATAGGTATATTAATTGAATCAGCATTGGTACAAGTAATACACATGATGCGACAATGACCCCTATTGAATTTATGATGTAGTATGCCAAAGGTCGAGGTCAATATGACTGTCTCATGAACAATTAATTCCTGGCAGTTAATCATAAACTTCATGACCTTAAATCTTGAAACTTATTATTAATAGTGCTTTTGGTTAAACACCAACCACTATCATTTTTTCAGTAGATCAAAGGTCAAGGTCATGTTGTTATGACACCTAATTATTTTCAGACAAAAAACATACAAGTAAACAAGAGTTTTATGTCTCATAGGCGGCACTCTTGATTTAAATTTTATCAGATTTGTAAAGCTCAATTGTTTATACAGCTACACCTACTTTAATTATATATGAAAAATGTAAATCAGTATCATTGTTCTGTGCATTTTGTTATTAACATATTTGTATAACTATATGATATTGATTTGCAGTGTGAATGTTGCAATATTGATGCATTTTTAGCTCTACTGATCAGAGATCAGCAGAGCTTATGCCGTGGTGCGGCGTCCGTCCGTCCGTCCGTCTGTCCGTCTGTCCGTAAACTTTTATTTGTAGCGACTTCACAGCTGAAACTGCTGGATGGATATTCATGAAACTTTACAGAAATGTTGCCCATAAAGTCTAGTTGATCCTAGCAAAAATTCATGTTGATGTGAAATCCAAGATGGCCGCCAAAGCTAAAAATAGAGTTTTAAAATACAAGTTTGTAGCGACTTCTTCTTGAAAACTATAAGTGATATTGATATGGGACTTTTTCTAAAATGATCAGCATGACATGATGTTGATCCTAGTCAAAAATCGTTTTGATTCAACGTTAAACATGGCTGCCAGCGGCCATCTTTGTTTACATAGAGTTATATAGTAAATGTCCGTAAACTTTTATTTGTAGCGACTTCACAGCTGAAACTACTGGATGGATATTCATGAAACTTTACAGAAATGTTGCCCATAAAGTCTAGTTGATCCTAGCAAAAATTCATGTTGATGTGAAATCCAAGATGGCCGCCAAAGCTAAAAATAGAGTTTTAAAATACAAGTTTGTAGCGACTTCTTCTTGAAAACTATAAGTGATATTGATATGGGACTTTTTCTAAAATGATCAGCATGACATGATGTTGATCCTAGTCAAAAATCGTTTTGATTCAACGTTAAACATGGCTGCCAGCGGCCATCTTTGTTTACATAGAGTTATATAGTAAAAACTTGTAGCGACTACTTCTCTGAAACTACTTGGCGGATTGTCATGAAACTTTACAGGAATGTTGCTCTTGATGTCTAATTGATCCTAGAAAAATTTCAGGTCGGCCGGAAATTCAAGATGGCCGTCACAGCTAAAAATAGATTTTTAAAAAATAAGTTTGTAGCGACTACTTCTTGAAAACTGTAAGTGATATTGATATGGGACTTTTTCTAAAATGATCAGCATTACATGATGTTGATCCTAGTCAAAAATCGTTTTGATTCAACGTTAAACATGGCTGCCAGCGGCCATCTTTGTTTACATAGAGTTATATAGTAAAAACTTGTAGCGACTACTCCTCTGAAACTACTTGGCGGATTGTCATGAAACTTTACAGGAATGTTGCTCTTGATGTCTTATTGATCCTATCAAAATTTCAGGTCGGCCGGAAATTCAAGATGGCCGTCACAGCTAAAAATAGATTTTTAAAAAATAAGTTTGTAGCGACTTCTTCTTGAAAACTATAAGTGATTTTGATATGGGACTTTTTCTAAAATGATCAGCATGACATGATGTTGATCCTTGTGGAAAATTATTTTGATTCAACGTTAAACATGGCTGCCAGTGGCCATCTTTGGTTACATAGAGTTATATAGTAAAAACTTGTAGCGACTACTCCTCTGAAACTACTTGACGGATGTTCATGAAACTTCACAGGAATGTTGCTCTTGATGTCTAGTTGATATTAGAAAAATTTCAGGTCGGCCGGAAATTCAAGATGGCCGCCACAGCTAAAAATAGATTTAAAATAAATAAGTTTGTAGCGACTACTTCTTCAAAACAATAAGAGATATTGATATGGGACTTTTTCTAAAATGATCAGTATGACATGATGTTGGTCCATGTCGAAAATTGTTTTGATTTGACCTTAAACATGGCTGCTTTGTTTACATAGAGTTATATAATGAAAACTTGTAGCGACTACTTCTTTGAAACTACCTGACGGATTTTCATGAAACTTCACAGGAATGTTGCTCTTAATGTCTTATTGATCTTAGCAAAATTTCAGGTTGGCCGGAAATTCAAGATGGCCGCCACGGTTAACAATAGATTTTCAAAAAACAAGTCTGTAGCGACTACTTCCTGAAATCAAAATCAATCAGTAGAGCTTCAAGGTCATTGACCTCTTGTTAATTGGGTATATACATACTCAAGATCAATGAAAACACACCACAAAACAAATTATTATAAAAGTTAAAATTTGAGGCCTTTCAGACAAATTATGATATAATCCATATAACGAGTCATCATTTAAACTTCCATATCTTGATTAAGTGCATTCCACATAGCATTATACTGTCAGAATTGAATTGAATTGGGTTTTAAGGCGCACCAACACATGAAAGGTTATATGGTTATATGGCGCCTAACAGGCATGAACATGCCAGGCTCATCCTCCATGTACATCGAGATAAAATGTCAGAAGTCAAGCAATAAAAAGGCCAGTAAAACAAATTTGAATTTATTCCAAGACATTAATGCAGCTTGAAATTTAGTAGAATCATTTTATTTTTAGGAATATCCATAAACAATGTTAAATGACAAGGTAAATAACTGCGTAACTGTTTGTCATAAACGCTTACAAATAAACATGTAAAACAATTATGTATTAAGATTCAATACTTAAAAAATAAAAAATATTGGTTCAGCAGTGTTATTCCAAATTGTTTGTGAATAATCCAACAGCATAAACATATGGAGTTAATGGTGCATTTTCATTGACCATCAGTATATTTGTGCTAGGTACTGTATGTATTATTTATTTTTATGTAAATTGTTCTGAGAAAATGAGCAAATCATTATCTGCAAGTTTTGTGGGTTGAGAGTTTGTATTCTTATCTATGATATAAATAAAAGTAAGAACCTGGTAGGTTAAATCCAGATGTATCTGAATTTTGCAGAGGCAGTCTACACTTATTTTACAACAAATGAGTTATTGAGTGTTAAGGTTTAAGATGCTCTTGACTGTGATATAATTTATATGTTCACCTGGTCACTGCTTGACTTCATCTTCTCTCTCTCATAGATGTGCTAGATATTTGTTAGACAACCAATCTGTATGTGTGTCTCTCTTTCTCAGTTGTGTCTTCTTATCTCTGCATGTTGTGTTAGATTATAAGAATCGTTCATGGGTATCGGGTGAAGATAGGGAATTCCAACCCGAGGTTTAAGTGTTATTATCAGAACTGAGGCACTGCTGAGATTCCTATTAAAACACTTATACCGAGGTTGGAATTCCCTATCTGAATCGAATACCCATGATAATATCAGAGACATGTTGTGCGTTGACGCCGTCAGCTACTAACTTTGCATGTTTTCCTGCATATCGGATGTTGGTGCGCGTGTGAATTTTATCTCGACCCTAGGGTGAGTTGGAAGTATCTAGCCCCGGTAAAATGACGGATATCCTTGTTCGGTATGCAAGAAAACCAGTCTCTATTCGTGTCTCCTTCTCTACCAGATGTGTTAGATAACCAGTCTGCATTTGTTATTTTGCAGATGTTCCGTGATCACACAGGGGATGACCTCAATGTTCCAGAGTCAGACAGGGTCTGGGTGAAGGGATGGTTCCCTGTACTGTTCGAGCTCTCTTGTGTCATAAACAGGTGCAAGCTGGATGTTAGAACCAGGTAAGACAGGGTCTGGGTGAAGGGATGGTTCCCTTATTGTTCAAGCTCTCATGTGTCATAAATAGGTGCAAGCTGGATGTTAGAACCAGGTAAGACAGGGTCTGGGTAAAGAGGTGGTTCTCTATACTGTTTGAGCTCTCATGTGTCATAAGTAGGTGCAAACTGGATGTGAGAATCAGGTAAGACAGGGTCTGGGTGAAGGGGTCATTCCCGGTCATGTTTGAGCTGTCGTGCGTCATCAAGAGGTGCAAACTGGATGTTAGAACCAGTTAAGACGGGGTCTAGGTAAGGGATGGTTCCCGGTCATGTTCAAGCTCTCTTGTGTCATCAATAGGTTCAGACTGGATGACAAAACCAGGTTATGGTCCAATTCCTTCGGGAAAATGCCGTATTGGTAGCAAGTGTTTAAATATGGGAAAATTCCATATTGGTCGCAAGTGCAACTGTCTGTCTGCCTGCCTGAGTACTTTCTCATAGAGGGTTGACAGTGATGTTCCAGATGTTTAGTACTTGTACTTTCTCTTAGAGGGTTGACGGTTATGTTGGAGATATTGATAGAACGTGTACTTTAGACTTGTACTTTCTCATAGAAGGTTGACGGTTATGTTCGAGATATTGATAGAACGTGTACTTTAGACTTGTACTTTCTCATAGAGGGTTGACGGTTATGTTGAAGATATTGATAGAATGTGTACTTTCCCACACAAGGTTGATGCAGATGTCAGTGATATTGATTAAATCTTGTACTTTCTCACAGAGGGTTGACGGTGATGTTCGAGATTATGAAGACCTACGGTGAAACATTTGAGCCTCACTGGTGGCGTGATCTCTTCAGAATTGTATTCAGAATATTTGACAACATGAAACTGCCTGAACAGCAGAATGAGGTATATTTCAAACAAAATATTAAAATTATACCTTGTAACTGAGTGAAGGAACTATACAGGGATATCAAATTTGAAATACACACATTGTATATGTTATTGACATGAAATTTTTCAAAATGATTGTTAAACTAAAACAAGGGTGATTTTTGTCAGGCCTTTTTTGCAAAATTCTCAAAATAGATGGCATAATGGCATCCTAACATTAGTTCATCCGAATATTATAGTGTTTGTGTTAAACAGTAAGACAGTATTTGCCCTTAAGTCTTCAAACTTTACACATACTCGACATGCCGGCAGTGGTCATATCGTCTAAAAAAAAATTATCAAAAAAGTTTAAAAAAAGGTTTATGTTGTCATTGTTAATTTGTTCAAGCATTGAAAGACAAAAATGTGAAACATCATAATGTGTTTAATAAACACACAAAAACATAAGCATGCTTTTAATACCAGCTTGTAGGAGCATGTTTGAATTGCAACTTTTACATTTCTAAAAACTTTCTGAATAGAAACATGGTGCTTTTAAATATTTTCGAGTAGAAAATAGCAAAGTAGAACCTCCTGTTAGTGGTAACCAATGACAACACATTATGGTTTAGAGAAGATTATATTAACTACTGCTTAACCATTAACCACCTGCATATCTATAATGGACTGTTCTTTCTTTGAATTAAGACCATTCCATTTATGTGACAAAGGGGTGTTTTGGGGTAAATGACTAATCAGCAGCCAGATGTTGTAAACCCTGATCAGCCTGCGCATGCTGATCTGGATTTATAATGGATGCAAAGGCTATTATAGTCGTGCTTAGCGAGTTAAGGGCTAATCTAAATGGCTACGAGTAGATTTAGTCTACAGTAATATGCAATAATCCAATCAGTCCCTTGCACAGATTTACTGTTCAGAAATGTAAAGCATTAGATGAATCTATTTCAGATGCTCTTTTTTATGCTGTATTTTATTAGATTTCAAAAAATCCTCTAAATCCCATATCCCATGTTCATGTCTAGAATTTGCAGCAACTCTGCAGTTCAGGGTGAGAAGGTCCTAGGCCCATTCTCCATATTTTATCTGGATGTGCATGGAGGATGAGCCTGGCATGTTCATGCCTGTTAGGCGACATATAAACTTTCATGTGTTGGTGCGCCTTAAAACCCAATTCAATTCAATTCAGTTCATGTCTAGCTCTTAAATAGCCATATTTTTATTAAAATTAATGAAACAAATATTGATTATTATTGATGTAGAGGTATCCATTTAACACCGCATATTATCTCGAGTTAAATATTATATTCATTTCTAAAATTTCAATAATCATTCATTTAAATCTAACTCGCTGCATCTTGAAAAAATGGCTTGTTTAACTGTCTGTTCACATAAAGGCTTTAAAAAAATGACCGAATCTTGCGTGGTTATTCCCCACTAATTGATAATCTGTCAGAATCCCTTTTACTCGCATTGTGTAGTAATCTATCTTTTTGTCACCTGAGTGTATTTGTTTTATAATTTGTGTTTAGGGTGACTATTACACACAGGTAAATCTCTTCACCATCTTAATTTGTTTGGCAAGTTTTTTCCCTTTTTTTCCAAAGACAGCAAAATGGAGCATAGTTATAAAACTCTGGCATGTTTATATATATCATGCAGATATACGCTTCTCTGTCTGACAAAGAGGTGACCTAATAATAAATGTTGATTTATTCAGCATTGATTGATAAAGCAAAAGCAGTGCAGAATTCCTTTGTGTTATTGTACATAACATTGTCTGACGTCATGAAATGTAATAAAGAAGTGTCGTCCATGTCACGCATAATTCTGTTTAGGCCAAACAAAAAAATAGGTGTGTTTCCTATTGCATGCTCTAAAAAAAAATAAGGTCGATAGGTAGGCTTTTTTTTTTTTTGGAGCAAGATATTGTGAGATTTTACATGTATTTATCTCATAAACCCCATACAAGTTGATGATACAGCTGAATGTTGCTGTGTGATGTCAGTTTACCTCGATATATTGTGATAAATCATTGTTCAGAACAAATAAAAACTTCTTTTTTTTTTTTCATAAAAAGTTTTAGGGTCGGCCCCTTAAAAATAGGGTCGGTCGGGCCACCGGAAACACAGGTATTTTTTTGTTTGGCCTTAATAGCTACAACTAGTGAACCATACAGATAATGTGGAAAATCTGCATGATAAATAGAATACTATGTCAGGGACTTTTATGATCAAGTTTATTATGCAGGGTTTTAAAATGCAGAATAGCTCATCAGAGCCTCACCATTTTGTTGTCGAGCTCGCTTGCGGACAGCTCGACATAGTTGTCACAATGGCGGTTCAGTGTATGTGCATGCATCCATCCGATCTTGTCCGGGCTATAACTTTGTCATGAATTGAGGCATTTTGAAATAACTTGGCACAAATGATCACCATAAGAGGACGATGTGTCATGCACAACACCCAGGCCTCCAGCTCAAAGGTCAAGGTCACACTTAGAGGACATGCAGTCTGATCTTGTCCGGGCTGTAACTTTATCATGCATAAAGGGATTTTGAAATTACTTGGCACAAATGATCACCACAAGAGGATGATGTGTCGCGTACAACACCCAGGCCTCCACCTCAAAGGTCAAGGTCACACTTATAGGTCATGCAGTTGATGTAGTCCGATCTTGTCCGGGCTGTAACTTTGTCTTGCATCGAGGGATTTTGAAATTACATGGCAGAAATGATCACCATAAGAATACAATGTGCCATGCGCAACACCCAGGCCTCCAGCTCAAAGGTCAAGGTCATGCTGTCCGATCTTGTCCGGGCTATAACTTTGTCATGCATAGAGGAATTTTAAAAATACTTGGCACAAATGATTTCATCTATTAATACAATGTTTTGTACTTAGTCATTTTCAAATAAAAGAACTCGAACTCAACCACTGCACCCATTTTACGTTTCCATGTTCTAAGCTTCCACTGCTGCTTCCATCAATGTCTAACCTTTAACCCTAGTCTGCTCGCAATGTATATCAGTAAACTGGCGGGCTCGACATGTTGCCCTTTGGCATCTAGTTTTTTAAGCCTCATCTGATAAACTTGATAGTAAAAGGCATTTTTATGATCACTTCTTGACAGAAAGTGACCCATGATTCCAAATGTTGGCTGATTTTGACGTCTTCATTCTGGTGTTTATGTTTTGTTTAACATTATTTGCACTTGTTTGCATTAGTTAAGTGTGACCGTTTGTATCCATATATAGAATGTGTATGTACTATAAACATGTAAATAATGTGGAACACCAAGTTTTACTCCCGATTTCACACATTGCATTGTGTTGCATAACAATATATGCTTTGCTTGTATGTTTTATTAATGTGTATAAAGGTAGATTTAGTTTATATTTGACTTGCTGTCTACATGCAAAACTAGATTGTTTTATTACTCTTAATTAAACTTTCATTGTTCTAAAATTAGTTTTAGTGTATTCCGAGGGTTTTAACTAGAAAACATTATCATATACATCCCCTTTTCTTTGGTGGCTTGTTCCAATATATCCTAACATATTTTGCAAGGGATGAAAAACCATGGTACTTTCTTTTAAATGATAATAAGATGATTTCAGAAATAACTGAAAGATTTAAAAAAAATATGTATATTTTGTGTGGTAAAGGTTTGCTTAGCTAGTCTATATTGTTTTGCCAAATTATCAGACTTATTTAAGAATAAAGAAACTTAAAATCCTCGTCTGGGACGTCTTAAGGACATTTTTTAATACTGCATTCATTGCAACATGTGTAGAGGCATTTATTTTGCTTATGGGTATTTGATTATTAAATGTTATATTTAACTATAGCCTGATACAACACATGCTCAAAGACAGACACGGGTAAGTTATGGGTGAATTCTAACAGATTGTAAGACCAGTGCAGACATGTAATTGGACATTAAGCTAGATATGTAACATGTTAAGCTATCTAACTTCAGTCATTTGACATCACCCATCATGTTATTTTAGTTTAGACAAGAGCTGTACACTAGTTACATGCAGAATAAACTCGCAAAGCATTTCATGCTGATTGGTAGGGCTGGACAAGTGTAACAAGCTGATTGGATGGTCTGGACTAAGTGTATAAAGCTGATTGGTTGGCCTGGACTATTACAATCTGATTGGTTGTCCTGAACAAAGTGTTATGACCTGATTGGTTGGGCTGTACAAAGTGTTATGACCTTATTGGTTGGGCTAACAAGGCATGCTTCAGCTATTGCATTCAGTGTTAGGTATTGTTTCCACCATCACACAACTCGGTACACAGTCAGTTCTAATCATAAAGTTATCTATTCGCTATAACATACTGAAGGTACCAAACTACCTCAACCTCTCTGGGTAGTGTGATTTGCCTCAAACTTGGCAAAACATTAACTTGTCACAGATGGGTGGATTCAGATGACTGAATAAGAATGATATGATATCTATATTACATAAGCTCACTTTTGCGGGAAGTTGGTTTGTTTTGAGGGTTATTGGTTTCCATAACTGTAAAGCTTCACTTCTTGTAGTCATTCCTTTTTAAAGGCTAGATTTACATTAGTAAATTCGTAGAAAAAAAATCAAATTTATGATAAACCTCAATATATTTTTATAAATCCATTTGAAAACTTATGGTGTGAGGTTGTCTGTAGGTTAGACTTTGTTAGAACATTCCGTCCATCCATAAACAGTAATGCATTCCACGTGTTAACTTAGAAAGCATAATGCCCATCCTCATTGGTGAGAGGAGTAACCTTATCGTGTTTGGAGGCAGTAGGTCACAGGTCAAAGTTGCTATGACTCTATGGCAATATGCATCTTTCACAATAATACTCACCTTCATGAAACCTAATAAATACATTGCTCTTGGTGAGAGGAGGAACAGTATTAGTTCTGGGGTCAGTGAGAGGTTAAGGTCACAGGGACCCAATCATAATACACCTTCTGCCCTGTAATTTATATAATTATTATTATACATAGTTCCTTCAAACTTTATAAAAAGAGTATCTAAGGATCAACCCCTCTTGATTTCATGGTTAGGATGTTAAGAGTCAAGATCACTAGACCTGATCATGAAAAATGCTTTCGCTCTTTGCACATATTTAGATCTTTGCACAAGATTATTTTTTCATAACTTTTTCTTTGAAGCTAGTTAGTATTTACAATAAATTTAATTGCAATTTTTAATTTTGCTTTAGCCATTGTAATCTTAGATACACCTTTAGTAATAAAGCTAAAGCATGTTTGTTTACTTCTAGCTCCTTGGACATTATATATACATGTATATAACTGATGCAACATTTATCTTACATTAATGGATGCATGATGTACATGGTGTTTTTGTTTTATTTAAACATTAATTTCAGTCGCAAACTGTTTAACCAGAATTAATAATACATCTTACAGTTGTGTATTCCTGTTAAATAGTGTATTTGCATTTTTTTCAGGCATAAAATAATTTCATTTATATTCGATACAAAAAATATGGTAAAACATGGAGAAGAAATGGTACCATGTAATGTAATCAGTGTTTATATTCAGATGTATTGTTTTATGACAAATATATATCAGTTAAGGAACTTTGTTGTCCCATAATTTCTGCATGGGAATGTTGACTGTTGCAGGATCTGTGTTGTATCATTTTTATCGAATTTACTTGAGAGTTGTACTATAATGAAAAAAATAAGTTTAGCAAGTCCTTTATGTACATTTAGCTTAAAGAAATTGAAAACTATTTTATAATGTTAAGTAGTATAAAACATTTGCATGACATAGGGTGATCTTCTCTTTCACTAATTAGTTGTGATCCAATGTATCAGAGTTATCTCCCATTTAGTTAAAACAGTGTATTTCATATTTAAAAACACCAATATGATAAAGAACATGGTTAAATTCCGCTAAATAACAGTTCTGAGTTTCAAGTTATAAAAACCGCAAAATCAATGGATACTAACCTTGTCATTATAATGCAATAACAAACCAAAGTTTTAAAAAATTGAAATTTCCTCCCTTTACACCGAAATAAGAACGAAATTATAATATCTGTAAAGCAGGTAGATTAAAACATTTTGTAACCTTTTTCACAGATATCGTTTCAAACACAATGCCCTGCATATATCTGCTAATTATGTTAATTATATTGTTAATGACCTCTGCCACGCATAGCCTAGAATATGCGCAAATGAAATTGCCATGCAGTTTACTTGCTTTTTGTCAGTATATAATAATACTTACTTTTATCAGTATATAATAAATGTTTTGTCATTGTTAACGATTTCAGGCATGGTATTTAGACTTTAAGAGATTTATTTGCTTGGAGATGAAGAATCCTTTGAATTACCTTCGAATTGTGTTTAAATGTTGAGCATTATTTATTTAACTAAAATAAGAATTTTTAACTAAAATAAGAATGAATTCTGACAATAAGACCAAAATTAGGATTCAATGTATATAATCTGCATACTTCAGTCCAGACTGTGTCTGCAGAAAACTATTGACAGTGAACCAGTCAGCACATTAGTTCACCTGGAATAAAACAGCAGTCAAAACATGTTATACAAAAAAACACAATATATACTGGCATTTGTCCAAGGATGTATTGTTCTTTTCATACAAGATTCACATAAGGGCTCATGTATGGGATCCTTTCTTAAGGTTACTAATATGTTAGATGCAATTTGATATCCTTATTAATAAAAAAGTCAAATTTGTTTGCAGAAGTCAGAATGGATGACGACAACCTGTAATCATGCCCTGTATGCAATCATCGATGTGTTCACACAGTTTTACGATATTCTCCAAGCTATGTTACTGAATGAATTATACCACCAACTGATTTGGTGTGTACAGCAAGGTGAGTTTATAGTAGAACCTTCTCCCGGCTATGTTACTGAATCAGTTATATCACCAACTGATCTGGTGTGTACAGCAAGGTGAGTTTATCTTACATTTCTCCCAGCTATGTTACTGAATAAATTATACCACCGAGTGATCTGATGTGTACAGCAAGGTGTGTTTATAGTACAACCTTCTCCAGACTGTTACTGAATGAATTATACCACCGAGTGATCTGGTGTGTACAGCAAAGTGAGTTTATCTTACAACTTCTCCCGGCTACGTTACTGGATGAATTATACCACCAACTGATCTGGTGTGTACAGCAAAGTGAGTTTATCTTACAACTTCTCCCGGCTACGTTACTGGATGAATTATACCACCAACTGATCTGGTGTGTACAGCAAAGTGAGTTTATCTTACAACTTCTCCCGGCTACGTTACTGGATGAATTATACCACCAACTGATCTGGTGTGTACAGCAAGGTGAGTTTATAGTACAACCTTCTCCCGGCTACGTTACTGGATGAATTATACCACCAACTGATCTGGTGTGTACAGCAAGTTGAGTTTATAGTACAACCTTCTCCCGGCTACGTTACTGGATGAATTATACCACCAACTGATCTGGTGTGTACAGCAGGGTGAGTTTATCTTAAGACTTCTCCCAGCTATGTTGCTGAATGAATTATACCACCAACTGATCTTGTGTGTACAAGCAAGGTGAGTATCTTACAACTTCTCCCAGCTATTTTGCTGAATGAATTATATCACCGACTAAACTGGTGTGTACAGTAAGGTGAGTTTATCTTACAACTTCTCCCAGCTATGTTGCAGAATGAATTATACCACCAACTGATCTGAAGGATTACGCCACCATGTGATCTGGTGTATACAGCAAGGTGAGTTTGTGATACAACTTCTCCCATCTGGTGTGTACTATAAGATTAGTTTTACCTTGTATCAAGCTATGATACTAAAGGAATTATGCCAGATACAACAATATCTCCTTTATATGTGTTATCCGACAAATACATTCGGTGAAAACAGATCTCTGACTCACGCTTGATCTGTTACTGAGTGTCGATTTTAATGGATGGCAGGAGGTAAACAGTACTGGTTCTACCCAGGAAAAATGTGGTGGTCTGGTTATTAAGATGTCACCATTTCAGTTCTAAATTATATTGTTTTAAATAAAAAATGCTAATTTTACTTTTCAACTGAGTGGTCTCTTAGTACAGGTTTGACTGTATATCCTTTAATATGTACCTATATATTGAATTAGATATAAAATTCGTTAGACATATTACCTGTTTTCTTACTGCAGATAATGAGCAATTAGCAAGGTCAGGAACAAACTGTCTGGAGAATCTAGTCATATCTAATGGAACCAAATTCACAGAGGAGGCCTGGAACAGCACATGTACCTGTATGTTGGACATCTTTAAAAGCACCATTCCAAACAAGTAAGTTTTAATGAGACCATTACAAGTGTAGTCAAACCATACATTTATAAACTTACATATACTTTCTTTTATTTATAATTTTGAGGAAAGTTACAGTTCATTTTCTCTACATTTTCTCGAGACAATCTAACACAAAGTAGTGACTTTATAAGTGAGAAAAAAAAATATGATCCATAGTGTTTTTGTTCTAAAAGGATGTGAAATAAATCTCGAATTCACCAAAACTGTAAATATTTAAAAAATGTTACTAAATGTTTAGTCTTAATATGATAATGCATTAAAGAGTCATAAGAGATATTATAAAATATTTCTTTCTGTTTAAATTCCTCCATTGTTGTTGTATGCACAGATAAACAGTTTTTCCCTTTTACTTCAGTTTGTTGATCTGGCGACCAGATGACGCTCCATCCACACCCGATGACCTGAATGGCAGCATGGATTCTTTGGCCTTAGACATGTCACCTGACAACCGCCAACTTAAACGGACGGACAGCCTCCACAGTGTCGGCAGTACCGTGTCAGCGGACTCAAGGGATCATAAAATACCCAGAACAAGTAAGTGAAAAAATGTACAGTAAAATGTATGGTGAAATCAGGGCTTTTTCAGCTTATATAACAGAGGCCTGTAAAGGGCCTCTTCCCAATTGCAAATTTGACTGTTTCTTTTCACAACTGTCAGAAATCTTCCCAATCAAAAGGCAGCAGATTCAGAATTTTGCAATGTGTTTTTGTCTGTTGGGTCAGTTCTGACTGAGAAGTTAGTGATTATAATAAAATTATGATAGACGAAAATATAAATAAATCATTGTTTTGTCATATTTACTTAATTTGTGAAATATTACATTTTTCTCAATGTGAGGGGAAAAAAATGGACATGCCTTTTCCCAGTTTTGTGGAAAAAAGCCCTGGAAATTGCAGCTCATATTTCCCTTTGAGAACTACTCTCACATAACTGTGTCCCCTTGGGAATGGCTTTGACATCATTGTGTTTATATACATCTTACTGGGGCTACACTAATTCCAACTGGGCCTTACTCAGTCAGTAGTAGAGTTTTACTCCGGTAACGTTACGTTTGGGTTTTCTCTACATAATGTTCTGTGTCTAACTCCATCAATTTTTGCAGAAGTGATGACGGACCAGAAGTTGTTCCAGTCATTATTGATCAAGTGTGTGGTACAGCTGGAGTTGATACAGACGATAGACAACATTGTATTCTTCCCCACCACCAGTAGGAAGGAGGACGCAGAGAACCTTGCTGCAGCTCAGGTGAGAATATTATAAGAATCTTTCATGGGTATCCGGTGAAGATCGGGAAGTCCAACACGAGGTATAATTGTTTTCATCGGAACCGAAGCTCTGCCGAGGTTCCGATTAAAACAATTATACCGAGTGTTGGAATTTCCCTATCTGATCCGGATTCTCATGATCGATTCTTTTTCTTGCACACCAGATATATTATGCGCATTGACGTCGCCAACTACTGACATGTTGCATGTTTATTTAATGAACAACGTCATGCAACTGTCATTGTTTATATCAGCATGTGACTTTTATCTTCCCCCATATGCAAGATCAGGCTATGCAACTGTCATTGTTTATATCAGCATGTGACTTTTATCTTCCCCCATATGCAAGATCAGGCTTTCCAGCACCATCACGGATCACCTTATCCAGTATGCAAGAATCTCCTATCTCCCTAATAGATCTGGATTTACCCCCATCAAGCCAAAACTGCCTATTCCCAAGCACCTAGAACATGACAAACATGATTTTCCTAGTGAGCCCTAACATAAAATGACCTTTATGGGAACTTCTTGACACATGATTTTCCTCGTGAGCCCTAACATAAAATGACCTTTATGGGAACTTCTTTACACACATGATTTTCCTCGTGAGCCCTAACATAAAATTACCTTTATGGGAACTTCTTGACACATGATTTTCCTCGTGAGCCCTAACATAAAATGACCTTATGTGAACTTCTTTACACACACGATTTTCCTCGTGAGCCCTAACATAAAATGTCCTTATATGCACTTTCTTACACACATGATTTTCCTAGTGAGCCCTAACATAAAATGACCTTTATATGAACTTCTTTTCACACATGATTTTCCTCGTGAGCCCTAACATAAAATGACCGTTATATGCACTTCCTTACACACATGATTTTCCTAGTGAGCCCTTACATAAAATGACCTTTATATGCACTTCCTTACACACATGATTTTCCTAGTGAGTCCTAACATAAAATAACCTTTATAATTATGCACTTCCTTACACACATGATTTTCCTAGTGAGCCCTAACATAAAATGTCCTTATATGCGCGTCCTTACCTACATGATTTTCCTAGTGAGCCCGAACATAAATTGACCTTTATATGCACTTCCTTACCTACATGATTTTCCTAGTGAGCCCTAACATAAAATGACCTTTATATGCACTTCCTTACACACATGATTTTCCTAGTGAGCCCTAACATAAAATGACCTTTATATGCACTTCCTTACACACATGATTTTCCTAGTGAGTCCTAACATAAAATGATATTTATACCGACTTCCTTACATACATGATTTTCTTAGTGAGCCCCAACATAAAATGACCTTTATATCAACTTCTTTACATACTTTCCTGGTCAGCACAAGCCTAAGGTTTATGGTTAGGGTTGTGTAAATTTAATTGCAAATAAATTCCAACCTCATTTCCATATATCTGTAATTAACCTTATTTTCATTGGATAAAACTTTACATGTGACATCAAAAGTTTACACATTGCATTCATGAACCTTGGAGAAACTTCCTTTCTGATTATGTGTTTATGTCATTACAGAGTCACACAGACGTGATGTTGGGAGACTTTCACCCAATCCAGCAGACCTTGCATTATGTGTTATGTCATTACAGAGTCACACAGACGTGATGTTGGGAGACTTTGACCCGATCCAGCAGACCTTTCATTATGTGTTTATGTGATTAGAGAGCCACACAGACGTGATGTCGGGAGACTTTGACCCGACCCAGCAGACCTTTCATTGTATGTTTGTCATTACAGAGTCACACAGACGTGATGTTGGGAGACTTTGACCCGACCCAGCAGACCTTTCATTATGTGTTTATGTGATTAGAGAGTCACACAGACGTGATGTCTGGAGACTTTGACCCGACCCAGCAGACCTTTCATTGTGTGTTTGTCATTACAGAGTCACACAGACGTGATGTTGGGAGACTTTGACCCGACCCAGCAGACCTTTCATTGTGTGTTTATGTCATTACAGAGTCACACAGACGTGATGTCGGGAGACTTTGACCCGACCCAGCAGACCTTTCATTATGTGTTTATGTGATTAGAGAGTCACACAGACATAATGTCTGGAGACTTTGACTCGACCCAGCAGACCTTTAATTGTGTGTTTGTCATTACAGAGTCACACAGACGTGATGTCGGGAGACTTTGACCCGACCCAGCAGAAGGAAGACCAGGGCATGTACCAGTTCCTCAGTTCCAGTCAGTTGTTCACGTTGGTAGAATGTCTCCTTGAGTCTCACAATTTTGCCAAAGATTTTAACGCGAATCACGAACAGCGTAATCTGTTATGGAAAGCAGGTAGCCATTTCTGTCATTTTGGGGTTTTAGTACACTGCCCTTATCAGTTCTAAAATATAACACAAGCCACTATAAGCATTTGTCATATGGTTATTGTCATGTGAGAAAAGTGAATAATGATACATGTTTATGGTAACTGTCATGTGAGAAAAGTGAATAATGACACATGTATATCATAATATGTTAACTGTCATGTGAGAATAGTGAATAATGACACATGTATGGTAACTGTCAAGTGAGATTAGTGAATAATGACATGTATGGTAACTGTCAAGTGAGATTATCATATCATAACTGTCATGTGAGTATGTGAATAATGACACATGTATGGTAACTGTCAAGTGAGATTAGTGAATAATGACACATGTATGGTAACTGTCAAGTGAGATTAGTGAATATGACACACTCGTATCATAACTGTCACGTGACAATAATGAATAATGACATATGTATGGTAACTGTCATGTGAGATTTGTGAATATGACACACTCATATCATAACTGTCACGTGACAATACTGAATAATGAAACATGTATGGTAACTGTCAAGTGAGATTAGTGAATGTGACGCACTCGTATCATAACTGTCACGTGACAATAATGAATAATGACACATGTATGGTAACTGTCATGTGAGATTTGGGAATATGACACACTCGTATCATAACTGTCATGTGACAATAATGAATAATGACACATGTATGGTAACTGTCATGTGAGATTTGTGAATATGACACACTCGTATCATAACTGTCATGTGACAATAATGAATAATGACACATGTATGGTAACTGTCATGTGAGATTAGTGAATATGACACACTCGTATCATAACTGCCATGTGAGATAGTGGTGTAATAATATGCCAAGTGTATATATCTTTCTTTGAAATGAGAAATAAGTTGCAAGGCTATTAAAGTTTTAGAATGTCCTTATTCATAGATACTGTGAATTGTGTTTCTTAATGATTTGTTATATATTTTCACAATATGATAAAATGTGTTATAAGTAATATGTGTATTTATGTATGCTCCTAGAGGGTCTATGATAGGAAAAGAAATTCTGTTCTGCTAGTATAGCAATCTCATTAAAATCATATCCTAATTACGCTTTGATACTCTCCGCTATTGGATCTGACCGCATTGCCTTTGAGGTCACGTCAGATCGACTTTCATCTAATCAATATTCATGAGAAGATCAACTAAATTCAACCAATGGAATCGCGCATTTCATATGCACTTCAGATGACATTCGAGTGAACTGAACAAACGAAAATCTACATAAAACAGTTCTATATCCGAATAAATATAAAGTCTTCGTGTGTTATTGCTGTGTTATTGCACGAGAAATTCAAAGAAATGCACTAAATGGAATGTTTTACATCAAGATACGAAGAAAATCATGGACGCCGTCGTGTATTTTGAAAATATATATTCCACCCATAATTATTACGACATTAGATAGCCGAAATAGTATGCCATCGTACATGTGGCCCGATTAGCTCAGTTGATAGCGTACTCGACCGCTGACCCACGAGTGTCATTTTAATGTGGGTTCAATCCCGTTAATCGGTAATTATTTTTATACCTCTATTAAATTCCGTCAAACAATCTTTTTTTTCTGTAAATATTCAATAATGGTTGGTCTATTATATTTGTCAACGCAGTTTGTTTGTGTTTTTTAAGCTAAAAGTTACGGACATTGTTTCTTTCAATACCAAGCGTAGACTGCTCCACAGCGTTTTACTGAAATGCGACATGCACAGTGAAGCTGTCAATACCGAACAATTTTGTAGGCTCAAATCTGATTGGCTAATCGTAAGGTCAATCTGACGTGACCTGTAATGCGAAGTCGTCAGATCCTAGTAGCTAAGAGTATCGTAGTGTGATAAAGGGTCTAATTTTAATGAGATTGCCAGTATAGGGACTCTTTTTCTTTATAAATCTAATATTTTTCTCAAATAGGTGTGCCATTAAATTTAAGTAAAACTAGTAAGTAAAGAAGCATGACTATTTTTAGTTCTGGCTTTGGGTTTTTCCTGCTTGGCTATATTTGGAATATGTCGTGGAAACGTTTGCGTCCAAATATAGATCCATGCAGTAGATGTGTATACTCGTCACAATTCTTGGATGGTACAGCTACTGCTCTTTATATAAGCCTTTCTTATGTTATGCCCATTTTGATTTTTTCCTTGTTGTTTTGAATTGAGTCGAACATTAGTATTGTAATTGTAGATTAATATACATTTCATTTTCTCTCCACACCCAAATATCATTTTTCATTTTCTCACCACATTCAAATAAGATCTTTAATTTTCTCTCTACACCCAAATAACATTTAATTTTCTCACCACATCAAAATAACATATTCTATTTTCTAACCACTTCCAAATAACATTCTTCATTTTCTCACCACTCCGAAATTACATATATAATTTAATATTCTCACCACACCCAAATGACATAAACTTAATTTTCTCACAACACGCAAATACCATACTTCTCTCACTACACCCAACTAACATATTTAGATTTCTCACTACATCCAAATAACGTTTTTTTATCTTGTGTGCTCTCCTCACAGATTACATTTTTCACATACCGGGAAACTTTATATAGAGGATCTTACATGAGTACTCGTTCAGTATTGAATTTTTTTATGAATTTATTAAACAAATTGGCAAAATAATATAATGCGAGGCTGTTGCTGTACATTATGTCATTTTTAGCTAACGAGTTTTAATAAATTCAATAATGAATGAGAACGAATGTTAGATTCTATTTATCACATAACTTGTAACGTCAGAAAACGTACATTAACGTGATGTCCATGACATCATTAACGTTATGTTATACCACTAGTGGAATATCAAAAATATTGAATGGTGTTATTACACTCCCACACCACATGTTATGTGATAAATCAAGTTATCACATCTCACCAATAGGGTGTAGTGATAAAATGGTTGTGAGATTACCATTTTACCGAAAAGATTCCAGCCGCTGCTGCTGAAAATATTGCGTGTAACATTGAGAGCTTTGTCCATCAGATGGTGACATTAACAGAGTGCTCCCATGTATCATCCAGGGATGTAAATAACCAAAGAGAGAATTCCCTAGTACGACAAGGTTGTTTCAAGTCTCGTGTGTTTCCCCCCCCGATATCTAGGAAAATCTTATTGTACCAGATACAGATTTAAATGTCTAACATCACCAAATACCGATTTCTCAATTCACCAAATACATAATTTATTTGCTCACATCACCATATACTAATATCTCAGGAATACATATTTTGATTTTTCAAAATGCTTTAAATACATAAATCCTACCTTATAAACTCTGCTATACAAGGTTTATATTGTACAAATATAATTTGTGCTTCTTTTATTTGTTTTTAGTTTGTTTTATATTTTGCTTTGAATTCCCGTGTATTGCAAGAGATTATCATTAAGTACTTTTCAACACACTCAGCCAAAAGGTTCAAGTTGATGTCACAGCAAAATCTGTCAAATCGTAGACCCAAACCATTGAGATACATTCTAAGTGGTTTAAACAAATATATAACTGGGGGGGGAAATTAGCAAGTTCATGCCCCAATTACGGTAAGTAAATAAATTGTCTTGATAAAGGAATGGTATACTTCAAAAAGGCCTAAAATGTATTTAAAAAGAAATTATATTGACGTTTAAAGTTTATCAAAACATTATTTTTGAGCTACCTCTGTGAGAGGGGAAGGATGCACAGGAATCCAGGAACCATGCCCTACTCTTACTAGAGTAGATTCCTATGGTTTTTAACATGCTCAGAGGATAGACTCTGATACATCGGAGTGTCCTCATTCAACGGGTTAGGCTATGGGAAGTGTCTCATCTGAGGATACACCGAAGAAACCCAGTTGTACCGCTGAGCCTTGAACCCTTGATAAATACTATGTTATCCACTGGGCCTTTGTATAGTATGGGGCGGGGCTGTCTTGGGCTACACCTGTTGTATAAGTGCCTTTCTGCTAAAGGATTTTATTCCGATATACCTTATGTACAGGCAGATTTAATTTAATTTTTATTTTAATTTGTTTAATTAAATTCCATGGTTTTGTGTGCTGTTGTGGTTGAGTATTATTGTATAAACAAACACCCTAAAACTACATGTCTTGAGTATCAGAAAGTCGCCTTTAACACAATATTTATAAAACAATTGTGTCTTAACTGTATAGAATAATTCATATTATAAATAAAATATCACAATAATTAAAGACTCACAGTTAAATATACTGTTACTAATTATTTTATGTTGACCAGAGACCAGGCTTATCGGACAGTTCAACATGAAAAAATTAATGACAATTAAATGTTATTAACTGAACTAGATATAATAAGTGTAGAGCTTATACAGTATTTAATGAAGCGGTGTTTAGAAACTCTCCATATAATAAACACAAACTCGACCAGTACGAAACGGAAGTCGGCCATTAGGACTTCCATTTGTATTGGCCGATTTTGCTTCGTATTTTATGGAGAGTTTCTACTAAAACCTGACTAAGATAGTTCCGTTAATTAATAATACCTTTACTGCTGCCCATATTACTGTCGACACCAGTCATTACCAGTACCATAATACACTGTAAACAGTCCATTAAATCATTTTAGAATTATTTTGTTTTTAGAATTTTGTGATTCTTGGTTTCAAGAAACTCATTACCCAATGAGTGATACAAACAGTCTTAATCTGTTTCTCACAGCAATTAAAAGTCTCATTCAGTTCTGAGAACACACTGAGTTGCATCATAATAGCATGACATGATGTCATAATAGCATGATGTGATGTCATAATACCAAGGTGTTGATGTCATAATACCAGAAAGTGATGCCATGATAGAAGCAACCAATGAAAATATGAAATAAGCATTCTGATTGGTTCAGTGATAAAAATTGGACCACTGAAACCGGTTAATTTAAAGCTCATTAAATTCTGAGAACACACTGAGGTTTTACTGGACATTGAGTAATGAGGTTCTCCAGAAACACAAAATTCTAATAATAAAATAATTCTAAAATAATTTAATAGACTGTTAGTAGTACAACATCACTGTCCTTTCAGATGTGGTGTATATCAGCTTTTAATTATTTCCAGGTTTCAAAGGCAAGGCCAAACCTAATCTGTTGAAGCAGGAGACCCAAAGTCTGGCGTGTCTGTTCCGGATATTGTTCCGAATGTACAACGATGATTCCCGCAGAGATGCCTGGTCGGAGGTTGAGACCAGACTTATAGGGTATGTTGTGTTTTGTGTTGTGTTACACCTGGATATATTAAAGTTGAATATATTTTAAGCCATTAACTTTAAATGTTTGAAAATAAATTCCAGTTTGCAATAGGTTTTGTCTTTAGAAGGATTTAGATGCAGGGTGTAACATCTGCTTGTTCAAGGTACCAGTCACATCATAAAGACTGCAAACTTCTGCAGCTTCTGAAGGTTTCTTATTGGGGTTTTTAGCTTGACTTTTTTTTAAGAAAAAAAAAAGACTATTGTCGTCACTTGATCGTAGTCTGTGTCCCTTGTTTAGGTCAACTGTTAACTGATGGTTATGAGGCATGTTAGTGCCACAAGTTCTATCAACATTAATAACAGCCCTGTCTCGTTAAAGTGCTATTATAATCTAATTATAAGAATTATTAGGAAATCAGCATAATGCATTATTGTCACTGTATTTGTGTTTTCAGCGTGTGTCACGATGCATTATTGTCACTGTATTTGTGTTTTCAGCGTGTGTCACGATGCATTATCGTCACTGTATTTGTGTTTTCAGCGTGTGTCATGATGCGTTATCGTACTTCCTGTCGCTACAGTCAGACAGTCACAGAGATGCATGGAGTGGCATTATTATACTCTTGATCACAAGGTTGTTAAAAATGTCGGATGAACGGGTAAGTATTTCTATACCCTACTGGAGCTCGGCACCGGACATTTATTGTTAGCTCTCACTGATTGTAAATTCACTGAACCAAATGTGTTAATTTTATTAGAACTTGCACAAGTTAAGTCCTTAAATCAAGATGTCTTTAGCTCTACTGATCAAAGATCAGCAGAGATTATGCCGTGGTGCGGTGTCTGTCGTCGGTCTGTCTGTCAACTTTTTTTGTAGCGACTGCATTTGAAACTACTTGATAAATTTTCTTGAAACTTTACAGGAATGTTGCCCATGATGTTTAGTCAAAAAACAAGTTTGTAGCGACTACTTCTTGAAAGCTATAAGTGATATGATATGGGACATTTTCTAAAATGATCAGCATGACATGATGTTGGTCCTTGTCGAAAATTGTTTTGATTTGACATTAAACATGGCTGCCAGCGGCCATCTTTGTTTACTCTTGATGTCTAGTTGATCGTAGCAAGATTTCAGGTTGGCTTAAAATTCAAGATGGCCACCATGGCTATAAATAGATTTTTAAAAAACAAATTTGTAGCAACTACTCTTGAAAACTATAAGTGATATTGATATGGGACTTTTTCAAAAATGATCAAATGACATGATGCTGGTCCTTGTTGAAAATCTTTTGATTTGACGTTAAACAAGGCTGACAGCGGTCATCTTTGTTTACAAGTTATATAGTAAAAACTTGTAACCACTACTCCTCTGAAACTACTTGACAGATTTTCATGAAACTTCACAGGAATCCTGATCTAGCTGTCAAACCCTTCAGTAGAGCTTCAAGGTCATTGACCTCTTGTTAAATATATAAATCAGGTTAACCCACATCCAAACATCATATATTATAAAAGAGACACGAAAGAAAGGGTTCCTGGCTGTCTTACAATTCAAAACCCAGAATATTGTATCTCTGTATCCAAAGTATACTTGCTAATCATGACTTGCGTATATAGAAATCACTTTGTAGGAGCTGTTTGAGCTTTTTATGTTTGGAGTTTTACTTTTAAAAATTATTTTATTTTTCTTGATGTTCTTGTAACGATGATACCAATTATACAGTACATTGCAATTATACTTTGTGGAGTACTTAATGGCTGCCTACTTCAGGTGCAAATCTTATCAATACAGGTTTTTAGCAAGAGATTATAGCTTTGGAAAGCGAAAGGATTATGAACTAGAATGTAGTTCAATTATACCAATTAAGGATAAATGAGGAAATATAAATATTATTTCACACCTGATATTATGTTTTTAAAAGAAAAATTTTGGTTGACAGAAATAAAATTATTATCAAAATAAGTGGACCTGTCTACAAAATAGGATATCCTCAATCTTATTAGCATGTACCATTTCATTCACAGTTCTGCGTGCACGCATCCCACTACTACCCCCTGATGTGTGAAACCATGAACTACGACTTAAAACACGAACTCCGATCCATTCTCAGAAAATTCTTCATACATGTGGGACTCAAATTTGGCATTACACATCCTGATAGAACAAACAGCTAGCTGGGGAGGAATGGAAAACCAATATATAATGTTGTTTTATCACATTAACCGCGTGTTATCAAGGAGAAAAGGATGCGTTGTTAATGTTATTGGAGGCTCTGACTGGATTGATGATTGCAAAATGAATATTGAAGCGAGAAAAATGGATTGTTCCAGTCTATTGCATCCATTCCTACAATATTGAAGGTAGAACGTTCCATCCATATTCCTAAAAACGCGCTTCTTCATGACAACCACAAATTTCTGTTGAAGTGCAAAACTAAAGGAAAGAAAAACTGTTTCGTGGTTTCTTTTTGAAGCAGTAGATCATGTGATTTCAATGTTTTACGACAGTGAGATTTCAATGTTTTACGACAGTGATACACAAGATTCAGTAATGAAGCCATGACGAAAGAAACCTAAACAAGAGACTGCATTACATATACCGGACTTACTCTTCATCTCCCTCCATGTTGGCTCGACATCAATGATATTAATTTTGTGTCATTAATGGAGAAAAAGATGGTTTATGCATACTGAAAATAAATCATTTCTTGGCATTTTATAATCTGGCATTAAGAAAAAGAAATGTTGACAAGTGTACAGTTATATCAAATACTGTTGATTAAGTTAGGAAAAAACAAAGGTTTAAAAAGAGACAAAATACATTCCTTCCCTCGCACTATATTATATTAAAATATGATTTGCGGTTGCTAGGAGGATTTTCTTGCACTTGAAAAACCAAAGTTTTACCCAATCATGGGATAACTGTAACTGACGAGATATAACTTCAGAATTTCTGTAATTCAGCCTTGAAAAAGGTGTATATTTCATCATTGTGAACTATTGACAACATTCATTATCATTCCATAAAGCCAGTTTTTCGTACATGGAAGGCTTGTATGTAATCAATTTTGCATATCCAGGGTTTATCTGAAACAGTGTTGCTATAGTATATTGCTAAATTAGGACTACTCCATTAAAACATACCTTGGACCCCAGGAAGACAATTTAATACAAATTTGTGGGTGAACCCTATTTTCTGGAATTTGGATATTGAAACTAAATTTTGCATCTATGGGTGAGTGTTAAATTTCAAGTGCCTTCCTGGGGTCCCATGTATGTATTTAATGGAATAGCCCTTGTAACTTTGTAAACCTGCTTTTTTGGTATATTACAATCTTAATGGTGCTGTTTCATGTTTCTGAAAACTCTTGGAAACTGGCTATTTTTATTCAACTATGTCAAGATTTTATTTATTTGTAATGTTATTCAAGAGTACTGTACATGATCTGCAAAAACAGGATTTGTATTTTAAATAATAGGCCTATTAATATGAACGAATACGAATTACTCGCAGGCTGATCTGGGTTTACAATGGACGCAAAGCCTATTATAGTCTTGCTTAGCGGATTAATATGTTGTGTATGGTCAAATGTTTAATATTGTTACTAAGTATTAAACTCACCAGACTGATGTTTTGCAAGCTTTCTGTTTACCAAATTCGTTTTTATAAACTCAATATTAAATCCCAAACTCATATTGTTTCAATTTACCAAATTCATTTTAATATTTAATAAGAATCTTGAGTTTTCGTTAATTTTAATGAAAAATCATGAGAGACTGTGCAAATTTATGTGTACATGTTCAACAGTGTATTGTTAAATGTTTACAGTGTATTGTTAAATGTTCACAGTGTATTGTTAAATGTTCACGTTTATGTGTTGTCACTACCTTTTTATTCATTTAATTGAAAATGAACCTATAAATGTCGCAAACACATTTTTAACTATGATTTATAATAATTTATTTAACTTAATTCATTCAGCCTTTACGAGTTTCACACATCAGCTTTCAATTAAGTTCATCTCTGATTCATTATTGTCGATCACAGTACATGGTGAAACTGATAGAAACTGTACGTGTACCAGTTAATTGTTCATACCTCTGGTAACGCTCGTCCTCTCTGAATTTCGTCTTTACAGAGGCATTATTTTTTCATGTAGATAGAGACTTTTCCGCATATCCCGGCATCATGGGTTTTTCGAAGGCACAGTCATAAATATATTGTAGATCTAATTTTTTGCAACTAATATTTTTTGTAGACAAAACTTAACTTGATGATCGCTGAAATCACGCGATATTGCAACCATAAAGCATACTGTCAAAAACACAGAACGTCGAAATTTCATTATGGTAGGATTATTAATAAAGGGGTTACCTAATAAATTTTGCTTTATTCAGCACTGACGAATAACGCCCAAATCTGAATACATTGGCTTTTATTGTACGTAACATTATCTGACGTCATGAAGGAGAATGCATGCATGTCAAGCGTAACATTGTTTTTAAAAGATAAAACTAGTAAACTATATGGAAAATGTGGATTATCTTAATGATAAGAATTTTGTTATTCTTTGTTTTCTAAGTCTAAAAAACTTCATGGTAAAATGCACCGACATAGAATACTCTGTATAAATAATTACAACCATTGAGGCACGAGATACGTACACATTTTATATCAGGGCTGTCTCTGAGAGGCTAGGCGAAATTTGCAGGTTGTTTTTCTATTATTTTACCTGATATTTATCCAACTGTTATAAATCTTTTATATTGAAAGCACGACTCTGACATGACTAACACTGCCCGTTTTCATGGCTCTGCCACCCGCTAGTCAAACTAGAGGGAACCATATATATCTATAAACTGGTCATGAAAGTTAGAAACATTCTTTAGGAACTAATAATAAAAGAAATCATTCATTCAATGTTCATACTCTGTGATAATTAGGATTGTCTGTATATATTGCTCTCGGAGAACAAACTACACTGCTTGTTTCTACTGTACCACTGGTACATTGTGATCATAGTGTACATGTATTGTCCGTGATTTTTCTCGTCTTTTCTACGTAATTCTGCAAAAACTACATATATGTTTATTGGATAATTTGTTTATGTATTATATATTGCTTGTGTCTTCTATCCGAGCCAGTTGACGTTCATATTTTCAAAGCTGGTGCATTTATCATTAATATGCAAGGTTTGTATAATGGCATTTGATGATATGAGATTGGGTATGCTTGTGCAATTGTAAATATTATTTCAGGTGCAATTTGTAGCAGGAAACAAACGAAGATCAATATCCGTTTCATTGAGTTTTCTATAAAAAACACACATTTTGAGGGTATTTTATCACTTGCCTTGCTTGATTAGAACTTTTGAACATGTTCAAGTGTTGTCATGTAGATCCTCCTTAAGCATTCCAAAACATGTAGTGCCATATACTGTCTGTGGATATTGTTTAAACATTTTACTGATGCAAAACTTCAGGTACCTAGATATATAATGGAACACATTTCAAGATGTGCAACCGCAGGATACCCTGTCTCTGTGACAAACTGGACCATAGTCTGACTCAGGTGGTTCCCTCTTAAATAGTTCTCCATTAAACTTGCCAGGACACAAATAGGAGAATCCTAGGTTTGGCTAATACTTTTAATACCAATGGGAGCGCTGTTGTTTACATGGAATATTGCATAACGGTAATATTGTCAAGCATCAAAGATCATAGATGTGGCATGGTAACAATGCAAACAGAAGAATGATACATTTAAAAGAACATATGTATTGCTTTTTTATATGATTTCTTTAAGAAGAATATAATTATTTTGATAAAATGAACTTTCCATTGTGAATGTGTTAACAAATGCTTATGTTGTGTAATCTTGTTGTGGTATTGTCCGCGTTACATTGTAGGCTGAAACCTTTAGATCACTTGTTATATGTCTCATGTATGGTCACCATAGGGTTAGAGTTAGGGTTTGTCGTCCTGGCAGAGGAGTAGAATTTTCCAATGTTCGTCTTTGTTATTAGCTCTACTGATCAAAGTGTGTCCGTCATCTGTCTGTCAGTCCGTCTCTCCATAAACTTTTTTTGTAGCGACTACTCCTCTGAAACTACTGGATAGATGTTCATGAAACTTTACAGAAATGTTGCCCATGATGTCTAGTTGATCCTACCAAAAAAATAATGTTGATGTGAAATTCAAGATGGCCACCAAAGCTAAAAATAGATTTTTGAAAAACAAGTTTGTAGCGACTACTTCTTGGTAACTATAAGTGATATTGATATGGGACTTTTTCTAAAATAATCAGCATAACATGATGCTGGTCCCTGTCAAAATCATTTTGATTCAACATTAAACATGGCTGCCAGCAGCCATCTTTGTTTACATACAGTTACATAGTAAAAACTTGTAGTGACTACTCCTCTGAAACTACTTGATAGATGTTCATGAAACTTCACTGGAATGCTGATCTAGCTAACAAAACCTATCGTAGAGCTTCAAGGTCATGGACCTCTTGTTTCATTTTGGCATATTTTTATCTTGATGTAAATGGAGGGTTGACCTGTAGGCGCCATATAACCTGTTCATGTTGGTGCTCTGTTAACCTCAATTAATTGTTTGCCGAACTCGTTTAATTTGGTTATCTCCATCACCCTTGCCTTGTTTTAGGGTACAACTTGACCCTCGTGACTTTAGCATAAATAGATTGTCTACAATGGAATTTGCAGCAACTCTTTAGTTCTGCAGATGAAAATGTTCTAGGATATTTTCAATTTGATGTAAATAAAGATTGGGCGTGGAATCTTCATTCCTGTTGTCGCCATTAGATCTTTTTGTGTTGGTGCATGGTAAAACCGAATTGAACTCCACTACATGGCTGACACATGGGGATAACTCTGCATAATAATCAGTGTTGCCTAGAGTTGCTGAACTTTGGCTCATATTTTGGCATCAGGGTAGTCCAGCACAAGACCCTACTGTCCTGGGGATGCACTCTGAAGATCTTGTGAGGCGGGGAGTTTGGCTGGGGTGCTGAAGACCTTGTGGGGCGGTACATCTTCCTTGGTAGGGTTATTCATGGAGAAATGAGAACTGAAATGTTCCACTATAAGTGTTATTGTAGATGTTTGAGATTTTCACTGTGGTGTAATACATATTTGATGGTCTTATTGCCATACTTTCAGTGTACCCTATTAGGCAACTAAACTAACTGTTATGTACCTCATATGTACTATTGTTCGAGGGGCTTGTTTCAGTCAAACGTTTTTCAGCATTAACATGAGTAGTTTTAATAATACATAAATAGACTATATATCTGGAATTTTTAGTGGTAAAAAAAACAACTTTAGTTTGAAAATAGGTTGAGAAATAAATATGTTGTAAATAATTCTAAAAGGAAGTAAGCATTGAAAATGCCCTATTGAAAACACATTTCACATTTAAAATGATTATTTCTCAACTAATTTTTAAAAGCAAGGTATTTTTTTTATTTACCAATTAAAAAAAACGTTTCACTGATGTACATCATATTTAGTTGAATTTTGTCTTAAAAGTTCAAAAAAACTTTGGCTGAAAAAAGGTCCCGGAACAATAGGTTTCGTCTATATGCTACTGGTTTATCTGCTTAACAATGTATCCATCCCTTGTTATGTGTTTATTTGTATTTTATATGCTGTTTATATTTATGAAACAAAAAATCTATTTTACATGTGTAAATACTGACTGTTAATATGATAATGTTGTTTATATAATGCTATACATGTATATATATGATGTGAGGTTCACAAAATAAAGAAGTAAATACAAAATAGGTTGTTCTTGTTGTTGTTTTTAGTGTCATTTATTTACGGATGTGTAAGCTGAGTTTTAATTTTGGTGGATTGTCATAAAATTCTTCCCAGTTTCATGTTGATATCAATTAAAATTCAATTTTACGAGTGTGGCTGCGTGTGGTTTCCAGACAAGAATAAGGCCACTGCTTATCCAGTCAGAGGGATAAAATCCTCACGAATTCATTCGTGTTCATTGTATCATTTTTGCCATGTCCATTTAAGGTTTTCATCATCAAACCTGTATTGTTTCTGGTGCTACTTGAGTGGTGGCAGAAAACAAAGATTGTGGCTCCGTCAGAAAACGGAGTGTTTACAGCAGAATGTACTGCAACTCTGCAGTTGTGCAGATGAGAAGGTTGTAAGCCCATTCTGCATATTTGTTGTATCTATATGTAAATGTAGAGTGGGCCTTTAATGTTCATTCCTGTTGATGCCATATAACCTTTTTGTGTTGGTGTGTAAAGCGCCTTCATGGTTATTGGGTTGTGTTGTAAACATTATTGCCTGTCACAGCTACAGGTTCGAATCCCACTGGGAGCTTTATTGTGAGAGAGTGTTGATTCTTACTAATGGCGGGAGGTAAACAGTACTGGTTCTACGCAGGAAAAAATCTACCTTAAACCTTCATATATGGCCTAAAACGTGTTAAAATTGACGTAAAAAAGGCATTCAAACAAGGCGCCGTAAAACCCCAATTCAATTGATAAGTTTCAGAATCCACCAAGACGAGAGGTTGAAGATACGTCGAAACACGAAGAAAAAGCGTTGTTGTTTTTGTCTTATTTCCCTATTTAAATTACCGAATTATCGTCGGGCGATTTATGGTCCCTCGCCAGTCTAATTAGGAGCACACCGTCTCACACATCACTGTTCATCTCCTCCGTTGCCGGAATGGTAAAGACGCTGCGTTTGAAACCTTCTCGCCTCTCACCGCTGTGGGTTCAATTTCTTTATTCACTTAGGTTCATACATATGAACAGCATAAGCAACAGTTACAAAATACATTTATATCAATGGCGACAGATCATCAAATATAATTCTAAACACGTATACATCAGGAAACGACAATATACAATCTATCTAACAGTGCGGTTTATGAATTTCTAACCAAAATATGAGTATACTAAATAATATACTAGATGTTACAATAATAATAATAATAATAATAACAATAACAATAATAATTGATTTGTAAACATCGTTTCAGATAATTGTATAGCATGTTTATGTCTTTATACAAAAATAAAAATAAAATAAAGTTAACAGGTTTTTAAAAAAAAATCGTATTTCTGCAGCCCTACCGAAACAAAATGTAGAGCGCATTTTGTCAGTGTTATACATGTTTTGACCAAAGACGCACCGTTCTACCGAAATCCGCTGGGAGCTCGTCTTGTAATGAGAAAGTGTCAATGGGAGATATACGGTACTGCTTTTATGCAGAAAAAAATGGGTAGTCTGCCTCCACCAGGGAGTAAGTATATGTATAATTACTTCCTGCCTCCACTAATAAACAATCGACCGTCATATATACTTGTAGCCTAAAATCCACTGAAAATGGCGTAAACTACCATTCAGACAACCTTAATAAAAGATGACAACCCCGTGACCTTGACCATACAATTGACACTGAATATTGTTGCGCGACACACCGCCTGATGACTTATATTCATACACCTAACATTTCGTCTCATTATCTGGAGCGATTTAGAAGTTACTTGGACCGGACACGAACACTGCATGACCGTGTCCCCTGGCCCCAGAGACGCCAGCTATTGATGATGCACATTTACCATTAACTCGAGCAGTTTGTGGATTAATCAACAAAGCTTGGATAAAACAGTCGAAAACCAGCTAGATCGGATTAGTAACACCACAGTTATGACCCTTGCTTTTGTTAATGATGCCGTAGTTTGCTTCGTTAGCACTATATCTCTTCATCTTCCATCTGACATTTACCAAACTTACATATTCAAATACGACAAGTTCGAAAACCAGCTAGATCATATAAGTGACAACAGTGTTAATTTATCGACAGCTGCTATATTTAGTTTCGTTTCATTTTTGTACCGTCGATCGTTTATTCGATCTTCAGTAGGATGTTAAAGGGACATACGGCACTCTTTTAAGTGTTTTAACAAGTAATACAGTTAACGTCTCGATTTATTAATCCAGTATTATATTGACTTAAAACCTGCTTGCATACAATTAATATATTTAATACGTTTTTGCTTCTCATTCTACCATCGGTTTATTGGTGCAATAATCACCAGTTATTAATTTGCAAAAATAATTCGCTGTATACTTTTCTTATTCTTAATGATTGAACAAATGCAAGTTATGTGAAAAATGAACGGAACGCCGCGAGTTTTTAAAATATCAAGAGTGCCTGTGTTAAAAGCTTGGACGAGTTCGAAAGCTAGACATATCAGAAAGGGAAGAGCAACGTTATGGCCCTTGAATTATTTCAAATGTTATATATTGTTTATGCGCTCTTGACCTTTCCATCCGAACTTTACCAAACTCGGTCAGATTGTTGATATTAATTAAAAAACTCAAACTCATTCGAAAACCTTTATTTTGCTACTTCGTTTTTTATCTGATCTTTACCAAACTTGGTCAGACTGTTTATGTGGACGATTTTACTTGTTGGCCCCCTGCAATCTAAACATAGTTTTGAAATTTATATTATATAATACGCATACACGCGTCGCACGGGACATTCATGGTGATTTTAAATCGTACAAGCAACAGTAGATATGCTCAGCGGTTTCGCCAACCAATATTATATTGTAATCAACGGGTGTCACTAATCCCATCAACAAACTAATGTAAAATTGCACAGGTGTGATGTTTTTACAACAGATTAAATTGATTTGCAAATACAACATTAAAATCAATGATTGTCACTAACCATAGCAACGAACTAAAAGATTGTTAAAAGGTGCGATGTTTTTACAAGTCATTAGATTATAAGCTTTCACTGTCCATGTATGACACACTTTATTTTAAAGACACAGTGACTTGAGTGATAAAATTATTTTCTCATTTCAGCGCAGCGCCACAATTCTTGTTTCGGGTATTTTACCTAGAGTGCAGAATTGTTTATACAAGTTGGCAGTGCTGACACAGACATTATTTTTTCTATTCAAAACAGTTGTTTAACCACTGATCAAGCTTTTAAAATATTAACAGATTGTGACAATGGCATTTTTGACAATAAAATAAGCAAAACAATTCCTTCTAACCCTCATGGGGGCGAAGTGTATGTTATATATTTGTGTGCTCTTCCTGATTTTTTACCGATTGTTGCATTCGATATATTTAAAATACATGAATGGCTAGTCTCTTATAATTCTGTTTTGAATAATGTATTATTGTAGTATTGTTTTAGTTATATGCATGTAAACACATCGCTTTATATGTTTTCTGTGAGAATGAATGAATGAATGAAAAAAAATAAAAAAATGCATTATTTGTATTATGTATAATTATACATAATGAAACACACTGTTTTGGTTTTATTTTACTGTTGTCAGTCCTGTCACTATCCTTCAATAACACGCATAACTCTGTCGGTTGATATTTGTACATTTATAAAATCCGCAAATTCAACAGCTGTTTTTAAAAGCATATAACTTTGTCATTTGTAGACAGAATTCAGTCAGTTTTAGATCTAAATAAAGTGCATAATATATGCTTTAATAATATATAAATAAAAATATTATCGGTAAAGTACTTTATAAAATATTTTGGGGGCCAGGTGGTCCGAACCAAAATATCACGGCTAAAAAAATACGATTTCACATGTATGTATACAACGACTTATAACTTTGCCAATTTTTAAACGATTTTAAATTATTCTTACAGTTTTAGAAAGTAGTTATCTTCAGCTAAATAAATATATAAAGTTATTACCGATCAAAGCTGTATTAAATAATTCCGAGAGGGGGCCAGGTGTTTTTAGCGATCAAAATATGGCAATTTTATGATTCTGATGAGTATGTGTGTTGCATTCAATAAATCTCTTATTTCGCATCTAAATTTAAATATTTTCAGTGTTTTGGAAAGAACATATTCCAAGCTTTCCAATGACATATAGTATTATCATATTTGATAAATACTTAAAAAGTTATTCTGGGGGCCAGGTAGTCCTTTTTTTCAACCCTAAATATAGCAGGGGGCCAACAAGTAAACCTGTCCGTTTATGTCAATGAAAACGTGTTCTCGTACAGTAACTAGTCAAATTTGAACAGAAATTTGATTGGATGTTTCCCCCACCCCACTCACCCCCACTCCTTCCATCCCACCCTTTTATGAAGTTACCTCGGTCATATACGAAAGCCTGGACCAGTTAAAAACCTAGCCATGTTGGAATAGAAACATCAGTAATATGGCCACTGATTGAATGAATTGGATGAATTTTCATCCGATCTTACCAAACTCGTTCATAATGTTAATTTCAATAAAATCTCGGGGGAAAATTAAAACAGCCATATCTGACACACCAACTCTACCCTGAGACACCTTTGTCTCAATATAATATACTCAGTTGCAAAAGAAACTGGACACTTCGAAAAATTTACTTTACACTCTATCCTCTTTATTAAGCGACAGTCCCTTAATGATTCAACCTATTGAAAAACAAATGACAACATGATATTGTCAATGGAATGATAAAAACTTTGGTACCAAACATGGCATATTCATTTTGGAATTTGTCAATTTAATTCTAAAAAAACGTTATACAATTAAATCTAAACAAAACTCAGTGTCCACTTTCTTTTGCAACTGAGTATATGACCCTCTGGTCAAATGACCCGCGTACCTGCACCGAAGACTTGTTATTGAAGCACGAACGAAAAGAGGCCTGCATCTTGAAACACTTTTAAAGTTTTGAAAGATTTACTTTAACCTACAGACTGGAACCCAGGCTAGCAGGTATTTAAACTATAATAGCAATAATAATAATAATATTATAATAATAATAATAATAAATAATAATAATAATAATAATAAAATAATAACAGATCTACATACCTGTATATCCATGATAATAATGATAATAATTATTATTATTATTATTATTATTATAATAACAATAATAATAACAATAATAATAACAATAATAACAATAATAATAATATTCAAGACGATAATTAATTTCGTTCTAATATATAATGCACATGTGTGGTAGTCAGTACATGCACTGTCTTCAAACACAAATACTAATAGACCACACTTCCTCATTGTAAGGTAATACTGTTTGGTTTTAATATGGATCAATCAATTGATAATTAAATATGTAAAAAACAAAAACACGGCGTACTTAAGATTTGGCCTTGATTTCACTCTCTGTGTAAACGTAATTGTACCGATATACTATCCTGTAATTACAGAACAAGTGTGTGCTGGTAACCGATTTCCCAAAAACTCGTGTACTTAGGTCCTAATTATGAAATATAGTACTTATACTGTATGTATGGCTTAGTCTGTGGTTACAACACAATATGTAAGTGAGGAATAGAATAGTTGTCAAAAACTGATGTACATGAATGTTTAACACGAGTTTAACACAAGAAAACAAGGTCTTCATTTTATAAGTTTTTATACAAGCATAGTTAATGTATCACAGATACAACATGGCATCGTCACTGAACATGGCACCGTCATAATGTATTGCGGTTAATTATTAAATGGCTAAGTAATTCCAAGGTATCTGAACATGGAGGTCAGGTCCCTGGTAGTCGTCTGCGTCCGAAATATACATGGATTAGTACGAGGCCCATAGGCGCTGGACGTTCCGTAATGTCCCTGGTATGCATATACAGGGCCAATACGGCTTTTTAAGTCCGCCATCTTTAAAAAAGAAAATCAAAAATGGATGGGATATGGTCAAGTGAAATTTTCTATAGACCAATTCACGTAAAAAAACAACTTTGAGTAAAATGTGTCCAAACTTTTCGGATATAAAGGGCTCATTTTCTACCACATAAGTATTTGTTCACATCAATAGTTTTGAATTACTATCATGTACTATATGTATATGGCTTACATTGCTCATGCGTAAAATATGCATCTGGTTGAAAATTTCACGTGACCATATTACAATATATATATATATATTCTTTTTTAAAGATGGATGATCAATAGTCCTTAATACTGAAAACATGCAGAGCCATTATGGATTACTACACATCAGAAGCGCCGTAATAGCTTCTCGTTGCGAAGAATTCATTGTAATTAATTGTCAATAAACAAGTGTTTCGTATCATAGAAAAAGGTTTTTCAAAATGGCGTCCGAAACAAGTTATGGCAAAAAGACGATGTTTTACAAGTATACACTTCACTCGTAATTTTTAACAAATATATTTATTAATGATAATTCATACATATTAGTTATTAAATTGGACAAGTATGACCAAGAAACTTCAATGCCATCAACACTACTTTGCCATTGTTTTTGAAATATATGGAGAAGTAGATCTACCAGTTTTTTTAAAGAAAAAAAAGGTGTGTGTAGACAACCTGGGTTTCAGTGAAATTATTGCGAAAAACCTATCGAACAAGAGATAAACAAATTTAACCCAGACAAGACTTCGGCGAAATACACGTTTGACTTCATTGCCCTTGGGCAACAGGATTATCATTTGTAACCCAGTTGTTTGATTTTTTAGAAACTCTGTGAAGCATTTGACAAAAGCAACTACAGTATCGCTTTCGATACGGTGTTGGACATTATAGACACGTATTGAGATTTCTAGAACCTCGACGTCATGATGGTATGAATATATAATAGCCTTCGATGATGTTCTGGGCGTCAGATATCAAGAGTTCTAGATATGGACGTTATATATCGAGATTTCTAGATATGGACGTTATATATCGAGATAATGTATCGTTTGAAATGCTTCCACGCAACCTTACCGGGAAAGTCATTTAAACGACAATGCACCAGAACATACAGCGGAATAATACAAGGCGGTGACTTAGGATCAAATTTAGTTGTCGTTGCCATAAAAGACACACAAGACACTCTCAACTCATTGAGAGAGAAAATGCCAATGATTATTATCGCTCTTCGTTCTCTTAAACGATCTTAGATAATTTGGATCTGCCTATGTTTAAACGCAAACATAATCGAAGTTTATAAGGTTTTTACGAAAATAATGATCTGGAAGATCAACACAACACAAGCGGTTTTATAAACGACCAGAATATATAATAGAGCTACAATGAGAAACAGCCGTAAAACCTATTATCATAGGGTCACGCCCAATGTGGACGTCTGACATAAGCTTCCTAATTTAATAATCACGGTGCCTTCTGTTACCGTTTTCAATGGAAGCTGACTATTTCATCCAAATGATATGGACAAGAAGCGTCACTGGTAACCGGAAGATCTTATACCGTAAAACAATAAAACTGGAAAAAAATAAAAAGGCACCTATTGATAGCTTAATTTCGTGTTTGCAGCAGTATTCATGGGCAATGTATGAGCCCGTTTAAGAAAACGTTGCATATAATATTTCATCAGTTAAGACAGTCAAAGATCAGAAACCGCGTACAAGTATAATATATTTAATATAATACTCGATTCTGAATCACGCAAGTTAACGCATTGTTGTAAAGTGTTGTTAATTATCTTTATATAGAACTGTACATAACTGTTGGTTTGGTCTCTTGGCCGGAATGATTAAAAAGAATGCGCAAGACTTGTCAAGTAAAACCTGTAATGAGATCATCAATTCATATTGATTAACATAATTATGTGTTTGTGTCTTTGCTCCGTGCTTCTCTGCTCCTTGACTTTCAACGAACCAAATAAATAAATTACTGTTTACGAGGACGAGGAGATACATGTTCCATTACTTTCCATAAATCGTACTCATTCCTTCATCTTTTTAAATTGCTATACCTTTTTCGCTATTCCCACCCCGACTCCTCACCCCCACCCCTCCCCTCCCCCCACTTAATTACACCCACAAACGTAATAATTATTCCACGTCTAAAATACGTTAAAGCCTATATCAACGCACTATACAAATTCGCAAGCACCATTTTTTTCTAAATATTCGGTTACTTCCTCGCTCCCCTTGCGGATTTAACGTTTAGCGTTGCTTGCTTTCCTCCGGCTGGAATCCATTTTCCTGTCGGTGTTTCGTTCCGCGAAATAGGCGGAAATCCCGTTTGTGTCCTACTTTGAGAACCTGTCATTGAGGGCAGGGACGCACGCACTGTTGTATTTTGTCTTTGTGTCGTTGCCGGACGTGACGTCATGGGCACGCGCATTCCAAAGTTTGGACTCTTCTGCATGGGACGTGGTGATCTGAAATTATTTACATCTAATTTTTCCGTTGTTTTGTTAAGTCTGACATCAGGTTCTGGATTTATCACGCCTTTCATAAGGATATCTTTGATGTCCCTTACATCACTTGATATTTCATTGTTTTGTTCTCTAAGGTTTCTCATTTCCATATATTGTTGTTTCATCACCTCCCTCATTCTCTCTACTTCCGACCTCATAGCACGACTAGTTTTTTCAAGCTCTTCCTTAAATTTATCACTCAGAACACCCTTTTCAGTTTCCAATCCTTTAATTTTCGTATTTTGCGTCTCAATTATAAGTTTTGATAGTCCTAATTCTTTCTCCATATAGTTCACTTTCTCTTTCATTGAAACAATTTCATGTCTGAGTTTTCGTATTTCATCGTGTTGTTCTTTGTACATGGTGTCTGATTCCAGTCTATGTTTATCACCTTTAAGTTTTCCAATTCTTTTTTGTAACTGTTCTGCGTAGTCTTCAGTGTTTTTTACAAGTTCCTTTAAATCCGTGATTTCCCTTTCTTTTTGCTGCATATGCAAGTCATTTACCTGACCCTCCTTAACTAGATAACCTATTCTGTCTTCCCTTTTAACAAGAGAGTCATGAAGATCCTCTACTTCGGATTCTTTCTTACGAATCTCTTTGTCTTTTTCTTGAACAATCTTTGTTCTTTCAGTGTCGTGATGTTTAGCCTCAACGGTTAATCTCATTCTAAGAGCTTCTATTTGCTGTTCAAGAGCTTTGTTCATATTTATAACAGTCCCAAGCACGCCAACCGCTTCTGGTGGCAGAGAGAAACTCCCAATGGCTTCCCCCGTGTCACCAGAATTAGCAGATGTTGACGGTCTAGATGAAGACGGTGAAGCTTCACTAGATGGAACGCCGAGGGATCCATCTTGAGGGCGAGAGGTCATTAAACCTTGCCCTTGGATCCCGAGTTTGTCCTGAAAGAAAGAAAACTCGAATCAGAATCGCACAGACGTATATCCTTTATTATAATGTTGTGTATATGAAAGTTCAAACGCGGGGAGGAAGTGCTGGGATACAACTAATATGTGTAAACAATATAAAACGTAGACAAGGACTCCTATTTGTTCTGTTGTATTAATTCGAATTCCAAATTAATCAAAATATCACATTTGCATATACTTACTCTCGCAGACTCTAATTTGTCTCCTGGTGCCATTACTGTACCGCCAGTTGCCATGGCAGCGCCTGTAATGGATATAATATTCATATTGCTATGTTTGATAAAGTTAGCAAAACACAAACGTTCATTACAAGCATAGTTTGAACAGTTTTCTAAGCTACTGTGAAGTTCCCGTTTCCATCAGCATCATCATTATTATCGACACCGATCATAGATCATAGTTATCGTTATAACATTCATCCGCGTCGTCATCGTCGTCGTCGTCTTCAGCAGAAGCAACACTCGCATGTATGTCGTCATCATATGATTGACACGTCTCATGTGGTCATGCTCATTATTAAATCAGCAATCGATAGCCAGACATAACGGATTAGGCCGTTCTGGAACGAGACCAAACTTTCTTTTGACCACAACGAAGTAACATTACACGTTTAAATGACCTACAGATTAAATATTTTAAAATGCGTAGTTTATTAATCGCTGTATATTATAAATGTGACATGAACAGTTGCTTGTGTTGCAATGTGATGATCTGTAGATGATATTAAAAAAATGACGTAGTGGCAAACTGGCAGAATGCAAAAGCTTTTTACTGCCATAGATGGCAAAATCTGAAAATGAAATGTATTATACAATTGAACATACTTGAGAAAGAAACTATCAGTAGCATTCTGACAGAATAAAATCAAAACTGCTATTCCTTTCTCTAGTTTGGCAGAAATGTGTGATATTCTTAAGTTTGACATTTTGCTAGTACACTGAAAAAGAATATACGGTTTCAGTTTTCGTATTACTTACTATGAAGAAGAAGAAGAAGAAGAAGAAGCAGACGATGACGGTGATGTTAAAGGGACACACGGCATTCCTGGGGTGTTTTTTTTTTCAAACTCACGGCGTCCCGTCAGTTTTTGTGTCGCCTTTTCAAAGAAAAACACGATACATAGGGATCACTTTGTCGTCCGTCCGTCAGTCCGTCACAAAAACTTAACGTTGGCTATAACTCATTTCTTCATGTTTCTTCATCAAACTTTCAATATATACTCATCATGACAACATCAACACGACCTTACTAAAATATAAAGGTCAAGGTCACAATGAAGGTCATTATATGAGTTAAATACTCTCTTTTTTCATGACGAAAACTTAACGTTGGCTATAACTTTCTCATTTCTTGATATTTCTTCATCAAACTTTCAATATATACTTGTCATGATAACATCGACATGACTATACTAAAATATAAAGGTCAAGGTCACTTAAATACTTTTCTTTTTTTCTTCACGAAAACTTAACGTTGGCTATAACTTTCTCATTTTTTGATATTTCTCCGTCAAACTTTCAATATATACTCATCATGACAACATCGATATGACCATATGCAAATATAAAGGTCAAGGTCACAAAGGTCAAGGTCACACTGAAGTCATTATATATGGGTTAAATATTAATTTTTTCTTGAACATATAACGTTGGCTGTAACTTTCTTATTTCTTGATATTTCTTCATCAAACCTTTAATATATACTCATCAGGACAACATGGACATGACCATATGAAAATATAAAGGTCAAATCACAATGAAGGTCATTTTTAACCAAAACTTTACATTGCTGTAACTTTCTCATTTTTCAATATTTCTTCATCAAACGTTCAATATTTACTCATCATGACAACACCGACATGACCATATGAAATATAAAGGTCAAGGTGACACTGTAGATCATTATATGGATTAAATACTAATTTTTTTATTCACAAAAACATTAAGGTTGGCTATAACTTTCTCATTTCTTGATATTTCTTCATCAAACTTTCAATATATACTCATCATGACAATATCGACATGACTAAAATATAAAGGTCAAGGTCTCACTGAAGGTCATTATATGGGTTAAATACTCATTTTTTTCTTCACAAAACTTAGCTAGGCCAGTTTTTCAAGGTCATTTATCTGGGTTTAAAAACCTTGTTATACTGACAAAGCGCTGACAGGCGAAACAAGTGTTCCGCGGAACACCCACCTAGTTCTACATAACTTGCATTTGTTCAATCATTAATGTTAATTATACAAATAGTATTTATAATGCAAATTGTTTTTGCATATTACTAACTGTAATGCTTTAATGCTAGTAAAATGCTTGAAAAACTAGAAATAATGCATGAGTATCATTCACCTTATTGGGTGAAATTTAGGCACTCGTCCACAACGCTATATTTTAAATTACTTCATTGTTTTTGTTTTCACATTATTTAAATATTTATCTCACTGAGTTTACAGAACTCCGGGTATGACAACATGATCCTCATATTATCATATCTGTATAAATTTGCGTGAATTTTTTCTTATTCCAGATACCAATATGAATATTGGTTTATCTATGTAATAAAAGTATAAGCTAGTGACTAGTAAGCCAAGTTAGGCTGGGTACAATCGAGTTTTGCTCAATGTTGCCTATATGCTTTATATATGTATGTCTTATGTTACCTATATGTCCTATATAAGTAATATTTTGTAAAATATGTCACTGAAATAAATACATATACAAACAACTGTTAATAATATTGCACCAATAATATATTTAAACATAGGAGAGAATAAGCAAGAACATCGAACAATCAAGATTCTATTTAAATATATGTAAGCAATTTAAAAGTCAAAAAGATAATAAAAAAAAAATGGATCAAGATGCTACTTTTAATGTTCGATAAAAACTTCAAGATTGCCGTGTGTCCCCTTAACGATGAAGGAGGCCGTGTGTCCCCTTAACGATGAAAAAGGAGGCCGTGTGTCCCCTTAACGATGAAGGAGGCCGTGTGTCCCCCTTAACGATGAAGAAGGAGGCCGTGTGTCCCCTTAACGATGAAGAAGGAGGCTGTGTGTCCCCTTAACGATGAAGAAGGAGGCCGTGTGTCCCCTTAACGATGAAGAAGGAGGCCGTGTGTCCCCTTAACGATGAAGAAGAGACGAAAGAAGACTGTGGATGAATGATGATGAGAGAGAGAGAGAGAGAGAGAGAGAGAGAGAGAGAGAGAGAGAGGTGTGGGGGGGGCGGGGGGAGTGGATGATTAGTTTTAATCATTACCTATCCTTTGAAGAATAATATCATGAGCCGTAAACGATCGAGAGCGCGCTTCCATTGTATGATAAGGTAAGCAAAATGCCCTATAGTTCACCAAAAATAAAATCCAAATCATACATCGCTAGAAACATGTTCATACCACTGAGATAGTTTAACACTTTCAATAGCATATTCAATCCGACCATGTGTTTGTATGTATACAATCTGATAATTCCAACTGACTGCGTTCGGTTTAAACTTTCCGTTGTCGGATTAGGAGATTTAAAGTTGACAAGTTGTCCCCATGTATATGGGTCAATGCTCTGTAGTATACACTATGCTCTGTACTTGTGTCATACATAAGTATCATACGATTCTCATATGAATCTCATATAATACCTATTATATGCTACTTATATGAAAGGAGCATTGCAGGATTCTCATATGATACCTATTATATGCTACTTATATGAAAGAAGCAGTGCAGGATTCTCATATGATACTTATTATTAATTAACTAAACTATATTAGCCGTGTTTTACTAGAAACACTACACGTAATACGACGCAAACTCGGCCAATATGAACCGGAAGTCGGCCAATATGAAAAAACAAGGCCAATATGAAGAAACTCGCCAATACGAGATTTAAGTGACGTCACTCACGTTATATGAAAGGAGCGGTACATGATTCTCATTTGACACCTATTATATGCCAATGTTATGAAAGGAGCAGTACAGGATTCTCATATGATACCTAGTAGGCCTATATGCTACGTATATGAAAGGAGCAGTACCTAATTCACATATGATACCTAGTATATGCTACGTATATGAAAGAAGCAGTGCAGGATTCTCATATGACACATATTATATATTACTTATATAAACGGAGCAGTGCAGTATTCTCATATGATACCTAGTATATGCTACTTATATGAAAGGAGCAGTGCAGGATTCCCATTTGACGCCTATTATATGCTACGTATATGAAAGAAGCAGTGCAGAATTCTCATATGACACATATTATATATTACTTATATAAACGGAGCAGTGCATGATTCTCATATGATACCAGTATATGCTACTTATATAAAAGGAGCAATACACACTTCTTTAAATGAGAATGATGTATGTATTATATGAGATTCCTATGGAAGTTGAGAGGGAAAAAGCACGACAATTATATCAAAATGTGTTTGTTTTAAAAACGACACTTTTATGGAAGTATTCTTATACGAAAATAACACATAAACATTCCTGATATATATAAATAGTAAAGGGAACTTTATTATATGAGCATTATATGTGGATCCTTTTATATAAGAATCGTATCTTCTCATATAAGAATACATGCATAATTATGTTTATTATGGATGGCAACATTGACTATGCACACTGCAACAGTTACAATTGTCGAAATATTGTTGTGTGTTTTTTTAGTGAACCTGAAATTCGTTAAGGTAAAAATAAATTAAATGTTTTGTGAATATCATAACTGCAGCCATAAGAATATGTATATACTCCGTATAGTTGATCTACTTGTCTGCAACAGAACATTGACGATTATGGGTAGTTGTGTACTGTCTCATGAAGTTTACAACGTCATACATATTAACGGATTGCTTTATAATATCGATACGTGTTAAATGCACCATTTTGTCGGCCCGGCTTTGTCCTAAATGCCACTACTACCCACCGGGTTTGTACAGAAAGGCATTAAGGAAAAGCCGCGCCGTCAAGGCTGTCAAAATGGTGCAGTTAACACAATCGACAAGCAATCCGTTAATATGTTTGAGCAGTGTATTACAATATATACTCCCACAAATGCCATTCATTAAAGAAATACACGAGACTTTGTACATTTCAGTATAAAACAGTAGTTATTTTGTCGGAACGTATCAGCAAAATAATAAAAAATAAAAAAAGTAAAAAAAAAAGAAACTTGAATACACCATGTGTTACATGTGGTACAGACACATTTCTTAATGCATATGTTAAAACATTATGTTGTGTAACCTTGTGGATGATAAGTACAACTAATTAAAACGTGTTATATAAGGAGAGACATAAAACACATACGAACCGTTTCGAATCAGTTTGAGGTTAACCCACGAGAAGGGTTTGTTTTTTAATACAATCCGTGTAAAATGTAACTATGCATTATCAAGACTTATAACAAGACGTAAGATTTATAAATCGCTTTTGAAATATCACGTTGACTTTTTCTTTCCCGATTGTTCGTACATTATTAAATCCAAAAAGTAACTTGTATAACATAATTGATGAATATTAATTGTATTTAGAAATGTTCAGTTCCATGTAAAAAAAATAATACTATACAAAATCCGGTTAAGTAAATTGCCAAGTTGTCAACTGCAATTCAAAGAAGCTCATTTACCATGCTTTTATTCAAATCAAGGTTTAATTGTCACAATTTTGTCCATGATACTTTTCAACCTATATTGCAGTTGTGGGGACCGACCAATAAGTTATACCATGTATACTGTACCAATTCTACATAATCAGTTCCAATATGAACACTTTGTTATAAAATTACTTTGATATTTCTTGAACATCCCTTGTCAGATGGTTCACCCATGCAGCAAACTGTTTTTATAAACATATAAATAGTCCACAATCTTTGTTGAATGATTAATGAAAGATCAAACATCGATCGTAATCCAATACCAGTCCTTACGCACATACTGTCACGTTTAGATTTAATGTGATTAACAGTTTACATATAGTACATAATGTTCACCTGGGATAAGATAATGTATTCGTGAATTTTTGCAACTTTATTCATATCAAGCATATGAAATATAAACGTCCGTCCGTTCGTTCGTCCGTCCGTCCGTCCGTCAGTCAGTCAGTCAGCCAGCCAGCCAGCCAGCCAGCCAGCCAGCCAGTCAGTCAGTCAATCAATCAATCAATCAATCAATCAATCAATCAATCAATCAACCAATCAATCAATCAATCAATCAAATCAATCAATAAAGCAAGCAAGCAAACATCCAATCAATCAATCATCCAATCAATCGTCCAATCCATCAATTAATAGAAGAAGAAAAAATAAACGACTTGGGTAATTGACTAATTTTACATCTGCATTCATTCGTCCGTCTGCAGAAGAATGATCAAACACATGTACTACCATTTCACAATTTGGTAGCACAACCTGTGACTCATCGTAGGTAGAAGCACAAAGTGTCGACGTAATATATAATTTCTTTTGAATTATTTTATATAGAAGTAAAATATTGAATGCATGTTAGGCACATCTTAAAACGATATATATTTGTAAGCGGTTTCAATATGACTACGACTATTCAATAATTGTAAAAATATTTACATAACAAATAAATGCCCGACAAATAAAATGTTCGACAAATAAAAAAATAAAAATAAATGAATCACAACTTTGCCAATATGTGTATTTAGATAAGGTAACCGTGTAAGGTAACCGTGTTTTTGAAACTTATTGAAAATTTTACAGATTGTGCTGACGAAATGGTCATATAAGCGCAAGATAAATGCATATTTAAATTTACTTACATGAAAAAGTGTTAAGGCCATTTATTGATTTTATTGATTTGAAGGTTACTTGACAATGTCAGCACTATAAAGAGTGGTAAAATCCCCTAAAGTTTTGTTAAATAGTTGGTCATTCGCATGATACAATCATACATGATACAATGACATGGCGCAATGACAATGTCAATCGTCTGTACTTGAAGGTATATTTAGCTGAAAAAGACACATGCAGATAAAATGCTTATTGTTGCTGTTGTTATTGTTGTTGTTTTTGATAACTGTGTTATGTAGAAATGTATGTTTCAACTAAGTATAAGTAGTAGTAGCAGTTAAACGTACCCGATATGATATAGTGCTGTGTATAGTATTTCAAACAGACAACCATTTCGTGACACATATGCAAGCTTACGTCTGGAACTATCACACTTAGTCAAAGACTACCAGACCCGAACGACAATCAGACTGCAATGATCGTCAGACCGTTAGGACAACCAGACCGTTACTATTACCAGACCATCATGATCGCCAGATCCTTACAAATATCAGACCGTCATCACCACCAAACCCTTACGACTACCAGATCGTCATCACCACCAGACCCTTACGACAACCAGACCGTCATGACCAACAGTCCATTACGACAGCCAGACGGTCATGACCACCCGTCTAATACGATTATCAGACCGTCATGACCACCAGACCCTTACGACTACCAGACCGTCATGACAACAATACCCTTAAAACTACCAGACCGTTATGACCATCAGGCCCTTAAAACTACCAGACTGTCATGACCACCAGTCCCTTACAATTACCATACCGTCATGACCACCAACCCCTTACGATAACCAGACTGTCATGACCACTATACTCTTACGAATACAAGACCGTTATGACCACTAAACCCTTACTACCACCAGTCACTTAGGATTATCAGATCGTCATGACCAACAGGTCATTACAACTACTAGACCATCATGATCACCAGTCCCTTACGATTATCAGACCGTTATGACCACCGGACACCTACGACTACCAGACCGTCACAACCACCAGACCCTTACAAATACCAAACCGTTATGACCACCGGCCCCTTACGATTACCAGACCGTCATGACAACCAAATCCTTACGACAACCAGACATGACCACCAGACCCTTATGCCAACCAGCTGTCATGACCGACAGTCCACTACGACAACCAGACTGTCATGACCACCAGTCCCATACGACAACCAGACCGTCGTGACCACCAGACCCTTACGACAACCAGACTGTCATGACCACCAGTCCCTTACGACAACCAGACTGCCATGATCACCAGACCCTTACAACTAACAGACCATCATGACCACCAGTCCCTTACGACAACCAGACCATCATGGCCACCAGTCCCTTACGATTATCAGACCGTCATGACCACCAGACACCTACGACTACCAGACCGTCATGACCATCAGACCTTTACAAATACCAGACCGTCATGACCACCAGTCCCTTAGGATTATCAGATCGTCATGACCAACATGTCATTACAACTACAACATCATGATCACCAGTCCCTTACGATTATCAGACCGTTATGACCACCAGACATATACGACTACCAGACCGTCATGACCACCAGACCCTTACAAATACCAAACCGTTATGACCACCGGCCCCTTACGATTACCAGACCGTCATGACCACCAAACTCTTACGACAACCAGACATGACCACCAGTCCCTTACGACTACCAGACTGTCATGACCACCAGTCTTTTACGACAACCAGACTGTCTTGACCACCAGACCCTTATGACAATCAGCTGGCATGACCACCAGTCCATTACGACAACCAGACTGTCATGACCACCAGTCCGTTACGACAACCAGACTGTCATGACCACCAGTCCCTTACGACAACCAGACTGTCATGACCACCAGACCCTTACAACTAACAGACCATCATGACCACCAGTCCCTTACGACAACCAGACCATCATGACCACCAGTCCCTTACGATTATCAGACCGTCATTACCACCAAACCCATACGACAACCAGACTGTCAAGACCACCATACCCTTACAGCTACCAGACCGTCATGACCACCAGACCCTTACGATTATCATACCGTCATGACCACCAAACCATATGACAACCAGACTGCCATGACCACCAGTCCCTTACGACAACCAGACTGTCATGACCACCAGACCCTTACGACAACCAGGCTGTCATTACCAACAGTCAATGATGACAACCAGACTGTCATGACCACCAGTCTCTTCCGACAGCCAGACTGTCAAGACCTCCAGACACCTAACGACTACAAGACCGTCATGTCAAGAAGACAATTACGACTTCCAGACCGACTTGGCCATCAGACCCTTACAACTACCAGATCGTCATGATCACCAGACCCTTACGACAATAGAAGACCGTCACACAACTCTCTACACTACTTATGTTCAACTGAACACATATGCAATAGCATTGCCTAAGTGTTCTATTCTGGAAGTAAGTCAAAATATGTCAGACGTATGTGTACAACCTGACTTAATAAAGACATGACATGTCTACATTACGTCGGTACTATGCCGTACAACTTCAGTTTCTCTTACCTTCCTTAATATTCAGTTAGTATCCATGCCATAACTTCCTCCATAGGTAATAGTATCTCGAGCTGTTATTCTCTCACGTAATCTGTTTGAGATATTTGCACCATTCGCACACGTAAGTATCAATCAAAATATACATGGAAAGCACTTGAAAGTTCAATAAAATTGATCGAATTCACAACAGGGAATGGAGTACGTGTCGATTTTGAACAAGCTGGCACTTCCAGACACTTGGAATTTATTCTCTGGTCTGTTCAAAACTCTTTCTTAATGTTTTTGATATTTTATCTTAGTTTGTTTTAATGGTGTTTTACGTCATTTTCAACACATGTTGAGGTATATATGACAGTCGATTTGTTTATGGTGGAGAGAGACCACTCCATTTTTCGTGGGTAGAACTACTTCTGTATACCTACCGCCGTCCGTATTTATCTTAGTAACTAAAACGTCTCAATAAAAAATGCAATGTTGAAAAAACTATTTTATGTCAGAAAAGTGTCGTAATAGGAAACGCTATTTAGTCATATATAGAAGCACTAGTTTGAAAAGTCAAAAAGTCCAGATAATTATGTTCCGGTTTAGTCTGTGGCGAAATAATTGAAAATGTTATAGTTTTTTATAGCAAATGTCTTAGCTAACACGTTTGTTTTTTAGCATTAAAAAAAAGAAAGAAAAAAGAATGCAGAACAATTACTCTCTGTATACTTAAATAGCTTTTAGACATTTGTTCCTATTTAGTTACTAGTATTTTACCCGTGTGTTATATATACGTACATGTTTCCAGCTAGTGAACTAAGTAAATAAAGATTGAGACATGTGTAAATAAAGTAGCCGTACGTTTTCCGTATTCAAATATCCCTATACCCAATATTTATCGTTGGTAGTTCATATAAAGGAACACGTATAGATCAATACCAGTAATGGGTCGTAAATATATCGGCTGATGGTATTGTAATTTTGAAAATGTAGATTTTAATCTTTTTTTAAATGGTCTACAAGATCGTGTCCAAATCCATTTAACCTATAGAGTTTTTGTAAAACATAAATCGGGTGGGTTTTCATCGTAGTCTAAACATTTTTAAATGAAGTAGCGGCATCGGTCTAAAAAGTCATTGCGCTTTAAAACTGCAGACATCCGAGAAGAAAACGTCATCACTTTTATCCTTCATCTCATCCCATCTCCCTCTGAAGTCGCTGTTCCAATATGACCATACATGTACTAACGGGACGTAAAATCACATTCATTTCTTTTCTCGAATATTAGTAACAAAGAAACTTTTTTTTTTCGCGGCGATGGCGAAGTGGTAGTGTGTCCGCCTCGCATGCGGGAGGGCGGGAGGTCGTGGGTTTAATAAATCCCTGGACGGGTCATACCAAAGATCTCATAAATATGGTACTGTTGTCTCATAAGCCCAAACTACGAAGGAAATATGCTGTGACATTTGTCACATATGTGTTAATTCTTCTTATTAGCACGTTTATTTCATATGTACATCATGTTATTTACATATGTGCCACCTATGTAAATGATACATATGTGTCACATATGTACCACATATGTTTTCATGTTAAAATAATACACCTGTGCCACATATGGAACGTATACATATGTATTTCATATGAATTTGTATGCATAAAATACATAAAGTATTTATATAAACAATTGATGAATACTGTAGAAATTGGTTTAAATTTTAATATTTATATTTTGTGAAAACATATTTTCATATGTATTACACATTGTTACTTTCATATGAAATACATATGTGGAATACATATGTATCACACATGTAATACCTACAAATTCCATGCCTAGATATTTTTCATGTGTAAGGCTAGGACTGGTTTGCCAACTGTTAGTATAATGTGACTGGGAGAGGTATCTTGTCATGTGTGTCTACGGCGTGGTATTCCAGTGTGGCATCACTACACGCAAGTAGACACAATCGTGATATGACTGAAAGAGTCTAAGGTACTGCGGTAGTGCGTTTAATAAATCCGGGACGTGACCCGACCGGGAATCGAACCTATGACCTCAGAGACGAGAGGCAAATATTTCGGCCACCGCAACTCACTGGCCGGTCAATAATTCTGACATTATGGTCGCTTGTAATAAAGCAGTTATCTAATATCTTAACTACCAGGTCAATAGTAAAACCAGTTGCCCTCGGTGCATGAACCTTCCATGCACCTCGGGCATTTAGATTTAACTATTGACCGGGAACCCATTATATAACTGTATACTGTCACCCTCACTGGGGTGCAATATTTATATATCACTGCCTCGTTTTGTTATATTCCGCCTTCGGCACTCTCTTTTCGTTGTAATAATTTAGTACGTTTCTCATCATTGTTTTGGTAACCTTGGAAACGTTAATCAGTTGTAGTGTGTTTTCAAAATCAACTAAACTGAATTGAAATGGATGCTATAGTCGCACCAACAGCTAAGGAGATATGGCGACTTTCCAGCTTCATATGGTGGAGGAAGACACACGGTTATCGTTGCTGGCACGGGCGGGCACCTGGATATTCTCACCGATGTTCCGCAAGCCGGTATGATAGCTTCCTCACATAAAGATTCTTGGTCCTATGAGGGCTCGAACCCACAGCTGTGAGTCGGAGACTCGAACCACTCGGTTATCAAAAGCAAAGGCAGATTTTAAAGATGCATTGTTTTGGTCCTACAACCTTCACTAGGCCAGTGACAATTGTCTTTACATCTTACTGACGACGGTTCAAAATGCTTAAAAAGTATTATTTTTACCGTTTATATTTCATTCACGCATAAACATTTGTTAAAATTATATAACACAATGTTCGCTAGTGTTATACTTGTATTACGCTTGTATTACGCTTGTATTACGCTTGTATTACGCTTGTATTACTTGTATTACGCTTGTATTACGCTTGTATTACGCTTGTATTACTTGTATTACGCTTGTATTACTTGTATTACGCTTGTATTATGCTTGTATTACTTGTATTACGCTTGTATTACTTATATTACTTGTATTACGCTTGTATTACTTGTATTACTTGTATTACGCTTGTATTACTTGTATTACGCTTGTATTACGCTTGTATTACGCTTGTATTACGCTTGTATTACGCTTGTATTACTTGTATTACGCTTGTATTACGCTTGTATTACTTGTATTACTTGTATTACGCTTGTATTATTTGTATTACGCTTGTATTACGCTTGTATTACTTGTAATACGCTTGTATTACGCTTGTATTACGCTTGTATTATTTGTATTACGCTTGTATTACGCTTGTATTACGCTTGTATTACTTGTATTACGCTTGTATTACGCTTGTATTACGCTTGTATTACGCTTGTATTACTTGTATTACGCTTGTATTATTTGTATTACGCTTGTATTACGCTTGTATTACTTGTAATACGCTTGTATTACTTGTATTACGCTTGTACATTTGCATGCTATTTATGTTATTGGTTGTATGGCCTACTAGTATCTTATAATACAATATTGTTCTGTTCTGTTCTATAAATCTAATAGATTAGAGTTTGTATGCCAACAAGCACAATAACCATTCATTGAATTGAATCAAACATAAAGGCACTAAGGACAGAAAATAAAACTCTTACCAATTTTTATCAATGGAATCGACTTCCTGTCCGGAACGATGTGCCCTTTCTTAGTCATCGTAACTTTACTATATGTTGACTATCCAGGTTATTAGAAATTATAACTTTCCACCTTTGTATGAATAAAAGACTAGGTTATAGCCAACGTTAAATATGTACTGAAAACTTATCTTTTTTTTTCAAATCATTGTTCATATCATTCGGTTTATTTTAAGATGAATTATCACACACGACTCGGTGTAATTCTTTGTTAAAAATACCATTCTTTGTGTCTTGTGTAAAGTCGTAAAATCCATATACGGTAGATAACAACCGCAGATTGAAGACCGTTTAAAACACAATTAACCTGTGTGTCTTTGTCGATTTGACCAACCATTGCATGTGTCTGTGGATCCTTTGAAATGATTATCTACAACATCCACAATGTTGATAGCAAGTATGTATTTTGAATTGTTATTTCTAATGGAGACATTACAAAAGAAGGAAAGACTAATGTATGTTATTTTATAAATAACTAATTGTTACACTAACATTGTAGCAGTACATGCATGGCAAGACATTAATATATATTCAATATCAAAATAAAACGAGAAAATTAAAAATAAATATTGACTACTGAGTCAATCATTTGACTCGAAATCTTCTCGTAAAAAGAAGCAAAACGTTGGGTTATAAAAACATATATTATAAATATAATAAGTTGTGTGCTCCAAATACATGTAACAAATGGTGAAGCAACGTGATTTTACAGTAATATAAATCCTAACGTAACACTGTGTACATATTTATTAATTAACTAAACTATATTAAGCGCGTTTTACTAGAAACTCTACACATAATACAACGCAAACTCGGCCAATATGAACCGGAAGTCGGACAATATGTAACAAAACTCGCCAATACGAGATTTAAGTGACGTCGTTCACGTTAAGTGACTTCATTCACGCTCGTTTATCAACATATAAATGCAATTAACGCTACTATAAATAAACGCAAATAATGTCAACATAATTTTACTAAAACAAATTCTACTGTAGTGGAAGTTAATTAATAAAATTGTCATTAATTAATTGTATTCATATTGTCCGAGTTATTAGTCCTCGGACTATCACATTGTCCCGCGCCCTTCGTCCTTGGACCAATATGACAGCCCTTGGACCAATAACTGGGTCAATGAGAAAACACTTAATTCAATACAAAAACAACAACAACAACAGCACCAGCATTTTCATTTGTGTTTTTTCTAACTATTCCATGGATAAACAATTAAACACGCAGTTGAGTATGTGTGCTGTATATTGGTGACATGTAACTGGAAACAATTAAAACACTACTAGATAACAATATCAAACCAATACGCATTGCATCTGATGGTTTTCCTGAGACATTGCAAAGAAAGCTAACACTTGTTTTAATAGAACACACTATAGCTGTGCATCACTATGTCAGAAGCGACGCTAAATTATTAAAAATATTAATTTCACGTATTAAATTATTAAAAATATTCATTTCACGTATTATAAGAGTAACTGCATTCTGAAAAAGCAATGATAGCGAACAAACAGTTATCAATCGTAAAACATAGCGCCCTATGTGATAAAAGAAACCAAGTGCATAGACAACTATCTAATACGGCTTCATATTGGATCCTACGTTTATATATATATATGTGCAGCAATTAATTGTAATTAATATGTATCCATCCATTGCGCTCATCTGTCAATCAGTGAAACAACATACAAGCCGAACTTCCTCGTTAAAAGTGTACATTACTTGCCATTCAAGTTACGAACAACAACACTGGTCATTCCGAATGTCATCTTAAAACCACACACAAATTACACGTTCTTCCTTTTGCTACAACTGGTCATTTGTTTAACATAGTTTACTTCTATTTTCGACGACTGCTCTTCTTCGTATCTTTATTTATTACCGGAAGTGATGGTTTTAACGCCCCCATGTTATAATTGTTATACACCGTCTTTCCGCCACGAGCTGTTTGTGGCACTGGAACCGGTGGGGGGACAGGCACTTGCTGTACCACGTGACCATGTCCTTCCTGTTGCTGCTGCTGTTGTTGCTGTAATTTTGCTTCGTCGTCGAGACATCCATTTACAAGAAGACTTCGTATATCCTTAATATCCCTACTCATTGATAGGTTTTGTTCACGCAACGATCGCATTTCCGCCCATTGTTTTATCATCACATCTCGCATTTTCTCGACTTCAAGACGCATCGAATGAGAGACTTTGGCCAATTCTTCCTTGAATTTGAGCTGTATTGTTTTCTTGTCAGATTCCATAAATTTAATCTTGCCAGTCTGTGTTGACATGACATCACGTGCCTTTGTCAGTTCGTTTTCAAGAGTAAATAGATTTGATTTTAGTTCGCCAACCTCTTTTCTGAGAGCTGAAATTTCTTTGTCTTTACCACCAGTCAGTCCTTGTCCTTCAAACCTTTCCTGTTCTCTCGTGAGCATGGCTAGCTCTGTTACTAGGTCATTTGCATATGATTTGGCACTGTCAACGTCATCATTTAATGCCTCAATTTGACGCCTGAGTTCATTTATTTCTGCATCTCTTTTCTGGTTTACATCGCCGAGTGACTTAATCGTTGTATCTTTTGTATTCAGTTGCTCTTTCAACTTGTTGATTTCGTCTGCTTTCGATCTAATCTGAGCAGTTGATTCAGCCAGAATCGACGAAGTTTGAACTTCATGATGTCTCGTATCAAAGTCCAGCCTTAATCTCAACGTTTCGATCTGCTTCTCAAGCGTTTTGTTTATTCCTACAAGTTCGTCCACCAGTTGTGGGTTGAACACGTCATCGTCTGTTTCATTTCCGTTCTTTTCCCAATCAGTAGACGCCATAACCGAACCGGAAGCACCTGCGTCTGCGCCGTCTAAAGTTTGCTCAGAATCCTGCGTCTGGTAGCCTTGACCTTGAATTCGAAAACTGCCGCCGACACGAATTCGGCCGCTCTGTGGCAATAGAAATATATAACATGCGTATTTACAATTCTAGAATCATATAACACATTATGTATTATTGGGTGTTGTTAAGTTAGAGAAGTTTGACCCAGATAAATGTATTTGTTAAAGAAAATATTTGACAGAACATTGTGTTGTTTCATTATGCTGTTAAGTTGTAGGTTGTTCGATAAAGTGAATTAATACGTAGTCTTTCATCATACACACGTTTAATACCCTTTTAGTTATGTGTATGTGAGATATGATTCTCCCCTCTGAGATAATCATACATAACAATGAATTATACAACAAAATGAAAGATGAAAAAATGGGGGACGTGATTTGAGGGTACTTCATTCGCGTATATGGTATATTTATTAGTACGGACTACTACCGTTATAAATATGGACAAGGTAACTTTAAACACCATCTCAATATGAACAGCCGTACATATTTACCTTGAATATACTAATAAATACAAACTTACGAATTTACATACCGTCGGAGTCATTTCCTTAAAGAATGCGGTATTGCTCTTCTTCGAATTCCTGGAAGAAAAAAGGTAATATTTGAGTATATAAAAGAATATACATAAATAAAGAATTATATTGCCTTCAATCGCCTATACAGGCTGATACTGCAGGTCATTAAAGGTCGTAACCTTAATGGTCTGTTGCTCTGGCGTCTGCTAAGTCATTGAGTACATGCTTTGTGATTTTCTAGGCTTTGGTTTTTATATTCATATATACGTGATCTTACATTGCCTATTAAAGAAACTAACGCGCCAAATAAAGGCAAAATTGCACTACATACCCGTTTATCAAAACTCTATCCACGTGTTCAGGTCATAAAACAATGTATATGTGCAATTACAAATAAAAGTTTATTCACAAGTTCTTAAAATACCCATGACTGAATATGCTTACAATGAATTATGAGTTGGTAACTTGTTTGTAACTCTTAATTCGATGTTCCAGTTTTGGGGTTTGACTTGGCTGGTTAAATCAGTTTGTACCACAATATCCTAAATACACACTATGCATCGTGTAATATCCGAGGATATACACAACATATGTTAGTTATTGTGGTACAAACACAATAGAGCATGAGTCCTGCACGTGTACGGACTCACTAACGCTCGTGCATTATCTCCCCGTACACGTGCAAAACTCATGCTCTATTCTATACTTGTACTGCGAGTTTATATAATTTATATATATATCCTTCGGTGTCAGTAGGTTTAGAAATGATGTATATCTATTTTAAAATGTGCCTGTTGATGGCGGGATAGAGACTTTAATGCTGCCCTGTTTGTTATAGAATATAACCCGGCGGGGATATCTTTATTTACATTGTCCCGTTGTTATGGAGCTGACAAGAATGTACTTAAAGAGTAAAGTTTGGTGCACCCTAGAACCTGGTTTAAACCCCCAGCGGCCTTCTTGCCACTGACCGTTCCAAGGCGGTAGCCCTATTGTCAACCCGTTTGTGTTTGTGATGTCACTTGCCTTGTTTCTTATTAACATTGTAATTCTTGTTCGATTTGTGTGTGTTTTTTTGGTTTACTGTGTTTTCCTGTTCGACATGTATACCTACTTTTATAATGAAATGACTTTTGCTTAAGAACAAGAAGATTCCTTATATACATATTTCCTTATATACATATTTCCTTATATTTCCTTATATACATATTTCCTTATATACATATTTCCTTATATTTCCTTATATACATATTTCCTTATATCGAGTTTTTTTGTGGTGGAGGCAGATCACCCACTTCTCCTGGGTAGAACCAGTACTGTATGCCTCCCGTCATTCGTAAGAATCGACACTTTCTCATTTACTCTTTTAGATGGAAAATGCTGGCGTTGGCAAGCTTGAAATTGGGAAAACAAAATATACGGTATTAAAATAGTAATCAGAATATTACTAGTTGAATTCAAGAAAAAAACACGTTTTCTTATTGGGAATGTTCTCGGTTACACATAGCCTGACACAATATGTGGGCTAGCCACCTTAGAGGAAAGCCACCAAAATACAAAACCATGTATTGCGTAGGCACAGCAATACTTAATGAGAGAACACAGTTATTAACAATGATTAAAGCGTGATCGACTAATGTAAGCTCATCATGTTGACTGTACCCGGAAATAATTGCCAAAAGCTGTCTTCACCACATTTTAAACACGTCTAGTTAAAGTCTATTCTACTCTGTTCAAAGTATAGAAGCGCAAAGGACCGTTACAAAGCCTAGTCTATATAGTATAACCAGGCCTGGAATTCACCAACCATTCTTCACACTATTCCTAGACTTGAGCCCAAGTACTGAAATTTCGTTCACAAATATGTCCATGACCATCAAAGATAAACAACCGTAATAAGTTGCTATTAATTAGTATGCATCATATGTATCATTGCAACTATGAACGTTTATTCTGTAAATTTCTAGAAATATTTGTGATTGAAATTTGCATACTTGAGCTTAAGTCTAACTGAACTGAATGTTGTTAAACGGCTCATCAACACAGTATAGGTTATTTACAGCCGCCCCAGAGAGAGTGGAAGGATAGATAGGAATCCGGGAACCTGCCCTACTCTTATTATCGAATAGATTCCTATGGTTAAAGTCCTATGGTTCTTTAACGTTCTCGGAGGATAGACCGATACACGGGACCGCCCGGTTTACGTCCCCATCCGACGGACGAGGCTAAGGGAAAGTGTCTTGGTTGGTGAATTCAAGGCCTGGTCTGTTAAGTGAAGAGTACCTAACCGGAAATAAAAAATTAAGTCAATGCATAGGCTGTAACTCGAAAGTGGAAGCCAAAAAAATGCTAGAAAGCATAATGAAACAAAGCAATTGGTCTTGTTCGTGTTGTAATAGATATGGCGTCAGCAGGTTTTACGAAGCAAAGCTTGACTGAAATGTTGCGTTAAGCACGGTAACAAAACACACCAAAAACACAGAATACGTAAAACAGAATAACTGCAGATTGGTGGATGTTTAAAGTTAAAGATGTTCCTGTACATGATAAAACAAAAAAAGCAATATCAATCAAAATATGGTGTTTTCATCATGTTGTTCAACGCAATTTATTTTGAGTTAAATCGGTCGTAAAGTTCTTAACAGGAACGGAGATGAATTTATATGTTTTCATCGAACGTTTGTGTTCAGATCCTGTCCATGTATTAGCTGACATATTGTTCACCATAATTCTTGAATAAAACATTGTTTAAACCAAATTAACAGTGATGCGTAACCTAGCATGGCCTATATTACTGTGCAGAATGAATTTCCTTGTAAACTATGACTTTCTTTTTTGCCTCATTCGTTATGTTTTGTTTCTTTAGAATATAATATTATTTGTCTATTTAAACTCGTACCTGTAGACCCCCAAACTCCCCGCAGCGGTTACTTGTCCTACCTGTTACAGTAACCACCGCCACCACACAAATGTATAGCTGAAATCCAGCCAAGTTTAATGTTTTGGTTAAATATTTTTAGGTCAATAGTTCAACTTGCTTTGTTCATAATATAGGAAAATAGTTGAAAAACGGAAGCTGGTTTCAAAAATAATTTATAAAACAAGAGGCCCAAGAGGGCCTGTGGACGCTCTACTGGCTAATATGGCTCTTATGACATCAATGAAGCAAGTGACTATCGTCTTAAACAGGCAAAATATAGCCATAACTCCGCCATTACTGGTCTCAGCTGGCTGGTTTTCCAATGTAATAATAATAAAAAAAAATAATAAAAAAAAAAAATTAAAAAAAAATAAAAAATAAAAATAAAAAATAAAAAAAATAAAAAAAAAATAAAAAATATATATATAAAAAAATTTTTTTTAAAAAATAAAGAAATTAAAATTTTTAAAACAAGCATTTATGTACAACTGTGACCCCCGCAGGGCGGGGCCAGATGTGACCCCATTTGAACAAAATTGGTAAAGGACCATAAGCTTATAGCAACAGCAAAATATTAGACCTCTGGCTCTTGCAGTTTCCGAGAAGAAGATTTTTTAAGTTATTTTTTCCTATACATGTCTATGTAAAACATGTGACTCTTGGGGCGGGGCCATATGTGACCCCAGGGTCACCATTTTAACAAAGTTGGTAAAGGACCATAAGCTTATAATAAATGAAAAATATCAAACCTCTGGCTCTTGAAGTTTCCGAGAAGATTTTTTTTTAAAAAAATCCTATATAAGTCTATGTAAAACTGTGACCCTCGGGGCGTTGACAAATTTGACCCCAGGGTCACCATTTGAACAAACTTAGTAGAGGACCATAAGGTGATGCTATATGTAATACATGAGAGCTCTGTGCCATGTGGTTCCAGAGAAGAAGATTTTTTTCAGTTTTTCCCTATACAAGCCTATGTAAAACTGTGACCCTTGGGGCGGGGCCAAATGTGGCCCGAGGGACATCATTTGAACAAACTTGGTAAAGGACCATAAGCTTATAGTAAATGCAAAATATCAAACCTCTGGCTGTTGCAGTTTCCGAGAAGAAGATTTTAAAAAAAAAATCCTATATAAGTCTATGTAAAACTGTGACCCCCGGGGCGGGGACAAATTTGACCCCAGGGTCACCATTTGCACAAACTTAGTAGAGGACCATAAGCTGATGCTACATGTAATACATGAGAGCTCTGTTCCTTGTGGTTTCAGAGAAGACATTTTTTTAAAGTTTTTTCCTATATGTCTATATGAAAAACATGCAAAACCTCAATATACAAACTTTGGACCCCCGGGGCACGGCCATTTTTGACCCCGGGGACTTTACTTGAACAATCTTGATAGTCTAGGCCTTGGCGATCCTTTTAAAAGAAAAACTGTTGAAATCTGTCCAGCGGTTCTGGAGAAGAAGATTTTTTAAGGTTTCGACCATATATGGTAATGGCAGCCATCTTGGATGTAGCGCTGACCTAATTTTAACAAATCTAAAAAGCATTCATCTAAGGATCATCCATGTGAAGTTTGGTCAAAATTAGCAAAGCGGTTTCTGAGGAGAAGTTGTTTGAAGAAAAGTTAACGGACGACGGACGACGGACAACGGACGACGGAAGACGGACAACACACCATCCCATAAGCTCTGCTGGCCCTTGGCCAGTAGAGCTTTAAAAAAATCCTATATAAGTCTATGTAAAACTGTGACCCTCGGGGCGGGGACAAATTTGACCCCAGGGTCACCATTTGAACAAACTTAGTAGAGGACCATAAGCTGATGCTACATATAATAAATGATTGAGAGCTCTGTGCCATGTGGTTCCAGAGAAGGTGATTTTTTTCAGTTTTTCCTTATACAAGCCTATGTAAAACTGTGACCCCCGGGGTGGGGCAAATTGTGACCCCTGGGTCACCATTTGAACAAACTTGGTAAAGGACCATAAGCTTATAGTAAATGCAAAATATCAAACCTCTGGCTGTTGTAGTTTCCGAGAAGAAGATTTTTAAAAAAAAAATCCTATATAAGTCTATGTAAAACTGTGACCCCCGGGGCGGGGACAAATTTGACCCCAGGGTCACCATTTGAACAAACTTAGTAGAGGACCATAAGCTGATGCTACATATAATACATGAGAGCTCTGTGCCTTGTGGTTTAAGAGAAGAAGTTTTTTCCTATATGTCTATATGAAAAACATGCAAAACCTCAATATACAAACTTTGGACCCCCGAGGCACGGCCATTTTTGACCCGAGGACTTTATTTGAACAAACTTGATAGTCTAGGCCTTGGCGATCATTTTAAAAGAAGAACTGTTGAAATCTGTCCAGCGGTTCTGGAGAAGAAGATTTTTAAGGTTTCGACCATATATGGTAATGGCAGCCATCTTGGATGTAGCGCTGACCTAATTTTAACAAATCTAAAAAGCATTCATCTAAGGATCATCCATGTGAAGTTTGGTCAAAATTAGCCAAGCGGTTTCTGAGGAGAAGTCGTTTGAAGAAAAGTTAACGGACGACAGACGACAGACGGACGACGGACGACAGACAACACACCATCCCATAAGCTCTGCTGGCCGTTGGCCAGTAGAGCTAAAAATCAATTTTAGCGAATATATTTTTAATATGCACACCGGTTACTTTGTTACTTGTAAACAAACATGTATTCCGTTGAGAACATTACAGAAGCTGTGAGTAAATTTAATAAAGAGATCACACTCAAGCCAAAACAGGTTGAATGTTTTCAACATCTTCTCGATTTGCCAATTTGCCTGTTGGTTACGGCAAGAGTTTGCTGTACCAAGCATTACCTAGTGTATCGCCATTTTGTAATCACATGGCCTCAGCTATCGTCACGTGATTTGTGTAGTGGCAGAGATTACTGACTACAATATCACTGCGAGGAGGTTGGTAGGCCCTACGAAAAGCATGTCGTACTCCCTTTAATAATATAGTACAGTCATACGGATTAGTAGATGCTATAAACACATTTAGAGTTGTGCTTTTATGTACAGTCTGATTCGGATTTAGGTAAATGTTGGTTAGGATTAATACATATTAACGATTAATAAATATTAAAAGGATTTAGCTTAATAAGTTCTGATGTATAAACAATATATAATGTTTTAACAATTTTAGACTAGATTTATTGAATTGTTTAAGTCCCGATAAGACGTTTTATTCAGATTTAATAAATAAATACGCATTGAGTGAATCAAAAACTAATTAAATAAATATTATGTCCGACATGTAAGAGGTGTGACTTGTGCTAAATAATGGTAAAGTGGGTACACAAGACCTAGTGGTCCGACCGACTTAAAATTAACAGTTAATATTTTCTTCCTATGAGCCTAAAAATGGTTCCTTATTTACAAGAAGATACATTCTGCACAGTAATTTAATATCTATCCTAGATTACGCACCAGGATAATGTTAGCATGTTAAACTCGATTTCATTCAAAAGTAATGGTGATTTCAAAAGTTAGACATGATCAACCGATTGCTTACGTTATAATTTGATTGATATGATGTTTTTGTCGAACATGTTTAACATTTTAGATTTTCCTAGAAAAGCCTACTGTACTCACTTTAACAAATGTCGACACATCGCAAGATACACTTGTTTAATCAACAACACTTTTTTATATTATACATCACATTTGTATAAAAGACGCATTTTATATTAGATACCACATTGGTATAAAAGATGCATTTTATATAAGATATCATATTTGTATATAAGCCGCACGTTTCCTAAACCAATCCTAGAATGATCTCCTGTGATAGTACAGGACGTCACAGTGATTCAGATGCGCAAAACGTTCAATGACCTTGACTGTAAAACTTTATTAAGCCATCCATAGTGCGATTGTTGTAAGAACGATAAACAAATATCTTACCTGGTAATTATTTAATTTTGTTATCATCGATGTTTTTATTTGTGCGATATGGTTATAAAGGATAAAAGAACATGCAAACTATATCTGATGTTTATAATTAAGAAACTGATGAAATTTTTTTAAAAATAAATAAAATGGAGAAGAGTCCTCCCATCATCCACTCAAGCCGTTAAACCTTTAAACACAATGTAATTTTCAACGAGATAAGTATGAAATTTAGAGACACGACATTTATATAACGTTTTGTTTTGTTTGTTTGTATGATGTTTCAAGTCATTTTCAACACATGTAAGGTTTTATATGACAGTCGATTGTTTTGTGGTGGAGGCAGAGCACCCACTTTTCCTGGGTAGAAACAGTACTGTACACCTCCCAACATCCGTGAGAATCAACACTTCCTCACTTACAAGTCGAGCTCCCAGTGGGATTCGAACTCGCAGCGGTGAGAGGAGAGAAAGTTTACAACGCAACGTCGTTAACCATTCGGCCACGGAGACGCTATTTATAACGTATACAAATAATGTGTACATGTAAGACACATTTCTTACAACAATTATCGAAAAAACACTCGAGTAGCAACATATAATAACGGACATATACTGGATTGCATACACAAACGCATTAACACATGTTATAGGGTTAGTCACATGTTATAGTGTTAGTTTATGCACAACATAATATAAATAGTGATTAATAAGTGACATGGATTGCACGGTGACATGGGTTGCACGAGTGAGGAGGGACAATACTACGATAACTACCTCTCTGTTCGAACCATCTACAATAGCAGTAACATATTCACATTACTATACAATTTTAATTATATCAATAAACTTGCACGTATCAACATTAATTGAATTGAGGTTTTAAGGCGCACCAACACATGAAAGGTTATATGGAGCCTAACAGGAATGAACATGCCAGGCTCATCCTCCATGTACATCGAGATAAAATTTGGAGAATGTACCTAGAACCTTCTCACCTGCAGAACTGCAGAGTTGCTGCAAATTCTATTGTAGACACTCCATTTATGCTGGAGCCACGTTTATTGTTAATTCTATTGTAGACACTCCATTTATGCTGGAGCCACGTTTATTGTTTTTCTCCACTGCTCTAGTGATGTGAGCGATATGGCACCTGAAACAATGATTAAGACCCTTAATGAGCATGAACAAAAAATGATAAATTTAACATGAATTTGGGGGGCGGGTGGGGCGGGGAGTTCTACCCCTCTGCCTGCCCCTCCAACGGGATCTGCAGTGGCCCTATTCTTTGCCCCGCAAGCAAACGGGGTCCCCGGAACCACACGGGGGTATCAACATTAAAACATTGAAACATGATGTTGAAGTATCAAATCATAAATAGTTATTGTTAATGGTTGAATGGTGTTTTTTACGTTATTCTCAGCACATTTTAGATTATATATGACAGTCGATATGTTCATGGTGTAGGCAGACCACCCACATTTTCCTTGATAAAACCACTACTGTGTATTTCTCGTCATCCCAAATCATAAATACCAAGACCGTTATAAGGTGTAAATACTCCTTTTTCTTTTTCTTTTCTTTATAAAAAATAAATATAAAATATGTATTTTACAAAATAGTGCATCATATTTTCTAAAAAATAAAAGCAAGTACTATTTCTTTTAAATGGAGACCTTATATAAAACTGCATACGCCCATTATATATTTATGTTAAAGATGGCTTACCTTTATCGTGTATGGTGTCTGATTATAAATAATTCAACTTATCACTTTTTGTGAAACAATGATGTTTTATACATTTTAAAGAGAATCGTCCATTTGAACGCAATTTCAGATTCGTATGAAACACATAGTTTTAATTTCAACATAAACACAATATAGTGATTTGTTAATCCGTTTTCGTCAGATTTTAATATAGAAAAGCATTTATAATCTTCAATCTTTTATTAAAGACTTATACTTTTGTATTGAAAATTAATCCAAGATCATTAAGTATGTGGCATAATTTGGTGCCACTTTTAAGGTTAATCGGACTTATCTCTTAGGCCAGTGTAATTCATTGACCTTAGTTTGTTCGGAGTTGTTTTGTGCCAAACTCCCCCCCACCCCACGCACCCCTTCCCCCATCCCCCCCCCCCACCCCCCACGCACACACACACACACACACACACACACATGCATACATGCAAGCAAGCACGAACGTAAAAGCTATGGTTATTTTACACAAGTTTATTTGAAACAATTCATGAAAATTCAGAATCTAAATTAAAAAAAGATTGACAAAATGTTAGCTATTGTCGTGTTAATGGTAAAGAAATAGTAACTTACCTCGGAGTCAAGCTAAAAGACATACTATGCACGTCATGACTGATACATTTTATATAGCTATATGGAAAATCTTGGCATTTGTCTTAAAATGTGTATACATTAAGGAAATAAATCTCCAAACGGCTAAAATGATCACCGTGTCGTATTTCAAACTTCATACCAGTCATTTACTTCAAAGTGTATCCCTACATGTGTTTCATACATACCCACATGTATGACTGATCAATCAGTTTGAAATTTATATATATATGTATAAGGTTCTTATATACGTTAAATGGCATTTGGTACACACAACCAATTCAATATGAATACAGATAGCGATCAGGTTTTCTACTTTAATTAGTTCAACAATACACGAATTACCCGTGTATTCAACAGAAACCTTTTGTAGCTGAATTGTCGTCTTCGCACGCAATGTAACCGAAGATAATTAAGCGACCTCGAAGGAACTCATGAAGTTAAAGGTGACGTTTGAATTAGTCCTCCTCTCCTTGCATCGGTCACAATCTAGTGAAACTTTTAACAAAGAAGAAGTCGTCTGCTGACTCAGGAGTGTAATACAGAAATGTTCCTAGAACTCCGGCGGAATTGCCGTAAACGTGTTCGTCTGTTGTTGCTTATTGTTAACTGCATATTCACCGAAATTTCACCATTTCAAATTTCGGTTTGGAACTTCAACCAATCAGTACATGATTACTAATACTTACTTTCATGCAAATCATCATCATCAATATTCATCAATGAGTATCACCATCATTATAACGATCAGGCACAAATCAACATCACCCCACACCATGATCATCACCAGCATCAATATTCATCAATCAGTAACACCATCATTATAACGATCAGGCACAAATCAACATCACCCCACACCATGATCATCACCAGCATCAATATTCATCAATCAGTAACACCATCATTATAACGATCAGGTACCAATCAACATCACCAACACCATGATCATCACCAGCATCAATCATTATCACCATCATTATAACGATGAGGCATCAATCAACATCACCACACACAACATAATCATCACCAGCATCACTACGCATCAATCATTATCAACGTCAGTATAACGATGAGGCATCAGTCAACATCACCACACACCATGATCATCACCAGCATCAATACGCATCAATCATTATCACCATCATTATAACGATGAGGCATCAATCAACATCACCACACACACACCATAATCATCACCAGCATCACTACGCATCAATCATTATCAACGTCAGTATAACGACCAGGCATCAGTCAACATCACCACACACCATGATCATCACCAGCATCACTACGCATCAATCATTATCAACGTCAGTATAACGACCAGGCATCAGTCAACATCACCACACACACCATGATCATCACCAGCATCAATACGCATCAATCATTACCACCATCATTATAACGATGAGGCATCAATCAACATCCCCACACACACCATAACCAGCACCACTACGCATCAATCATTACCAACGTCAGTATAACTATGAAGCATCAAACAACATCTCCACACACCATGATCATCACCAGCATCACTACGCATCAATCAATATCCCCATAATTATGACGATGAGGCATCAGTCAACATCACGACACACGCCATGATCATCACCAGCATCACTAAGCATTAATCATTACCAACGTCAGTATAACGATGAAGCATCAAACAACATCTCCACACACCATGATCATCACCAGCATCACTACGCATCAATCATTACCAACGTCAGTATAACGACCAAGCATCAGTCAACATCACCACACACCATAATCATCACAAGCACCACTACGTATCAATCATTATCACCATCATTATAACGACCAGGCATCAAATAACATCACCACACACACCATCGATAACCATTTTCAGGGGCGTAGCTTTGTCTAAATCAGTGTTTAGACACAAGATATATGGGGTCTGGGGCATGCCACACCCCTACACCCCCCGTGATTTTTTTTATAAGGAAGCCAAATTCTGCGATCTGACGGTATTTTAAGCAGCAAACAATGTTTTTAAACCGCGATTTTTGAAAATCTATCGAAATGTTGCACAATCATGGTGTGTTTGGTTCCGAAAGACAGCGAGCGAAAACAGTTCGACTTTTATTTTCTGAAAAGAACACGAGTGAAAATTGGTATGAGCTGACCATACCGCTCCACCCCTTACCCCACTCTGTTTTTAATGCATTTTTGGCATTTTTATTTGTTTGATTTCTAGAGACAATGTGCCTACAGTGCCTATAGGCAGCTACGCCACTGATTTTCACAATCATCTTTATCGATTATAATCACCATATGTGTCATCATCATCATCATCATCATCAGCAGCAGCAGCATCATCAGCATCATCATCATCAGCAGCAGCAGCAGCAGCAGTTATCATCATTACATTATCAGCAACACCATTAAAACACTACAGTCGGATAGTCTATATGGTCAAGGGGCATTACTCTTCAAATTTGGCGGCGCGCAGCCAAATTGGTTATTGATGCTGCATAATGGCGGAGCACGTGATTAAAAAAGACTGGCTTTAAGATCGTGCTGTTGTATTGAAAATTGGCGTTATGCCATTTTATATACAATGTATATTATTGAAACACGCCACCCGACACCACGGCACATCCTTTATAAAGACTGGTTAAGGATGAATTAAAAGCTGTTCGCCCCTGATCATTTCCCTGCATTGAGCCCCAAGTCGGCAAAAATCAGTGTCAAACATTCAAAAACCAAAACTGTATGATATCTTACCACTACAAACCACTTCTTCCAAGTATATTTCCACCTACCCCAGCCATTCGTCATAGTACACATTTCACTGATCATATCAGATTCTTTTTTAATATTCTTTTTTACTTAATTCAAACTACCTCAACATTCTAAAAATCTTCATAACATTCTAAAAATATATATCATCGGCAATTAATGCAAATACTTAAATATGTTTTGATATCTTTAAGTATGTGCCTTTGATTGCTTACTGTTGCCATATACCTTTTTATACTTTTTAAAATATTTCTACATTTTGTTGTTATATAATACAAATTTGCAAATAAATACACATGTTTGTTTCTTCCTTTTGCAAACATTCTGTACCGCCCTGATCTGATGCAAAGCATAAGATTTTTCTTGTATTTATTTGTAGTTTAGTTTTATGTTTTTACGAGACCTATATATCGTATATAGGTACAGGTGATGCGTAGTTGTCTCGAACAACTGCGCATATATTTCTGGAACAAAACTTTGTGCGTAAAACATGAAGAATGGGGAAGTCTGGCTTTCACTTCAAGTCTCGTGCTGGATAAGTAAACGACTTCAAGTGGCACACATACGGGTTCTCAAATAAATGCCGCTGAGTGTGAAAGCACAAAAGAATGGAACTATATTATAATCGTAGTCCTGATACAGAATAAAGCTAACGAGAATTCAATCATGGATATATTTTATTTCGAATATTAACTATGGTCATTATTATTTCTAAACTATAGATTCATATTTAATTTACAAATAAATAAATCGATTAAATGATATCGTATACTCAAGATAAATAGATGTATCTCTGGTTTATGGATTCATGATTAATTCATAAATATAAATATATCCCTATGTGTACACTTATATTATTTTGATATTATACATTTTATACCACAATGTGTGTGTGTGTGTGTATTTCTAAGGATTATAGTCCCTCCACCTACGACAGGCGTCCTACCAGACGATTATAGGCACAATGTCTGGACTTTTATCTGTGTGTTGTTGTGAGATGTGATGATACACAGCATATGTTAATAGAGCATGAGTCTTGCACGTGCATTATCTCCCCGTACACGTGAAAAACTCATGCTCTATCATATACTTATACGACATATCTCGTCAGGAATGTAATGGATTGCCATGCAACATTATGTTTTTGTTTTGACCTTTGTCTAAGAAAGTCCCTCGTATCATATACTATAATAACAATAGACCTACGCGTTTATTATCATGAACATTTTCCGTTTAACAGTATGTCCACTGATAACATTTCAAAGTATTCAATTCGGGGAGCATCCATCGTTTCTTCAGATATTCTTGTCTATATTCTAATTAAAGATATCCATAATTCATTTTAAGATATCTAGCTATAGGAATCTCATAAAAAGTATTATCCGGTGTAAATACTTGCGCCGAAGGTCCGCTGAGTTTATGGAAAGTTTTGTTTGTTTTTGTTTGTATGGTGTTTTACGTAATTTTCAACACATGCAAGGTTATATATGACGGTCGTTTTTTTGTGGTGGAGGCAGACCACCCACTTTTTTTCTGGGTAGAACCAGTACTGTACACTGTATGCTACATGTTGGCTTATTAAAGGGACTGGAGACGATCAGGGAGAAGTAAAGGTGTCAATGCAAATACGTATTAAACCATACGAATCTATTTCAGTCTCATATTCAATGTAGATGCGCGCTAAACTAGGTTCCATGTTTCATACGAGTTAATTATTCTTTATGAAATGGTTTAGTCTAGAAAGCTGGATGACTGCTAGTTTTTTATGTAAACTCATTAATATTAATGTATATGAGGCTATAAGGCACGTGTGCATTATTGTGTTGTGATCGAAGAACACTTTATTTCAATGATATGTTCAACTGTTAGTAATATAATACCCTTTTAAGCTAATATAAATAATTTAGAGAAAGAAAAAGAAAGAAAAAGCGAGAGTCGTAGAGATTTTTCATAAACAATAATTCAACAAAAGGTGCCATGTGGCTTGATTTAACATTTCAAATGAAACTGAAGCATAGTATGTGGGTTTTCATTTGTATTTTGATTGCCACCAATCACTCGTCCAGATCGCCTCCAGTCCCTTTAAGACGATAGGGCGTTAATTTTTCATCCGAGCTTTACCAAACTCGGTTAATTATCATTTAAAGCTGGGACAAGTTAGAAAAACAGCTAGGTTGGATTAGTACTAGTACAGCGATACAGGCCCTCATAGTATACCTTTCGTATTGTTAGAGCAAAGTATGACTGATTCAAAGGAGCGTACAGTAGCAGCGAATATATAAAGTAGAAGCAGCATTAGCAGCGAATATATAAAGTAGAAGCAGCAGTAGCAGCGAATATATAAGTAGCATATACAATATAAAGCAGCAGTACCCGCACATGAAGTAATACAAACATGAAGTAGAAACGAATATAGTAACGTACCGATAGCAGCAAACATATAAAGTAGCAGCAGAAGTAGAAGTGAATGCACAAATTAACAGAGAATATACAAAGTAGCTGCTGCAGCAGTAGCAGAGAATATATAAAGTAGAAATAGAAGCAAACATACAAAGTAGCAACAGCAGTAGCATCAAACAACATGAGTAGCAGCAAATATACAAAGTAGCAACAGCAGCATCATCAAATATACAAAGTAGCAACAGCAGCATCAAATATGCAAACTAACAACAGTAGAAGCATCAAATATACAAAGTAACAACAGCAATAGCAGCAAATAGTGCAAATATACAAAGAAACAACAGCAGTAGCAGCAAATATGCAAAGTAACAACAACAGTTGTAGATATACAAAGTAACAACAGCAGTAGCAGCAAATATACAAAGTAACAACAGCAGTAGCAGCAAATATACAAAGAAACAACAGTGGTAGTGGCAAATATACAAAGTAACAACAGCAGTAGCAGCAAATATACAAAGTAACAACAGCAGTAGCAGCAAATATACAAAGTAACAATAGCAGTAGCAGCAAATATACAAAGTAACAACAGCAGTAGCAGCAAACTTACAAAAAAACAACAGTAGTAGTGGCAAATATACAAAGTAACAACAGCAGTTGTAGCAAATATACAAAGTAACAACAGCAGTAGCAGCAAATATACAAAGTAACAACAGCAGTAGCAGCAAATAGCAAATATACAAAGTAACAACAGCAGTAGCAGCAAATATACAAAGTAACAACAGCAGTAGCAGCAAATATACAAAGTAACAACAGCAATTGTAGCTAATATATAAAGTAACAACAGCAGTAGTTGCAAATATACAAAGAAACAACAGCAGTAGCAGCTAATATATATAGTTACAACAGCAGTAGTGGCAAATATACAAAGTAACAACAGCAGTAGCAGCAAATATACAAAGTAACAACAGCAGTAGCAGCAAATATGCAAAGTAACAACAGCAGTAGCTGCAAATATACAAAGAAACAACAGTAGTAGCAGCAAATATACAAAGAAACAACATCAATAGCAGCAAATATACAAAGTAACAACAGCAGTTGTAGCTAATATATAAAGTAACAACAGCAGTTGTGGCAAATATACAATTAAATTGAATTGAATTGGGGTTTTAAGGCGCACCAACACATTACAGGTTATATGGCGCCTAACAGGCATGAACATGCCAGGCTCATCTTCCATGTACATCGAGATAAAATACAAAGTAACAACTGCAGTAGCAGTAAATATACAAAGAAACAACAGTAGTAGCAGCAAATATACAAAGTAACAACATCAGTAGCAGCAAATATACAAAGTAACAACAGCAATTGTAGCTAATATATAAAGTAACAACAGCAGTAGTTGCAAATATACAAAGAAACAACAGCAGTAGCAGCAAATATACAAAGTAACAACAGCAGTAGCGGCAAATATACAAAGAAACAACAGTAGTAGCAGCAAATATACAAAGAAAGTTGATCAGTAGCAGCAAATATACAAAGTAACAACAGCAGTTGTAGCCAATATACAAAGTAACAACAGCAGTAGTGGCAAATATACAAAGTAACAACAGCAGTAGCAGCAAATATACAAAGAAACAACAGCAGTAGTGGCAAATATACAAAGTAACAACAGCAGTTGTAGCTAATATATAAAGTAACAACAGCAGTAGCAGCAAATATACAAAGAAACAACAGTAGTAGTGGCAAATATACAAAGTAACAACAGCAGTTGTAGCTAATATATAAAGTAACAGCAGCAGCAGTAGCACTGTCATCTGAAAGAAGGTTAATTACTTTTTTTCTAGTAACCTACATAGTTTACCTACATATAACACGTACTGCGTATATTGCAATGTACACGTGAATTGTTATAACCTCAATCCCTACTAACACAATGGAAGGGTGTCAGAATTACAGACATAATGTGTGATTATATAGGTCTGTGTTAGAACCCATGTTTTATTGGCTCACCAAACAGCGCATATAGTGATCTCTATCATTACTCCTGGGTGCCTACAACATCATTTTCTTACGCAGTTTTAGGGGACTTTTTATTTTACTGCACCGGTGTTAATGTACTTGCTAAGATGAATGTGCGTAAGAAACAGCTGATGGATGTAAACAAAACCACGTGACATACCATGTGAAGTACTTAATATTCATGAGTTCAACCAATCGATGAATTGTGTAACGATAAAATATCCAATGAAATCGCGTTGAACTATTCAGTGCGTATATATTAACCCGTTTCCTGCAAAATGTAAACATAAATGCGTAAATCCAAAACAAAGCGACGCGAACGAGGAATGAGTATATCATAAGTTCGAAGATAGTCATTCAGACATGCCGTATTTTGGACGGGATTGGAGATCACCTGGTGACGAATGGGTGAAAACGAAGCAGGGCTGGGAGAAACTGAAGCTATGGCGTGTAAAGGTTTTCGAAAATCTGAATTCTCATTTTCTTTCGAGGTAAGTGATGATCGATACTCTCTGATGACATTAAATTATTCATTGTTTCATCAGCGCCGCAATTTGCGTATATTCCGCATTGCATTTTAGTTTTTAGAATAGATACGCATGGTTAGGGACTGTAGATGTATACTTAACAGGACATGGTTTGGGGGTGGAAGGTTGGTGGAAATAAATAATAAAATACAAAACAAATAATTCATAATTTTGCATTGCCAAAATGTTGAGATTTGACCTTATTTTCACTAGGTGATAAAAGTTGTGTTACTCGGGTTTTATCCTTAGGTTCTATAGAAAAACAAAAATCTTTGGCAGAGTAAAAAGACGATAATTTTCAATATTTTGATTTTAAAAGATACATATATTGAATCAATTTGCATGAATGTGCATGACATATGCAGGGTTTTAAAATAATCACACTGTAGATGTATTAGTTTTAACAGTAAACTTGGTTGAACATCAAGGATAAAGACTGAGTTTATCACCTACCAGAATGTATTGGTATGTCTTATTTCTGGTCACTGATTGGTCAGTTTTTTTGATGATGCTCTATCAAAATTATGAATAATATAGAACAGGAAAATTGCATTAAACTGCAAGTGTAGCATTGCTAATAAGTTGAACCAGGGCCCTATAATTTTCATCCCAGGTTGAACGTTACAGTAAAAACTTCAGTATGTGTATAGACCGTTTCAGGATATGATCACTCAGGGAGTACGTTATAACGTACTCCCTGGATCACTGTAGAACTTTATGAGTCCGTCATAGTTATTATTACAATCACCGACTTTGATAGCAAGACAGTGAAGACTACTGTAGTTTCCAATTCCGCATTCTGACTAATCAAAGCTTCTCTGACCATTTCAGATTATTTTTTTATGATTTTGATATTTCTTTTGGGTGTGTACGGTCAGAGGAACTCCTATAGTAAGAGGAGCTACCAATGGTGCGGCATCGGGTCGAATTTTTACCATAATTTAGATTAATTAATGTTTAATATACCAAACTGCAAGGATTATGTAGTCACGACGAAAAGTACAAAATGTTATTGAAAACATTTCAGTACTTCTAAACATATAGAGATTATTATGTCAGTGCCTTTTACTATCAAGTTTATTAGGCGAGGCTTAGAAAACGAAGAATGGTGAGGCTCTGCCAAGCCATTCTTGGTTTTCGTGCTGAGCCTAATAAACTTGATAGTAAAAGGCACTGACATAATATTCTATTTATCATGTATTTTCTGTATGAATTACTATTATTACCTATTTCTCCGAATGTTACGCTTATCGAGGACGCCGCCATGTTTTTTTTTTTTTTTAGTTTTAATGACGTCAGGCAACGTTACGAGCATGACGTCAGATAACGTTACGTACAATAAACGCCGAGGGATTCCACATTGATTTGCTCTATTGGTCAGTGCCCAATAAAGCAAAATTTAATAGGTCAGCCCCTTTATTGGGCAGAAAAGTGCACATCTGCATGATAAAAATGTTTTCCGGGTGGACTACAATTGATAAAGATGCAGTTTTATCACTGCAGCTTGGTATTTTAAACATTAATTAATCAATTAGTCTAAATTATGGTAAAAATTGCACGCCGATAGTTTCATCACTGCAGCTTGGTATATTAAACAATAATTAATTAGTCTAAATTAAGGTAAAAATTGCACCCTGATGCCGCAGACACCGTTGGTAGGCTCCTCTCCCTCATTGAGGAGATCCCCGTGCTTTTACTATAGGAGTTCCTCTGACCGTAAACAGCCAGAAAAAGTATCAAAATCATAAAAAAAAGGCTGGAACGATCAGAGAAGGCTCGGATTACATACTGACTTGGTAGAGTGTCATGTATAGGATGTTTCATGGAACAGGTTAAATAGGCTTGTTGCAAGCAGGCACAAAATTGCCAGTAAATTCTCAAAGTATGACCTTTGATACGTGTATGACCTGTGTCTGATCCCTATGTATGACCTGTGTCTTTGATGCCTGTGTATGACTGTGTCTTTGATCCCTACGTATGACCTGTGTCTTTGATCCTTGTGTATGACCTGTGTCTTTGATCCTTGTATATGACCTGTGTCTTTGATCCTTGTGTATGACCTGTGTCTTTGATCCCTACGTATGACCTGTGTCTTTGATCCTTGTGTATGACCTGTGTCTTTGATCCTTGTATATGACCAGTGTCTTTGATCCTTTTGTATGATCTGTGTCTTTGATCCTTGTGTATGACCTGTGTATGACCTGTGTCTGACACTTTTGTATGACTTGTGTATGGCATGTGTCTGATCCTTGTGTATGACCTGTGTCTTTGATCCTTGTGTATGACCAGTGTCTTTGATCCTTTTGTATGATCTGTATCTTTGATCCTTGTGTATGACCTGTGTCTTTGATCCTTGTGTATGACCTGTGTCTTTGATCCTTGTGTATAACGTGTCTTTGATCCTTGTGTATGACCTGTGTCTTTGATCCATGTGTATGACCTGTGTCTTTGATCCCTGTATGATCTGTGTCTTTGATCCTTGTGTGTGACAGGTGTCTTTGATTCCTGTGTATAACCCTTGTCAGACATTTGTCTTTGATCCCTGTGTATAATACTATTATCTGTCTTTGATCCCTGTTTATGACCTGTGTCTTTGATGCTTGTGTATGACTGTCTTTAATCACTGTGTCTTTGATCCCTGTGTATGACCAGTGTATTTGATCCCTGTGTATGTCCTGTGTCTTTGATCCTTGTGTATGGCCTGTGTCTTTGATTGTATGACCAGTGTCTTTGATCCCTGTGTATGACCTGTGTCTTTGATCCTTGTGTATGGCCTGTGTATGACCAGTGTCTTTGATCCCTGTGTCTTTGATCCTTGTGTATGGCCTGTGTATGACCAGTGTCTTTGATCCCTGTGTATGACCAGTGTCTTTGATCCCTGTGTATGACCTGTGTCTTTGATCCTTGTGTATGGCCTGTGTATGACCAGTGTCTTTGATCCCTGTGTATGACTAGTGTATTTGATCCCTGTGTATGACCTGTGTCTTTGATCCTTGTGTATGGCCTGTGTATGACCAGTGTCTTTGATCCCTGTGTATGACCTGTGTCTAAGATCCTTGTGTATGGCCTGTGTCTTTGATCCCTGTGTATGACCAGTGTCTTTGATCCCTGTGTATGACTAGTGTATTGGATCCCTGTGTATGACCAGTGTCTTTGATCCCTGTGTATGACCAGTGTATTTGCTCCCTGTGTATGACCGGTGTCTTTGATCCTTGTGTATGGCCTGTGTCTTTGATCCATGTGTATGACCTGTGTCTTTGATCCTTGTGTATGACCCGTGTCTTTGATCCCTGTGATGACATCTCGTCTTAATAGTATCATCATTTATGTCATACCTTCCTGTAGATTTGAAAGTCGCTGACATTATTATTTTGCAAGATGTTTGCTTTGAACTTGTTGTAAACCTTTGCCTCTCGCTGGGAGCTCGACTTGTAAGTGAGGAAGTCTCGATTCTTATGGATGGCCGGAGGTGTACAGTACTGGTTCTACCCAGGAAAAGTTGGTGGTCTGCCTCCACCACAATAAAAATCGACCGTCATATATAACGTTACATGTGTTAAAAATAACAAACAAAAATTGACAATAAAACATTTTTGTCAAAGTCACAACACTCTTCCTTTCAGATAGCATATACCTTTATTAATGCTGGAAAAACCATGCTGTGGCTTCTAAAATGTACGGGTCACCACATAATCATTTTGAAAATGGTAAACTCTGCAAGAGGGTGGGGCGGGGGACCCATCATTATGAAAATTGGAAAAGCTGCAAGGAGCGGGAGGGACTTCCCGCAATTTTCTGTTGAAATGTTTATATACATCTTGAGTATAGGCAGGGCAGATGTTATTGAAATGATAACTTCACAAACTTTTGCTTTTGTTTTGACTGTCTTGTACTCGCATTTAATTAATAAACAATAAATGGGTGCAGATTCAGGTGGAGGGGTATGGGTGGTTACAATGATGCAGTGCACCCCTCAACCCCAGCCTAAAATCTGAGTGTACATGCCCTGGAAAACAGATCTTATTCATTCTCCTGAACAGAAAAAGAAACCCCTCTCCCTTTAAAATGGGGACATATTGTTAAAAGCACCAACAAAAATGATTCTTATCAGAAATATGGATCTGGCCCAAATAGGAATGTCAAAAGTAACATAGATTTGCCTAACACTTCTATTCATACATTATTCGTGAATTTATTGTATCCTTCATTAAATCTTCTCCTACTTAATAGAATCAAAGATCATAGATAAGCTGTAACAGAAATATACAGGTAAATTTCTCATTACACTCATTACAGAGGGTTGCATCAACTTGAAAACAGTCCTTTTGGACTTTCATTCAAAACGAGAATACCAGGATTATGGAAGCATAACATCTGGATATGAGCCAATTGTAAGTGCTGTCAGAGGAACACAGAGCAATCTTGAAGTACTTATCAATGGTAAACACAATATAAGCACCTCCATTTATTACTACAGTATTATTTAGACTTTAAACCTGCTTGGATATAATTAAATAAAGGATAAAACAATTTGTAGAGTTTTGATTTTTTCCTTGATCTACCTAGTGCCTTAAGAATATATTATTCCATTTGTGTAGGTGAAAGGTGGGGATTTCTCAGTTAAAAAATATTCATAATTGCTAAATATTAATAACTAACTCTGAACACAAAAATAATGTGACGTTACAATGTCAATAAAGTGTTGCTGACATCGATGTCATCCGCCAATAAGGTGAATAATTTAGGTTAAAATTATACATAAACTGATTTAAAATGTAATAAATAGATTATTTAACTGCTGGGTTCGATTATAGGGAAATCCTTCACTCGATGGTAGTCATGTTTTTTTTTATATCCCAGCAGTTAAATAATCTCTATCTCTTCATAATTCTCTATTCTACCACGGGTAAATATAATATTGGTGCAACATTATCAATAATTCAAAATATGCAAAAATAACTGCTTTGAACAATTCCAATAATTATTATTAATGATTTGCAACATTAAGCAGAGAACTAAATGGTCACAGCAAGTTTTAACATTTCTTTAATACCAAACAACATAGCAGAACATACAAAGCCCCAAAAAGAGCATGACTTGGCTCAGTTAAAATAAGTACTTAAAGGGACTGGAGGTGAGTCCCTTTAATAATACACATTACCCTTCTATGAATGCCCTTAAATAAAATGATATACAGTCGAACCTCGATAGCTCGAAGTCAGCGGGACCATATGGATATGTTCGAGCTACGGTGGCTTCGAGGCATCGAGGTAACGGTAAAAACCAAAATATCCGAAATAGTGTTACTTCTGTACGTGATGTATCGTTCTCAGTATGTTTTTTATGTTCATGCATGTTTGTTTAAACCTCAACTGGGATATATAACATGTAATTATTACACTGAAAATACAAGAAAAACTGCAATAATGTGTTTGTTTTATCATTTATTTAAAGAAATATCACACTAATAGATTTTACAATACATTCCGGAAGTCCGAATAATAAGAACAAGGTAAGACTGGTTTCCGTACATTATTTAATTAGAAAATCAACCGTGTTTAATTTTATCGTAATTAACAGTAAACGAAATTCACTAAACATAAGTTGTATCTGTCTATTATCGCTTTTCAATCATAAATGTTTGCACCTTTAACAATCAACTTTATCTGTTTTCGCACTATGATCGCACTTGCTACAAACAAATACAAACGCGCCGATTACAATTAATATGGCCGACGTCGCATGGCAACGGATCATCACCTTCGATTAAGCGAGGTTTAAATTCACACAAAAATGGATCTTCGGACCGTAAAAAGTATTCGAGCGAGCCGGGGTATTCGAGAAATAATATTCGAATAATCGAGGTTAAATTACATTGAATTATATAGGAGTTGTGTCGGGACCGGAAAATGTGTTCGAATTACCGATGGTATTCAAATCACCGGTGTTCGAGCTATCGAGGTTCGACTGTAGTTGTGACCTTGTATCCGGAAAACTCATAGGCTATATAGGATTCATTATAGCACATTTTTTCCCCTCAAAAATGGTAAAGTACTTTGACAATATTTGCGGGACTGTGACCTTTATCAAGTTTCATTAAGTGCGCAGGTTTAACGGCAATCATTGTCAACATGTATTATTATTACATTTGTATGCGTGAAAGATCGGGATTTCTCAGTGCTAGAATATTCGTAATCGCTAAATATTAATAACCAACTCAGAACACAATAATAACTAAACGTCGCTAACTTAGAACACATTAATAAATAACGTTGTGACGTTGGGTCATGACGTCAACAGTGTTGCTGATGTCACCGTCATCCACCGATTACGTTCAATAAAATGAATATTTGTTTGCAAAAACGTAATTTAAAATGTAATAAATAGATTAATTGCTGGGATCGATTATTGGGTAATCCTTCACTTCACCAAACAACGAAACTGCCTTGTCTGTTTCTGTACTTTGATATTGTTAACAGTTACAGAAATCAAAGCGGCAGTTCCAATTGCAAACATAGTTGAATGGAAAAGACCGAGCAATGATTCGGCCTTCATTTGCATATTTATTACACCAGTGTGTATATGATATTTGTCATGGCTTTTTTACACCCCAGCGCAACAAGTTATGTAAGAGATTGAGAAATGGACTGAAAACAAGTATGTCGCACGTGATATTGTGGTAAAAGGGCTCCTCACACTTGAGACAATTCCTTTTTTTCTCAGGTTGTTGCGGCTGGCCCTTGAAGAATGGGACAAGGATTGCGAGGACCTGCACAATGTACACCAGCCGTACATACGCTTTATTAGGACTACATCAAAGGAGGTAAGAGTGATGATGTACTATGTTTCATATCACCTCATAATACACAGTCAATAGCTACATTTCATATCACCTCTTTTATAATATTCAGTCAATAGCTACATTTTGTATCACCTCCATAATACACAAATAGCTACATTTCATATCACCTCCTTCATAATACACAGTCAATAGCTACATTTCATATCACCTCCTTCATAATACACAGTCAATAGCTACATTTCATTTCAGCTCAATCATAATACAGTCAGTAGCTACATTTCATATCACCTCCATAATACAGTCAATAGCTACATTTTGTATCACCTCCTTCATAATACACAGTGAATAGCTACATTTCATATCAGCTCAATCATAATACAGTCAGTAACTACATTTCATATCACCTCCTTCATAATACACAGTCAATAGCTAAACTTTGTATCACCTCCTTCATAATACACAGTCAATAGCTACATTTCATATCAGCTCAATCATAATACAGCCAGTAGCTACATTTCGTATCATTTTCATAATACACAGTCAATAGCTACATTTCATATCACATCCTTCATAATACACAGTCAATAGCTACATTTCATATCACCTCCATAATACACAGTCAATAGCTACATTTCATATCACCTCCTTCATAATACACAGTGAATAGCTACATTTCATATCACATCCTTCATAATACACAGTCAATAGCTACATTTCATATCACCTCCTTCATAATACAGTCAATAGCTACATTTTGTATCACCTCCTTCATAATACACAGTGAATAGCTACATTTCATATCAGCTCAATCATAATACAGTCAGTAGCTACATTTCATATCACCTCCTTCATAATACACAGTCAATAGCTAAACTTTGTATCACCTCCTTCATAATACACAGTCAATAGCTACATTTCATATCAGCTCAATCATAATACAGCCAGTAGCTACATTTCGTATCATTTTCATAATACACAGTCAATAGCTACATTTCATATCACATCCTTCATAATACACAGTCAATAGCTACATTTCATATCACCTCCATAATACACAGTCAATAGCTACATTTCATATCACCTCCTTCATAATACACAGTGAATAGCTACATTTCATATCACATCCTTCATAATACACAGTCAATAGCTACATTTCATATCACCCCCTTCATAATACACAGTCAATAGCTACATTTCATATCACATCCTTCATAATACACAGTCAGAAGCTACATTTCATATCACCTCCTTCATAGTACACAGTCAGTAGCTACATTTCATATCAGCTCAATCATAATACAGTCAGTAGCTACATTTCATATCACCTCCTTCATAATACAGTCAATAGCTACATTTCGTATCACCTCCATAATACACAGTCAGTAGCTACATTTCATATCAGCTCAATCATAATACCGTCAATAGCTACATTTCATATCACCTCCTTCATAATACAGTCAATAGCTACGTTTCATATCACCTCCTTCATAATACAGTCAATAGCTACATTTCATATCACCTCATTCATAATACAAAGTAGCTACATTTCATATCACCTCATTCATAATACTGTCAATATCACCTCATTCATATTACGAAGTCAATAGCTACATTTCATAACACCTCATTCATAATACAAAGTCAATAGCAAGCCTATACAATAGGTTAACAATCCCATGTGAATGAAAATGATATTTTGTATATGGAATGTTCTAATCATTATGCACGATTAGTTTTATTAAAGAAATATGGATTCTATGTACATGCCTAACTTACAACACTCGTCTGAGGCTTCTCATTAGAGTTTTCAGATTCCACTATTTTTCTTCAGTTTCTTAATATATATGTATGATATCAGTGTACTTCACGGGGCAAACCCAGCATACTCGAGTGCCCCACTAAAATTCTGTTTCCTATTAAAAACATGCACCGTCTGCTATTCAACAATTTGGTAACATTTTCATTACCATTATAATGACTGAAACTCAAGTTTTAAGACACCTATACAGCATGTGTTTGTTTGAAGTTTTAAGACACCTGTACAGCATGTGTTTGTTTGTAGAGAAAGGAGCTGACGAGCATCAGCGAGGCGCTGCTTCACCTGGACATCGCCACGGCCGGTAACGACCTACGCAGATTCAACTACGTATGCAAGGTAACTCAGTTTGTTCCCACGTATTTTTGTTAGAAGCAAGGTTCTAGATTGTAAGAAAAAGTTGCCAACTGTAAATTGAAATGAATGTTGCTGAGATCATGTTTAAGATAGAATATGTCTACTGGGTATTTTTTTAATATTTCAAAGCAGTGTCAGTTAGTATATGAATTGATTATTACCTTAAACTTGAAACAGCATTGAGACTTCCCAAGACAAGTTCTTAAAGGAAAAGGTATGATAAGGGGGTGTTTTGCCCCCCCAATATGTTAAAAACGCAAACAAATTATATTTACATATAATCTGTTGTGCATATTGAAGTATATTGGTTATATTATATCTGCAAAAGATATTTTTATTTATTTATCCAGAAGAATTAACAGGGTCTCAAAAAATGGCATTTTTATTTTGGACCGTTCTGGGCAAGGTTTTTTCCCTAAAAATATAGAGCGCACCTCCGAGCACACGCAATTTTTTTTGGCTGATGATGCATCCCTATCAAGTACCTGTTTCAACAAAAAAAACAGCTGTGCTGGAGGGTGCACTCTGTATTTCCAAGACAAAAAACTTATTGAACAAAAATATCTTTTTTTGAAAGGAAAGGCCTTGTTTGTGAGTATCTTGAACTCATTTAGAGCCTTCAAACGTACTTGTAATGAGTTTTAATAATGATTCAGTTCATTTGTAGCCTTACTAGATACTCAAAACTCGTGCATAAAACTTTCAATATTGGGGGCCAGTTTTGCCCCATATCATATACCTAGTCCTTTGTCTCAATACATTTCAGTCATTTTATATAGTCATAATTTTGTGTATAATTTCAATATTACCATACGATTTTATGTATCATTTTGACATTTTTATTAATTTGTGTATTATTTCATTATTACCATATAATTTTGTGTATTTCGGTATCATATACTTTTTGTTCGTTATTTCAGCTTTTAAGAATTCTTCTTCGTGACAAACTGCCATTTATGAGTGGAACAGCTCAAAAATACATCTTCAACATCATGGAAGAAATGGTGAATCATGGTAATATATATATATAAACGTATAGTTAAAAATTAAAGGAAAAAACCCTATCCATGAAATATTTAAAGCCATTTTGAAAATATACATATTTTGGTCCAATATTTAATTTGAATTTTCATGGCTTTATAATTTGTGAACCTTGTTTTTAAACAATTGGTTATTCTCTCAAACTTTTCATTTATTAGCTCTACTGATCAGAGATCAGCAGAGCTTATGCCGTGGTGCGGCGTCCGTCTGTCCGTAAACTTTTTTTTGTAGCGACAACTCCTCTGAAACTACTGAATGGATTTTCATGAAACTTTACAGAAATGTTACCCATGAAGTCTAGTTGATCCTAGCCAAAATTCATGTTGATGTGAAATCCAAGATGGCCACCAAATCTAAAAATAGGTTTTTAAAAAACAAGTTTGTAGCGACTACTTTTTGAAAACTATAAGTGATATTGATATGGGACTTTTTCTAAAATGATCAGCATGACATGATGTTGGTCCTTGTCAAAAATCGTTTTGATTCAACGTTAAACATGGCTGCCAGCGGCCATCTTTGTTTACATAGAATTATATAATGAAAACTTGTAGCGACTACTCCTCTGAAACTACTTGACGGATTTTCATGAAACTTCACAGGAATGTTGCTTTTGATGTCTAATTGATCCTAGCAAAATTTTAGGTCGGCCGGAAATTCAAGATGGCCGCCACGACTAAAAATAAATTTTCAAAATACAAGTTTGTAGCGACTTCTTCTTGAAAACTATAAGTGATATTGATATGGGACTTTTTCTAAAATGATCAGCATGACATGATGTTGGTCCTTGTCAAAAATTGTTTTGATTCAAAGTTAAACATTGCTGCCAGCGGCCATCTTTGTTTACATAGAGTTATATAGTAAAAACTTGTAGCGACTACTCCTTTGGAACTACTTTGCGGATTTTCATGACACTTTACAGGAATGTTGCTCTTAATGTCTTATTGATCCTAGCAAAATTTCAGATCGGCCGGAAATTCAAGATGGCCACCACAGCTAAAAATAGATTTTTAAAAAAGAAGTTTGTAGCGACTACATCTTGAAAACTATAGGTGATATTGATATGGGACTTTTTGTAAAATGATCAGCATGACATGATGGTTATCGAAGTCAAACATTATTTTGATTCGATGTTAAACATGGCTGCCAGTGGCCATCTTTGTTTACATAGAGTTATATAATGAAAACTTGTAGCGACTACTCCTCTGAAACTACTTGACGGATTTTCATGAAGCTTCACAGGAATGTTGCTCTTGATGTCTAATTGATCCTAGCAAAATTTCAGGTCGGCCTGAAATTCAAGATGGTCGCCACGGCTAAAAATAATTTTTCAAAAAACAAGTCTGTAGCGACTACTTCCTGAAATCAAAATCAATCAGTAGAGCTTCAAGGTCATTGACCTCTTGTTAACATATGTTTAGATTTCTAGTTAGGAGCTGATAATCATAAATGCTCAGTTCAAAGATTTGAGTATGGGGGAAAATCTTGAGCAGTGAGCTATGGGGAAGGGCATCCACCCCCACCGCAAACCATATGAAGAACACCGGTGCATCCCAGCTCCCATAAACTCTGAAAAACATGATGGTTAAAACAGCGCATTGCTGGATTTTGGAGGTGGGGTCATGCGTTGGGCTGCCTCCCAAACACATACACTCCTGGATCCGCCCTTGTGATGAAGTCTGTCTAGCATAACAATTACGAAAGAAAAATCTCCGTGAAAACTTGTTTGAACCAGATAATGATTGTTGGCTTCCAGTTAAAAAAGAACAGTACAACATGGCCGAAATGAGACTGTTAGTGAGTTTTGCCGCCATTTCTCTGAAGGAGCATCACTGGGACCACATTGGCAGCTCCTGTCTGTGGAACGAGCACTGCCAGGCCATCAGCAGGATGGAGACAAAATTACACAAGGTCAATCTAAAGGAGGTAATGGTCAGGTTATTTTGTAAATGGTTCTGAAAAGGAAAGTTTACACAAATTTTGGTTCAAATGCATAGTTTTGAATATCAGCAAATCATTTTATAGTATGTAAATGCCTTGATTTCTATAGATTTTAGATTTAAGTCCGTTAAAATAAAAATCTCAGCTATTCATTTTACAAAGAATCTTACATGAGTGCCTGTTTAATATCCAGTTTATTAAACAAGCTGGATAAAATTATATGATATGAGGCCGAGCTGAATTTATTTAATATTAAATGGGCACGAATGCGAAATTCTACTTATTACACAACCCCAAAAATTCTGCGCAATACATTTATTAACGTTGCTGCCTATATTATATATATCATTGTCACGACGTCTCACATTTCTTCTCGGTCTTCTCCAAATGACTCCAAGCAAGTGTTCATTGATTTCCATACTTCTATATAAGTAACGGCTACAGAAGTCAACAAGGCAATTCCCATGTGACACGATGCTAAATGAAAAGACCGAAAAATGATACGGCCTTCATTCTCATATTTGTTACACTAGTGTATTATATTTGTCATGACTTTATTCCACTTCCACACTGCAAGTTATGCGATAATCAATCGTATAACCCACATGGACCTTTCAGAGATCGGAAGACGGTAAACTGACCATCAGTGACCTTCCAGAGGAGTGTATCCGCATAATCCTTGCAACGATACCAGATCACGCCGACATTCTCCGTCTTGGACAGACAAACACCAACAACTACAACTTCGCACATGATTGGTTGCTATGGAAACAGTTGTGCTTCTTCCATTTTTCGAAACGTCAGCTGCTCACATTTCTCAATCAGAATGAGGACGAATCTCAGACAGACTGGAAATACATCTACAAAAGATGCTGCTGGTAAATTACACGCCCCACCCACTTTTTCTTTTTATTGATTTGAAAACTTAATTTGAACATTTTTACTTTTAAAATTCAAATTTTCACCTGATATAATACATATATATTAAGAAACTGAAGAAAAGAAAATGAATACTTTTAGTCAACTGTTTTAGAATAGTTTTTAAAATAACTGCCATTTTTTTTCAACAAAGCCATGGATACCAGAATTATGTTATAATGTGATGAATATATATAAATACACTGACCAATGAATGCACTATTAAAAACCAGTTGTTGAATTGTTAAATATCTTTAGAGTAATTTTTATTCAGTTCAAAGTGGTGGTTAATAAGACAATACCACATAGATAATTTAGATGTTGCATCAGCTATAAAATGAGAATTTTACATAATTATGTACCTGTTCATTTTTAAAATATGCATTATTTGTTTAATATTAATCTCACACTTAATCCAAGGTTACTAGACAATAATGATCCCAGATTTGTAAATGGATCAGGTTTAATTAACCGTTTTGAAGTGATACGGGAAATAATTCCCGAGTGAGAAAGATTCTTGCGATATAGAAACGAGTGCGTTTTCGTACCAGTTTCTATATCGCAAGAATATTTCTCACGAGTGAATTATTTTCCGTATCACGATAAAAATGTTAAACTATATAATATATATTCTGTGACGAATTTCTTTCCAATCGTTTTTTAACACAAGTATTCCTTCTTCTGTCACTCTTTTGGCGACAGCGCGGAGTAATATCATGACGTCAATTTGTGACGTCTGCCGTTTAGTTCATAACGTTTGGCTACTGTGATATCTTGCACACTAGGCGAGATAGCACAGTAGAGGAAGGGATATGTTATAGATTTTCTCAAACTGGGAAATTTCTATAATTCATCACAGAATATATAATATAGATACATCTTGTATGGGTATGTCATAATTCCCTTTTTCTCAACAGGAGGTTTGGTAAGAAGGATGTGTATGCAGACATGATCGCTATCTGCTGTAACTGTAACAATCTGTACTGGCAGGTAACAAGTTACATCCTCTCTCTCGGCATTATGTGTTCGATTCTCAAAGATTTTTTTTCACAAGTTGTACGGCAAGTTGTTTTCTTTACAAGTGGGCAGATGCGAATTTTCGAACTAACAACTTGCCTCCCAGTGAGTGAACATTTCATATATTCTGTAATAGATTGTTAGTTAATTTCATTCAGCTTTAGTTAACAAAGTTAATTTCATTAAGCTTTAGTTAATACCTCCAGTGTAAACAAATGTGTGAGTGTGTTGGGTTTTTTAAAAATGAGAAATCCTAGTCTTCCACTTACAGAAATGTAATAAATTCTATTTCTGAACTACATCATTATGTACATGGAATATCTCTCAATACAGTTGCAAGTTGCAATATAAACTAGGTGTATTGAATGTTTCTCTTTAAAATAAATAATATGTGAAGAACAACACATATGAATTTACAATCTCTCTTACCACTACGGTCATCCCAGTCACTGAACGACCTCATCTTACAACTACATTAGTGGTCTCGGTAGCGCAACGGATTACGCTTAGAGCGTTAGGCCTACTGACCTCTTCAGAATTTTGCTGCCTGTCAGTGGCATGTTCCATCTCCCCATGAGGTCACTGTCCCAATATGACCTTACATGTGTCAACAGATGTGAAATGGCATCTCATTTTCTTTCGACTTTATGTCTCTGTTAACACATTTTAGTTTCAAAAATCATGAAAAAACACTTCTTTATCTTAGATCTCATCTAAGATACATTGGGTTTCTATGACCTTCGAACTTATCTCCGATATATTGGGTTTCTGTGACTTTTGACCTTATCTCTGATATATTGGGTTTCTGTGACCTTTGACCTCAGCTCATATATATTGGGTTTCTGTGACCTTTGACCTTATCTCAGATATATTGCGTTTCTATGATCATTGACATCAGCTAGATATATTGGGTTTCTGTGACCTTTGACCTTATCTCTGATATATTGGGTTTCCGTGACCTTCGACCTTATCTCCGATATATTAGTTTTCTGTGACCTTCGACCTTATCTCTGTTATATTGGGTTTATGTGACCTTCGACCTTATCTCTGATATATTGGGTTTCTGTGACTTTTGACCTTATCTCTGATATATTGGGTTTCTGTAACCTTTGACCTCATCTCTGATATATTGGGTTTCTGTGACCTTTGACCTTATGGACTTCTGTTTATGTTGAGTTTTTGTTACAATGTCATTCCAATTTCAAAGATTTAGGCTTAAGAAATGGAGAAACCTTTATTAAGATGAAACAATAGCTTTTATATTTTATTGTTTCTCATATTTATTACAATACAATACTATTACTGAATAGAACTTTCACTTGCAGTATATTGGCTGGACATTTGTAATAAATAATTTAATTTCGAACAAAGTAATACATGTCGTTTAACCTTCAGTTTATATTATCATGTCGCCCTAATTTTAGTCCCTAGGTCACCCGTGTAGCAGTGAACTGTCTCCAAGACACAAAACTCTCAAGCCAGAAGAATTTATTGGACTGTTCCAGTTTTAGTGAAGAGCCCGCCTCATACGGCGATAAACTGTCTTCAGAACGCGCACAGCTTATAAATCAGTTCTGGCGAGATACTGGACATCTGGTTACGTCTGGTCACGTCTGGTCACACAGCTTGCTTAGTTATAATACGCAGAACAGTATATCAGGGAAGGTTGCCAGTCTCAGTCTTCGACAATCGCCATCTGTTGTCATAATTCCAATGCCATAATTGACCAATCATAATAAAGCATGCCTGAGCTTGCTGATGTTTTATTGGTTGATGTTGTAGTATTTATATGTAAATAGGCTTATCACACGACCCGTCTAATAATGAACAGATGTACATTATTTATTAGCTCTGAAAGATGATAGTTCAGACGAAGAAGATTTAACTACATAGATAATAAGTTCGTGTTCATGGAAACAATTCAGCTGAAGAAGGATTTGAGAGGGAAAACACAATTCTTGAAGAATGGTGTCAAGGTCCTTTCTTTTTTCTGAGAGGACGGCTCTCGGATCTCAGTCTCTGGCTGTGTTCAAATTCTGAAATAAATATGTTTAATACCTTATTTTAAAGGTAAACGTAATGCATTTATATTTCATATCCAATTATCTACCTCGCCTGTGAGGATCTGTTAAACCTTGCTTTCTGTTAAACGTTGCTTTCAATGATTAAGTGCAATATATATGTATGTCAAACGTTGTCAATAAAAACAGTTATTTTGGGCATTTAAGAGGAAACGAAACAACCTATAGAGTCCATTAGATGGTATGCTCACACCTCTGAGTTACAAATGTCGCAAAGCAAGAATGATTAGATGGCAGTTAAACGTTACATACTACTTGTCTGTATGATTATTACTGTTAATAATTTGCATAATGTATGACATATTTGGTAAGAGGTATATCACTGTATATTCAGCGCGTTATCTCAGTTGATGTTCGTTTAGTAGTCTTGTTCTAACATTGATACAGAAGAAGTACGGTCATATTATTTTGTTACGTCGAGTTATAGCCGACACATGATATAATTTTGCGTCATTGCGCTAAAAATAAACATCTGCAAGCTAATTAGTTCAATTCAGTGATAACCTACACGAGATATAGATAACCTACACGAGATATAGTACACAAGATATAGATAACCTACGTGAGATGTAGATAACCTACATGAGATATAGTACTCAAGATATATATGACCTACACAAGATATAGATATAGTACACGAGATATACATATATAGATAACCTACACAAGATGTAGATAACCTACATGAGATACGAGATATAGATAACCTACACGAGATATAGTACACCTACATGAGACATAGTACACCTACATGAGATATATTACACGAGATATAAACTACATGGGATATAGTACACGAGATATAAACTACATGGGATATAGTACACGAGAATCAGATAAAGATAACCTATACGAGATGTAGATAACCTAACCAAGATACAGCAATCATTCTACATCTATTCACACTACAACATTTAAACCACTTGTGTTCAGATTTGGACATGATGCTGATGTTTTTTCCTGAGCCACCTATCATCGTCTGGACATTTGTTCGTGTAAATTATGTTATACCATTATAGCTCACGTTCTATCAATTAGATATAATTCAAACAGAACATTCTACCCTATGCTTTTGAAGATACCACATTTCCGATATTCTTTTGAATCCTTTTGAAGAAATAAACTACTAAAACTTTAAATCCAAATTTTGGATTTACATTATTTACTCTGCACAATGAATCCGTTTTGTAGAATTAAAAAATATGTATGTCTTGTTATTTTTAAGTTTATAACTTATCTCATTTAGTGATAAATAAATAACCTTGATTTCTCCACATCAAAATAATCTGTATATTTGCATTATTGATTGTTGTACAGTTGTTTATTTGCGTTATCATTTTACAATTTTATATTTACAAAATATATCATTGTTAAGGTTGCATATCTGCATAATTTATCATTGTTCAGGTTCTATATTAGTTTATATCATCATGCAGCTGTCTATTTGCATATTTGCATTATTTATCATTGTTGAGTTGTACATTTTCATTATTGATCATTTTTAATTTGTATATTTGCATTATTGATCATTTTGCATCATTTATCATTGTTAATGTTGTATATTTGCATTATTTATCATTGATTAAAGTAGCTATCCCACCAACAACAAGCAAATTTTAAAACGTGTACTGTTTCTAAACCTACTGATGACAATGTATATATATATATACTACATATTTTGAGAATCCAAACTCTATAGACACAATATAAACGGCTTTAACCAGCCACGCCAAACCCCGAAACTGGAGCGTCAAATTCATTTTACGCATATTCAATCACAGGTATTTTAATAACCCATGAATTAACCTATCCTTTTAATCGGCACATATATATTATTGTAGGACCTGAACACTTGGATAGAGTTTTGATTTTCAGTTTTGTTGTGTAAATTTGCTGTTATTTGGTGGGTTAGTTTCTTTAAGGTTATATATTTGCATTATTTATCACTGTACAGTGGTACAGTTTGCATTATTTATCACTGTACAGTGGTACAGTTTGCATTATTTATCATTGTACAGTGGTACAGTTTGCATTATTTTAGCACTGTACAGTGGTACAGTTTGCATTATTTATCATTGTACAGTGGTACAGTTTGCATTATTTATCACTGTACAGTGGTACAGTTTGCATTATTTATCATTGTACAGTGGTACAGTTTGCATTATTTATCACTGTACAGTGGTACAGTTTGCATTATTTATCACTGTACAGTGGTACAGTTTGCATTATTTATCATTGTACAGTGGTACAGTTTACAGTTTTGTAATGTAGAGTAGATCTGGTTATTTTAGTCCCAGTTTATTCTGAAATTAAATATGGTAGAAAAATAGATCCATTAAAGCATTGATTTTCACTGTACAGTTTACACAGTTTTTGTAATGTAGTGTAGATCTGGTTATTTTAGTCCCAACTTATTCTGAAATTAAATATGCCAGAAAAATAGATCCATTAAAGCATTGATTTTTCTACTATTCATCAACATTTCCCAGCTCACTTTTCCATATCGACATTATTCTGTGCCAGGGTTAGGCAGTGGTCGAAACTATGGTTATTAGTCCCATACCAGTTTTAACATTTAGATTAACAATATCGCCACCTGCCAGCCATTTTATTTTGATAATCGTTTGTGTATCAACTCCTTGAGATATCATCATGAAATTTGGCATGTGTATTAAGGGCACTGAGGGGCTTAAGCACGGGTCTTTTATTTCGGGCTTCAATATGGCTATCTGGTGGCCGTCTTTGTTTTACAATTCTCTCAATAACTACTTAATGGAATAGAAACTTGGTACATGTCTGTAGTATCATAAATTAAAGTGAATGATACAAATCATTACTCCGACATGCTTTAAGCAAAATTATCCCACATTTTTAACTCTGAAATTTTGAAAATTCAGCAATTGTGTATTAACGATTTTTCATATTAGAGATTAAAACCATGATATAAATATATGTTCATGAAATTTGACACGTGTATTAAAGACACTGAAGGGCTTGCACACAAGTCATATTGTTTATGCTCCGATCCATTACAAGCTAATAAGGATAAAAACAAAGGAATACTGAATCATTGATTCTAACGAAGTTGGTCAGCTATATGAAAATGATTCCAAATTATTTTTTAAATAATAATATTTGCTTGTGCATTTCCATTCCAGCCCCTTGTGGTTCTAGGCTGGACCACGGGAACACAGCCTAACCATAGCATGGCTGTAAGAGGTGACTTATAGGTTAACATTTGAAGTTGCAGTAACTGTTTCTCCAGGGGTTGTGAAGATTCTGAATCAGTGCCTCAATATTATGGTATATCTCAATGTAAATGAGGCTCCAGTCCAGAAAGTTCACATACCGAGTCAAAACAGAAAGTGTGCACATCCGCTTTTAGAAATATTCAAGAAGTTGTAATGACAAATTTAGCAAAACAAATTTTAAAATATACAAAATGTTTGCATTAATAAAGTAGACGTTCTTTGTATGAACAGTTCCTTCACTAACCGAGTTTGAGTTCCTCAAAGTCAAAAAAGAGCAAAACAAAAATTGCAAAATGCTTGAAGTTGAGTATTTCCCTTTCAACACACAAGATAACAGGCAGCTTGTTGGTTTTCTGGAATTTCTCATCAATGTCAAACTTTTAATTTAATTCTTCTCAAATATAAAGTTAGAATATTTGAATACATCTATGATGAAAAGTTTACATCAATGTAATATTCGTAATGCCGTTGATCATGCAAATTTGAGTGCACATTTTCTTTTTTGACTCCATATATCCGTCTTGGCGTCAAACAACCAATATTTGTGTTGTGGTGCTGTAAAACCCAATTAAATTCACTTCAGTTTAACGTTTCGTCATTTCGCAACAACATTACTTATATATATTCCTTGAACGGTACTTACACATGAGCGAATCGTAATGGGTCCAAAATATGGACTATTTTATCGGCTGATACCCTTTGTTCATGAAGACCCTTTGTTCACGAAGAGAATGTGACTGCAACAGGGAAACAGAAAATCTGTTTCTTTAAGTTTTTATTAAATCTTTCTGCTAATTTTAGTTCCTCAAGAGATACAATTGAAATATAAGTGTCCGTGGTGGTCCAGTGGATATGACGGGAGACTGATTTGGGAGAGCATGGGTTCGAGCCCCACGGGAATCACTAAGTTTCTTTGGTGTTTCCTTAGGCAAGACACTTCCCCAAGCCACATGCTATAGAGTGGGACGTTAACTGGTCGGTCCCATGTATCCGAGTGTATCCTCAGAGCATTTTAAAAAACTGGAAAAAACACTTTTGGATAGTAAGAGTAGGACATGGTTCCTGGATTTATTCCTTCTACTGGGTGGCCTGCAATGACCTACAATAATGTGTTCATGAGCCATTAAACAACACTGCAATGACCTAAGATATGTTCATGAGCCATTAAACAACACTGCAATGCCCTAAGATGTGTTCGTGAGCCATTAAAAGTTGCAATTTAAACATTTAAATAACTTCGGGTAAATTAAAAGCGAGGTTTGTTTGAGCCCTATATTAGGCTTTTATCAAACATTCATGGAAGAGGTAAACTGAAGAAAAAATAACAGTAGTACATTCTTCAGAAGCGATATTAGACATTTAAAATGCTACTATTATTATATGTTTTTCTTGCCAATATCCCCTCTGTACGCTGGAGAACTTGGAAGTTACCATTTATAAGCAGATATTAAGATAATATTTACTGTGTTCAAAATAAAAAATAGTCTTAAAAGTTTTATTTTACCATTTAATGCATTTTGTATATACATGCACATTTAATGTATATATTAGTTTTGTAATATTTTCATCCCACATTGCTGTATTTTTTTAAAATAAACTAGGAGTAGCTTGTTGTTGCTATTACATCAACATTGTGATAAATGTTGAATATTTGAGAAAATAAAACAGTTATTTGAAAGTGTTGTTTGTTGACCTATCTTGTGTACATTTATAATAAAAGGTGTTTATGTACCTTTATATTTAAAGGTGACTTTGTACCAATCCATGTAAGGCGTTTGTGTACCTAGATATCCATTAAAGGTGTTTATCTACCTAGCTACCTACCTTTAAGTGTTTGTGTACCTAGCTACCCATTACAGTGTTTATCTACCGAGCTACCCATTTTAAGGTGTTAGTTTACCTAGCTACCCATTTTAAGTTGATTGTGTATGTACCTAGCGATTTTAAGGCATTTGATTTTGCCTGGTTATCAGTGATTTTAAGGCATTTGTTTGTGTCTGGTTATCCATTTAAAGTCTGTGTGTCTGGGCATTTAAAGTTGAAAATTGATTTTAAGGCATTTGTTTGTGTCTGGTTATCCATTTAAAGTCTGTGTGCCTGGGCATTTAAAGTTGAAAATAATTCAATTAAATTGTACTAATCTCCTAAAACACACATTAGTTGTTATTTTCTTGAAGACAATAAATTAGTTACTTGCATATTTATTTTGTCAAACTAGAATCTCATGTTTCATGGTGCACAGAACCTGGAGTTATCCACCAGTCATCAGAAGACACTTACCAAACGTTGTCTGATATCAGGACTTGTCTGTGTGTTCCTCTTTGTTACTACAAATTATACAGAGATGTTCAATTAGCATAGTGGTACATTTTCACTTTCACCTATGAAAGACATTTTTAATACAAGACTAAGTCTTGGCATATTAGAGGTTACTATGGTCACCTAAACACATAATGGTCTTTCCCCCAAGTGTCCTGAAAGTAGCTATCCTGCCAACAACAGCCAATTTTACATATGTACACAGTTTCTAAACCTACTGATGATGAGGTATATATATAACTTACACATTTTGAGAATCCAAACCCTTTAGACACAAAATAACCGGTTTTAACCAGCCAGGTCAAACCTCAAAACTGGAGCGTGGAATTAAGTTGCCAACATTTTACGGATATTCATTCACGGGTATTTTTAGAACCCGTTAATAAACCTTTACTTTTAATCGGCACATATGCATTATTATATGACCTAAACATCTGGATAGAGTTTTGGTACACGGTTTTGTAGTGCAGTCTTGCCGTTATTTGATAGGTTAGTTTAAGTTTTTCATTTTCCTATCTATTTGTGTTGATGTGCCATAAAACAACATTCATTCATTCATCTGTTTCCTCCCACACTTTATTCGTAATTGCCATAAAGCTGTGTAAGTACTATGTAAAATATCAGGGCTTTCCCTAGAACATGGTCAAAGCATTTTGTTTTGACAGAATATTTCATGAACTGGGTTGTACATTAATTTTATTTCTGGTTATACAGAATTTAGTCCACAGTGGAAAATAAGGAAGTTTATCATTGTTGTGGAGCATATTAACTGGTAAGGACATATAGACTCAAAAGGTTGATATACTGACACTAAAGGCATGTAGCTGAGATGAAAGCATATTCCTGAAAATATATAGCCACAGAAATAGTTTCTGACCTTGCCTGTTGTTGTTGTTGTACGTAAGTATCCAAGTTCTGAGCCAGCTCCACCAATTTCTTCTTGTACATTTTATTACGTACTTTGTGCTTTTTTGATCCGCAATGAACTAAAAGACAAAGTGGCATAATATTGATGATGAAGAAGGATAGTAATGTTGACAACGTTTCACCAAGAAATACTCTTCGCAAAGACGAAGAAACATCTAAACAGAAATTCCATAAATTAAATGTTTTGCCTACTCTTCGTTAGTATATCTCTTTTGCATCAATATTAATCAAGATGGCTTCCAGTGTAGAACTAGTACTAAGCAATGTGGATTAATTACCTTGCTTAAGGATAACATGGCCACAGCGAGGATCGAACCCACAGCCTTTCGATCTGGAGTCTGACACTACCACTGGACCACTCATTCCACTCTTCAGTGACGCACACAAAAATTATGAAGAATAATTGTGATTACCTCCCCTTTATTGACTGTCAACGTGTCTAAAGAGGTGCAGATTTTGTTTTACTTACTGTTCCATTCAAACTGTGTCAAGATGGTAATATCACACGCTTTACATTCATTGTACTCATACGCTATACTGTTCTCTCCGTCATACTTCAGTGGTTCAATGGGCGGTGTCTCTCCCTGGAATAAAGGTTGTATTCCTCGGTGGAAATCACATACTGGAAACATATATATGATAGAAGATTTCTAGTGGTTACCTATACAAACACATTCCTCCAAAAGCGAGGCAATAATGCTGCCATCTCCATCATCTGCAGTTATTTGATCAAGCTGTTTATCTTTTTGGATAGTTTATGGAAATGAATAAGTGTAAACTTTAAAGGACTTGATGCAATCTGAAAGAGTAACTGGTGCCAAAACAAATACAAGAGAAAACCCTCATAATGTGCTTTAGTTTTATGTGAAATGTGCACATGCATTAAATAAGCTGCACATAAAGTTGGGTTGAATTATTATGAACATGTTTGGAATGAAAACACAAAATACTAGCCTAGTCGTTGTGTTTTCCCCGATTTCATTCACCATAATTAAATTGATATGATGGTTCTGCTTGTATCTGGACTGGCAATGAAACTGTGATACCTTAATTACAGCCTGGAGTATACAGACAACAAGAACATACCTAACTAGAACTATCACTGAAAGTGATTAATACCCCTGCAAATGCGTACCCCACGATGATATGCACATCTCCACTTCATACTAAATGCTTCTCACATAGTTTGGTGAAAATCCATAAAGAAGTTGTGGAGAAACATCGCAGAAAATGTTTTTCTGAGATAATATTCAAAGGGCCGGGACTCCATCAAAAAGCACTGAACTGGAACCCCTCGACGATATGCACATCTCCATTTCATACAGATGATTCTCACAAAGTTTGTTGAATATCCATCAAGAGGTTATGGAGAAATAGCGAGGACAATATTTTTGTGTGAAAATATTTAACGGGCCATAACTCTGTCAAAAATCATCAAACCAGAATGAGATGATTTGTGAACATTTTGTGAACATCCATCAACGGGCTATGGAGAAATAGCACAGACAATATTTTGAATAGACCGACCGATGGAAAGTGACTCCTATATACCCCCTCAGACTTTGTCTGCAGTGGTATAACTACAGCCTTAAGTATACAGACCACAGGTACATACCTTAATTATAGCCTCGAGTATAGCGACAGCAGGTTTGGACACCATCTCATCCCACTGTGATACATTGGTACAGTCCAGACCATATAAAGGTATAGCGTGGTTTTCATTACCTGCTCCTGAAACATAGAACTAAATTTTAATTAATACTTTCTTTCGATCTGCCTTTTAATTTCAAACCCATGCACGGGACTAAAGCTTACCCAACAGTTATTATCTGATATGCAGACTACAATTTTTGCAAGCACAAAAAACACAAATTCACAAAATTATGGTGTGTGTTTTTTTTGTGTGTGTAATAAATGGAAACTAAATTATATTTAGCAAATACCAGTGAGTTGCCTAGCTTTAAGTACACAATGGCGAAATGACATTTTGCTATTAAATATATTGATTAAAAGATGCACAATTTGATGTTGAGTACCTTCTGCAGTTGTACTGTTATGACCTTTTTCAAGAAATGTATCAATAATAAATCCACTAAATAACACTCACTAAACACTTGTTTTGTTAAGAGGAAAATTTGAATTGAACTGGATTTAATAGTCGCACCAAAAGCTAAGGTTATATGGCGACTTTCCAGCTTCCAATAGTGGAGGAAGACCCGAGGTGCTCCTCCGTGCCATTTTCGTGCATAGAACGGGTACACAACTGCCTACATGCCTGCATTTCTAGTAACAACCTTTCCCCCAATAGGAGGGGGGGTACACACCTGCCCTACATGCCTGCATTTCTAGTAACAACCCCTCCCCCAATCAGAGGGGGTACACACCTGCCTACACGCCTGCATTTCTAGTAACAACCCCTCCCCCAATAGGAGGGGGGGTACACACCTGCCTACACGCCTGCATTTCTAGTAACAACCTTTCCCCCAATAGGAGGGGGGGTACACACCTGCCTACACGCCTGCATTTCTAGTAACAACCTTTCCCCCAATAGGAGTGGGTACACACCTGCCTACATGCCTGCATTTCTAGTAACAACCCTTCCCCCAATCAGAGGGGGTACACATCTGCCTACATGCCTGCATTTCTAGTAACAACCCTTCCCCCAATCAGGGGGGGTACACACCTGCCTACACGCCTGCATTTCTAGTAACAACCCCTCCCCCAATAGGAGTGGGTACACACCTGCCTACATGCCTGCATTTCTAGTAACAACCCCTCCCCCAATAAGAGGGGGTACAACCTGGCTACAGGACTGCAATTCTAGTAACAACCCTTCCCCCAATAGGAGGGGGTACACCTGCCTACATGACTGCATTTCTAGTAACAACTCTTCTCCCAATAGGAGGGGGTACACGCCTGCATTTCTAGTAACAACCCTTCCCCCAATAGGAAGGGGTATAAACCTGGCTACAAGCCTGCATTTCTTGTAACAACCCCTACCCCAATAGGAGGGGGTACACACCTGCCTACATGCCTGCATTTCTAGTAACAACCCCTCCCCCAATCAGAGGGGGTACACATCTGCCTACATGCCTGCATTTCTAGTAACGCGTAAGAATGTCCCACTTTGTACTACAGGAATGGGTGACATTTTTCGACTTTTATGAAGGTATGAAAAACAAGTTTAGATGTTAGTGCAACCAGAAAGTGCAACTTCATGCTTTTCATTTCTTCATGACAGTTGGGCCCCGTGTGGTTCCGGGGCCACTGCAGATCTCGTTGCAGGGGTAGGCAGAGGGGTAGAACCCCCCACCACCACAAAAGGTCTTCATCATGACCCCTGTGTTTCAGGTGCCATCTCGCTCAAATCACTAGAGCGGTGGCAGAAAAACAATAAACATGGCTCCAGCGTAAATGGAGTGTCTACAATAGACTTTGCAGCAACTCTGCAGTTCTGCAGGTGAGAAGGTTCTAGGCCCATTCTCCATATTTTATCTCGATGTACATGGAGGATGAGCCTGGCATGTTCATTCCTGTTAGGCGCCATATAACCTTTCATGTGTTGGTGCGCCATAAAACCTCAATTCAATTCATGACAGTTGGTTTGATTTGTCAACAACAATTCTGAGAACCATATTTTTACCTTAGCCATTGGTGCGATTATAAAATCCAATTCAATTCAATTCCTAAAATATTCATGAAAATCTATAGCAGGTGAGGAGCATTCAATAAGTACCAAATTGGAGCAAGTGTGCAACACTGTGAAAAATCAACCAACCAACAATATGCAGATCTCCACTTCATATTATTACTTTTCTGAAAGTTTCGCGAAAATCTAATGAAAACTATTTCAGTTGAGCGGACAAACATTGTCATGCAATAGTTACAAACAAGGACAAGAATTGTTAAAATTATATGACTGGAATGCTGCCGAAGTATCACATTTTCACTTTATACTGTTACTTTTCTTGAAGTTTCAAGAACATCTAGTGAAAACTGTAGCCGAGATGACAAACATGTGACAGACCAATGAATGGATTTACAGACAGAAGGCACAAATACAGTGTGTCTCCAGTACGAAAGGTGATATATTTAATTACAATTTAATTACAATTTAAGTACACCTATATGATATACACTATTCCTCGCTATATATATATACCATTATCTGACTTCAGTGTGTGTTACTTGGATATTCAAGTAAAAACTCACGTTTAAGTAGCCTGTTTTTGATCCACCTACACTGGTACCTGGCATATTGTCGTGTAGCCGTCTTGAGATCTTCTATACCTGTAACAGCATTTCAAAAAATATTGTAAATCTGTTGAACAGATGGATGTTCAGAAAACAGACACCTGACCTGAGTCCCGTTTTATTAAACATCTTACAATAAGTCTCAAATTTTAAAACTGTTCACATATTTGCACCTACGCATTCAATGTAGACAATTATGCGTACATTATGTGCAGATAAGAAAATGAAATGAAATCGCGTTCATTTTTTAATTGTAAATCAAAGTAAAGCATTTAAGAAATTGAGAACTGGCGTGGCGCCATCGGTAGCGTGGCAGATTTGTAACCGGAGGCCACTGGTTCAATCCTCCGTGGTGCCACTGAGTTTCATCGGTGTAGTCTTGGGCAAGACACTTTTCCTTAGCCTCGTCCGTCGGATGGGGACATAAACCGGGCGGTCCCGTGTATCGGTCTATCCTCCGAGCACATTAAAGAACCATAGGAATCTATTCGATAATAAGAGTAGGGCACGGTTCCCGGATTCCTATGTATCCTTCCCCTCTCTCTGGGGCAGCTCTAAATAACCTATACTGCGTTGATGAGCCATTAAATAACATTCAATTCATTTAAGAAATTAACCTTGCGAGACATTGCTTTGTTGACATTAACCATTCTCTAAAATATCAACAAATTCCCTTCACTGGTTCAAGTTACAGAGCAGACGCAAAGATACCCACTTTTGACATGTGACCTGTGAAAGTATATGAAGGAGAGCGACCTTGATGGACCTCCTTTTCACAGGAACATGATTCTGTCATGTATGTAGATGAAGTCTATAAACTATATGGCTGTTACTGTTCAATAAATCAACTTAATAACAAGCATAGAAAATAGGTCAAGGTCATTCACATTGACTTATTATGACTCGAACATGTTGCTGTCAAGCAGATACCAGCAGGCATGATCAAGTATAAGAGTTTTAAAAGGACACATGGCAATCTTGATTTGTTTTTTAAACTTACGGGTTTCTACATAACTTGGATACTTGTAAATCATTATTAATTGTGCTCGCCCTTATGCCGGCTAGCATTAGACCATCCCTAACAAGCACCTGTTTGCACATAAAATGATTATGAAGTACGGTAAATGATCTCATTATGAACACCTAAACAAATTTCGAACAAAGTGAGAAAAAAACGAACAAATTTCTGAAGATTTCATGGCGAAATGAAGGTGGAAAGAAATCTTGAACAGATAACTATCAGACCTTGATGGTTGGAGTTATTCAGCAATCGAGAAAACAGGATTCTCGTCAAGGAAATGTTGACTGAAGTGGCAAAAACTACGAGAATAGAACAAATAAATTGGCCGGGGGAAAAAAAAAAGACACCTTTGTGAGTGTTCTGACAAGAAGCAGCAATACTGGTGGGAAAGCCTGATTGCTAATTGCTAACTTTTACCACAAAAATCTAACATGAAAAGGAGGAATTATTTGGTAAAAAGCATGAGAGATATGGTGCTTGTAACACAGATGATAAACATGTATGCCAAGCTTCAAATTTTTTGACAATAGCATTTTAGGACATTTAACATTTTGACAAAAAATCTAAGTGGAAAAGAGGGATAATTCTGATAGAAATGCAGAGTTAGGGTGCTTGTGTAAAGATGATGAACATGTATGCCAAGCTTCAAAGTTTTCTACCAATTGTTTTTTGGAATATGACTGTACATTCAAAATGTTAACCAAAACGTCTATGTGGAAATGGGGGATAATTCTATTAAAATGCAAGAATGAGTTATGGTGATTATCACAAATGGTTGTGTAATGATGATGAACATGTAAGTTTACAAACTTTTGGTCAAATGTTGTTTGGAATACGACTGTACACTCAACATTTTAACTGAAAAATCTAGAAGGGTGTTCCACGGACACACTTGTCACGGCACCTGCCGTGCGCTTATTCTACCAAGTACAATCTAACTATACAGTTTGAATTGAATTGAATTGGGGTTTTAAGGCACACCAACACATGAAAAGGTTATATGGTGCCTAACAGGCATGAACATGCCAGGCTCATCTTCCATGTACATCGAGATAAATATAAAGTTTGAATTATGGAGCAGTTTTTTTTTAAAGTGTTAAAGTTTATGAAAAGGGGTATTCATCTGCATTGGATAACTGATAAGGAAGTATTATAAAGTTTCATGACCATAGGTCACTATTTTGCCAAGTTATGAGCTAGGTTATGTTGCAGGTTAAAGTTTTATGAAAAAGGGGCATAACTCTTCCAAAAAGAAACAACATTCCTTCAGTCAAACGGATATGTGTGTGAAGTTTCATGAACTTTTCATGACCAGTTATGAGCTTGGTTAGGTTACAGGTTAAAGTTTTATGAAATGGAGCGTAACTATGCTGAAATGAAAGACATCAGAGTTATTGGTCATGGGTAACAATATTCTGTGTGGTAAGATGAATATGTGTTTGAAGTTTCTTGAACATAGGTCAAATATTTCTTAAGTTATGGCCAGTTATGAGCTTGGTTAGGTTGCATGTTAAAGTTTAATGAAAGGGGGAATAACTCTGTCAAAATGAAGTCCGAGTTATTGGTCACGTCAAAACTCGTAGACGGATAGACAGACAGACGTAAATCACAATACCATAATTCTGGATTTGCTTAGCAATCTAGCTAAAAATATCAATTATACACAGGCTTTATGACTATTAAGGAACTAGTAGTCCCTTGTGACATTTAGACCTTATCCTGCAGTGTATGGAATCACATTTTTTAAACTACAAAGCTAACACAGTATACTGTGGTACATATTGCGGTATTTGCTAAGATAAACGTAGTATATCGCGATATTTTATTTTTTGTGGTACCCAACTCTAAGTCCCTTTAAAGTTTGAAAGCAGTACGACAGTTTAATACTGTGTGAGAAATGGATTAAACGTAGGTCAAATGTAAGAGTGTATTATGTTTAGAGCTTTATGGCTTTTGGCATATGCGAAAAGTAAGTGGAGGTCATTCCTATTGACCTACTTTTGTTAAAAACCTACAGCTATCATGTAGGTGTAAACATTGTGTTTGGAAGCTCGACAGATTCTGGTGTCTGAAAATGGACTTAACAAAACATTTGAATGTCAAACTTGAATGTTCTTACCGACTATGAATGGACAGACAAATAGACAAGTGTAACACTATATGCCTGCCCCATTTTCATGACAGCGCATAAAAACAGTTACAATTTCCAGCTGTTCAGTTCCGAGAATAATTTCAAGCTTGTTACCTTTTTCAAGCATCTTTTTTCCATTTTCTGTTTTTCTCTCTTCTTCATCCAGTATGAGATAGTCATGGAACTCTTTGAAGCCAATACTCTGGAATATACCCTTCGTATAATCTGCTTCCCTTTTAAAGAAAAAACATGAAACACATGTTAGGTTGTTCAATTTAACTCTGTTTAATTCTCTGATTGGCCATACTTCGAATGAAAGGGCATTTTTTTGTAAGGGGTTGGGACGGGATACAAATATTGCAGGACTCGGACCGGTGACCATTACATACGGCCACGAATTTGGACTATGAAGTATGACAGACAATTCACCATCACATAAGCTCATGTGGTGTTTGGCCAGGAGAGCTTAACATAAATAAAATAAAAAGAAAATATATATACAGTCGAACATGGATTAAGAGACCGCTCAGGGGTAAGACCAAAAGTGGGTCTCTTAAAACAGGCTCTAACATAGTTCGATTTTTTATGAAATATTTTATGAAATATTAAGAGAAATACATGTATATATGGGGTATCTTGTAAAGGAATAATAAACACTTATGCAACTAAGCATAATTTAAGTGTATATGAAATACAAACGTGAAATAGATCATGAAATAGATAATCAAACACAAAACAAACAATTATTAGCATAATCACTAGTAGCCAGCATTTCACAGTTTGATCATAAAGAGTTTTTCCCACACCACAGATAAAAGCACAGATATTAGCACACGAAAACAGTTTGTTATTCTGCAATTAACTTGTTTAAAGCATTTTATGCCATTGTATTCTTAAAAAAAGAAGCTCTTTGGAAGAATGTGTTTAGTTGCGTAACAGGCACGTTTTCTGTTCTCAAAATTCTCTAAAACCTCCGATTTTTGTTTTAATATGTTCTGAATTTGTGTTTTACCGACACCTAACTCGTCTGCTATTTTTCAGGCATTTTTCGATTTACTAAGTTCAATCACATTAATCCGCTCGTCTAACGTTAACACTTTACGCTTCGACATGATTTCAGTAACTTTATTTATTGTAATCAGTTGTTAAAAATAGCGAGTAAATATATTACCATTGCCATCACGTGACAGAAACAAATTATTATATTATCCAATCACTACGTCTTATAAATATAACTTCATCAATATTAATGAGGGCACTTGACAGTATTGACCAATCCCATCTCCTTATAAAAATAAACTTATGAAAATTAATGAATAATTCAACCTTTCAATATAACGTTCCCAATCATCGATGTTTTCCACATCAATCATTCGAAGGTGATAATTTGTATTGCAACATATTGTTACTTATATTTGATACCTCCTACAGGGGGATGATTACAAAGTCTAATTACAGTATTGTTAAATTTATGTTTGATCTCGTTTCTGTGTGAATTACCGATAGCTAAATTATTTTATTTTTTTCAGTTTGATTTTCTGAAGAAAAAAAATGGCGGTCGCTAATTGATCATAAAATCGATCTTTTGCTATGAAAATATGCAGTTGTTGGTCGCGTTAGACAGGTGGTTGCCTAATACAGTATCAATTAATAGCAAAACTCGTCGAGGGAAATTCAAAGTGGTCGCTTATGGCAGTTGTGGGCGCTTAAACCAGGTGGTCGGATGACCAGGTTTGACTGTATATAAATTTCTTATATGGAACTAGAAGGGTTGTCCATGGAACACATGTGTCGCCTGCCATGTGCTTATTTCAGTGTTTCAAGTTTCATGAACATAGGTGAAATAAGTTATGGCCAAGGTTAGGTTGCAGGTTAAAGTGTGACAGATGACGACAGATGACAGACAAAGTGATCCCTAAGTGTCTGCCATGCTATGCAGGCGACACAACAAATTCATTGGTAGATGTTTATAGTTGCAAGACGTGTCTAGTATGGCAGACTGAGAGAGTGTTAGGATCTTTATCTAGTTGACTGATTCTACTAAAACATGCAAATTATGATTCTTTATTTAAAATAATTGATGTAAATGCTTGATTGTGAATTTTAACTGAGGAATCAAAGTAAAAATGGGTTAAAATTCAGGTAAAATACATGACAAAGCATTGTGCAATGATAATGAACATGTGTGCCAAGTTTCAAAGCTGTCCGAAAGTTTGAGAAATGAGGAAAAATAAAAGCTTTAACCAAAACGTCAGAACGCGTAGACGGATGGACGGACAGACCAACAGACACAATTCGCCATATTATTAGCCTAGATTTACTATGCAATCTGGCTAATAATCATATCGACCAAATAAAGTAGTATGTGCTTGACAAAACGAATACAGGTACAACGGTAACAGAACGGAATGTATTGCAATGGGCCCCGATAAAAATAAGTAAAAAAAAAACGCAGGCAAAAAAAGTTGCCCCGACTACAAATCAGTAGTTATTTACTGGTCCTTTGGGATCATTACGCCCATTCTGTGTTGCTTTAAATTACCTCTCATGAACAGACTCAATAAAACCAAGTCTACTACTTTTCTGTCTTGTTTGTGTTTGTTGCTTCCAAGGGATCACCTTTTCAGTATTTATTGTGAAGATGTTTCTAATACTCAGTTCTGCGCCAGAAATAAAATTTTGGACAAAACTGAATACCTTGCTTTCACAGTTCTATAGTCAGGAGCTAACACATTACCACTAAACTAGTTCCGTGTACCATGTTTCATGAAGACACCTTGAACGTTTACAGCGTTATGCTTCGAGAAAATGAGACTTTCAGACCTCATTTGTATAACCCCGAAAACCTCCATTTTGCTGGGATAATAAACCTACTTTCCCTCCTGTAACCTCCGTTCATTATACTGTTTATGGAAGTTTGTGAGTTCCTCCAATAGTCCCTGAGTCAACATTTTGTCCACTCGCATGTCCAGCCTCTCTTGTAATACTGCAAAATATATGCATACATAATAATGTCAACATATTGTCCACTCGCATGTCTTGTCTCTCTTGTAATACTGCAAAATATATGCATACATAATAATGTCAACATCTTGACCACTCGCATATCCTGTCTCTTGTAATACTGCAAAATATATGCATACATAATAATGTCAACATCTTGTCCACTCGCATATCCTGTCTCTTGTAAAACTGCAAAATATATGCATACATAATAATGTCAACATCTTGTCCACTCGTATGTCCTGTCTCTCTTGTAATACTGCAAAATATATGCATACATAATATTAAATGTCAACATCTTGTCCACTTGCCTGTCCAGTCTTTCTAGTATGAGTTCATTGTTTAGAAATATTTACCTTTACCATGATAAAACCATTAGTGAGATTTTTTTTTAAAACATTTTTTAATTAGGCAAACTTGATTGCAGATATTGTTTTCATTAGAAGACCATTGCTAAGGTTAAAACTAGACAGCTGCGGGCATGTGGAGCATGTCAATTAAACAAATCAGAGGTGCCAAGTGTAGGTGATCTTTATTTTGGAGTGAAGCAAAAGTTGACACACCAAATCAGGTCCGTCAAATGTCACACCATGTCTGGTAGATGAGAGGAATACACTGATGCAGTTGGACATATCAGTTAGCCGAGAGTCAGAATATTTATCGAAGGTATGTCAGGGTGATAAAAAAAGTGTTCACCATGTCAGATCCAAAGAGGAACATCAGAGCTGTAGATAAGCTGTGTTTTGGGGATTTTACTCATGTTTTTTTTTTATAATTCTGAGTATCATTACTCATCAACTAACAACAAATATTCATGACTTAAAAATCATGGAACAGTATATTCCATATTTTCATGGTGATAATTGTTCCAAGCATGTGTCTAATAATAAGGTCATACAGTGTTTCTTGTAATAGTAAGTGTTTCTTTTGTTTTTACTTCCATTTAATCAGAATATTTGTTGTTGTTTTTTAAAATTTATTAATTCATATCCATTTTGAAAGCATGAACTATTTAAAGAAATTATTTACTCCGAACGAGTTCCCTATTACTCATTCATTTTGAATATTATGAATAAAAACTCACAGCATTCAAAAATTATCTACAGCTCTGGGAACATAATGATGCAATCCGGCTAAAATCCCACACTTTTAAGTCCAGATAAACAGAACTTGTACCTTCACTTGTACACATGTGCTGGTCTCGGGCCACAATAATGAAACACAGGCAACAATAAAAAACAGTTTTATCATGCAGATATGCACTTTTCTGCCTAATAAAGGGGTGACCTATTAAATTTTGCTTTAATTAGGCACTGACCAATAAAGCAAATCAAAGTTATAGAAATGCAAGGTACTTACAGTTTTACAGTACTTAGTAAAAAATATGGAATATTCGATGTTACATGTCACAGTATAGATGAGGACTAGTATCTATATTTTATTAATAGATTATTTTTAAGTTATTAAATATACCTTTAGGTCGTACAGCTTTTTGAAATGATAGGATACCTACTGTTTAACAACATTTACATCAATTAAAAAGTGAACAGTTTACATAAAAATGACAAATCAAGTTGTAAACAATAATGGATATAAATAATTGTAAAAGTTTACATTGTAATTAAATAAAATACAAATTAATGGTAAAAAATGATTTACATTTTTATTACGAAAATAGAATTACTTGAAACATAGTATATAAATTGTTCAAACACAGCTGCTTACGATTAGTCAATGTTAATTAAATAGCAATGTGTTTGTTTTTAACTTGTTACTGTGTACAAACCTTGGTGAACTTACTAAATGAAGACTCAGAACAGGTAATTTTTAAATTCAAAAAATTTCAAAATAATAGTTTGCAAATGTCCTTGAATGTTTAATCGATTTTTTTTTATATAGAAAATCAATAATTAGGTTTTAGCCAAAATGTGAGATTAAATGGCTTCTTCTATATGCAGAATTGCTTTTTGGTTCTGTATACTGTTTTTCATTTTTTCATTGTTGTATGTGTTCTCTCTCACTTGGTCATATTTACACATTTTTCTTTTATACATAAATGACTGAAGTAAAAATAATGTCCGTTAATTATCAGGGCCTTGGGTCAGCAGAAAAACGACTTGACGTTTTTAACTATATAAAAAGTAAAAAGTGTCATATCTTTTGCCTACAAGATATACATTCAACACCTGTAACAGAGAAGTTTATTCGTTCAGAATGGGGTAATGAGTGTATTTTCAGCTCAGGTAAATCAAATGCCCGAGGAGTAGCTATACTTTTTAACAAAGACCTAGACTATAAAGTACATAATTATATATCTGACCCTGAGGGAAATTTTATAACTGTAGATTTAACTGTTAATAACAAGAGATTAACCCTTATTTCACTTTATGGCCCAAACACAGATTCCCCTTCATTTTTTGATAGGATAATGACAACTGTAGAGACCATGAATAATAATAATGGCCTGATTTTATGTGGAGATTTTAATTTGGTCCAAGATCCTGAGATAGATTATTATAACTATAAACATATTAACAATAAAAATGCGCGTGCAAAACTGTTAGAAATCAAAACTTGCTATAATCTTATTGACCCATATAGAGAATTTTATCCCAATTTAAGAAGGTACACATGGAGAAAGAAGACACCATTAAAACAAGCAAGACTAGATTTCTTTTTAGTTTCTGAAAATCTTTTATCATCTGTAAATAAGTGTACTATTGAAGCTAGCTACCGCTCAGATCATTCAATTACCATGTTAAACTGCAACTTCACTGAATTTATAAAGGGCAAACCTCTTTGGAAACATAACAATTCGCTTCTAAGTGATATTGAATATTTAAATATAATGAATAACAAAATAGATGAAATTAAAATTCAATATGCGCTTCCAATTTATAATATTGATTACATTAACAACATACCAAATAATGAACTTCAATTTACAATTACTGATCAATTATTTTTGGATACATTGTTGATGGAATTAAGAGGAAAATCAATATCATATTCAAGCCACAAAAAAAAAGTAAATGAAAAACGTGAAAATGATCTTGTTCTTGAAATACAATATTTAGAACAAAGACTCTCTCCTGATCAAATACCCACTCTTGAACTATTAAAAGATGAACTACTGTTACTTCGTAGGCAAAAAATGAATGGTTTTCTTATTAGATCACGAGCTCAATTAATAGAAGATGGAGAAAAACCAACTAAATATTTTTGCAATTTAGAGACGCACAACTTTACTAGTAAAATTATACCCAAAATTGAAAGGCCTGATGGGAGTATAATCACAGATCAGAAAGATATTCTAAAAGAAACTGAAACCTTCTACAAATCTCTATACTCCAGCAGAGATGAAATATTAGAAACAATAGATCTAGATAAAGAATTGTCAGGACTAAGTGTACCCAAATTGAATGAGGAGGAATCTAAGTCATTAGAGGGCCTATTAACCTATCACCAAGCATCATTATCGCTATTTTGTATGAAAAATAATCGTTCGCCGGGTACTGATGGTTTTGGGGCTGACTTCTTTAAAGTATTTTGGATGAAACTGGGGCATTTTGTTGTGAGAGCTATAAATTGTGGGTATATTAATGGGGAACTGTCTGTAACACAGAAAGAGGGTATTATTACACTTATCCCTAAAGATAACAAACCAAGAAGATTTTTAAAAAATTATAGGCCAATTTCTCTCTTAAACTGTGTTTATAAAATTGCATCAGGGGCCATTGCTTATAGAATAAAATCTATCTTAAACAAACTAATTAATGAAAATCAAACAGGTTTTATTGCAGGGAGATATATGGGGGAAAACACAAGAATGACATTTGATATCATGCAGTTTGCAGAAGAAAATAATTTACCAGGACTCATTTTACTCGTTGATTTTGAGAAGGCATTTGATTCTCTTTCATGGAAATTTATTCACAGCGTTCTTAAGTATTTCAATTTTGGAAACTCGATAATTTCTTGGATAAAAATTTTCTATAGAAATGCGAAACTGGCGGTTAATCAAGGAGGTAATTTATCTGAGTTTTTCAGCATAGGCAGGGGATGCCGTCAGGGGGACCCATTATCGCCTTATATATTTATATTATGTGCTGAAATTTTAGCAATAAAAATACAAAACAACAAAAAAAATAAAGGAATATCTATAAATGATATGGAATATAAACTTTCACAATTTGCCGATGATACTTCCATTTTTCTGGATGGGTCAGATACTTCACTCAATGAAACACTCGATGAACTTTCCTATTTTGCCAACATTTCTGGACTCAGGGTGAACTTTGACAAGACTCAGGTAGTTTGGATTGGGACAAGAAAATACAGTACAGACTCAATTAAAACCAAGTGGAAATTAACATGGGGAAGCAACCAATTTAAATTGTTAGGTATACACTTTAATGTTGATCTTGATAAGATAATTGATATAAACTATAATGATAAGTTAGAAAAAATACAAAACCTAATCAAACTTTGGAAACGTAGATATCTTACACCGATTGGTAAAATAACAGTCATTAAAACAATATTATTACCCATTCTTAATCATTTATTTATTTCATTACCTAACCCAAATGATTCAATTATTAAAAAAATAAATGACATGTTTTATGAATTCTTATGGGAGGGACCAGCAAAGATAAAGAAAAGCATTTTAATTAAACAGTATAATGAGGGTGGTCTGAAAATGATTAATCTCCAAGCATTCATATATGGACTTAAGGCAACTTGGATTAGAAGACTCATGTTTAAAGGTGGACAATGGCAACATATAGTTACCCATATTATAAACTTAAAAGACCTAATAAACCTAGGGATAGGTTTTGCAGAATTATTAATAATAACAAGAGGTCAATGACCTTGAAGCTCTACTGATTGATTTTGATTTCAGGAAGTAGTCGCTACAAACTGGTTTTTTGAAAATCTATTTTTAGCTGTGGTGGCCATCTTGAATTTCCGGCCGACATGAAATTTTGCCAGGATCAATTAGACATCAAGAGCAACATTCCTGTGAAGTTTCATGAAAATCCGTCAAGTATTTTCAGAGGAGTAGTCGCTACAAGTTTTCATTATATAACTCTATGTAAACAAAGATGGCCACTGACAGCCATGTTTAACATTGAATCAAAATAATGTTCGACTCGGATAACCATCATGTCATGCTGATCATTTTAGAAAAAGTCCCATATCAATATCTCTTATAGTTTTCAAGAAGTAGTCGCTACAAACTTATTTTTTAAAAATCTATTTTTAGCCATGGTGGCCATCTTGAATTTCCGGCCGACCTGAAATTTTGCTAAGATCAATTAGACATCAAGAGCAACATTCGTGTGAAGTTTCATGAAAATCCGTCAAGTAGTTTCAAATAGTAGTCGCTACAAGTTATCATTATATAACTCTATGTAAACAAAGATGGCCGCTGGCAGCCATGTTTAACGTCGAATCAAAATAATGTTCAACTTGAATAACCATCATGTCATGCTGATCATTTTAGAAAAAGTCCCATATCAATATCACTTATAGTTTTCAAGAAGTAGTCACTACAAACTTGTCTTTTGAAAATCTATTTTTAGCCATGGCGGCCATCTTGAATTTCCGGCCGACCTGAAATTTTGCAAGGATCAATAAGACATCAAGAGCAACATTCGTGTGAAGTTTCATGAAAATCCGTCAAGTATTTTCAGAGGAGTAGTCGCTACAAGTTTTCATTATATAACTCAATGTAAACAAAGATGGCCACTGGCAGCCATGTTTAACGTGGAATAAAAATAATGTTCGACTCGGATAACCATCATGTCATGCTGATAAATTTAGAAAAGTCCCATATCAATATCTCTTATAGTTTTCAAGAAGTAGTCGCTACAAACTTATTTTTTAAAAATCTATTTTTAGCCGTGGCGGCCATCTTGAATTTCCGGCCGACCTGAAATTTTGCTAGGATCAATTAGACATCAAGAGCAACATTCCTGTGAAGTTTCATGAAAATCCGTCAAGTAGTTTCAGAGGAGTAGTCGCTACAAGTTTTCATTATATAACTCTATGTAAACAAAGATGGCCGCTGGCAGCCATGTTTAACGTCGAATCAAAACGATTTTCGACAAGGACCAACATCATGTCATGCTGATCATTTTAGAAAAAGTCCCATATCAATATCTCTTATAGTATTCAAGAAGTAGTCGCTACAAACTTATTTTTTAAAAATCTATTTTTAGCCGTAGCGGCCATCTTGAATTTCCAGCCGACCTGAAATTTTGCTAGGATCAATTAGACATCAAGAGCAACATTCCTGTGAAGTTTCATGAAAATCCGTCAAGTAGTTTCAGAGGAGTAGTCGCTACAAGTTTTCATTATATAACTCTATGTAAACAAAGATGGCCGCTGGGAGCCATGTTTAACGTCGAATCAAAACGATTTTCGACAAGGACCAACATCATGTCATGCTGATCATTTTAGAAAAAGTCCCATAGCAATATCCCTTAGAGTTTTCAAGAAGTAGTCGCGACAATTTTTTTTTTTAAAAACCTATTTTTAGATTTGGCGGCCATCTTGGATTTCACATCTACATGAATTTTTGCTAGGATCAACTAGACTTCATGGGCAACATTTCTGTAAAGTTTCATGAAAATCCATTCAGTAGTTTCAGAGGAGTAGTCGCTACAAAAAAAAGTTAACGGACGGACGGACAGACGGACGGACAGACGGACGGACGACGGACACCGCACCACGGCATAAGCTCTGCTGATCTCTGATCAGTAGAGCTAAAAATGACTAACATATTTTGGAAGGATGTGTTAAAAGCTTACATTAATATCTTAGAACTAAATAAGGGCATTTTATGTGCTAACAATTGTTCAACAACTCCACTATTTTATAATCCTAATATTTTAATTGGAGGTAATGTAATATTTTACAAATCTTGGTATTCAAAAGGTATTCATCAACTTAATGATTTAATAGATGAGAATGGAAACTTTTATTCTGTTGAGGAATTTAATAACTTGTATAATGTAAATGCACATTTTCTGCTATACAATGGAGTTATTGCGGCAATTAAAGCTTACATTAGAAAAAATATCTCCATAGAAAGAATGGAAAAAATACAAAGTCCTATTCTTCCTTTTAATATCATTCCATTTATTAAGAACAAACATGGATCAAGGGACCTTTATAATATTATTAACCAAAACCCCAGCAAACCAACTTCAAAATCCAAATGGGATGAAATTTATAATATAGAGGAAGAAACATGGAATGATATATACATATCCCCCTTTAAATCCTCAACAAATACAACATTACAATGGTTTCAAGTACGGTTAAACCATAGAATTCTTCCAACCAGAAAATTTCTTCATAAAATAAACATCATTGATAGTCCAATGTGCAAGTATTGTCAAGAAGAGGAAACATTAACACATATGCTTTGGTATTGTCCCGAAACCCAATCGATTCTTAATAAGTTAAAAACTTGGCTGTCCAGCAATAACATATATTTACATTTCACAGAAGAATCATTTATATTTAATATTAGTAACACGTTAACACCAGCCGATTTGTACATACTACTTGAAATGAAGTATTATATTTTCTCAACCAAACATTTACAAAGTAAACTGTCTATAGAGGCCTTTAAAAACAGAATAAGAAAATCGTTTAGTATTTTGGAATGTATAGCAACAACAAACAATGTACTCGAACCATTTGTTAAACAAGAGGTCAATGACCTTGAAGCTCTACTGATTGATTTTGATTTCAGGAAGTAGTCGCTACAGACTTGTTTTTTGAAACTCTATTTTTAACCGTGGCGGCCATCTTGAATTTCCGGCCGACCTGAAATTTTGCTAAGATCAATATGACATTAAGAGCAACATTCCTGTGAAGTTTCATGAAAATCCGTCAGGTAGTTTCAAAGAAGTAGTCGCTACAAGTTTTCATTATATAACTCTATGTAAACAAAGCAGCCATGTTTAAGGTCAAATCAAAACAATTTTCGACAAGGACCAACATCAGGTCATACTGATCATTTTAGAAAAAGTCCCATATCAATATCTCTTATTGTTTTGAAGAAGTAGTGGCTACAAACTTATTTATTTTAAATCTATTTTTAGCTGTGGCGGCCATCTTGAATTTCCGGCCGACCTGAAATTTTTCTAGGATCAACTAGACATCAAGAGCAACATTCCTGTGAAGTTTCATGAACATCCGTCAAGTAGTTTCAGAGGAGTAGTCGCTACAAGTTTTTACTATATAACTCTATGTAACCAAAGATGGCCACTGGCAGCCATGTTTAACGTCGAATCAAAATAATTTTCCACAAGGATCTACATCATGTCATGCTGATCATTTTAGAAAAAGTCCCATATCAATATCACTTATAGTTTTCAAGAAGTAGTCGCTACAAACTTATTTTTTAAAAATCTATTTTTAGCTGTGACGGCCATCTTGAATTTCCGGCCGACCTGAAATTTTGATAGGATCAATTAGACATCAAGCGCAACATTCCTGTAAAGTTTCATGACAATCCGCCAAGTAGTTTCAGAGGAGTAGTCGCTACAAGTTTTTACTATATAATTCTATGTAAACAAAGATGGCCGCTGGCAGCCATGTTTAACGTTGAATCAAAACGATTTTTGACTAGGATCAACATCATGTAATGCTGATCATTTTAGAAAACGTCCCATATCAATATCACTTATAGTTTTCAAGAAGTAGTCGCTACAAACTTATTTTTTAAAAATCTATTTTTAGCTGTGACGGCCATCTTGAATTTCCGGCCGACCTGAAATTTTTCTAGGATCAATTAGACATCAAGAGCAACATTCCTGTAAAGTTTCATGACAATCCGCCAAGTAGTTTCAGAGAAGTAGTCGCTACAAGTTTTTACTATATAACTCTATGTAAACAAAGATGGCCGCTGGCAGCCATGTTTAACGTTGAATCAAAACGATTTTTGACTAGGATCAACATCATGTCATGCTGATCATTTTAGAAAAAGTCCCATATCAATATCACTTATAGTTTTCAAGAAGAAGTCGCTACAAACTTGTATTTTAAAACTCTATTTTTAGCTTTGGCGGCCATCTTGGATTTCACATCAACATGAATTTTTGCTAGGATCAACTAGACTTTATGGGCAACATTTCTGTAAAGTTTCATGAATATCCATCCAGTAGTTTCAGCTGTGAAGTCGCTACAAGTTTTTACTATATAACTCTATGTAAACAAAGATGGCCGCTGGCAGCCATGTTTAACGTTGAATCAAAACGATTTTTGACTAGGATCAACATTATGTCATGCTGATCATTTTAGAAAAAGTCCCATATCAATATCACTTATAGTTTTCAAGAAGAAGTCGCTACAAACTTGTATTTTTAAACTCTATTTTTAGCTTTGGCGGCCATCTTGGATTTCACATCAACATGAATTTTTGCTAGGATCAACTAGACTTTATGGGCAACATTTCTGTAAAGTTTCATGAATATCCATCCAGTAGTTTCAGCTGTGAAGTCGCTACAAGTTTTTACTATATAACTCTATGTAAACAAAGATGGCCGCTGGCAGCCATGTTTAACGTTGAATCAAAACGATTTTTGACTAGGATCAACATCATGTCATGCTGATCATTTTAGAAAAAGTCCCATATCAATATCACTTATAGTTTTCAAGAAGAAGTCGCTACAAACTTGTATTTTAAAACTCTATTTTTAGCTTTGGCGGCCATCTTGGATTTCACATCAACATGAATTTTTGCTAGGATCAACTAGACTTTATGGGCAACATTTCTGTAAAGTTTCATGAATATCCATCCAGTAGTTTCAGCTGTGAAGTCGCTACAAGTTTTTACTATATAACTCTATGTAAACAAAGATGGCCGCTGGCAGCCATGTTTAACGTTGAATCAAAACGATTTTTGACTAGGATCAACATTATGTCATGCTGATCATTTTAGAAAAAGTCCCATATCAATATCACTTATAGTTTTCAAGAAGAAGTCGCTACAAACTTGTATTTTTAAACTCTATTTTTAGCTTTGGCGGCCATCTTGGATTTCACATCAACATGAATTTTTGCTAGGATCAACTAGACTTTATGGGCAACATTTCTGTAAAGTTTCATGAATATCCATCCAGTAGTTTCAGCTGTGAAGTCGCTACAAGTTTTTACTATATAACTCTATGTAAACAAAGATGGCCGCTGCAGCCATGTTTAACGTTGAATCAAAACGATTTTTGACTAGGATCAACATCATGTCATGCTGATCATTTTAGAAAAAGTCCCATATCAATATCACTTATAGTTTTCAAGAAGAAGTCGCTACAAACTTGTATTTTAAAACTCTATTTTTAGCTTTGGCGGCCATCTTGGATTTCACATCAACATGAACTTTTGCTAGGATCAACTAGACTTTATGAGCAACATTTCTGTAAAGTTTCATGAATATCCATCCAGTAGTTTCAGCTGTGAAGTCGCTACAAGTTTTTACTATATAACTCTATGTAAACAAAGATGGCCGCTGGCAGCCATGTTTAACGTTGAATCAAAACGATTTTTGACTAGGATCAACATCATGTCATGCTGATTATTTTAGAAAAAGTCCCATATCAATATCACTTATAGTTTTCAAGAAGAAGTCGCTACAAACTTGTATTTTAAAACTCTATTTTTAGCTTTGGCGGCCATCTTGGATTTCACATCAACATGAATTTTTGCTAGGATCAACTAGACTTTATGGGCAACATTTCTGTAAAGTTTCATGAATATCCATCCAGTAGTTTCAGCTGTGAAGTCGCTACAAATAAAAGTTTACGGACAGACAGACGGACAGACGGACAGACGGACGGACGGACGACGGACGCCGCACCACGGCATAAGCTCTGCTGATCTCTGATCAGTAGAGCTAAAAATGGAGCAACTATAAGAACCTTTTTAGTTAGTTTTGATCTGTAAATATCAGAGACTTCACCCTTCCATTTTGTGTTTTCTGTAATATTCTGGCCAAGGAACTGACATAACCTTGATAACGGTCTTATATTCTATATTTTATAACAATGAGTGAGATGTGAAATGTGATCATGTGGGGGAACGAACATAAACAACACTATTATTTTTTTTTCTCCTTATTTATTATAGTTATTTGTTTCTCTCTATCTTTTCCCCTAAAAACAGTACTCTTCTAAATAGTGACTTTTTATTACACAAATAGAGATAAAACACAACACAAACAAGCTAAATCTTTAAAAGACAACCATTTATACAGAATTCTCATATTGAATACAAATAATAGATGATTTTATTATGTATATAATAAATAACTTGTGTATTGTATAATATTATAGATGTGTTTGTTTGTAAGGCGTGCGGTGGGATGGTCCTCCCCGACCCACAACATGCCAAATTACGGGGAGAATAAATGGGTCACCATTGGTGACTGAAAAAAAAAAAAAAAAAAAAAAAAAAAAAAGCAAATCAATGCGGAATCCCTCGGCGTTTATTGTACGTAACGTTATCTGACGTCATGCACGTAACTTTGCCTGACGTCATAAAACAAACAAAAAACAACAACATGGCGACGTCCTCGATAAGCGTACCATTCTGAGAAATAGGTAATTATAGTAATTCATACAGAAAATATGGATAATCTACGTGATAAATAGAATATTATGTCAGTGCCTTTTACTATCAAGTTTATTAGGCTCGACACAAAAACGATGAATAGCTCGGCAGAGCCTCGCCATTCTTCGTTTTCTAAGCCTCCCCTAATAAACTTGAGCCTCGCCATTCTGCGTTTTCTAAGCCTCCCCTAATAAACTTGATAGTAGCCGAGCCATTCTTCGTTTTCTAAGCCTCCCCTAATAAACTTGATAGTAAAAGGCACTGACATAATATTCTCTATATAATATGATTGAAGACATTTTGGTATTATCCAAATATGAATAAACCCATCATCATGTGTTTAGCACATGTTAGGCCATAAATAGTGGTCAATCTTTTTTTGTGATAGAGGCAGACCACTCCATTTTTCCTGGGTAGAAACAGTACTGTATGCCTCCTGCCAGGGATGCTGTAAGGCTGTTATAAATCAGATTTGTGATCAACGCACACTTAATTATATGTACAACAGCAATACAAATTCCATTTAAATTAATATTTATGAGTTTGCAACAAAAACCAGCTGAGACCTGAAGTTTTCCAAAAAAACATTCCTTACAGTTTGCCTGGCAAGATCTTTACTAACTTTTGACTATGAAAGATAACTGTAAATTCAAACAAACATGTCTTGTATGAGTTACCTCCCTTTGACCAACTATTTTATCACACTGCTAAGAAGGAAGTATGTTTAATAGGGCTTCACCCTAAACAATTGAATTGAATGTTAACGGCTCCTCAACATTTAGAGCCGCCCAAGAGAGAGGGGACGGATACATAGGAATCCAGGAACCGTGCCGTACTCTTATTATTGAATAGATTCCTATGGTTCGTTAACGTGCTCGGAGGAAAGACTGATACACAGGAAAAAATAAACTATTATAATAATATTAATAATTGAATTGAATGTTGTTTAACGGCTCATAACCTATACTGTGTTGATGAGCCGTTAAACAACATTCAATTCAATTCATCAACACAGTTTAGGTTATTTAGAGCCGCCCCAGAGAGAGAGGAAGGATACATAGGAATCCGGGAACCGTGCCCTACTCTTATTATCGAATAGATTCCTATGGTTCTTTAACGTGCTCGGAGGAAAGACCGATACATGGGACCGCCCGGTTTACGTCCCCATTCGACGGACGATCACCCTTAACAAATTGCAACAGAAATGGTTCCAACATTTTCATAATCGCCAAAGTGTACTAAGTAACTGAAAGAAAGTCCTTAAGGCTGGGTGGCTAGGAAATGTCATTTCTTGGAGGCCAAAAGTTGCAAATTTCAACAAAAATGGCTGAAAACTGGAATATTTGTTTTAAACATGATTGTCATTACAATATTTTAGAAATGACGCTTCTGAAAGTTGACTTTGTACATGAAAATTAAAATTTAAAATGATTACAATTTATACATCTTGATAAATTTTGCGGAAATCAACCAAAAAAACTTTAAAAATCATAGATTTTGTAAATAATTTTGAAAAATTAATTTACATTTAATACAAAACAAAATGTAAGTTGTTATAGTATTTTCATCATTTAAAGATGTCCTGAGCTCTTCATGTTATAGGTAGATAAACAAGTCAATTTTTTGTAAAATATGTCATGAGCCAACATGGCCCCAGATAGCTTTTGACCTAATAGGGTATATCACTCATCAAATTAAAATTGAGTGAAAATCAAGTTTTGAAAAAAAGCTGTGAAATTGCTACTTCAAAGTATAAATATGGTCCTTGGAGACAGTGTCTCTCTACGGAAGATCTCTGTACGTTTGGCGTTCCTTGAGCGTACCATTCATTTTTCATTTTAAATTTCGTGCAGATGTTTCTGTACCAACCTCATGAAATTCTAACCAAGGAAATGCTTAGTTTCCATGACTGGATAGTCTTGTCGGTTATTATTAAAAAGAGTTTTGCGAGAAAGAAAAATAGACTACGTATCCAGTATCCAGTATGTATGAACAGAAAAATAATTGCATATGTGGCTATTTTATTTGGCACTGAGACCTTTTCATTTTTACCAGTCTAGCCAGCTTTTATAAATGGGTAGTGACTCGTCAGATTGTCAGACCATATGAGCATTTTTGTATTACCATCCTTTTCACACTGGAGCCAGAACAAGCAGATGTTTGGGTATCTAACGGGGGCCTTGGTGCTCCCGGTGTCTGCATGTTGGGCCCGGTATATCTCACTGACTGGTATGCCGTGTCTGTCATACACTTCCAGGGCTCTGTAACATAATATATGGTGCTTTAAATATATAGCTCATTTAACTCGAATTTCTAAACGAAGCTCTACTGATAGGTTTGGATAGCTAGATCAGCATTTCTGTGAAGGTAGAGGAGTAGTCGCTACAACTTTTTACTATATAACTATGTAAACAAAAATGGCAGTCATGTTTAATGACGAATCAAAATGATTTTCGACAAGGACCAACACCATGTCATGCTGATCATTTTAGAAAAAGTCCGATATCAATATCACTTATAGTTTTTAAGAAGTAGGTGCTACAAACTTGTAATTTAAAAATCAATTTTTAGCCATGGTGGAAATCTTGAATTTACAGAATACCTGAAATTTTGCTAAGATCAACTAGACATCAAGAGCAACATTTCTGTTAAGATCAATAAAAATCCTTCAAGTAGTGTCAGAGGAGGTCGCTACAAGTTTTACTATATAACTCTATGTAAACAAAGATGGCCGCTGGCAGCCATGTTTAATGACGAATCAAAATGATTTTCAACAAGGACCAACATCATGTCATGCTGAAATATTTTTTTTGAAAAAATCCCATATCAATATCACTTATAGTTTTCAAGAAGTAGATGCTACAAAAAGGCCAGCAGAGTTTATGGGATGGTGAGTTGTCCGTCGTCGTATTCCGTTAACTTTTACCGTGTGAACACTCTAGCACCTTCACTATTTACCGGATCTTTACCAAACGTTACCGCGGACTTTATATCAATAAAAGCTTGGACAAGTTCGAAAACCAGCCAGATCAGATTAGTTTCACTGGAGTTATGGCCCTCGATTTGCTGAAAAATGCCATATTCAGCCTTGTGAACACTCTAGCATCTTCATTTATTATTTGAGCTTTACCAATCTTGCAAAGATTGTTAATATTAATGAAAGCTCGGATAAGTTCGAAAACTAGCCACATCGGATCAGTAACACCAGAGTCATGGCCCTTGTTTTTCTGAAAAATTCCATTTTCTGCCTTGTGAACATCCTAGCACCTCCATTTATTATTTGATCTTTACCAAACTTGTACAGATTGTTAATATCAATGAAAGCTTGGAAAAGTTTGAAAACCAGCCAAATAGGATCAGTAACACTAGAGTTATGGCCCTTGATTTACTTAAAAATGCTGTACTTTGCCTCGTTAAGATGATAGGGCCTTCAATTTTCATCCAATCTTTACGAAACTTTACCATATTGTTAATATCAATAAAAGCTTGGATAAGTTTGAAAATCAGCCAAATCGGATTAGTAACACCAGAGTTATGGCCCTTAATTTAGTTAAAAAATCCTGTGTTTTGCCTCGTTATGATGATAGGGTCTTTATTTGGCCAGATTTCGACAAAATTTTGCAGGGATGATCAGTACCAGGCCTAGTTGTGCATGTCATCGCGGTGTTCCAGTTTCATGATTTTCAGCACCATCCGACCCAAACAGCTTTTTAAAAACATACTCAACGTATGGTTTCTGTACATTTTTTTGATAAAACTAAGATAGGTCTTTCAAAAGAAGTAAGCAAAAATATAACTTTTTATATTGGGGAACTCAGAACTTAGAGCTATAATGTATGTCTATAGAAAATTAATTTGTGTAGTCTGACCATATACACGGCTTGTTAAGTAATCAATGTAAACTAAATACAGTTTATATTTTACCATCATATACCTGACAATCTTCCTCTTGTTATTGGGGTGTATTTTTCTGGCCATCGCTGCATCCACTTCCATCAATCTCTGGTGAAGTTCTATGCTGGTGCACCTCTCATACTGCTCTCTGTCATCCTGTATCTCCCCTCCACCATCACTGTCACCATGCATCTCTCCTCCACTGTCACTGTCACACTCCAATCTGCAGAAACAGTTACACTCTTTAGGTGTGAAGCAGAAGCCCAAAGCCATAGCTCTTAATGAAACTAACCCGTCAAATAACGGCAAAATTACACTACAAAACCGTGTACGAAAACTCTATCCAGGTAATATAATAATGTATATCTGTTGATTAAAAACTCTATCCAGGTGTTCAGGTCATATAATAATGTATATCTGCCAATTAAAAGTATAGGTTTATTGACAGGTTCTGAAAACACCCACGACTGAATATGCGTAAAATGAATTATGAATTGGTAACTCTTAATTTGATGCTCCAGTTTCAGGTTTTGGCCTTTCTGATTTAAAACTGTTTATATTGTGTCTATATAGTTTGGATTCTCAAAATATGAAAGTTATATATATACCACGTCGTCAGCAGGGTTAGAAACGGTGTACACATAATGTCAAATGTGGCTGTTGTTGGCGGGATAGCTACTTTAAGCAGTAGGTCAAGGTGTGATGTACTACCCAGGTCAACTTTGACCTAAAATTCATTGTTTTATGACATCATGTTTCTAAGAAATCAAGAATTATTGGAATTTATACGAATAAGATTGTAAAAGTTTGACAGATATAAAAATAATAATGTTGATGAGTGCCGTTGCCACAAGTACAGTATACTCTCAGATAAAAAATGACGAATGTAAGAACAAAGCAATACCTCTGTTTTACAGATCTATCCCCTGCAGCTTCATCAGCACAACTCTCAGGGGACAGCGACACACCTTCCTTCTCTTTTACTATTCGGTCCTCAAGACAACTTCTGTGTGTTTGTACATCTGCAATACATGTATATCATAGGAATCTAGGACAAATGCCCCCCCGGACAAATGCCCCCCTGCTCATTTTTGTATAGGTGGACAAATGCCCCCTCGTGTTTTTGTATAGGTGGACAAATGCCCCCCTGAACTTTTTACAAGGTGGACATAATGACATAATGATATTATTTAACTACCAACGTTTGCAGACCTGAAGTCAATTTGGTACAAACAATTGTATTAATTTATTTTCCAGCATTGTATTTAAGCCATACACACCAAATTATGTGATTTTTTTCAAATATTAAAGACCTCCAATTGGGAAAATTTAATGATTTTATATGAAAGCTTATTATATTTGAATTTCAATGCCGTATTCCCGTTTGCTCAACAACCATTAATAAATGTGTGTTTTACAGGTATGAAGTTTACCTGCATACAAAATAAACTGACGCGTGATCGATTTCCAGACAATGACGTCACAATGGGATGACCAATCACATCGACGCGGGAAAATTACGTACACACTTTCTAATTTACATAATCAAACAAGGCGCACATTTGTAAACAACACGTTAATCTTGTTGAATTTCATGTTTTTGCTTATGATTAGTGTCTTAATCTCTGGAAGATTATTAATATGTGACAGTGCTCATTAAACGTATGTAGAAAAAGGTAAAAAAAGAACGGCAGTGTAAGAATATATAACTTCAGTAATTCTCTAGTTTAATTTATTTTTTCCGTATATAATTCACTTGTAGGTGGTTAGACCTATTTAGTATTAATTAAGAACATAATCAAACATTTTGCCAAAAGATCAAATGAACAATTTATTTTGCAAATATATTTTCATTGGATTGAATTATTTTGCTAAAAGTAAAACAACTATGTATCATTACAAATGTATACATAATTTATCATTCACTCATTTATTATTGCATTTTAACTATATAAATGACATAAGTCCTGTTCTCATATATATGTATTGATTGTCATAACAAAACAATACATTCTAATACACCATTAAGAATTGCCAAAAAAAAAATGGTAACCAGAATAACAAAGATTGAAAGGATAATAAATTAGTTAAAGAACTTTAGGGAAATTGGCACCATCTGCTATCTGTTTTCAACTAATTTGCCCAGCGCAGTCATAAAAGTGTTACATATTTCCTGTTAATTACTGACACTGGCATTTTATGACTTTGGGACTTTACTGTGTATACAGGGTAATAAACATTGATAATCTGTTCTGCTTGACCTGTGAGATTTCGGTCATAAAAATTGCTGCATAATGGACTGGGTGCTTTGTCCTTTAATTGCCACTGTGTGAGGGTTGTATAGAGGGTAATACAAATTGCAGTAAATTTCTGTCAGCTAATAATTAGGGAGTGCCTATACTTGTAGGGTGTCCTATTACCACTCTTCTAAGAAATGTTGGGGACTCACTGAAGGTGATACATTTTAAAACTAAAAAAATTTCAAAATTGTAACAAACAAGAAACAGATAAAACAACAATTCTTATAATTGGGACCAAGTTTGACAATGTGTAACAAATAACGTGCTATATTATAGATCGTTGTAATAACATGATTTAACAATAATAACTTAGTCACGCACTCACAAATTAATATTTTGTTAAAAGAAACTTATTGACAATTGATTACACAGGCAATGTTGCCATATAAGATAAAATTATGATCATTATATAAAACAAGAGCTGTCGGAGAACAGCGCAGCTTGACTATTTTTCAGAGAATAATAAATTTATAGCTAGTATATACCATCAGAAAACAAGGCTACAACAATGTGGAGTGGGGTTGGAAGCACAACATAACTATGTGTAAGAATTGACCAAAACTACACAGAAATATGTAAAAAAATAATTTTTTTTTAAAAATTCCGAGTTTTGAGTAGGGTGCGGGATGGGGGTGGTGTAGAGAGGCAGGGGGTGGTTGGGTGGGGGTGGTGAGGGTAACATATATGTGTAAGAAGCTATGTAAGAATTCACCAAAACAACACAAAAAATATGTAATTTTTTTTTTTTAAAAAAAAAAGCTGTCGGAGAACAGTGCAGCTCGACTATTCGATTTTTGGAGAATAATAAATTTATAGCTAGTATATACCATCAGAAAACAAGGCTACAACAATGTGGGGTGGGGGTTGGGAGCACAACATAACTATGTGTAAGAATTGACCAAAACCACACAGAAATATGTAAAAAAAAAAAGAAAAAGAGTTTTGAGTAGGGGGGTGCGGGGTGGGGGTGGGGGTGGGGGAGAGGCGGGGGTGGATGGTGGGGGGAGTGGAGGTGGTTGAGGGCAACATATATGTGTAAGAAGCTATGTAATAATTCACCAAAACAACACAAAAATATGAAGAAAAAAAAAAATCGAGTTTGAGTGGGGATGGGGTAGAGGCGTGGGGTGTGGAGGGCAACATGTGTAAGAATTGACTAAAACAACAAAGAAATATGTAAAAAAAAAAAAAAAAAAAATTCAAGTGGGGCGGGGTGAGAGGCGAGGGTGGGCTGGGCTGGGGGTGGCGGGGAGGGGGGCAACATATATGTTTAAGAATTGACAAAAGCAACATAGAAATATGTAAAAAAAAATATATAATAGTTTTCAAGTGGGGTGGGGGTGGGGGGGGGGGGGGGGGGGGGGGGAGCGGAGGTGAGGAGGTGAGAGGCAGGACTGGGTTGGTGGGGGTGGATGGGGGCAACATATATGTGTAAAAATTGACTAAAACAACAAAGAAATATGTAAAAAAAAAAAAAAGTTTCAAGTCTGGGGCGGGTGTGGGGGTGTTGGGGTGAGAGAGGTGGGAGTGCGTTGGTTTTTTTTTGGGGGGGTGCGGGGGGGGGGGAGGGGGGGGTGTGCGGGGGTAACATATGTGTGTAAGAATTGACTAAAACAACAAAGAAATATGTAAAAAAAAAAAAAAAAAATCAAGTGTGGGGCGTGGTGGGTGGGGGTGATGCGGTGAGAGGCGGGAGGGGGGCGTGGGGGTGGGGAGGGTTTGCAACATATATGTGTAAGAACTGACAAAAGCAACACAGAAATATGTAAAAAAAATAAAAAAAAAGTTTCAAGTCTGGGGCGGGGTGGGGGTGGGGGGGGTGAGAGGGGGGTTGGGGTGGTGGGGGGCGGGGAGGGTTGCAACATATATGTGTAAGAATTGACAAAAGCTCACAGAAATATGTAAAAAAATAAGCAAGATAGCTATATATGTATAAAAAATAAAAAAGAAGAGTTTCGAGTGTGTGTTGTGTGTGTGTCGCGGGAAGAAGGGGTCTGAGGGTGGGGGGGGGGGGGGTGGGGGGGGCAACATATATGTGTAAGAATTGACTAAAACAACCCAGAAATATGTTAAAAAAAAAAAAAGATGTCAGTTGGGGAAGGAGGGAGCCCATGCCCCAATATGGGTGAAGTAATAAGATGCATAATGCTATAACAAATCCCAAACAAAAATTATAGATATATACATGCTTACATGCAAACCTAGATCTGCCTTTATTGCACATTTTATGGGCCATCACAATTTGGGTTCCATGGGAGCCAAGATTTTGCAGAAGACAAAATTACTTATCCAACCCTTTGCAACATACTATAAGGAAACCAATTCCCAAAATTTAGTTCAGCTAGGACAAGAAATGTAAGAGATATAGACCTGTAAACACAGCTTACACGCAAAATTTGATGTGAAACAGACATATTTTAAGGGCTATCAGAATTTGGGGTTCCATGGGAGCCCAGGGGTTACAGGAACCAAAATTGCTTATGCGGCCCTTAAGATAATGCTATAAGGAAGCCCATGAACAAATTTGGTTGTGCTAGGATAAGAAATGTAAGAGATATAGCACTTGTAAACAGAGCTTACACGCAAACCTTGATGTGGGACGCCGACGCCGGGGTGATTACATAAGCTCTCTTATTCTTTGAATAGTCAAGCTAAAAAGCCACAATTAACACTCGTATAAAGTGGTTCATATGGTATTTATATGATAAATCTAGTTACATATACTTTTTCATATTAAAATATTTCACAAATGTTTCGTTTTCAAAACACACAGATTTCCATATTATCTTCATGAAAAAAATGTACACGTGGGCAGTTAAACATTGATTTTTAGAGTATTTTTATTTTCCTGGGAATAATGAAACAAGAGGCCCAAGAGGCTTAAAACAACTCTTATCTGGGGATCAGGAAAAGTAGTCGGGACAAAGCTGGTGTAATAAAACATTTAAAGGGTTTAAACTGTTTTCCCTTAGTATATATACCTCATGGTCAGAAGGTTTAGAAATGTATTTGTATTACAATTTGCTTGTTGATGGTGGGATAGCAACTTTAATGTTCTGCACCTGAGCGAGGAGTTCACCTGATTTTTTTTTTTTATATGTATTCAAACGTGACGTTAGATTGATTATGAATCAATTTACCTTGCCGTTTCGGAAACTTTGCAGGTTTCTCTGTGCCTTGGGTGGACGCTCTGTTTATATCCTGAAAGATAATTGAATTGAATTGAATGTTGTTTAACGGCTCATCAACACAGTATAGGTTATTTAGAGCCGCCCCAGAGAGAGGGGAAGGATACATAGGAATCCGGGAACCTGCCCTACTCTTATTATCGAATAGATTCCTATGGTTCTTTAACGTGCTCGGAGGATAGACCGATACACGGGACCGCCCGGTTTACGTCCCCATCCGACGGACGAGGCTAAGGTAAAGTGTCTTGCCCAAGAACACACCGACGGAACTCAGTGGCACCACGGAGGATTGAACCCGGGGCCTCCGGTTACAAATCCGCCACGCTACCGACTGCGCCACGCCAGCCCCTCCTGAAAGATAAAGATCACTGAAATAGTAACTGAGGCACATGGAATCCTCACTGGTTATAGGTTGATTTTGTTGATGTAACCAGTAATATATATTTATCATGTAACTTATGGGTGGGAGTGTTATAAAGCCATGAAATGAATAGCATAATACACTAGTGTAATAAATATGCAAATGAAGGACGCATCGTCATTTGGTATTTTTTCCGTTCAGCTTGGCGTGCATTGAAATTGCCTCTGAGATTTTCATAACCGTTAAAAATACTGGATTATTGAAATGGTGGTAGTTCCATTTTCAGGTGTCGTACAGAGAAGAAAGAAGCAACAGACATGTATGTAATCATACGAAACAAAAAACATCATTATAAGATAACAACATTACCGGTAATTGGGATTACGTGATAAATAGGATCTCAAATTCGTATCTATTTATTATTGTATTAAATAAACTCGCTGGAAAAAACTGAAATGATGCTTGGCACAGCCTTTCAAACATACCACAACTGTGTCTTCTTGTAGCAGTGAGCTCAATGCCTAGCTTTATATTGCTGCCACACTGAAACACCACGCCCTAGGCACATGACATGATACAGGGCTCGAAATTAGCCGGTAGCCCAAAGCTAGTAAAAACGCTTCCGGGCTACCAAATGTTTGTGTCTGGTTAGTCCGATGGGCTCATAAAAATGTGTTCGAATAAGAAATGAATTATAAACTGACAGGTTGTGTAGTGATCTAACCTAACTTTTTAAAAACCTGATATTTCCATCGTTTCAATAAATGCCTGTAATCAGTAATCAAAATGAAAGTTTTCCATATTCTTTTTAGTAAAGTCTTGATCAAGATGCTGCATTTTCTGTGCTTGGATAACCTTGCATACATAAGAAATGTGGATATATTTTCAAAATGAATTTAAATCTCATGAAAAGAAACTGAAACTTGAAAACAGACTGTTGAATATTATATTGGGCTAGTAAATTTTGAGCAGGGCTAGTGATTTTACCTAACTACTAGGCAGGTGGTCAAGTAATACCCAACCCAGTCACCTGATACTGACACGGGGCTGACCAGTCCTAGCACGACCCTTTATATGCTGATCGCCAAGCAAGGGAGCTACTAGTACCATTTTCATAAATACTATGGTGCGACCTGGCCGGCGGCGGGGGATTCGAACCACAAGCTGCCAGATGTGAGACAGAAGTTCTACCACAACGCCAAAGCCATTCTTTTACAATAAATACCAACATATTGTATGCCTTACTGAAAAACAACTCAAAAATGAGATCCAATCTGTCAGGGCAATCTAAATAAACACAGGGAATGCACATTACATTTTTTAAACTAACTAACCCAATTTTTTTGGGCAAAATATTTAAAAGCAAACATTCCACAATATTCACATGAAAAAAGTTTGTTTGAGCCTCCTCATTATAATGCCTCATAAATAAAGGGCATCACTTAACAACCACAGACCCCCATGAAGATATTTTAATCTTGAGGTGTGATTTCAATTACATAACCAAAGTTTAAGTCAGATTAAATTATCTGCATGTGCTGTGGAACTATGGGAGAAATTTCAGGATTACAGACACACAAGGTACCGACAGTTCACAACCCTATAACCTTATTCTTGGAGTACAAGGGTCATGGCAGGTCATGCTTAATGTCACACATGGCATGTATTTATTATCATGAGAAAGTTTTTACTGAAAACATTTTTACAGACATAGAGGAGCACAAGTGATTGCAAGAGTCATTTGGCAGGTTTAGATATTTTTAGACCATTTATAACTTGTTAGTACAACTGAATACATGAAAAGTCTGCCTGTAGACAATATTAAAGTGTCTCACCTTTATTGCTGTCAAGAAATTAAAATCAAAAGAAGGGCCATAATTTTGCTTAAATGCAATTATACATAATTATGGGACCAGAGTGTCTGAGTCCTTGACGATGCGGAATATATACAAAGTTTGATTAAATTTGAATTAGTAATGTTGGATATAACAGAAAACATGGACACAAAATTCAAAATAAATGTTGGCACTGACATCGTCACTACCTCCACGAAGTCATACCTATGTCTAGCACTGACATCGTCACTACCTCCACGAAGTCATACCTATGTCTAGCCACTGACATCGTCACTACCTCCACGAAGTCCACTGACATCGTCACTACCCCCACGAAGTCATAGCTATGTCTAGCCAACATCGTCACTACCTCCACGAAGTCCACTGACATCGTCAATACCTCCACGAAGTCATACCTATGTCTAGCCAACATCGTCACTACCTCCACGAAGTCATAGCTATGTCTAGCCAACATTGTCACTACCTCCACGAAGTCATACCTATGTCTAGCCAACATCGTCACTACCTCCACGAAGTCATACCTATGTCTAGCCAACATTGTCACTACCTCCACAAAGTCATACCTATGTCTAGCCATCATCACTACCTCCACGAAGTCATACCTATGTCTAGCCATCGTCACTACCTCCACTAAGTTATACCTATGTCTGACATCGTCACTACCTCCACAAAGTCATACCTATGTCTAGCCACTGACATCGTCACTACCTCCACGAAGTCATACCTATGTCTAGCCATCGTCACTATCTCCACTAAGTTATACCTATGTCTGACATCGTCACTACCTCCACGAAGTCATACCTATGTCTGACATCGTCACTACCTCCACGAAGTCATACCTATGTCTAGCACCGACATCGTCACTACCTCCACGAAGCCATACCTATGTCTAGCACCGACATCGTCACTACCTCCATGATGTCATACCTTTGTCTAGCAAACATCGTCACTACCTCCACGAAGTCATACCTATGTCTAGCCATTGTCACTACCTCCACGAAGTCATACCTATGTCTGACATCGTCACTACCTCCATGAAGTCATACCTATGTCTAGCCAACATCGTCACTACCTCCACGAAGTCACACCTATGTCTAGCCATTGTCACTACCTCCACGAAGTCATACCTATGTCTAGCCATCGTCACTACCTCAACGAAGTCATACCTATGTCTAGCCATCGTCACTACCTCCAGGAAGTCATACCTATGTCTAGCACCGACATCGTCACTACCTCCATGATGTCATACCTTTGTCTAGCAAACATCGTCACTACCTCCACGAAGTCATACCTATGTCTGACATCGTCACTACCTCCACGAAGTCATACCTATGTCTGACATCGTCACTACCTCCACGAAGTCATACCTATGTCTTGCCAACATCGTCACTACCTCCACGAAGTCATACCTATGTCTAGCCACTAGCTGACATCGTCACTACCTCCACAAAGTCATACCTATGTCTAGCCAACATCGTCACTAACTCCACGAAGTCATACCTATGTCTAGCCAACATCGTCACTACCTCCACGAAGTCATACCTATGTCTAGCCACTGACATCGTCACTACCTCCACGAAGTCATACCTATGTCTAGCCATCGTCACTACCTCAATGAAGTCATACCTATGTCTGACATCGTCACTACCTCCACGAAGTCATACCTATGTCTAGCCATCGTCATTACCTCCACGAAGTCATACCTATGTCTAGCCATCGTCACTACCTCCAGGAAGTCATACCTATGTCTAGCCACTGACATCGTCACTACCTCCACGAAGTCATACCTATGTCTAGCCATCGTCACTACCTCCACGAAGTCATACCTTTGTCTAGCCACTGACATTGTCACTACCTCCACGAAGTCATACCTATGTCTAGCCACTGACATCGTCACTACCTCCACGAAGTCATACCTATGTCTAGCCATCGTCACTACCTCCACGAAGTCATACCTATGTCTAGCCACTGACATTGTCACTACCTCCACGAAGTCATACCTATGTCTAGCCACTGACATCGTCACTACCTCCACGAAGTCATACCTATGTCTAGCAACAAGCTGACATCGTCACTACCTCCGAGAAGTCATACCTAGTCAATTACTCCACGAAGTCATACCTATGTTTGACATCGTCACTACCTCCACGAAGTCATACCTATGTCTTGCCAACTTCTTCGAAGGCAAGACAAACAATACACATGGAATGAGAGTGGTATTCAAATTGGACTATTTGGAAGTCCAATAGGACCAATACCATATATATTTTACAAGATCCAAGCCTTGGACTGCAGTGGAAGGGCGTTTTTCCACAAAATTGGGAAGAGGCCGAGGCCTGTCCATTTTGGGAAAGAAAAACATTCTTATTTCTCATTTAGTATGACAATCTACACTTTATTTATATTTTCATCCATTATTTATTTATAATTATCTCACTTGACAAGTCGAGCTTCCAGTGGGATTCGAACCCACAGCGGTGTGATGTAAGGTCATCAGCTGTTATGTGTATACGAAGTTTGGAAACAATCCATTGGAAAGTTTGAAATAAAAAACACATTATGTGACGAGATGGGACACCACGTAATAGGATGTGACGTTAGGGACAGCTTGATTCCTATACAACCTCCACTTCAATAAAGCACTTGCTTTTCATAAAAGAATAGAACATTTGTGGCCAAACTGAGCTTGGACAATGGTGGGCTTTAAGGACCTATGAATTATCTAGCCTCCAGTTCAAACAAATCACCTCTCACATGTTTTTTGTATAAAATCTCATAGAACATTCTCCCTAGCTGTTGACAGGTTGTGTCTTTAATCTGGTTCAGTAGAACATTCAGCATGATTGGGTTACAGAAAAATCTTGTAATAATTAAGAAAAAAAATGAAAATACATTAGCATTCCTGACATACATTGTACTGTTTACATTTTGCTCCAATGTAGTACCGTTTTTTGAATCAAAAGTCACACACAGGTTGCTCAAAATAGGAACAGACACCAGTTCATCAGAACCTAAACCTAAATCTGTTACAACCTGTTTCATTCATAACATTCACAGACTGGCAGAGGGTGGGAATTTCCAGGTCTCTGTACTGAATTGTGTCTGTAAAACTTATCTTTAATGTACATGTCAGCATGAGTGGCAGGGGGGAAGCTCGTTTAACAATTTGGGATTAGCATGAAAAGTCATAAAAAAGAAGTAGAGCATTATACAGAATGTGGCAGAAATATGTGAAAGTTGATGGGGCTAATGCCTCAATAGAACAGCACTTAAAGGGACTGAAAGAGACTTGGATGCCTTTTTATGATCAAGATATATATTTATTGACCAATAATTTGCAAATTAAACAACACTGGTTAACCAGGCATTGTTATATTGTCATAAATAGATGCATTCAAGAATTTTTTTCCTACAATAATAAATAAACTTAACTAAAATAACATAATTATGTTGGTCTTCATAACCGTATTATGCAATTTTCTGAAATTTTTGACAATATTTTGGAATTTAAAATGCAGGATCTGAGGCTTATAAAAATAACTGATGTTTAGTTTTATATATTTTAGTCAATGTGAATACATGAAATGCTTAAATAAGGTTGAAATGTTTGAAATTTAAGTATTACCCTTTCTGAAAATCTGCTATTAACTGCAGCTTAATACACTTCAGCAGCATGTACAGTCATATATTTTACCCTTTCGATCATGTATTAGAACACTGGTATAATATCAAAATGCTTGTGGGTATTTCCCTATTTGGATACATTTTACATGTTTTGACATATTTATGGCATAGGATTTTGCTGAAAGAATGGGCTATAGCATTACTCTGCATTAGAATGTAAACATTTTAAACTAAATTTGGCTTGGGAACATTTCAAAAATATACATTTGGTGCCGAAATGGTTCGGAATGTTGTGTGTCAAAAAAAAACACAATTTACTGCTGCCTTACAGCTATAAATAGTCACAAACTGTTATGAAATTGAAAACAAAATGCCATACAAGAAAAGACGAAACTTCAAATTCAGAACACATGTTTGTTAGCCATTATTACATTTCTACTGAAAAAAACACAATGGTATCTCAGTGAAAGAAAACTGTATAATTCACTAGGATGAATTATAACTGTGTAACCATTTAACAAATTATGTATTCAATGAAAAGAAATAATGTATTACGTGTCTACCTAAATATAGTAACAAATTTGTTATTAAACATTTTGTATTATGATGTCTCTCGATGCACCATGGCATTTCGGTCCTCGCACAACAGGGCAAAAAATCGATATTATTATACCTCACTCAAAATTCTCTATGTAATTTCCCCATTCCCGATCAGTCAACAATTGGTAATGTTTCATGGTAATGTTTCATGGCATGAAACATTATCTCGTGCTTCTAAAAAAAGAACGGTGGTTTCCTCAAGTGCTAAAAATAGAACGGTGGTTTCCCAGTTCAAGGGAGGTAACTATGGTATAAAATCTAGTCTATGTCAGTGAGCGCTTATTAAAAAGCGTGAATGACGTCATTAAGCGCTTGCAATTATTTACCAAACGACATTTTGCTGTCAGATTTATCAAAACAACAACATTGAACAAGAAATGTCGCTGATTAAATGAATTTTGATGTTTGGTATAATAAAATAAATATCACATCCCATGGAGGGTGATAGAACATATTGTCAACCCTCGATGTGGTAATGTCCACCTCGGCTAAAGCCTCGGTGGACATTACCAATCTCGGGTTGACAATATGTTCTATCACCCTCCATGGGATGTGATATTTATATAATGATAATGGTCCTGCCACTTGAAGGTGGTGACATCATAGCTATATGTGTGAGAAAATATGAATAAAAAAAATAATCGTATTTCGAATGTGTGTGCATGCACGCGTACGTGCATGCTTTTTGTGGATGTGTGCGTAATATATACAACAGCTTACAAGCAAACCTAGATGCAATTTTATGGGCCATCACAATTTGGGTTCCATGGAAGCCCAGAATTTGCAGAAGACAAAATTACTTAGGCAAGCCTTTACAACATACTATAAGGAAAACAATTCCCAAATTTAGTTGAGCTAGGACAAGAAATCTAGGAGATATAGAACTGTAAACACAGCTTACACGCAAAATTTGATGTGAAATAGACACATTTTAAGTGGGAGCCCAGGGTTTTAGAAACCAAAATTACTTTAAGCAGCTCTTAAGATAATGCTATATGGAAGCTCATGGCCAAATTTGGTTGTGCTAGGATAAGAAATTAAGAGATATAGACTGGTAAACTAAACAGATGTGAAATCAGAATTTGGGTACCATGGGAGCCCATGAGGTTACAGGAACCAAAATTGCTAATGCAGCCCTTAAGATAATGCTATAAGGAAGCCCATGGCCAAATTTGGTAGTGCTAGGATAAGAAATGTAAGAGACATAGGCTTGTAAACACAGCTTACACACAAACCTTGGGGTGATTACATAAGCTCTTTTATTCTTCTAATAGTCAAGCTAATAAAAAGGTAAATACATAGGCAGGCAGTGCCTTTCAGTGATAATAGCCCCAAAGTACAATAATGGCCCTGAGGCCTTTATCATTCTCAGTTTTATTACCATTTATCACTGAAAGATACTGCTCCACCATGTATTAACCTATAAATATTGTTCAGCTGGCTCTTTCGGTAGATTATTTGGTATTAATCCACCCAGTAAGACTTGCCGCCCTTTCCATTTCCTCAATAGGCTCCTTCGTCAAACTCTGCAGTGAATCTTACTTTAAGTGGACCATTCTGTATTACGCAACTGAACAGTATTTTTAATTGCAGCGACTAATTAGATAACATAAAACACTTCATATGTGAAGATATTAACTTTCATTTTATCTGTTACCAGAAATGAGCTATCACCGAATAGATCTGCCCACCAATTTTTTTCTCGCACTTGAAATAAAGATAAAATCTAGCCAAATTGAAGCACTATTGTGAGTTTATGAAAAATTAACCTTTATCAAGTAGGACCTTATTTGAATCCAATTGACATTTTTTCCTGCCACTTATTTTTCAGTTAAGTGCTCCGTGTTTTAGCCAATGAAGACAATGTATTCCCAATGTATGACCTGCCACTTAAGAAGATCCTGATGTTCATTAAGTAATTTTTAATTGCGGTTCAAGGAAAACATTCAATGGTTCAAGGAAAACATTCAATATGTGTTTAATACAACAGTATTATATGACATTAGCCGCCTGATTTATTATCATTTGCATAATCTTGCAATAAGCTGTTAGTCAGGCTTTCTTCTGTGCCCAGCAGCAGGTACAAAACCATCACCCATATCAACACACAGCAGCAGTACTAATACTTAGTTGTGTGAGAACTCTTTAATAAATGTGTATTATATAAACTGATATTTTACTGCATCAAATTTAACCTAAAAAAAAAATGCTTTCTCACTTACTGGACCATACTGTACCAGTCAGACATGTTCTTGTACCAGACAGACTTGTTTTGTATCAGTCAGACTTGTTCTTCTACCAGATAGACTTGTTCTTGTATCAGTCAGATGTGTTCTTGTATCAGACAGGCTTGTTCTTGTATCTGTCAGATGTGTTCTTGTATCAGACAGACTTGTACCAGACAGACTTGTTCTTGTACCAGTTAAGTATTGTTTTTGTGCCAGACAGGCTTGTTCTTGTACCAGACATATTTGGTTTTGTAACAGTCAGACATGTTTTTGTACCAGACAGACTTGTTCTTGTACCTGTCACAGTTATTATGCCAGACAGACTTGTACCACACAGACTTGTTCTTGTACCCGACAGACTTGCATACCGGATAAGGTTATCCGCATTTTACATGGGTGATGGAAAGCCTGATCTCACACATGGGGGAAGATAAAAGTCAAGCGCATCAATAATGACGTCAATAAATTGAACAAATGCATGACGTCATTGTGTGAAAAAACATGTAAAATGTTAGTTATTGTCGACTTCAATCTCAAATTGCAAGATATGCAAGAAAAATAATTAATAATGGGTATCTGATTCAAATTGGGATTTCCAACTCTCGGTATAATTGGTTTAATCGGAACCTCGGCTGAATCTTGGTTCAGATAAGAACAATTATACCCCGTGTTGGATTTCCCGATCTTTACCGGATACCCATGAAAGATTCTTATATTCTTGTACCGGACAGACTTGTTCTTGTACCAGTCAGACTTGTTATTGTGCCAGACAGACTTGTACCAGTCAAACTTGTTCTTGTACCAGTCAAACTTGTTCTTGTACCAGTCAGACTTGTGATTGTACGAGAGAGACTTGTTTTTGTACCAGTCAGACTTGTTCTTGTACCAGACAGACTTGTTCTTGTACCAGTCAAACTTGTTCTTGTAACAGTCAGACTTGTTCTTGTAACAGTCAGACTTGTTCTTGTACCAGATAGACTTGTTCTTGTACCAGTCAGACTTGTTCTTACAAGTATCAGTCAGACTTGTTCTTGTACCAGACAGACTTGTTCTTGTACCAGTCAAACTTGTGATTGTACGAGAGAGACTTGTTTTTGTACCAGTCAGACTTGTTCTTGTACCAGACAAACTTGTTCTTGTACCAGTCAAACTTGTTCTTGTAACAGTCAGACTTGTTCTTGTATCAGTCAGACTTGTTCTTGTACCAGTCAGACTTGTTCTTGTACCAGTCAAACTTGTTCTTGTACCAGACAGACTTGTGATTGTACGAGAGAGACTTGTTTTTGTACCAGTCAGACTTGTTCTTGTACCAGACAGACTTGTTCTTGTACCAGTCAAACTTGTTCTTGTAACAGTCAGACTTGTTCTTGTATCAGTCAGACTTGTTCTTGTACTAGATAGACTTGTTCTTGTACCAGTCAGACTTGTTCTTACAAGTATCAGTCAGACATGTTCTTGTACCAGACAGACTTGTACCAAACAGATTTGTTCTTGTACCAGACTGACTTGTACCAAACAGACTTGTACTTGAACTGGATAGACTTGTACCAGTCAAACTTGTTCTTGTACCAGTCAGGGGCGTTCCTGGGGCTAATTTAGGTATACGCACCGTCGAGTTTTGGATTCACAAATGTGCCTAACCCCACCTAAACCTTCATTTTTTATTGCATTTTTAGCCTTTTTTATTTGTTTGTTTCTTTAATAGCCTGTACGCACGTGCGTCAGTGCGTATGCCCAGGTACGCCCCTGCCAGTCAGACTTGTTCTTATACCAGACAGATGTGTACCGGACAGACTTGAACTTGAACCAGACAGACTCGTACTGGTCAAACTTGTTCTTGTACCAGTCAGACTTGTTTTTTTACCGTACAGACTTGTTTTTGTACCAGTCAGACGTGTACTTGTACCGCACAGACTTGTTCTTTTACTGCACAGACTGGTCTTGTACCAGTGAGACTTGTACCTGACAGACTTGTTAATCTGACAACGTTATAGACGTAACTAGAAGCGGACATTTTAATTGAATTTCGAAAAATATAATCTACAACTACCTAAGGAGTGAGAAAGGTACATCATTCTCCAAATCTCCAACTACACAAAGTCTGTAAGAAAGGTACATCAAACCTTTAACTACCCAAACTGTGTGATAAAGGTACATCAAACCTTTAACTACCCACACCGTGTGATAAAGGTACATCAAACCTTTAACTACCCAAACTGTGTGAGAAAGGTACATCAAACATTTAAATACCCAAACCATGTGATAAAGGTACATCCAAACTGCAGACATCAGATAATTATGAGCCTCTTTCTTGTCACATTTCTAATGACCTTGGATAGTATATCCATATCTCACACTCTGTAGGTACAAACTGAACTGATGTCTCCCACTGGGAGGCTAATAAAATCCATGCATATGTCACCCTGAGAAAAAATGTTTCCGACATATCAATTATATGACCCCAGTGAGTCCATGTCCCATTAAACTTAATAACTTTCTCAGTACAAGCATGGAGGGGCATAAATCACCAGCAACAGCAACAACAGATGAATATTATGGAGTGATTGACAGACCATAGGTTGATGATACAGACATCAAGTGGTGTCAATTACAGTTTGAGCATCATCTGGGAATGCTAACAAAATCTTGGGAGTACTTTCCCATACATTCAACAAGTTGCCAGACCATGGATCAATGCAATGTCAGAATCAGTTCTGTTTGAAGTATGGTCAAAAGTTTATGAGTAAAAATCATGTTCTGTTATGTTTTTACTGGTGATCTCAGAGGACACTTTCTATCCTTTGAAGAAGGATTAGGTATTCAGTGTAAATATTTTGAAATTTCCACAGTGTGACTTTAATATCCATGCTTTAAAGTTAACTGGTATAAGGTTACCAGTTTAAGAGCAGGTCAAACGTCAGCAAGTTTGAATAGTTAATGAGGATGCACACTACATATTGCCTGATATGTTACAAGATTAGCTGAAGAAAACTCTTGTTTTTTAATCTGTTGTCTTGAATCACAGACCTAATAACAAATAAATTGGACACTACGAAAATTATCTAAATTTCACATGGCACAGTACCAGAAATTTCACAAAATATTTCCCAACTTTAAACGCATAAATCATGAAGAGTTTTATAGATACGAGTTACTTTGAAAATAAACATAAATATTCACTATGAATATTTTGAATGTACTCTCATCAAAATCAGTGAATAATTGAGAGAGGAGATAGAGGGAAAAGTTAAGGTGTAACACACCCATTGATTGTTGCATTGAGTTGTGTGTGAATTAAAATTTAAATGCCATGTTGTCTTTCATATCTAGGCCCAAATTAAAAATGAATAACTTACATTCTCATCACAAATGACACATATGCTGCCAAAAAATCCACAGAAAAATGGGGGTCATGTATCTTCTAAGAAAGAACTTGTCTTTAAAAACATAAACACTAAGATGCCAAAATATTGTATTCATACACTTATTTCCATATAAGCAAAAAAAATTAAAAACTCACAATTTTAACATGACAATGCTTGAAAAATGTAACAAATAAATCAACAACGTGATATAAACCAAAAATAGCACTTTAAATAAGTGAAAATGCCTTTTTTTACAAAAAGAAATGAGAATTATTTATTGAACGCCATTATGCGACTACCCCATGCCGACGCTTCCTGTGTTGTAATGGGTGTGCTAAAGCTTAAGGTGCCACATGATATTTTGGCTACTCTATTAATATGTCTGTGCTTGAATGTTTCAGGCTGTTTGCCACATGCAATATTTACCGATCTATTGTTAGTAATATAATTTTCACTATGAATACAATTAACATTTTCCTTCTTTAAACTGCTGGCATAAGTTTTATAATTTAACCCTTAACCCGCTAAGCACGACTATAATAGCCTTTGCGTCCATTGTAAACCCAGATCAGCCTGCGAGTAACTCGCAGCCTTTGTCACATAAATGGAATGGTCTTCAATTCAAAAAAAGAACAGTCCATTATATATATGTAGCGGGTTAAGGGTTAAATTACTACCTTGGTTCGGCCTAGAACTGAGCCCTTATTTGCAAGAACATTCCTGCTGTGCAGCAGTATGTGCTATCCTGGGTTACACACAAGGCTTCATTTAATCATTTTACGCCTGTCAAATTTATGGGAAAACAAATTTAAGACTGAAGGACATTGCTATCTTCATGTTTGAATTGATATGGCATTGTTACATGAACTGAAACATTTTTGAAATTTTAGATTTCTCAAGAAATAACCTGATTAAAGTTATGTTGATAATATTAGGCCATAATATGGTAAATTAATTGCTACATTTTATTAAAAATTAAATTAAGATCAGGAATGTAATTCTATTTTTTATTACTTTTCTGTCAAGGCAACAATCATTTAAAGTAGAGATGTTTAACTGCACACTTATAATCATCAACTATCGAATATCAACTCTCAGCGGCGTAGCTACGACTAGGCCATATAGGCCCGGGCATATACATCAATCTGACCAGATAATCTTACAAATTATACATACTTGTATTTTTCCCTATAGTCCGAGTGTTTCATTCATAATATAATTATTACACAGTAATTTGTGACTGATGCAATAGCAGTCTTCGAATTAAACCACTAGTCCGAAGCCCGGGGCTAGTAAACTGTCATTCGGGCTAGTGATTTTTTTTTCATTAATGTAGTCGGGCTAAAGGAAAATGTAATGGTTTTCATTGAGTATATAAGAATTCGGGCTAGTGACACAAAATGTAATTCAAAGACTGCAATAGGGAGCAGTATGGCAGGATATGATGTAACTGATGTAAGGCCAGAGTTTTTTGATTTTTAGATTTACGGACCCGCCGACTGCAAGTTTTGCCGAAACCAAAAAAAAAAAGAAAATATTTTTTTTCTACTTTTAAAAAAAATAAATAAAAAAATAAAAAATAAATAAAAAAAATATGAAGTCAGGCAACTGAGAGAAACTTTCAGTATTGTGAGACCTATCTGCCTCTCCTGCTTCAACAGAGCCTTAAAATCATCCACACGGAATGCTAAAAAAACAATGATTTTTGGATGTATGAAAGTGCTAATTCAAACTGTGAAATAACGTTGGTTAAAAATCTAAGAATTGAATGTTATTTTTATGTGTTTCGTCGAGGTATGAAATACTACAGTAACATATTAAAATGGCATTTTTTGGTCACCATCTTAATTTTATTTTTATTTTTTTTCCCTCCTCCTACCCTCAACTTTTAGAAAAAAAATCCGTAAATCAATTAATAAAAAAAAACTGGCCTAAGCAATGCTTGTTTCAGTCGTCAGTGAATTAAAAGGGTGAACTTTCAAAGTTCTAGTCGAAAATTTCATTAAATTTTCATTTAAAGAGCATTTACATGAATTCACAAGAAAACAAATTAGTGAGGAAGAATTGCCCAGCCGTTGAGCGATTGGATTTCTACTGGTGGATCCCAAAATTTAGATTAACAGTTTGAGTTCATAAAGTCGCAGGGTTGATTCAGTTTTATTTTCTGCGGACCAAGCCTTAACTTGTTATTCAACAGCTCATCAAACACTATCTGAGGATACATAGGAATGTCATGTGACCCAAGAGAGAGGGGAAGGATACATAGGAATGTCATGTGACCCAAGAAAGAGGGGAATGATACATTGGAATGTCATGTGACCCACGAGAAAGGGGAAGGATACATAGGAATGTCATGTGACCCAAGAGAGAGGGGAAGGATACATAGGAATGTCATGTGACACACGAGAGCGGGGAAGGATACATAGGAATGTCATGTGACCCAAGAGAGCTGGGAAGGATACATAGGAATGTCATGTGACCCAAGAGAGAGGGGAAGGATACTGTATAGGAATGTCATGTGACCAAGAGAGAGGGGAAGGATACATAGGAATGTCATATGACCCAAGAGAGAGGGGAAGGATACATAGGAATGTCATGTGACACATGAGAGCGGGGAAGGATACATAGGAATGTCATGTGACCCAAGAGAGATGGGAAGGATACATAGGAATGTCATGTGACCCAAGAGAGCGGGGAAGGATACATAGGAGTCATGTGACCCAAGATAGAGAGGGGTAGGATACATAGGAATGTCATGGGACCCAAGAGAGAGGGGAAGGATACATAGGAATGTCATGTGACCCAAGAGAGAATGGAAGAATACATAGGAATGTCATGTGACCCAAGAGAGTTGGGAAGGATACATAGGAATGTCATGTGACCCAAGATAGAGGGGAAGAATACATAGAAATGTCATGGGACCCAAGAGAGAGGGGAAGGATACCTAGGTATGTCATGTGACCAAGAGAGAGGGGAAGGATACATAGGAATGTCATGTGACCCACGAGAGCGGGGAAGGATATATAGGAATGTCATGTGACCCAAGAGAGATGGGAAGGATACATAGGAATGTAATGTGACCCAAGAGAGAGGGGAAGAATACATAGGAATGTCATGTGACCCATGAGAAATGGGAAGGATACATAGGAATGTCATGTGACCCAAGAGAGAGGGGAAGGATACATAGGAATGTCATGGGACCCAAGAGAGAGGGGAAGGATACATAGGAATGTCATGTGACCCACGTGAGATGGGAAAGATACATAGGAATGTCATGTGACCCACGAGAGCGGGGAAGGATACATAGGAATGTCATGTGACCCAAGAGAGTTGGGAAGGATACATAGGAATGTCATGTGACCCAAGAGAGTGGGGAAGGATACATAGAAATGTCATGGGACCCAAGAGAGAGGGGAAGGATACTGTATAGGAATGTCATGTGACCAAGAGAGAGGGGAAGGATACATAGGAATGTCATGTGACCCACGAGAGCGGGGAAGGATACATAGGAATGTCATGTGACCCAAGAGAGATGGGAAGGATACATAGGAATGTTATGTGACCCACGAGAGAGGGGAAGGATACATAGGAATGCTATGTGACCCATGAGAGAGCGGAAGGATACATAGGAATGTCATGTGACACACGAGAGCGGGGAAGGATACATAGGAATGTCATGTGACCCAAGAGAGCTGGGAAGGATACATAGGAATGTCATGTGACACATGAGAGCGGGGAAGGATACATAGGAATGTCATGTGACCCAAGAGAGCTGGGAAGGATACATAGGAATGTCATGTGACCCAAGAGAGAGGGGAAGGATACTGTATAGGAATGTCATGTGACCAAGAGAGAGGGGAAGGATACATAGGAATGTCATATGACCCAAGAGAGAGGGGAAGGATACATAGGAATGTCATGTGACACATGAGAGCGGGGAAGGATACATAGGAATGTCATGTGACCCAAGAGAGATGGGAAGGATACATAGGAATGTCATGTGACCCAAGAGAGCGGGGAAGGATACATAGGAGTCATGTGACCCAAGATAGAGAGGGGTAGGATACATAGGAATGTCATGGGACCCAAGAGAGAGGGGAAGGATACATAGGAATGTCATGTGACCCAAGAGAGAATGGAAGAATACATAGGAATGTCATGTGACCCAAGAGAGTTGGGAAGGATACATAGGAATGTCATGTGACCCAAGATAGAGGGGAAGAATACATAGAAATGTCATGGGACCCAAGAGAGAGGGGAAGGATACCTAGGTATGTCATGTGACCAAGAGAGAGGGGAAGGATACATAGGAATGTCATGTGACCCACGAGAGCGGGGAAGGATATATAGGAATGTCATGTGACCCAAGAGAGATGGGAAGGATACATAGGAATGTAATGTGACCCAAGAGAGAGGGGAAGAATACATAGGAATGTCATGTGACCCATGAGAAATGGGAAGGATACATAGGAATGTCATGTGACCCAAGAGAGAGGGGAAGGATACATAGGAATGTCATGGGACCCAAGAGAGAGGGGAAGGATACATAGGAATGTCATGTGACCCACGTGAGATGGGAAAGATACATAGGAATGTCATGTGACCCACGAGAGCGGGGAAGGATACATAGGAATGTCATGTGACCCAAGAGAGTTGGGAAGGATACATAGGAATGTCATGTGACCCAAGAGAGTGGGGAAGGATACATAGAAATGTCATGGGACCCAAGAGAGAGGGGAAGGATACTGTATAGGAATGTCATGTGACCAAGAGAGAGGGGAAGGATACATAGGAATGTCATGTGACCCACGAGAGCGGGGAAGGATACATAGGAATGTCATGTGACCCAAGAGAGATGGGAAGGATACATAGGAATGTTATGTGACCCACGAGAGAGGGGAAGGATACATAGGAATGCTATGTGACCCATGAGAGAGCGGAAGGATACATAGGAATGTCATGTGACACACGAGAGCGGGGAAGGATACATAGGAATGTCATGTGACCCAAGAGAGCTGGGAAGGATACATAGGAATGTCATGTGACACATGAGAGCGGGGAAGGATACATAGGAATGTCATGTGACCCAAGAGAGATGGGAAGGATACATAGGAATGTCATGTGACCCAAGAGAGCGGGGAAGGATACATAGGAGTCATGTGACCCAAGATAGAGAGGGGTAGGATACATAGGAATGTCATGGGACCCAAGAGAGAGGGGAAGGATACATAGGAATGTCATGTGACCCAAGAGAGAATGGAAGAATACATAGGAATGTCATGTGACCCAAGAGAGTTGGGAAGGATACATAGGAATGTCATGTGACCCAAGATAGAGGGGAAGAATACATAGAAATGTCATGGGACCCAAGAGAGAGGGGAAGGATACCTAGGTATGTCATGTGACCAAGAGAGAGGGGAAGGATACATAGGAATGTCATGTGACCCACGAGAGCGGGGAAGGATATATAGGAATGTCATGTGACCCAAGAGAGATGGGAAGGATACATAGGAATGTAATGTGACCCAAGAGAGAGGGGAAGGATACATAGGAATGTCATGTGACCCATGAGAAATGGGAAGGATACAGGAATGTCATGTGACCCAAGAGAGAGGTGAAGGATACATAGGAATGTCATGGGACCCAAGAGAGAGGGGAAGGATACATAGGAATGTCATGTGACCCACGTGAGATGGGAAAGATACATAGGAATGTCATGTGACCCACGAGAGCGGGGAAGGATACATAGGAATGTCATGTGACCCAAGAGAGTTGGGAAGGATACATAGGAATGTCATGTGACCCAAGAGAGTGGGGAAGGATACATAGAAATGTCATGGGACCCAAGAGAGAGGGGAAGGATACTGTATAGGAATGTCATGTGACCAAGAGAGAGGGGAAGGATACATAGGAATGTCATGTGACCCACGAGAGCGGGGAAGGATACATAGGAATGTCATGTGACCCAAGAGAGATGGGAAGGATACATAGGAATGTTATGTGACCCACGAGAGAGGGGAAGGATACATAGGAATGCTATGTGACCCATGAGAGAGCGGAAGGATACATAGGAATGTCATGTGACCCAAGAGAGATGGGAAGGATACATATGAATGTCATGTGACCCAAGAGAGAGGGGAAGGATACATAGGAATGTCATATGACCCAAGTGAGATGGGAAGGATACATAGGAATGTCATGGGACCCAAGAGAGAGGGGAAGGATACATAGGAATGTCATGTGACTCAAGAGAGCGGGGAAAGATACATAGTAATGTCATGTGACCCAAGAGAGAGGGGAAGGATACATAGTAATGTCTTGTGACCCAAAAGAGAGGGGAAGGATTGATAGGAATGTCATGTGACCCAAGAGAGAGGGGAAGAATACATATGAATGTCATGAGGGGAAGGATACATAGTAATGTCATGTGACCCAAGAGAGAGGGGAAGAATACATAGTAATGTCTTGTGACCCAAGAGAGAGGAAGGATACATAGGAATGTCATGTGACCCAAGAGAGAGGGGAAGGATACATAGGAATGTCATGTGACACAAGAGAGGGGAAGGATACAGAGGAATGTCATGTGACCCAAGAGAGAGAGGAATGATACATTGGAATGTCATGTGACCCACAAGAAATGGGAAGGATACATAGGAATGTCATGTGATCCAAGAGGGAGGGGAAGGATACATAGGAATGTCATGTGTCCCAAGAGAGAGGGGAAGGATACATAGTAATGCCATGCGACCCAAGAGAGAGGGGAAGGATACATAGTAATGTCTTGTGACCCAAGAGAGAGGGGAAGGATACATAGGAATGTCATGTGACCCAAGAGAGAGGGGAAGGATACATAGGAATGTCATGGGACCCAAGAGAGAGAGGAAGGATACATAGAAATGTCATGGGACCCAAGAGAGAGGGGAAGGATACATTGGAATGTCATGTCACCCACGAGAAAGAGGAAGGATACATAGGAATGTCATGTGACCCACAGCAGGGGAAGGATACATAGGAATGTCATGTGACCCAAGAGAGATGGGAAGGATACATAGGAATGTCATGGGATCCAAGAGAGCGGCGAAGGATACATAGAAATGTCATGTAACCCAAGAGAGAGGGGAAGGATACATATGAATGTCATGTGACCCAAGAGAGAGGGGAAGGATACATAGGAATGTCAAGTGACCCACGAGAAAGGGGAAGGATACATAGGAATGTCATGTGACCAAAGAGAGATGGGAAGGATACATAGGAATGTCATGTGACCCAAGAGAGAGGGAAAGGATACATAGGAATGGCATGTGACCCACGAGAAAGGGGAAGGATACATAGGAATGTCATGTGACCCAAGAGAGATGGGAAGGATACATAGGAATGTCATGTGACCCAAGAAAGAGGGGAAGGATACATAGGAATGCCATGTGACCCAAGAGAGCGGGGAAGGATACATATAAATGGCATGTGACCCAAGAGAGAGTGGGGAAGGATACATAGGAATGTCATGTGACCCAAGAGAGCGGGGAAGGATAGATAGGAATGTCATGTGACCCAAGAGAGCGGGGAAGGATACATAGGAATGTCATGTGACCCAAGAAAGATGGGAAGGATACAAAGGAATGTCAAGTGACCCAAGAGAACGGGGAAGGATACATAGGAATATCATGTGACCCAAGAGAGAGGGGAGGGATACATACGAATGTCATGTGACCCAAGAGAGAGGATACATAGGAATGTCATGTGATTCAAGAGAGAGGAGAAAGATACATAGGAATGTCATGTGGCCCAAGTGAGAGGAGGATACATAGAAATGTCATGTGACCCAAGAGAGCGGGGAAGGATACATAGGAATGTCATGTGACCCAAGAGAGCGGGGAAGGATACATAGGAATGTCATGGGACCCAAGAGAGAGTGAAAGGATACATGGGAATCCAGGAACCATGCCCATCTCTTGCTATTAAATAGATTCCTTCCTGGTTCTATAACATGCTTGGTAGACGGACTACGATACACTGGACCACGTAGTTAACGTCTCCATCTAAGGGACGAGGCTAGGGGAAGTGTCTGCCTCAGCACACACCTAAGAAACCCAATGGGGGCTGTTGGGACTGTCAATCCAACTTGTGACCCCAGATTCCTAGTCCACCACGCTCGGTTCCCATGCTGTCTAAAGTGTCAACACCATGAACTGGCTGGCAAAATGGATAGAAGTTGAGCACAAAATCTCATAAGCATATAAGGATAACAATGTTATATACCTCCTTGTTGACAAGCGTTTTCCACAGGAGTGACTCGATATAGTAGAGGGTTCCCCCAACCACAACTGGCAACTTCTGCTTTGCCAACAAATTGTCTATCTAATGTATTCTTCAAAGAAAATAACCTTTCTTGCATTTAAAAATTATCATGATAAACTTCATTTGCCTTTAAAACTTGGGTACAGAGCTAATCTTGTGAACCGTTTTACCACGAAATATCTTTTAAAAAGAAAAGGTAGAACAAGGTGTTCGTAAACATGGAAGGTTTTAAACATGCTCCATGATGTTCAAACAATGTAAGCATATCTTGTAATGTTTTAGACAGCCATTCTATACAAGAAATCCGTGGATTCACATGTCTCGCCTAACGGGGGCTGGACTTAAAAATAAAAAGGTCAATGATGCCAACAAGGCGTTTAGGAGAAGTAGCGCCGACAAGAAATAAAATAAAAAAATGTCAAGGGGCCGTAACTCCATCAAAAATCAACGAACTGGGAAAAAAATGCAATAGGCACAGCAATGCTTCCTGCTAACACGGTGTTAACACCAACAAAAAAGTAAAAAATAAATAATAATGAAATAAAAAATTTAAAAAAAAAGAAAAAAAAATCTATTTAAAAAAAAACAATTAAAAAAATATATATATATACTAATAATAAAAAAAAAGAAGCAAAACATCTGGTAAAGTTTGGTAAAGATCAGATGAAAAATGAAAGCCCTATCATTTTAACGACGCAAAATATAGCATTTTTAACTAAATCAAGGGCCATAACTCCGCTGTTATTGATCCGATCTGGCTGGTTTTCGAAATTGTGCAAGCTTTCATTGATATTAACAATCTGGTAAAATTTGGTAAAGATCGGATGAAAAATGAAGGCCTTTAGGCCTTTGGCCAGTAGAGCTAAAAATCATCAGCTCCAAAAAGTAGGTCAAGGTCATAGATGAAATCCAGGCATCCAAAAAAAAGATGCACTACTGAAGACACAACTATGTCAAAACAGAATATGTTTTCTTCCAAAGATTAAGCTATAAATTAGGTTTAAAACATCTAGTGCATAATTCTAGTTCATGAGAAAGTGATGTAAATGTAACAATTAAAGTTATCTGCCCTTTGCTTGGATGGTGAAGGGCACATCCACATTTGCTTTGTTACGTTGCAATGTACCACTCAAGATAAAACCATAAGCAAAGTTTGAAAGGTCTTAGTGCATACAGTTTGCGAAAAAGTGACCTAAACGCCAAAGTTGAAGGTAAAAATTATAAGGTTATCTGCCCCTGCTTGGAGGGTCAAGGTCACTTCCACATTTGCTTTGTCATGTTGTGATGTATCACTCAAGATACAACTATAAGCAAAGTTTTAAAGGTCTAGTGCATACAGTTTGTGAAAAAGTGACCTAAACGCAAAAGTTGAACCTAAAAATTATTAAGTTATCTGCCCTTTGCTTGGAGAGTCAAGGTCACTTCCACATTTGCTTTTCCAGGTTGCCATGTACCACCCAAGATACAACTATAAACAAAGTTTGAAAGGTCTAGTGCATACAGTTTGTGAAAAAGTGACCTAAATGCAAAAGTTGAACCTAAAAATTTGTAAGTTATCTGCCCTTTGCTTGGAGGGTCAAGGTCACTTCTACATTTGCTTTGTCACGTTGCGATGTACCACCCATGATACAACTATAAGCAAAGTTTAAAAGGTCTAGTGCATACAGTTTGTGAGAAAATGACCTAAACGCAAAACTTGAATGTTGACGCCGCTGACGGAAAAGCAACACCTATGTCTCTTTTTTTCTTCGAAAAGGCGAGACAATAACCATGAAAACCACTAAAACATCCATCATGCTGGCATCTAACAGTGATACTATAGATTTTACTAGAACTGTTGTCAAACTGGGCTGATTAAAATAACCGCCATTAACTTTATTATTTGCCAGATGGAAGCCGACGAATATACGTGTGCGTGTGTTTGGTAAGTCCACTGGGAGGAGAAGTAATTAATGGGAACAATTTTATTTTCCGAAGTATTATTTTTAACAAATATTCTTATATGATATTGACATTATATATTAATATAAATGTTTCTTTAAACTGTATGTGCATGGATGTACTATTTTTATAAACGTTGTGTTTATGGCGTAGGATTGGTGACAATAGGGGTCGGGCTAGACTAGCTAGTTGACGGGTGGTAATTCATAAATTAATAACCAATATTTTTTTATAATAGAGTGGCCAGTCTACTTGTGACGATTCTGAGGCCATCCGTAAAATATTGTTGGTTTGATGTGCTCGACCTACTCACTAAAAAAAAAACTACCCAAAACTTGTTATTGCAATTCTTTTACGGTAACTGTTTTTTATTTTTGCTACTTTAAGAATATTTGTCCTTTAATTTCTTATGTGTTTTACTGTCTTTGGGGGAAAAATATTCACCTACCTACCTACCCACCTAAAATTTTTGGGTCGGAGCACAGCAAACCAACAGTTTTTTAAGGATGGCATGATCTACTATGCAGGCTATATTACCAATCAAACCAAAAGGGCAGACTGGGCACACAGCATAACTTAAAATAGACTGAGGGAAAAAAGTTTAGCAAGTTTTTTAGATGAAGTAATACTGTATAGAAGATATACTGACATTTTTGGACTTTACGTTCATGTATTCGTTACGTCATTAAGATGTTCGACTCTTATTGATGTGTGTTTACTAAAATATTGTGTCTATGGCAGTAGTTTCTTGATTTTACAACCAAAAATGTATTATTTCCAGGGTGCAACAAAAACTTGCTGAACTTTTTTCCCTCAGTATATATAACATTATGACTTCTTAGCATAGTGCCTGGCTACAAACTGCCTTTCACCAAGGACAGTCGATCTCTGAAGTTTCACGGGATTGGCTATAATGGTTGAAGAGTTATCTTGCAGACAAGGTCTTCTAATGATTGGTTTATAGAGATCTTGATCTTTGACCTATTGACCCCAAATCAGTAGGGGTCCTTCTCTCACCAAGAACAGTCTATCTGAATCAAGAGTGGGCTACAACGGTCAAAGAGTTAATTGAGAAAAAGACGGACCGGCTGAATCCAGTATACCAACTAAACCTTTCATATGCGGCGCTATAATAAATTCGAAGATGGTCTTTAATGTAAGAGGAACATGAAAAGTTTATTTTTATTAAAAAGGGCGGTAAATCTATATGCATTTATATTTATTTACAATATTTCATAAGGGACCACTACATCACCTTGGGACACCATATTCAACAAGGATACAATTGGCACGGCATCATTCCGGAAGTCGACAACAGTGCTGTTCTCCTTCAATGGGGACATGTAGTCAATCATGTGATGAGGACACATCTCTAGCTCCTCCCGGGTCGCTTTGTTGGTGATTATGTCCAGGCCCTTATACACCTAAAAATTCATAGAAGGAGAAAAATTAAAAGCTTGAAAACAGCATGCAAGCAAATGCAAATGGCTTAAATCAATAAATAGAATAAAAGCTTATGAAAATTAGTCCTAGTTGAAGGAAAGCAGTCTGATGAATGTAATGTCCTCTCAGGTGTGCCCAAGGCTCTGTCCTTGGCCCATGTCTTTTTCTCTGTTTTATAAATGACAGGCCCATAGATATCCATAGCTCTGTCAGACTCTTTGCTGATGACACTATTGTATACCTTACCATCAAATCTGAAAGTGATGTTGAAACTCTTCAGTCTGATCTCTTAAAATTAAAAAAAATGGGAAAATGAAAGGCTCATGGAATTTAATCTGGATAAATGCGATCTAATACACTTATCCCGCGAAAGAAATAAAATAATATACTCCTACCAGTTACATGGACAAACCTTAAACTCTACTGATATAAATGCTAAATACCTAGGCGTAACTATAAACAAAAACCTAGATTGGACCCCACACATAAATAATATCACTGACAAATCAAACAACACTCTAAACTTTGTTAAAAGAAACACCAAAATTAGAAATCGAAAAGTCAAAGAATCAGCCTATAAAACTTATCTAAGACTCCAAGTCGAATACTGCTCCTCCATAATGGCAAAAAGACCTAACACAGAAAGTGGAGATGATGCAAAGGCAAGCTGCCAGATTTGTCTGCAATGATTATAATTATCAAAGTAGTGTCACTTCAATGCTAAAAGAACTCAAATGGCCTACCTTAGAATACAGACAAAAAGTGACATCTTTCATCATCTTTTACAAAATTCAAAATAACTATGTGCTGATCATCACCATCTGCAACCATCACGTATTAAACCTGAACTTTGTTATCCCATTTTCAAATACTAACTACCACCAAAACTCTTAATTTCCAAGAACCATAGGATACTGAAATGAACTACCGTTACTCACCAAAGAGAGCTCTAGTCTTGACATGTTCAAGTCCAGACTCCATCCCCCACTTTCCCATAGAATTATTAGATACCAGTGTGTTTTTGTTTTTAATCTTGTAAATTATATATATTTTTAAAAAAAATTATTTGTTCCCTGACTTGCGCCTCCCTTAGTGATCTTCAATATGAAGGATAGGGGTATCCTGCAGATAGAGAAATAACTTCTTATCTTAACCAGTGTAATAGCCAAAATGTCACATGGCAAGGCCGACCATAAAAAATTGTTGGTTTTCTGTTTCCCTACATACCCACAAAAAAGGACCCTACCCAAAACTTTTTATAGCAATTCTTAATCATTTTTTGTTGTTGTTGCTATCTCAGTATATTTTTCTTTAATTTTTTTAAGCTACAGAGTCTCTATTTTAACTGGTAATAACTCATGAATATAAATGAGTCACTTGTGAAGTATATTTATCAGGAGTTGCGTTCAAATAATGTTAAATTATTTTGCCTCATAATAAATGGTAGTTTATATACCATTTTCACAAGAAGCGTCATAGCTCAGTGGATAGAGTATCCGACTTGAAATCAGAAGGTCGTGTGTTCGAGTCCCGAGAGGCATTTTTTTTCTTCTTCTGTAAATCATAATGTTACCTGCGTACAGGTACGATGTGCACTGATCGATGTCTATACAATGAATGATGCCTACGTTATATTTTCTCGCTTAAATACCCGATTTTGACATGAGCTGGTGAACATGAAGTTACAAATAAAGACACGCCTAGAAGAAATAGATTGATATAGAGACTTTGTAGCTTTAAGGTGTTTACTGTCCTTGGCAAAAAAAAAAAAATTCAAAAAAATTCACCTACCTTCCCATATATGAAATCCTGGGTCGGGAAACAGCAAACAAATACTTGTTTAAGGATGGCCCAAGTTGACTTTTCATTCTCTCTCCTCTCTCACATATTTATTGATTTTGATCAGAAGATTTATAATGTTAAATGAGAATAAAACTATCTTCATTTTCAATTTTTTTTTTTTTTTACAAAACTTAAGTAAAAAAGAAAAAATCATCATTGTTGACTTTTGCTTTAAAAATCAAGGAATTTACATAGTGAAACTTCCCGTTAACCCTTAACCCGCTAAGCACGACTATAATAGCCTTTGTGTCCATTGTAAACCCAGATCAGCCTGCGAGTAACTCGTAGGCTGATCAGGGTTTACAATGTATGGCTGCTGATCTGTCATTTCCCCCCAAAACACCCCTTTGTCACATAAATGGAATGGTCTTAATTCAAAGAACGAACAGTCCATTATATATATGTAGCAGGTTAAACGTTAAACTCTTTGTTTGATTAAAATGTCCACATATCGGAGAGAACGAATTGGGTTTTAAGCGCATTGGAAAGAGAATGAACTTGTAAGTTTTAACGTGAATAAAACGTGTATGCATAAAAATCATTATGTGTGTTTAATTTGAGTCAGGTAATATTTTGTAAAAATCACCGAGTATTAACTTTCATACCCCATCCAACCCCTTCTCCAAGAAGCAAAAACAGGGTTGGCTGGGGTATGAAATAAAATCTTAAGTTCGGCTTAAAATGTTTGCATATTGTAATTTACGTAATTTTAACAGGTTATCCAGGGTTTGACACTAACTTTTTTTCCGAAGTAGTCCACTAGTCCACAGGACTACAACTTTCAAAATCAAGTAGTCCTGCACAGATTTTGGTAGTCTGGATAATTTTCAAAATATAAACCTCAGAATAAAGGGGTTTAAACTAAACATAATATAAGTAATAAACCAGTCCTGAGCAAAGCGCTGGGACTCGGCTTTGTAGACTTACATTCATACTGGAAACCAGTCATGTCTGTGAAAAGCGTACATCGCAACATTCTTGCTTTTGCAGCAAAACATCGCGTTTTCGAATTGAAAACACCTTTGTATAGAGATTTAACAAACTTCGGTGAAAAATTGTAATAAAGTTGTTTAATTGTTTATGTTTTATTACTATGTTGACGATTATTTCTATCTGTTTTTGTCAAGAGTAGGTAGTCCACGGGACTATTCAGCTTGGAGGTCTAGGTAGTCTGAGGCAAATTCTGGTGGTCTCAGACTACCGTTAGTGTCAAACCCTGGTTATTGCATTCTTTTCAGTAAAAAAATGTTTTTAAACGTGTTAAAATTATTATCGAAAATATCCGCTATAAAATCCTGCTTATATAAGCTTTCCAATCGCTTAATGTAATTAAGTTGGGACCGAGTAATGTATCACACTATGCCACGTAAAACTGACTGGAGAAAAATATTTTAAAAGTCTTTCATTTAATACTAAACTTACATCAAGAACATGTTTGATGGACATGTTATGGGTGCTCAACTAAGAAACATTAAAAAAAAAAATTGAGGGTAATTTTTTCTCCATTTTTTTTTAGCAAATTTCAAATTTGTTTAAAAAGTGGTAGTTAACTAAAGTCAACTATAGGTAATGAGTATTGGTAAAAACAATGTAGAATTATATATGTGTATCAAACAATTATTTGTAATCTCATGAAAAACCATGGAATTTTATAGACAGTCTGCGATTTCATGGTCAATTTAGATTAATTTGAAACTGATTTTTTGTTTATTTCATGTGTACATGGATTAATGGGACACATGGCAATCATAGCGTTAGTATTAAGCATTAAAATTAGCATCTCGATTTATTAATCCAACATTAGTTTGACTTTTTAAACCAGCTTGCATATAATAAATGAGACAACTTTTCTTCGTATTTTACCAAATGTTTTAATATATTATTGGTGCAATATAATCAACAGTTAGTAATATATAAAACAATTTCCTTCTAATAATTAATATTAATGATTGCAAACATGAATGTTTTGTACAAAAGCTTATGGGACGCCATGAGTTTTAAACAAATCAAGATTGCAGTGTCCCTTTAAAGGGACAATGTCCATAACTTTTAGCTTTATATAAAACACAAAATAATTACTTTGACAAACATTACTGATCGGTTACTAAATAAAACCAAGATTGTTTGACAGAATCAGTGAAATAATAAGAGAGTGAATGGGCACATAATCGAATCTCGCACAATCTCGTAAGGCTAAAACGAGAAAGATAAGCGTCTCTGTACATGATCAGAAATTTCATCGTGATCGCTGGGCGCTCTTTAAATTTTCTTAAAACTGCGACAGATGCGCGGTTAACGCTATCAATCCAAAGTTTTGAATATATCGGAATGGGTTTATTGTTATCAGATTAGCGTTATCAGATTAGCGTTATCTGATTGTAATAAAGATGAAATTGTTACACCTTCGTCGCTATTTTGACGTTTAGCTTCTATACATACACGTATTCTTCCAAGGTTTATTAAAATCAGAGTTTATTATTAGCAAATGTTGGTTAGCGGTTGATGACGATTCTATTTTGAGTGTTTGTAAAAAAGTGCATTACCATTAAGTTAAGCTGCCTACTAGAGTTACGAGTGTTTTCTTTGTGTATTTATTTAAAAATATATTTAAAAGATGTCAAAGGGAATGTATGTAAAATACATAGTATACATGCACACAATTTCAGTATTTAGTGTGTTTTTTGTCCTTTCTAAATGTGTATTCATTTATAGAAATATAATACAATTATGAAACTGTGGTTTATCTTAGTGTTGGTTTTTTGTGTGTTTTTTAACGTTTTCAATTAAAAATGTTCTCAATTCACTGAATTTTGACACTATGCTGAAGACACCGGGAAGTAATCCATTCCAATAACACCCTGAAGAGCATAAAGATGATGTACATACATAGTAGGTCTGCTACAGGTGTACAGACGTGTTCGGCCAATGACAGCCTATGCAGATGCAATGTGCAATACACAGGTGCCAAGGTTGGAGAGAATATATGTATTTTGATGGTTGTGAAAGTCTAATATGCATCAACAATGTTTGTCCAACACTTGCCACTGGATTTTCTGCAATACATTGGATGTTGACTTCTTATATAAATGCTCTGACACCATACTTGCTTGTCAGTATGGGTGTTATGGAAAGGATGATTTTTGTCTTGGGCAGATGGTATTAAGGCAAAATAAAATTATACCTGTGTTTACTGTAACATTGCTGAAAAAAATAGGGTAGGTAGGTAGGCATTATTATTTTATTTTATTTATTTTATGGCGAAGTTACATTTAAGGTGGCGACGAGCTTTGATGAATGGGAAAATGTGGTATTTTAAAAACTACAACAGATAACAATATGAAATTGTGTATGTTTTATTGTTTCCCAAAAGGCCTGGTAACAACTGGCTATTTTCCCAAACATTTGCAATTATTGCAAAGGGGTAAAACAGTTTTAAATGTTTTCCGCAAGTCCGAAAGAGGGTCAGCTCCAACAGCAATGAGTACATGAGTCGGCTAGGATCAGTCCAGCTCCATACAGTGTGATCTCAAGTGGGGCCTGGGGTGTATGAGTGACTTGACTTTAGGGGTGTTGCGATATACCGGTATACCGGTAAATCGCGGTATTCACTCGTGCGATAAAATATCGTGATATTAAAAGTACATACCGGTATTTCGCGATATTCATGAAGTGTGTTTCTTTTATATCTATCGTATTTCCGCGGCTTTTAATCTTTGCACGCTTATTTGAAAGTGAGAAATAAAAAAACTTGTACCACTCTACAAAGCGTCGTACTGGCATTCCGCATACTGTACTGTACTGCAGAACTATCTATAGTTTCAATAGTCAGTTAATATTTATATTTCAACAAATAATCTGATCAGGTAATTCATTTCAGAGTTTTTACTTTTGCTAAGTCGTGTTCTCCTCTCCCAAAATAGCACACTCGGAAAACTAAGCAGGTGCGCGTATGAATTCATTCAAGCCCTAGAGATCGGCAGTATTGATAATTAAATCTGGGGATTCCCGAACACGTGACTACTAAAAGACAGTATGATTGATACACGATTATTTAACGCACACCAATCAAAAATCTAAAAATTGTACTTTCAAATTGTTTATTGAACCACAGAAATATTAAGTTAACATAAATATTAAAGCAACTTAGGTGAGTATATTTGTTTTATTTGGACATTATCAACTATTTACTGGACCGCTTTACATCTGTCGCGTGTAATTTTGGAACTTCTTGCAAATCTCGTCAGAAGATGACTGTGTATCCCCGCAACATCAGTGCCATCTGAGAGGATTTTCTCGACAGCCGGTGACATTGTTACCGCTCAGAGAGCTACCCTCTCTGCATCACTTGTAGACAAGCTAATCTTTCTTAAAAAGAACACTACTTAATGTGACTGTGTGTGTGTGTCTACTTTACTATGCAAACTGAGTTTTGTTTTGTTTCTCATGTTCTTGTTCTAGTCAAAAGCTGTGTGTCTACTGTACTATGCAAAATGAGTTATGTTTTGTTTCTCATGTTCTTGTTCTAGTCAAAAGCTGTGCATCCTAAAGCATTATAAAATGATTTAACTGTACTATGTTTTTATTTTATACTTGTCATGTACATATAAGAAGAAATATAGCTTACAAATGCATGCAGAAGATTAAGGCAATATATCGCGATATATATCGCGATAATTTAATAAATATTGCAATATATCGCGATATTGGTTTCTGATATCGTGACACCCCTACTTGACTTCCATGCTCTTCCTGAATATATGACCATCAGGAAGGATGGGGGACCCACAAATTCTGTGGTTGACCTAACCAAGAGCAGTTCTTGCCTCCCAGACAGCTGAATAAATATTCAAAGTTATAATGTAAAATGTTAATTGATCATTTGAATAGTTTTGTAAAAGTGTTGACTTACATGTATATTACTTCTCTAACATCAGAAAGTAATAAATATTTATAAATTTCTCATGTTAGTTATGAGGTTGAGTTCAGAAAATTATTATGGAACGGCATACTTCTTCAAGAAGTTATAATGCAGTAGTAGTCGATGCCAATGCTTAGTGCTGAGAAGCAAGTAAACATATGCACATTAATATTACTATTTTAGAAACAAACTTAACGACATGTGGCCTAGAACTCTGGGCATTTACCGACCTGTCTGTGGTACTTGTCACATTTTCGAAATCGACAGCCAAAACAGCTGTCAAAACCGTACCGCGAAAATGAAAATTGCACCGTGATCGCGTGAACATTATTATTTTTTCAATAAAATAAAAAGGAGTCGGGGTGTTTTCAGAGGGTCGGTCGGGTTACAGTAAACTGAGGTATAATTTTATTTAGCCTAATTTAGATGAGATTTGAGGGGAGAGGGGTGGTTGGGGATATACTGATGATGAAAATGCCAGACCTACTCAAAGTATGCGAGAGATTTTTATTTTATGTCTGTCTAGAATGTTCGAAAGAGTATAAAAGAATATCTGGCTTTAGATGAAATTTTCGAAAGAAACACGAAAAAGATTTAAAAGGTAAATTACTTAAAATTAGAATACATGAGACAATTTGGAGGTCTAGATGCATTTGCGGTCATATATGGCAAAAAGTAAGCCATTTTCTCGTGAAGATTATCATTTACTGAAATGTAGAAATTATTATTAAGTGTAATTATTGGTGGATTTTTTTTGATTTTTTACAAAATAATAACATTTTTAAAATACAAACATCCGTGTAAGTGGAACTTTTAAATATCTTGTAACATATGACACAGTAACTTGCAACACTGAATAAGATAATTTTTAATAAAAAAAAATAATATGACATAAAAAATGTCTAATTAAACACGTTAGTTGAGTTGGGTTTAACAGTGTAGATACATCAGTTTAGCATTGGTTATATTTTCCTAATATTGTCGTATTAAAACGGCATAAAAATCAAATTGTTACTATATTTAGTATAATATTTTTAAAACAAGAGGCCCAAAGAGGGCCTGTGGACGCTCTACTGGCTAACATGGCTCTTATAACATCAATGAAGCAAGAGACTGCCATTTACGTTTTTTGAAAGTTTTGGGCAAAATACAGCTTATCAACTAAATCAAGGGCCATAACTAAAGAATCTGGTAAAGTTTGGTAAAGATCAGATGAAAAATGAAGGAACTACCGTATTAATGAGGCAAAATATTGCATTTTTAACTAAATCATGAGCCATAACTCCTCTGTTACTGATCCGACTGGTCCAACATAGAGCTAAAAAAAATTAAAAAAAATCAAAAATCAAAAAAAAATTCCAAAAAAAAAATTAAAAAGAAAAAAAAAATTAAAAAAAAGAAAAAAAGAAATTATAATATAAAAAAGAAAGTCATAAAATCTGGTAAAGTTTGGCAAAGATCAGATGCAAAATGAAGGCCCTATTGTAAGACGAGGCAAATTATAGCATTTTTAACAAAATCAAGGGCCATAACTCCGCTGTTACTGGTCCGATCTGTCTGGTTTTCGAACTTGACCGAGCTTTTATTGACATTAACAATCTGATAAAGGTTGGTAAAGTTCGGATAAAAAATAGTCTTTAACGAGGCAAAATATAGCATTTTTAACTAAATCAAGGGTCATAACTCCGCTGTTACTAGTCCGATATGAATGGTTTTCGAACTTGTCCGATCTTATATTGATATTAACAATCTGATCAAGTTTGGTAAAGATCAGATGAACGATGAAGCACCTATCGTCTTAACAAGGCAAAATATAGCATTTTTAACTAAATCAATGGCAATAACTCCGCTGTTAATGGTCTGATCTAGCTCGTTTTCAAACTTGTCCGAGCTTTCATTGATATCAACAACCTGTGCAAGTTTGGTAAAGATCAAATAATAAATGAAGGTGCTAGAGTGTTCACAAGGCTTAATATAGCATATTTCAGCAAAACAAGGGCCATAACTCCGTTGAAATTATTTCGATCTTGCCGGTTTTCGAACTTGTTCAAGCTTTCATTGATATAAAGAACTGGCAAAGTTAAGTAAAGATCCGATTAATATTGAAGGCCCTAGAGTGTTCACAAGGCAGAAAATGGCATTTTCCAGAAAAAAGAAGGGCCATAACTCCGGTGTTACTGATCAGATTTAGCTGGTTTTCGAACTTGTTCGAGCTTTCATTGATATTAACAATCTGTGCAAGTTTGGTAAAGATCAAATAATAAATGAAGGTGCTAGAGTGTTCACAAGGCAGAAAATGGGATTTTTCAGAAAAAACAAGGGCCATAACTCTGGTGTTACTATCCCAATTCAGCTGATTTTCAAACCTGTCCAAGCTATAATTGGTATTAACAATCTGTGCAAGTTTGGTAACGATCAAATAATAAATAAAGGTGCTAGAGCGTTCACAAGGCAGAAAATAGCAATTTTCAGGGAAAAAACAAGGGCCATAACTCCAGTGTTACTGATCCGATTTGGCTGGTTTTCGAACTTGTTCGAGCTTTCATTGATATTAACAATCTGTGCAAGTTTGGTAAATATCAAATAATAAATGAAGGTGCTAGAGTGTTCACAAGGCTTAATATGGCATTTTTCAGCAAAACAAGGGCCATAACTCCGGTGAAATTATTCCGATCTGGCTGTTTTTCGAACTTGTCCGAGCTTTCATTGATATTAACAACCTGTTAAAGTTTGGTAAAGATCGGATGAAAAATGAAGGCCCTAGAGTGTTCACAAGACAATAGTTAACGACCAACGGACGACGGACAACTCACCATCCAATAAGCTCTACTGGCCCTAATAAAAATGAAACATTAACAGACTTATGCATTGTTTTTTTTTATTTATTGTTTTTGTTGTTGTTGTTGACAAATCCGAATGAACATAACCAAATTTCTAATGTGTTTAGTATCACAAATGCACAATATAAATAAAATTTAAAAATATTACACAGTTATTGTGTATATATCTGATGTTAACACACCATGGGTGGCCATGGCCAGTGTTTGTGATTTATGGCCTCTTTGATCTAAATAAATATTCTGCTTAGGACAGCCAATTAGCCACGGGTACAGTATCCACGGGGCACATACTGTTCCCCAGTGGGGGCACATACTGTACCCCAGTGGCCACATACTGTACCCCAGTGGCTAATTAGCTGTTATGATTGGAGAAACCTTTATATCTTTTGATCCCAATAAACAACCTGCCATAAATCCAACATTAGTGACTCTTCAGTTAATTGTTTTTGCATGGTTATATATTTATGTAGGTCTTATGAGTTATGAAACCTTATAGTAAACATTACTATCTCCAGGACGCGTATGGTTAAATGCACTGGAAGGCGCTTAATTGATACAGACATGATTAAAAGTTGACATTCGTTGGAAAGGATATTTAATTAACCAAAATAGCACCAACAATGATCGGTTGACTAAGAGTGTTTAAAACATAATTAAATCGTTTACATAAAAAAAAGTGTACCACTACATTCTCCAATCACATTTCTCGACAACGAGTTGTTTTTATTCGAGGAATTAACTAAAATTAAAAAAAATACAGCGGATTTCAACAGGATCGGCGTTGGCTAGAATCGGTCATGTATGGCCGTTTTGGTCGATATCTATGTAGTCGTTAAGACAAATCATTAGACACAATTAAGGTTTTTGTATATCAAAAAGTGTACCACTACATTCTTCAATCATATTTCTTGACAGCAAGCTGTTTATTTTCGAGGAATTAACTAAAACAAAAAAAATGTATAGCGAAGTCCAACAAGATGGCATTTCATCGGCATAGGCTAGAATCAGCATGTATGGCCATTTTGGGCGATATCTATGCAGTCTTTAAGATAAATTATTAGACAAAATTAAGGTTTTTGCACAACAAAAGGTCAACATTCGTCACTCATATTTCTTGACAGCAAGCTGTTTATTTTCGAGGAATTAACTAAAAGAAAAAAATGTATAGCGAAGTCCAACAGGATGGCATTTCATCGACGTTGGCTAGAATCGGCCATGTTGGTCAATATATATGCAGTCTTCAAGACAAATTATTAGATAAAATTAAGGGTTTTTGCATAACAAAAAGTGTACCACTACATGCTTCAATCATAGATCTCGACAGTGAGCGCTGTGGTCTAGTGGTAGAGCGTTTGACCCATGATCCAAAAGTCGTGGGTTCGATTCCCGTCATTGCCATATGCGTTGTGTCCCTGAGCAAGACACTTTATCTGCATTGCTTAGTACTGGTTCTACCCAGGAAGACATCGAAAGTGATTCAAATAAGTTCATAGAGCTTTCGTTACAATCGATGTACAATAAATAAGTTTAAACTAATGGATGTCACGTGATCAGCAGAAAATGTAAATAATGTGGGTCCCACATTGTTTATAAATAATAAATAAAACTTTCTTACTTTGCAATAGTCGAGCTCGCTCCCAACTGAGCTATTGGGGCCAGATGTATTACGTAAGACATACTATAATATATATAACCTAATGTGCTTAACTTTTAAGGTTGGAGGCAATAATTTTGCAAAAAAAAATCTTCAGTTTAGCGGAATTTTAGGGTAGGAGGGTTTGTAATCCTAAAACTTTAAAAAGACTGGCCTAATTATTAATTAGTGTATGTGCTGTTGGTTCAAAGGCTCTAGATTCTACATGAGCTTTATGGTTTGCTGTTGTATACAAATTATGTCCGAGATAGACGCGCAAAATTCTTAGGGGTTTGGAATCAATGGAAAGAAAAAATATATCTTGTCAACTTTAATTACAATTTCATTGATTTAATTTGCTTATTATTAGTTTTGTGAGAACAAACGTTATAAATTAATTAGATAATATGATAAGCATGCTCCACATGCAGGACATGCTAATATCAGTATTTATAATTTTGACAGAGCATCATCAAAAAAACTGACCAATCAGTGACCAGAAATAAGACATAACCAATACATTCTGGTAGGTGATAAACTCGGTCTTTATCCTTGATGTTCAACCAAGTTTACTGTTAAAATTAAGGTATCTACAGTGTGATTCTGTTAAAACACTGCCTATTTCATGCACATTCATGCAAATTGATTCAATATATGTATCTTTTAAAATCAAAATCTTGAAAAGTATCATCTTTTTACTCTGCCAAAGATTTTTATTTTACTATAGAACCTAAGGATAAAAACCGAGTAACACAAATTTTATCACCTACTGAAAATAAAATAAAATCTCAACATCTCTGCAATGCAAAATTATGAATGTGGTTTAATGTCGATTTTTACAATGTTCCTGTCATATACCGACCCGACGGTGAGCTCAATGCACAACTTTACAGGGTTGCCACACCGTAGCCACACAAGATGATAATATAACATGTTACCCCACCTATCTATCTATCGATACTGCAACACCTCCTTTCGAAGATTATGTGCAGGTTTCCTGGGTAGAACCAGTACTAAGCAATGTGGATTAATTGTCTTGCTCAAGGATAAATATCATGGCCATGACGAACCCACGACCTTTCGATCTGCAGTTTGGCGCTCTACCACTGAACCACGCACTCCACCCACTCGGTCACATACCGACTTTCTTAGTTTTAGCACGAGTTGTGTTACTATATTGTTAATCGTCATACTAAACCTGCATTGAATCTGCACTTATTATCTCGCCATTAAACAATCGAGCTAATTCTAGCGATAACTTTGTTTTTCCAGTGCCAGTTGCTCCAAGAATTACAACAACAGGATTTCTTATGGAGGCCGCCATGTTTTATTTCAGATTCCGCCTAACTGTAGAATCGCAGACGAGAGCAGTTACTTCCCTTTGACCTTTGCTCCAGTATAAATAGTTTAAAGGGACACGCGGCAATCTTATATATTTTATCCAGACCAGACTCTATTGTGCCCATCGCGTCAGTGTTGCCTCGACGTGTTAGTTGGCGGACGGTCTATAAACCTTAGAACTACACACACACACACACACGCGGCAATCTTATAGTGGTTTTATACTGAAAATAATGAGTTGTATCACCTACTTGAATGATGAATGAATGGTGTTTTACGGCACGTCGACACATAAATAGGCCATATTGTGCGCAAAAAAATATGAATGATGAAGAAATGAAGGATTAATTAAAAATTAATGTAACTATATAAAGATAAAACTATTAAAAAATAAGGGATGATAAGGTGAAATATAAACTATGTAGCCTATGTAAATCAACAAATGCCCTTCAACGTGTATATAAACAAGTAAATATATATAAGAACATGAGTGATATCACCTATTTGAATGTGTGATATCACTCATTCACAATCACACGTTTGAATACTCTAGTATGTGATATCAATCATTGAAATAGTGATATCGGTCATGAGTTGTGTATATATGATATCACTCATCCACCTGAATTGATATCACGCATTCGAATAGGTGATATCACTCATTCAAATAGATGGTATAGGTGATAGCATACATTCAAAATTGAATACGTGATATCACTCATTTGAATAAATGATATCAGTGAGTGATATCACCTGTTCGAATAATGATATCACAAACTTGGATTAGAAACCAAAACGGTTCCCCATATATATTAGTGATAACGATATATGTCTTCAGATTGATAGGTGAATTGATATCTCATGAAGATAATCATCGGAGTAGCTACTAGTAGGCCAAATATGCCTGGAAAAAGTGGGTGGGGGGTAATTGTATAGAATATAAAAGAAAAAAAGAAAATACTATTTTACTGTCCAACTAAGGGCCCTTTCGGACATTCACTCATTTTTTTCTATACATAGTGTTATTAGTTCTGTGATATCAATAGTTAGTTATATATATCTTATATCCGATTAGTAATGGTATCTATAATGCATTTATAGATACAGTATGTATAAATAGATTATATTATATTGAAAGTATAGATCTCAAGCTTGACATTTCCTTTGATGAATGTAGAGCATTAAATCGTTTAATTTAGGATAACTAAAGGGGCGTGGCTTTACCGTACTACAACTAATTTAGAGTACGGTCACTATGACGTCACAGTGTTACCAAGTACACCATGCTACAAAACAGAAAGAGTCTCTCAGCCCGATGTTTAAATAAGCCAACTCGCTGAGACCAGACTCTATTACTTGTTCAACGTTTTGCTATGTCCGTCCTTTATGTTAAAAGCACATTAACTAGCATATACTCTACCCTTTTAAATACTTTGGTATATCACAGACATTAAAATTATAGGGTGTTTGCATAATGTAGCAAATCATAAATACTGGTCTAGTGGTCTGCGATCTGATATTTTCGAGCTAAATAGTCCTGAGTTATTGTCTCCAGATTGCAATATTGATTTGGATTTAAACGTATCTTTTGTCACTAATCTGGGATTAAATATAATACATATATATATACTGAAAGGAAAAAGAAACGCGACTCGGGAATTTCCGCTATATCACACTTAATTCCATATATATATATTCCAAGGAAATCCCAAGATGTTTTGTAAAAGAGTTGCAGTTAGTTAGAGAAAGGACACAACTGTGATGTTGTAGACGTTTTAATCACAGTACACGTTGTAACAAGAAATTCGTAAATGTTGAAAAATTGAGCCAGTACAGTACTGTATTTAACCAAAGGAGTTCGCAAAATTTTGCATCCAACATAATTATGTTCACATGCTTGTCCAAAACGCGTACTCTTGTCAATACTGGAACTTTGCCGGAATATAGTATTTTTTTCCGAAAGGAAAGATCTTACGTAGCCATGTACCATTCGATTAACAGCAGCATATTGTACATACAATATATAGCGGAATTCCCGAGTTGCGTTTCTTTTTTCTTTCGGTATATATGTCCCTGCACTAATCTGGACCAAAGTATGCCAGAGGATATGTTTTTAATGGTTTTTAATGGAGGGTTCGACTAGTTGTGCAAATGACACGTACTTTTATATTTTGCTTAATAGTTTTCACTCTTAAATGTGGAAATTAACAAAACTAAAGTATTTCCCAGGTGTTAAGAGCGTATTACCTTGACCTTTGACCTACTGACAGGGCTGTTGTTTAATCAAGAGCACTATTTGTATTGTTTAAAAGAATATGTAATAACTCGATAAAGCATTGTTCATGTCAAGTCACAATGACCTTTAATCCATTAACCTTAAATCAATATGGGTCACGTTTTCTCCATCGGTACTATTGGTATCAAGCTTCAAGATTGAAGTATACTACTCAAAAGTTGCTAAGGATCACTGTTTTGCTGTCTAAATTAATAGCATTATTTCTATTTTACATGAAATTATTTAGGACAGTGTATGGTCATGTGATCTCATGACTTGATTCAAATTGTTGAATTGTTGAAGTATCAATGAAATTAATATCGTTATTGTGAATTAATTTCTAATAAATTATATGGAAGAATAAAAGTGATCCTTAGCAAATTTTGAGTAGTATATAATAAAAGTATACATTACAGCACTGAATTCATTTTTTTTCATGATAGAGTCACCATGACCTACTGACCCCAAAATCAATGAGTAATTATTTTACCATAGGTATTATTTGTTTAAAAGTTTCAAGATGGTAGGTGACATAGTTTCCAAGTGAAAAGTGTTCCATTGGGTCAGAATGCATGTCCATGAGGTCATGACCACCTTGATATTCGACTCCGAAACCAATAGGGATCAGTCCTTTTCCCTAGGACATTACCAATATAGTTTCAAGACTTGGTTATATATAACCCTTTAAGAGTTATTGAGCCGACTCGATCTGCTCGATGCCTGTGGATTTATTAGAAACAATCCACGGACAGGGTCGGACGTAGGCATCTGGTGATTCTTATAGAACCCACAACTTAAGTTCTTCATTCCTACAGGTTTTTGGTTGTTCCGTTATTATGACATGTTTAATGGTTTTGTTACCAGGTGGATACATGCTTAATGGGAAACGTTATCTTCCATCTCATTTTCGTCCAAGGTTGCTGTCCCAATGTAACATTATATGATGTATTAATGGACTTTAAACGGACACACGGTAATCTTATTAAATTGTTTTTAACTCGCGGCGTCCCTTTAGTTTTTCTACATTTGCATTTGGTCAATCATTAATATTAATTATAAAAATAGTCTTAAGAAAATTGTTGTTGCATATTGCTAGAATATGAATGAATGAATGAATGGTGTTTTATGGCACATCGACACATACGTAGGTCATATTGTGCGCAAAAACTGATGATAGATGAAGAAATGTAGTAATTAAAAATTAATGTAAATATATAGATAAAACTTGAATAAAAATTGAAACTCAAAAAATCATTTAACAATACTACATACGCGAAGATTTAAAAGTCCAAATCGTACTGGATAATAAATCGAGATGCTTGTCGTAATGCTTGCAACACTTTCAAGATTGTTGTGCGTCTCGTTAAACCCGATTACTTTCCACGTAATATCTGCTTCCCATGTAATAAATATCTTTTGAGACGCTCCCTACTGCATGAATGACATTCCTCTCCAATTCAGGCAAAACGATTGGTTAAGTGAGTCATTCGGCTCACTGCTTTTCCCGCCAAATGTCAGGTCACGACAAGGTCGGTCTTTTGTGTTCTAGCAATACACACGTGGGAAGAAACTGGGTCAGGTCACCTATTATTCAATATTTGACCCAATCTATAAAACAGGAGAACACAGAAAACGAAGAACACTAATATATTGAATTGTTTTATTTCATGTTTTTTTTATTTCATGTTTTAATCTTTATTTCTCCCTCATTTTTCTATAGAAAATATTTTTTATTAAATGCAATTTTCTTTTGAAGTTTTGTTTCAAATATAACATAAATCGATAAAAATCCACAGTGTCAACCAAGTTTCAAGAGTTTACAAAATAATAGTTGTCAAGATAACAATATTTCCAATCAAAACTAGCATCATCATGAAATAATGAAACACATTCATATTCTTGTGGTGGAAAGATACATTGCAGCTTTTTTTCCCCTTCTTTGGACGGGTCCGCATTTCCCCCAATTTTGAGTAAAAAATAAAAATTAAAAATAATAATTCCCAATTCCAGATTTTTCTTCCCAAAATTGTAAAATGTTTTAGAATAATCTTCTTAATAAAGTTTTTTACCAGGGTTTTCGACGTTTCTTCTTTTCTTTGTAAATTGAACAAAATACAAAAACAATATTTTTCCCAATTTGACTGGTCACGGACCCATTCCCAAAATGGTGAAAAAAAACGCTGCAGTGAGTTAGGAAAATTCATTCTCTTATAAAGTCGAGTCTTCCAATAAATACAGAAGAAAGTAATCTGCTTCTTGCAGCATTGTAAAACTGTAAAATCAGTCAAAAGAACATACAAGAAAACAGCTGGTGTTTAACACAAAACATCAAAGTTCAACCCAAACAATGTACAGTTTATGAAAGGGGCCACTATTAAGTGTTTGTTTTTTTGCCCAAACCGAAAAATAGGTGTTGATAGAACTACTGCATTTATATTCATTGTAAGTTAAACGAAAAACCTCACATGTACATGAAATTCCTATTTGGATGATCAAAGTTTCTCTACAGTAAAAAGCAACTAAATAATGACCCATTTCATTTAATTATCAACAGAGGCAGTATGTTGCTATGAACTAGCTTAGTGGTGGACAAACATATCAAGATGACAATTCAGAAACAAATCAACACAATCAATATATACAATTTCATGGGAAAATATGACTGGTCAAATTTTCAAGGTAGTGTTATTTTTTCTCCATTATTTTGTCACCATCATATGTTTGTCACCCAAAAATAATCACAAATTATTTATCCATGTAAAAATAGTAATCAATATAAAACAAGCAATCAAACAAAAAAAAAGAGTACATACATTTATAAAATTTGCAATAGATAACAATATAGTCCTGAAAAATACCAGCCTGAGACTCCCTAAGTAAAACCTTAAGTTATCTGTCCTAAAGAACATAACAGTCACTAACTGCACAAAATCAAAGTGGAACCTACAGCTATTTTACAGTTTCAACCCAAACAATTTAATTTCCTCCTTTGTGTATTAAATCTGCGAGCGAGATCTGTCAGAAAATGTTCAAGGAATCATAAGCACATAATTAGGCAAGTTGTAAGTATTTAGAGCCACCCCAGGACACATGAACTGGAGAACTGTGTCCTACTCTTAGACATTCCACCACTGTGATCGACAACTTTAGGTCATTAAGTGCCCTGTAGTATGCTTTTGAAACTGCATAGAAGTCAAATTGGTAAATATCAGAGATAAAGCTCAATGATGTCGAAAACTGTGTAACCCTCTCAATAGGATGTCGGACCTAACAAAACTTTTGTATACATACGGTGCAAGTAATGAACTGTTTGTCCGAAATCATTGACTGTTTCAGTTTATTTTTTTTAGAACATACTATACCTAAGATCGAGCCCTATTAAGGGTTACACTATAGAAGGGTAGAACCTCCATGCTTAATGCTTTTAATTTTACTCCTGGAAATATACCGGAACCTGCCTCAGAGAACTCCATATTACTTTGTCTATGTAACCCAAAAGATAAGGCACAAACTACTGCTATTTGTAATTTTATTCAAGAAAATATGCCAAAAATTTGAATTGAATTGTTAATTTATAACAAATGCTCTACATTCACATACTTAGTCTTTGATATGCTCTGTGCTACTAATTTATCTTTGTCTGTGTTAATGTACCTTGGAAAACACTGTTCTCTGTAAATGGTTTAGTTCCAATAAAAGATATTGTATTGTATAGAAAGGTACAGCCTATGTCAATTTACATCACAAAATATATTGACAGGCCTTGTCCTTTCTGCCAATTGAAATTGCCAATGGCCCATAGAAGAAAAAACAGTGGCCCGGTAAGGAAAAGCTAATCCCATTTAATAGCAAAGTGTGATGTAGCAAATTATAAACAGTCAATGATACTGCTCAACAAAATAAAGGCAGGTGATAATATTCAGCATGGGATGACGCGCATATTAAATAATGAATTATGAACTTTAGTGAAGTGGCAGTTTTAAGATGAAAAGATGTTTAAATATGAACACAAACATTTGAACACAGCTGTATAAGCAGTATCTGCCCTAAAACACTTTATGCAGTTATCTGCTCTTTTCACCATTTTTGGAAGCACTACAATAATCCAATGATAGTTTACTACCTGTATCGAATGCATGAGACTAGTCTCGAATTCAAAATCCAATAGCACAAAATATTCCAGCTTCTTGTCTAATGCCAGGATAGTAAACATTACAATTGAGCAAGATCAGTCTCTGTCTCTCTGAGATAAACTCTGGGATCTTATCAAGGTTTTTTATGCAACACTGTCACAGTCTCCAAGATTTTCTGAACAGTAGTAGGTTTTCAAAAATCCCTCAATCTTGCTAAATGTCTTCTTAACCGTTCCTTCTTGATCTTCAATTGTTCAACTTCTCTTTCATATCTTTGCCCATCTTCGATCAATTTATGAATGTATGATGATGCTTTTCTGAGAATGACGACTTTGGGAGCACGTTCTTGGCCCTCCAATTCTGGAACAGAGTCTCTGAGATGGAAGAAACTGTTTTTCAAGTCCGTTCTCCTCTTACGCTCCAAAACATTATGTTGAGTTCTTTTTCCAGATTCACAGAACTCCTCTGAATCACTAGAGTTTCTACTACTACTAGAACTGTAACTGCCTACACTGGATTTCAGTTTCTGTGCTACTTTTCTCAAGTCTGATGGTATACTATTATCCCTTTTTAACTTTTTAGAACTTTTGTGGGAAAGTGGAGATGTTGGAAATGAACGCACACGTTTTAATGAAGTCACAGGTAAACTGTAATTATGTACATCTGTTGGACACTCAACTCTATGTTGTATTGTGTGACATTTCTTTGTCACAACTGTCTGTGTTGACACCATAGGTTTATGTTCTATGGTTAGTGTCACTGTTTTTGTCTCGGACTCCTTTTCGTTGTCTGTCTTTTGCTTTCTTTTTGTCGGGACCGTCACCTGGTAATGTTTCTCCACTGTAACGACATCTATCTCTTCTTCTGAAATATGATTAATGACAAACTGTTAAGTAAATATTCAAAAAATATTAGTTCATAAACAGTTTACATATGTATTCATATCAACAAATGTATACTATCCACACTACGGAAGAGCCTAAAACAGGTCAACATTATGACAGGATATTCAATGAGCATGAAAATGTAGTTATTGATAACTGCTGTTGAAATGCCAAATTCTTTTAATTTTGAATTCCACCTTTGTTTTGACCTTTTCTAGGTCCTTTAAGATATGGTCAATTTGACACAGATTTAACTCTATTCCGGGACTTTTGCTAAGCAACAAGGTACATGCATACTGCAACTTTTTATAAAAACTAAAAGAAAGATTGTATCAATACACACCAGAATCTGAGGGTGTCTCTATACCAAGGCTGTGAACTCTGGTCTGTGATATGGCTCCTCCGATTGGGGTACTCTCGTATGGGAAAACCTCTTCTGGAGCAACACAGTTGGTGCGGAAAGGTTTCGAACAAGAATCACAACGCGAACGCTTTTCCTGACGCTCCTTCTGACAGGGTTTACCAACATCATCAATTTTAGCCGGTGCTGACCACATAATATCCTGAATTAAGTTTGATTGTAAATTAGGATTAGGTGGAGTCTCTGAAAAAGTACCACTTAAATGCTTAATAGCTTCATTAACCGTTTCCTCATCAAACATCATAAGATCCTCTGTATCCAAGTCAAATGGCATGGTAATATTTTCCAAGTCCAAATCATCATCCCCCTCTCGTCTGGGGGATAGGGGTGGAGTAGGTAAATCAAATTTCTTCCAGATATCTTCACTGGTCATTGATGTAGGCGAGTACATATCTTCCTCTTCAAATAACAAATTCAAGAGATCTTGAGTGGACTGTTGGTTGTTCATTTTTTGCGTCTTCTGTGTTTTCCATATAGAATGCATATCTGCAATATAAAAGTAATGTGTCAAATATTGAAGTATTGTCTCAACGTCACGCCCTTTAATATCTTTCTACAGTATCACCTGTTATGTTCTCACAAGACATTACAAACATCCCTCCAATGCGGGCCTGGCAATGTCATTACATTGCATAAAAGCTATATAGTTTATAAGTACGTATATTATTGGCCCACTGCCATATAGGCCTACCAATAGTTTGACCTAGTAAGAAGGGAACACGTGAATCCACGCTGTGGATAATTGCGACATCGACAGCTGGAATATTTCGACAGGATTCTCTCTCAATTAACAAATGAACATTATATTAAAACTACATGTTTATGATACAAAAATGTATTCTTGATCATATAGTAACATTGTCACTAAGAATTAAAGCGTACTTTCAACACAAATATCAATAAATGGTGAAACTTTTTTACGCCGGCAACTCCCACACACGAAAAATGCCGCTTACAAAAACTGTCAGATATTCCGCGAACGTGCCGCAACCTATGTATTTGCAAGAGTCATCAGTGATTTTGTGTATAAAATGCCTACCTGTAACGCAATGTTGTTGAATATGTTTAAGTCCCATAGAAAACTTTGATTAAATCCGAGTTATACGACTTTGTCAACTTGGCAACTGTGCTCAAAGTGAGACGATAAACCAAGTAGAGCCGCTATGTACATATCATTGTGAATATATTAGTATTACTACGCGCCGCATGACCCCGTCTCAAGGACGAAACTACGATATCTTGCCAAATTATTATAATGAAACATAATAACATAAAAATAACATTTAATCAATCATGATTAAGAAAATAAATATGTTTTTCAGCATTTTTTATTAAATAAGTCAGAATTTGTACTTTTGATAGAACTAGTTTTAATTAGAGGAATATATTTTACAGCGGAGGTAAATCGGTCAAATGGCGCGAAAAGTTGTGGGCGGAGCATGATCTTTTGCATATCCAATAGAAACCCATGTAAATTCATGATTATCAATTAGACTCAAACTATTATGTTGATGTTTCCAAGGAAGTTAAGTGTAATGTTTAGTGCTGCTGTACTTAATATGAGTTACTACGAAACAGAAGTTTTTGTAATGGTAATAGTATGGCCATAGGTATACTATTTAACAGTATGGATGTCGCTATTGTGTCGCCAGTAAAATGGGAAATAGTTCTAAGGCGCAAATGTTAATGAGTACAAAAAACGCCAGAGAGGCTGCTGAGGCGCCTCCGACATACTAAAGTATGTCAATGAAGTTATGTTTAACTGAGTTTTGTAATTGTATGTTGACGAGAGCTCTATTGTTAGCAAACACTTTTCTACCACCCACATTTCTTTTATTTTCTGGTGCGCCTCACCACCAACTTAATTTATTCTCATCCAAAGAACCATCACAAACGACCAATTAATACCCCCGCTTTCACACAGTGACGTGGGGCTATATAGGAATACGTCCGTAACGTTCCGTCGCGTCGCGTCCCGTAACACATGTTTAATACTTGAATGTAAACATGTTTGAATGGGTTGTACCCAAACTTCATATACTCATAACAACTGATGACCTTATGTCCCTCTACATCTGCCATCATTGATTGCCTAACTCAGAATTATGACCCTTTCGTCGCGTCGCGTCCCGTTACACATGTTTCGGACTTGAATATCACTTCTGAATGGGTTGTACCCAAACTTCATATACTCGTAACAACTGATGACCTTATGTCCCTCTGCAATTGCCTAATTTATTACATAATGGCTCTTTATTTGACTTATAATGTTCCACTCTGTATGTCCCGTCGAGGCCCTTTGTTTGACTTAGAGTTTTCCACTCTAATATTGTTCACACATTTTTTCTCAAACATTTTCGAACTGATCGTTCCCACTTCATGTACACATAACAACTGATGACCGTATGTCCCTCCCCATCACCCAATATTGATTCCCTAATTTATTACAGAATTAAGGCCCTTTAAAGTGTTTTTACCTAGAATGTTTCACTCTATGATGAACTTATGTGGCTTTCACTATAAAACTGTTCATGGACTTGTTACAGACTGTTCACACACGTGATGATAAGATGTGTGTCTGCATGTTTTTTTTAACAGAATAATAGGCCTTTGTTTTACATAGTCTTTTTTTTCACATTAATTAACAGATATTTTAGACATTTTTTATTTTATTTTACCCATCCACATTGGCTATAGCAAAAAAGCGGGGGTATTCATCACCTTCAGTGATAGTTCTAGTTCCATTTTCGTAATCACACACGTGTACACACACACACACACACAATTTTAAGCAATCGTATTTATTCAGATGAATGGGATTTTATCCCTTTGTTGACATTTTGAAATGGAAAGCGATTTTGAAAAGAAAACGTTCACCTCCCACATGAAAAGTGTCTTCAAACATCCGGTGAAGACTGTAAACCTGTACACACTACTGATGTTTTACAATCGTTATTCATTCGAAAACCGCTTGGAAAAAGAAAGAATAAAAGGTGTGCTCTTGTTGGTCATTCATGATAACAAAGAGATATAATATTTTGCCAAAAGATCGACAGTTACCTTGGTTTCATACTTCGTTTTATCGAGTTATCATCACCATCATCATATGATAGCATGCAATTATTCATTCAACTCTACCCACGCCTCAACTACCAGCATTCAACTTTCCAAGAGAGATCTTCATTTTTAACCAGATCGGTTTAGGCACGAAAGAACCAAATTTGCACCGTTTGTCTGATCTTACCGGTTTCATATTTCACCGTGCGTTTTACCCGACTGGACTACTGGCCTCATAGCTCAAGACCTAAGTGTCTGTGTACAAGTGAACCGTCATATATATGTAGTCTAAAATGTGCTGGAAATGACGTAAAAAAACCCATTCATTCAGCCACATTCTAAAGTCGCGACATGTTCATGCTTTACACTATATATTTTTTCCGTATATTCGGGCTTGGTTACCGTTATCAGTATTTGTTATTATATCAAAATGTATTTGTTTCTTATTATTTGTTGAGCCCGATATTAGATGCGCCTCCACACCCTCAAGTGACAATGAATGTCATTATGTGACGTCATTTTGATCAGCTGTGAGCCGTGTTCAATGAAATAGGTCAGCTTGGTTTTCATGTATAAAGTTGGTCAGCTGTGTTTTCATCAATTTACTATGCGCTAAGCGTGTTACCTAGCATTTTGAAAGAATTGCAAAGCAGTATCAAGTTACATGTATCAACAGTAACTGCTGTTGGTGATTGGTGACTTTTTTTTATTCGTCCGTACCTGTTAGTCTTCTCTTTTTAATAGTATACATTTGATATTGTACAGCTGTAAGTGTACTTCGGCGCGAGCATCCATTTGATTCGAATACACAAACCAATTTTCTTGTAATTTAAACAAGTTTTACCTTATTTAAATACAGGTGTAAAGTACAGTAATTGCTTACAAATACGTTATTTATTTGCAAACTTTGAGATTCGGGCACGCGACAGGTGGTTGTCAGGTAATGTATACATATAGGTAAAGTTGTAATCGTCGCGTGCCTTAGTTAGATGTGTTTAATTTTGGTGACTTTTCGTGGATATATAAGACAATTAGGCTCGATCCATATACTAAATATTGTTTTTCACCAATAATAATCAACAATATTAGTAATAGAAACAAAATGCATTGATAATGGTTTGCATGTACAGTTTCCACAGATATTGTCTATATATAACCATCTAACCATATTGAAATCAATAATTGTATTATTTGTAAACATATCAATAATTGTATTATTTGTAAATATGTTTGGCTTACAATAAAATATACTCTCTCTCTCTCTCTCTCTCTCTCTCTCTCTCTCTAACATATGTTTAAAGTGACACAAGGCAACCTTGAAGTTTTTATGACGCATTTAAATCGATTTATTAATCCAGTTTCATTTTGACTCTAAACTTCCTTGCATTTAATTCAATTGAATTTTGAGTTTTCATTTTTTCTTCTTATTCTACCATAGGTTTCAATATATTATTGGTGCAATATAATCGACAGACGGTAATATGGAAAAACAATTTGCTTTATTTTATTCTAAAAATTAATATTAATGAAGTAGTAGATCTGTATTGCCATGTGTCCTTTTAATCTCTGCTGCATACGACGAAACATAATCTCTGCATACGACGGAACACTGGCCAACGATGTTGTGGTTTGTACGAATACAAGATTTGAATTGAACCATTTAATTACTCAACAATGTCTGTTCTGTAATATCGGGACTTGATTAATATATAATTATACAGTTATTCTATCTACAGTCATCGGTAATATAGAAGGTAATAATTGTATAATAAAATACCTGTATGTGTTCGGAGATTTAATCTAAAACGGGGTATTTATAAAAAGGCCCTAATTCCAATGCGCATAATTGAAATCTCACCTGTCTTCGAACTTCAATCGACTTACTGACACTTAAGTAGATAATGACTGTTATTTGTAGGTCCCTGTTACATATTGTTGAAGGGTATACTAGTAGGTGTAGATCTATAGATACTACACAATGCACGCAATCATCAGTATTAATCACTATTACACAATGTTTCAATTTAAGTGCAAGTTTTACCAGGTTTCATTATAATCGGATTTATAAGTCTGCAAAGAATGTGGGTTAATTTATTGATTCGTGTGATGGAGGAAGCCTTGAAGTCATGAACTGTATAAGCAATATAGTTTTGCTGACAATGTTATATACTGGCTGGGACGAAAACATAGGGCCCTGATACTGGTGACTCTGTGGTTTTCTAACTATAGCTGTGAGAAGTATAGCTTTAATATGGTTACCATAGATGGTAGGTATAGTAACAGAATATAAACCATGATGATTCTTGCAGCTAGCATCAACGTCCAAGTTTGCTCCTCCTACACGAATTTCGACCTCAGACGCAGAGATCTAACTTCGGACCACAGACCTAATAACTTTTATTAATATGTCTGTGTTCTAACAGAGTGTTTTGACCCACTTAAGTACAAGCTCATTCAACAATAAAGGTACATACATGAAAGGTCATGACACTCACAGTGAACTGAAGCAGTGATGGTTTGGGTTATGTAATATCAAGGTACAATACGTGACTGTCGATATTTTTAAACATGACGATTTTCGTTTGAGCACCTATACATTACACCTGATGTACAAAGTCATTTGCAATTATGCGGACAGTACCAGTTGCTTTCGTTGTAATACTTTAATTCCACTCTCAGAGTAGTTAGTAATTCCCATCCGTGTGGTTATTACGCTTAGTTCACTAGGTATCACTATGCACAGACCTAAGGTCAGAACCTAAAAACTGACTTCGGGAATTTGATTTATCCCGATATTTCTGGAGATTCGATGACCATGAAGCTGCAGTGGCCCAGGGTTTATATTATATAAACAGTAACAAACCAAATGAGAGACCGAGGTACTGTGAAATAATGCCATCTTTTGGAGGGGATAGAATGTAAGGGATAAGGGAAATAAGAAAATGGGAAAACCTAACCCTGTTGTCACATCCTCATGGGACGAAAATGCATACAGGGCCTTGCCTCCTCATTAAGGGCCTTGCCTCATCATTACAGGTTCATAACTCATTTATCATTTTCATGTTTAGATCAGATTAGGTCACATACATAATAATAACTTTGGTCTGTGATTAGATGTAACACAGCCATATAAATAAATTGTGATTAGGTCTGTCCACAGACATATTAATAAAATATTATTAGTTATTTAATAGGTCTGTGGTCTGTGGATCTAGATTGCACATTCCTACCAATTTCAAAAGTTAGTTCCCTTTCAACAGTTACTCTTCAACCTCCGAAAAATGTAAAACACCGTAAACATCAGTGTATCACAACGTTCACCTATTTCTTCCACAAAAACACCCATTTGCAAGTGCATTTTCTTTTAGATTAAACTCAAGATATATCTTAAGATATAGTATGATTCTGATTGAAATTTAATGTGATTGTTTTATAAAATAAGTACAAATACGCTATCATTTCTCAAACACGTGCTAAAGCCAGTGACAGTGTCCTATTAATCTTTGGTAAGTTTGGGCCTAAGTTTTAGTTTAGCCTTTAGGCTTTTGCCGATTGGTTTCCATACTCGACTCTCATTTTAGAGGCTGCCCACAACGATCCACAGCCAGCCCTAAAATTTATCCAAGGCAAATTCAAAACGGACCCGATGCAAAATAGTGTCTTTTTTTTTCAAACCCCCAATTGTTGAAAAAAAATCCCAGGGCACTATTATTTGGGGCACTTGTTTGAGCCAAAGTTTTTTTGGACTGTTAAGACAAAATTCAACTAGTACCTAAATAAAATGTATATCACTGAAACGGAAATTTTTAGTGGTAAATAAAAATACCTTACTTTTCAAAATCGGTTTTGAAATAAAAATTTCACATGCAAAAGTTGTTTTTGATAAGGCCTTTTCAATGCAAAATTATTCTGCTGCGTCAAAAATTTGAAATACATATTTCTTTAGAATTTCTATCCAAAAATGATTTAAATGTGTTGAATAAATTTAAATGAAAACACTCTGAAAGATGTTTTGCAAAGTATTAAGGCTAACTAAGTTATTTGTGATTACTTGATTTTCTGCTGTCCCATCAACAAGGAATTTACATGGGAAAACCCCACTCCAAAATAATATTTTGGCTGTAAAGTATTTATTTCTCTACTGATTTTCAAAACTAAGGTATTTTTATTTACCACTAAAAATTCCAGTTCCAATGATATATAATTTATGAACCCATTAGAAAAATGCTCAAATTATGCTGGAAAACGTTTGGCTGAAACAAGCGCCCCAAACAATAGTCAGCTTTTGGGGGACTGGGGCCAGGGCCCTCAGGAAGGGGAATTTTGTGTTGTTTTCATATTAAAGGGGAATTTCTAAGAAACACAAATTAGTAGTTTTTTTATTTTATTATTTAAGCGAGCAAATTTATATAAAATGTATAAAATAATCTATTCCCCTTGGAATATACTCAAAAATTGTTATTTTAGGCTAACTATGGAATGCCATGGCTGGCTTATGTTTAGTTTAATGATACTTTATGTCATTATATGTGGTACATTTGCCATTTATATGTGGTAGATTTTAACATGAATATGCATTGAAATCATCTTTATATGCAGTAGATGAATTATATTAATAGGAAGTCAATTTATTAATATACCGGTATGTGGTGGTATTGTTATTATTCGCAGTGGTTAAGCCATTATATGTGGTGTTTTGAACAATATATGTGATAGATATATACCTTTATGCAGTGCTTCTGATAAATTTTATATACCGGTATGGTTCATATTCCATTATATGTAGTACATATTAGTTCTTCATTGAACTCGAGGTTTTTGCGCACAATATGACCTATTTATGTGTCGACGTGCCGTAAAACACCATTCATTCATTCCATTCATTCATTGAACTCGGTATGCCACAGTATAACTGTTTTTAATCGACACTGCGACAGAGCCTCGGTTCCAATAAAAATGATTATATCTCGTGTTGTAATTCCCAATCTTCACCGGATACAATGCTGGGTATCGCATCCAAAAAACATATCACGATATATTGCGATACAAGAGACTGTATCGCGATGTACAAGAGACTGTATCGCGATGTACAAGAGACTGTATCACGATGTACAAGAGACTGTATCGCGATGTACAAGAGACTGTATCGCGATGCGTATCATAATATAGTTTCTTGTACAACTGCGTTGATAATTTCAACAGACTTTGCAGATTTTCTGGTGTACTAAGATGCAGATGACATAACGTGATGCAATGTTTGTTGTGCTTGTGAATGAGAAACATTGGGCATGGCAGTTCCGAGGTTGACAATGTCTACTTTCTGTTCTGTATTCAACGTCGAGTAATGTCTTCACAACTGAGTTACCAAATGTGTTGTGCTGCCGGAGCACTTGACCCTGACCTTGCATATTTTACCAAATGCAACATTGCCTAGATCTAGACTAGACTATTATTGTAACACCCTTTTTAAACTTTTTAAGCCCAAAGTGATCCCAAACACACAATTTTGCTCTTTTGCTTTTAACATTTCTCAATCATTTGAGTCGGCCATGCTCGTCTCAGTGCATGGTACCCAGCACTACATATATGCGCACATTACGATAAGCAAACACCAGATATTATTGGAAGTGCATCTGTTTTGTATTACAAACACGGGAACCATAAAAAGTTAAAAATAGATCTTTAAACAGTCGCAGATTACAATTTACTTTCATAATCAAAACACGTGTAGAGAAAACTAGTACGAACCGGTATGCTAAAAAAAACACACAGTACATATTATTTTGTGGTCGTATCACAATACACCGATAAACTGATAATACCACGCAGCACTACCGGATACCTATGGAAGATTCTTATAGTCTACCCAGGTTTTTATGAGGCAAGCCACCAGAGGAATCTTATCAAAACATAGAGTTATGACTACCCAGGTTACCTCTGGAGGCAAGCCACCAGGGGAATCTTATCAAAACATAGAGTTATGTATACCCTGGTTACCTTCTGGAGGAAAACCACCAGGTGCATCTTATCAAAACATAGAGTTATGTATACCAAGGTTACCTTCTGGAGGCAGGCCACCAGAGGAATCTTATCAAAACATAGAGTTATGTTTACCCAGGTTACCTCTGGAGGCAAGCCACTGGAGGAATTTTATCAAAACATAGAGTTATGTCTACCCAGGTGACCTTCTGGAGGCAAGCCACTGGAGGAATCTTATCCAAACATAGAGTTATGTCTACCCAGGTTACATCTGGAGGCAAGCCATCAGGGAATTTTATCAAAACATAGAGTTATGTCTACCCAGGTTACCTTCTGGAGGCAAGCCATCAGGGGAATCTTATCAAAACATAGAGTTATGTATACCAAGGTTACCTTCTGGAGGCAGGCCACCAGAGGAATCTTATCAAAACATAGAGTTATGTATACCCAGGTTACCTCTGGAGGCAAGCCACTGGAGGAATTTTATCAAAACATAGAGTTATGTCTACCCAGGTGACCTTCTGGAGGCAAGCCATCAGGGAATTTTATCAAAACATAGAGTTATGTCTACCCAGGTAACATCTGGAGGCAAGCCATCAGGGAATTTTATCAAAACATAAAGTTATGTCTACCCAGGTTACCTTCTGGAGGCAAGCCATCGGAGGAATCTTATCAAAACATAGAGTTATGTCTACCCAGGTTACCTCTGGAGGCAAGCCACCAGGGGAATCTTATCAAAACATGGAGTTATGTCTACCCAGGTAACATCTGGAGGCAAGCCATCAGGGAATTTTATCAAAACATAAAGTTATGTCTACCCAGGTTACCTTCTGGAGGCAGGCCATCAGGGAATTTTATCAAAACATAGAGTTATGACTACCCAGGTTACCTCTGGAGGCAAGCCACCAGAGGAATCTTATCAAAACATGGAGTTATGTCTACCCAGATTACCTTCTTGAGGAAAACGACCAGGTGCATCTTATCAAAACATAGAGTTATGTATACCAAGGTTACCTTCTGGAGGCAAGCCACCAGAGGAATCTTATCCAAACATAGAGTTATGTCTACCGAGGTATGTCTACCGAGGTTACATTCTGAAGGCAAGCAACCAGGGGAATTTTATCAAAACATAGAGTTATGTCTACCCAGATTACCTTCTGGAGGCAAACCACCAGGTGCATCTTATCAAAACATAGAGTTATGTATAGCAAGGTTACCTTCTGGAGGCAAGCCACCAGAGGAATCTTATCCAAACATAGAATTTTGTCTACCCAGGTAACCTCTGGAGGCAAGCCAAAAAGGGAATTTTTATCAAAACATAGAGTTATGTCTACCCAGGTTACATCTGGAGGAAAACCACCAGGTGCATCTTATCAAAACATAGAGTTTTGTTTACCCAGGTTACCTTCTGGAGGCAAGCCACTGGAGGAATCTTATCAAAACATAGAGTTATATCTACCAAGGTTACCTTCTGGAGGCAGGCCATCAGGGAATTTTATCAAAACATAGAGTTATGTCTACCCAGGTTACCTTCTGGAGGCAAGCCACCAGGGGAATCTTATCAAAACATAGAGTTATGTCTACCCAGGTTACCTTCTGGAGGCAAGCCACCAGAGGAATCTTATCCAAACATAGAGTTATGTCTACCCAGGTTACCTCTGGAGGCAAGCCACCAGGGGAATCTTATCCAAACATAGAGTTATGTCTACCCAGGTTACCTTCTGGAGGCAAGCCATCAGGGAATTTTATCAAAACATAGAGTTATGTCTACCCAGGTTACCTCTGGAGGCAAGCCACCAGGGGAATCTTATCCAAACATAGAGTTATGTCTACCCAGGTTACCTTCTGGAGGCAAGCCACCAGAGGAATCTTATCCAAACATAGAGTTATGTCTACCCAGGTTACCTCTGGAGGCAAGCCACCAGGGGAATCTTATCAAAACAGAGAGTTATGTCTACCCAGGTTACCTCTGGAGGCAAGCCACCAGGGGAATCTTATCCAAACATAGAGTTATGTCTACCCAGGTTACCTCTGGAGGCAAGCCACCAGAGGAATCTTATCAAAACATAGAGTTATGTCTACCCAGGTTACCTCTGGAGGCAAGCCACCAGAGGAATCTTATCAAAACATAGAGTTATGTCTACCCAGGTTACCTTCTGGAGGCAAGCCACCAGGGGAATCTTATCCAAACATAGAGTTATGTCTACCCAGGTTACCTTCTGGAGGCAAGCCACCAGAGGAATTTTATCAAAACATAGAGTTATGTCTACCAAGGTTACCTTCTGGAGGCAAGCCACCAGAGGAATCTTATCAAAACATAGAGTTATGTCTACCCAGGTGACCTTCTGGAGGCAAGCCACCAGAGGAATCTTATCCAAACATAGAGTTATGTCTACCCAGGTTACCTCTGGAGGCAAGCCATCAGGGGAATCTTATCAAAACACAGAGTTACCAGTATGTATACCGAGGTTACCTTCTGAAGGCAAGCCACCATGGGAATCTTTATCAAATCAGAGTTATATGTCTACCCAGGCTGCTTTATATTCTCTTTCTGGGACTGACTTTATTAAATAAACTCTTACAATTGAATGGTATTTAAAGGCTTCTTTCTTATTTCATAATATACTCAGTACCAGTCAGTGGTCCAGATAAGTAATTACGCATATTTCTTCACCAAAAATGCATTAAAAATAAAATGAATGCATACAAAAACGCATTAAAAAATTGCCGATAAATATTGTGAACCAAATTCCAGCATACACATTTAATAGTTTAGAAAAACCGAGTGCACACAGACTCAATAGATGCTTATATTGAGGTTTGAGGTACTGAATGACATTCAAGTGCCACCAGCAACTTCTAGTAGATTTATGCTTGCAAGGAAAAAAAAGGAAGGCCTTTTTTGTGGGCTGTTTGACACAAATTAATGCCATTTAAATAAAAGACAATGTTTGATTGCGAATGAAAGGGGAAGAGGAAATATGCAATATTTTTTATGGTAATGACTAAAGATTAAACATTTTACGTCAATCCTTTGTCCAAAACTTGTTTTTAGCTCAACTGATCAGAGATCAGCGGAGCTTATGCCGTGGTGCGGCGTCCGTCGTCCGTCCGTCTGTCCGTCTGTCCGTCTGTCCGTCTGTCCGTCTGTCTGTCCGTAAACTTTTATTTGTAGCGACTTCACAGCTGAAACTACTGGATGGATATTCATGAAACTTTACAGAAATGTTGCCCATAAAGTCTAGTTGATCCTAGCAAAAATTCATGTTGATGTGAAATCCAAGATGGCCGCCAAAGCTAAAAATAGAGTTTTAAAATACAAGTTTGTAGCGACTTCTTCTTGAAAACTATAAGTGATATTGATATGGGACTTTTTCTAAAATGATCAGCATGACATGATGTTGATCCTAGTCAAAAATCGTTTTGATTCAACGTTAAACATGGCTGCCAGCGGCCATCTTTGTTTACATAGAGTTATATAGTAAAAACTTGTAGCGACTACTTCTCTGAAACTGCTTGGCGGATTGTCATGAAACTTTACAGGAATGTTGCTCTTGATGTCTAATTGATCCTAGAAAAATTTCAGGTCGGCCGGAAATTCAAGATGGCCGTCACAGCTAAAAATAGATTTTTAAAAAATAAGTTTGTAGCGACTACTTCTTGAAAACTATAAGTGATATTGATATGGGACTTTTTCTAAAATGATCAGCATTACATGATGTTGATCCTAGTCAAAAATCGTTTTGATTCAACGTTAAACATGGCTGCCAGCGGCCATTTTTGTTTACATAGAGTTATATAGTAAAAACTTGTAGCGACTACTCCTCTGAAACTACTTGGCGGATTGTCATGAAACTTTACAGGAATGTTGCTCTTGATGTCTTATTGATCCTATCAAAATTTCAGGTCGGCCGGAAATTCAAGATGGCCGTCACAGCTAAAAATAGATTTTTAAAAAATAAGTTTGTAGCGACTACTTCTTGAAAACTATAAGTGATATTGATATGGGACTTTTTCTAAAACGATCAGCATGACATGATGTAGATCCTTGTGGAAAATTATTTTGATTCGACGTTAAACATGGCTGCCAGTGGCCATCTTTGGTTACATAGAGTTATATAGTAAAAACTTGTAGCGACTACTCCTCTGAAACTACTTGACGGATGTTCATGAAACTTCACAGGAATGTTGCACTTGATGTCTAGTTGATCCTTGAAAAATTTCAGGTCGGCCGGAAATTCAAGATGGCCGCCACAGCTAAAAATAGATTTAAAATAAATAAGTTTGTAGCGACTACTTCTTCAAAACAATAAGAGATATTGATATGGGACTTTTTCTAAAATGATCAGTATGACATGATGTTGGTCCTTGTCGAAAATCGTTTTGATTTGACCTTAAACATGGCTGCTTTGTTTACATAGAGTTATATAATGAAAACTTGTAGCGACTACTTCTTTGAAACTACCTGACGGATTTTCATGAAACTTCACAGGAATGTTGCTCTTAATGTCTTATTGATCTTAGCAAAATTTCAGGTCGGCCGGAAATTCAAGATGGCCGCCACGGTTAAAAATAGATTTTCAAAAAACAAGTCTGTAGCGACTACTTCCTGAAATCAAAATCAATCAGTAGAGCTTCAAGGTCATTGACCTCTTGTTAAGAATACCCTTTTTGTGTCGCCTTTTCGGAGAAAAATGTGATACATAGAGGGATATGTGACTGTCTGTCTGTCCTTCAGTCAGTTCGTCCGTCAGTCTGTCACGAAAACTTAACGTTGGTATAACTTTATCATTTCTTGATATTTGTTCATGAAACTTTCAATATATACTCATCATGACAACATCAACACGACCATACTACAATATAAAGGACAAGGTCACAACTGAAGGTCATTATATGGGTTTAATACTCATTTTTTTCTTCACAAAAACTTAACGTTGGCTATAACTTTCTCATTTCTTGATATTTTTTTCATCAGGCTTTCAGTATAAACTCATCATGACAACATCGACATGACCATACTAAAACATAAAGGTCAAGGTCGCACTGAAGGTCATTATATTGGTTACTCTTTTTTTATTCACAAAAACTTAACGTTGGCTGTAACTTTCTCATTTCTTGATATTTCTTCATCAAACTTTCAATATATACTCATCATGACACATCCACATGACCATACTAAAATAAAAAGGTAATTTGTCAAGGTCATTTAACTGGGTCCAAAAGACCTTATTATACTGACAAAGCGCTGATAGGCGACACACGTGTTCGGCGGAACACCCATCTAGTAAAATGTAAATATGCAGTGTAATTTTTTCATGTGTACAATATGCATTGTGCTGAAAGATTATCTGGAACACTGGTACCTTAGGCCTAAAAAAAAAATATGTGTGTTTCTGGTTTCACCCTGTCAAAAAGTTAGGGTAGGTAGGTAGGAAAAAGTGTTTTTTTTAGATATTTATTTTATATATATATATTGTTCGCATATATTATGCCATTTTTGTACTAAGGCAACTTCTTGATAACCTTTGCAAACAGTTTGGATCCAGATTAGATGTTTAACTACTCTGGCTAATAAAATTATCATTTGAATAAAAATATTTGTTGTTTGAGTGTAATATTTATTTATTTTTTTATTTATTTTTTTCGCTAAAATTATTTAGGGTCGGCGGTGAAAAAGTAGGGTCGGTCGGGAAACCGGAAACACACATCTTTTTTTGTTAGGCCTTACCTGGATATGTTTAGGAACTTGATGGGATGTATTGAGAGAAAAGAATACATTTAGGACTTGAGGTGAAACAGTTTATTTAGGGTGAAAAGTTTTGATGACTGTTTTAGGTCTAAATAGATTGTAACCACAAATGTTTTCACACCAGTTTGTATGTACTGATATGTGGTCGCAGCTTACAGGTTTTAAATGAACATGATCCAAGTTCAAAGACATTCTCGAATGTTTATTTATCGAATATGTATTCAACATTTGTTTGAAACAATTTAAAACCTTGAAATTAATGGAATGTGCAATTGTACTATTACAGTTTGTCCACACAACACTCCCTCCCAATTTAGTAATAGCCCTGTCTGTATTGACCAATAGAATATTTTTCTTGGCAAAACTCAGTTATTTTCAAGATTGAGCTGTGGTGTTTTTTTTAGTAGGTATTTTATGTCTTCTTTGCAGGGCTTTGAAGATGTAATGTCTGAGCTGGGCAGAACTCTTTATGATGGATCAGCAATCTCTATATATATTCCTCGTCCCCCACCAAAAAGAGTAAGGGTGGTGGGGTTGGGATCATTCTGTATGTTTTTCTGTTTGCTTTGTCATCAGCATCACCATTTTGTTGCATACCGGATAAGGTTATCTGCATTTTACATGGGTGCTGGGAAGCCTGATTTTACACATGGGGGAAGATAAAAGTCGCGCTCTGATATCGACAATGTCAGTTGCATGACGTCATTGTCAGTCTTCGAAATAACCCACTTGCCCGAAGCCCGGGACAAGTAAAAATCCCGGCGGACAAGTTAGAATTATAACCTGTCTGCTCGATCGGGCAAGTGAAAAAAATGGTCGAAAATGATCAAATTCGGAAATTTAAATCGAAAATACATCAATAATATCTCGCGTCCAGCGGGCTACTGCAAATTTTCTTTTGAAGTAGCCCAGCAAAAAATCAAATTTTAGCTCTAATCCATATCATAAAATCCTGTGTTCCCAGCTAATTAGATAAGATTACACCACCACGCGTCGATAACAACAATTAACAAGGTGTTTAGACACCACGGGTGATCGGACCAGATCGATTGACACATGCATAACTCATTAATATTCGTTAGTTGTTTTAATACTAGGGTACCCTTTGATTGGATAATAACGATGTTGCATCAATAATTTATTCACTCGGACATGACTGGAAAACATTTGATTGGATGGCCATGGGGCATTATGGGAGAAGATTGTGTCTCCTTTTCCTGAGGTGCAAATTAGTTTGCAAATTGCATGCAATAGAAATCTGGCGATTGACTAAAACAATTAAAGAAGTCAAAAATCAAATGATAATACAGATGGTACCACGCAGATTACGACAATTCCCACTCATCGCGGCAATTTCGTATCCATCGCGATTATGGGGATTCTTGGTTATATTTTACCAAACTTCGTCAATAATTATATCCAACAGAATCAAAAAGCGAATAACAATCCTGAACGGCGCTATTTTAAAAAAGCTGCATCGGGGTACCATACTCATTATAAGAATTTATGTTTCCTGAACTGAAGGCCCTGGTAAACAATAACAAAAAATATCGGGAAAAGTTGTTTATAAGTGAACTTTGAACTTGAATATCTCAACAACCAAGGAAAATTTTAATATTTTTGCATAATTTCTATAAATAGAAGAACTCTGTGGGATATCGTAAATACATTTTTATCAAGTTGTCACGCGCTTTCTTAATTTGATTTTTGATGCAAAAAGTTTGTTCATAATTCAAAAACATGCGTACGCTTATCAATTAGTGTTGACCACCATATTAAAAACATCGCGTTTACAAATGTTTTGAACGTGCTTGTGTTATGTACATGTAACACAAACGTGTAGTTTATGAACTCAGTACACGCTACGTCATCACATCACCTGGCCGTTTCTTTGAGTATTTGCCTGGTACAATGTACATGCATTTGTTTGCGCGTGTAGTCATCAACGTTAGCCTATGTATATAAGCACGTTTATTTCGTATATAAAAGCACAACTTTATTGTTTATTAACGCTAGCGTAAAAATGTAAGAAAAAATGTAACCTGGACTGTAGATTTTATTGTCGATTTTTTTTACACGATGACGACTTTTAAGTACAAATGACTATCATCAAAAAAAATAAAACATTATCCATTTCATTTCAATGATTAAGAGGCATTTTATAATAATTTTGCTTTAGCACCCAAATGATTTAAAATAATCTTTTTAAAATTTAGTTAAACCCTTAAAGCCTAGATTTGGATCTTTATAAAATGCCTCTAAATTACTTAAAGGGGCACTGTCAGTAACTTTTAGCTTATAAAACACACAATGATTATGTTCGCAAACATTACACACTAAATATTATTGAATATTTACTTATTAAAAGCAAGATTGTTTAACGGAATTCAATCGCGGTACAAAAAAAAGTAAATCCGCTTTGTGCGTTTGAACTCGCAGCCCAAACTAAAATTACACTCACAGTAATAATAGTGTGCGTGAGCGTAAAGTGGTCGACAACGCTCCCGACTGAGCTAAGCGGGCTATTCATATTACGCAATAAATACTATGGTGAAAACCTAATGCACTAATGGAAGTCACGTGATCGCAGAAAAGGTAAATATTGTGGGTCCCACTTTATTTACGTATAATAATTAAAACTTTTTTTTTTCAAACTCGCGAATGTATTCTTACATACTTCTTAGTGTCTATCCTCATGTTTTCATGTATACATTTCGCTGAACAAAAGTCAGACAGTTATTTGGTTATGCTCAATATCTGCTTACTTACGGACAGTGTCCCTTTAAAAGGAAATTGATAATTTGTTTTATTTTTATATTGGTAAAACAACAAAGTCAAAAGTCATATATTATAGAAATAATTTTATTAGTAAATCCATTTACATACAAACATGTTCAAAATCCATTTACATACAAACATGTTCAATAACAGTTCACCAATGTGAAAAATGTTAATGAGTCGCCTCGAGTCCGCCGCGCGCATGCCGGGCTACCAAGTTCAGTTTCTGGTAGCCCAGTGGGGGCTACCACAGATTTTAAAGATTTGTCGGACCCTGTAAACGAAACGAAGAAAATTCTTCAAGAACATTTTTTCTCTGTTATTTTCAAATAGAGAATAAAGATACAATAAGAAATCAAGTTTTTTGTACATTTTTATTGATTTTTTTTTCGGGCAAGTTAAAATGGATTCGGGCAAGTTGAAATTCTATGTTGTCTGCCCGAAGGGGCAAGTGCTTAAAAAAAACTATTTCGAAAACTGCATTGTGTAAATAAACGTGCAAAACATTAGTAGTTGATGCCATCAACGCGCAGAATATAAATGGTATGTAAGAAAAAGAATTAATCCGGGTATTCTGTTCAGATAGGGAAATTCTAACCTTCGGTATAACTGTTTTAACAGAGCCTCGATTCCGATAAAAGCAATTATACCTCATGTTGGAATACCCATGAAAGATTCTTATAATCTCCATTAATATCATTGTCACCATAATCATCATCATCATCATTAGCGGTTTTAACAGTTGACTGCACCTCTTAAATGACCATGACTTTAGCGGTTTAAAATAATATGTTCATTATTTAAATGTCCAGAGAGATTTGCGTATTGTTGCTGCCCTTCTTCCAACGACTTTCTGTCTTGCGAACATCCGGCTTAGAGTACCATACACCAAACATACAATTGGGGGATTATGATAAATTATCGTTCCATTATTCAACTGATTTGAGAATTTATATTTAAATGTGCTGCCTCATTATTTTGTTGAAAGTTGAGGATTAGTTGTATGTAAGTGCTTTTTTGGTCCTTTCACAAAGAAGAGAGTGGTGACTCGGAGGTGGTATTATCAACATATTTGTACAGTCAATTAGGGTTTACAGTCTACTGTTGTATTGTCCGCCTTGCAGGATTAGCCGGTCTAAACCACAATTATGCTAGACTTACCTGTCAGCTGGCTTCAGGCACTGGGTCAGGTTGATCTTGGAAGTTTTAGTGTCGAAACGCATTAGATGGATGGAAAGATAACTGGCAGATTTAATACCAGTTGAGGTGTAAACCTCAATTTTGTCACCATACAATACATAAAACACTTAAAGCCCCAAATACTTCTCCCAGGGAGAAGATTTGAATTATGTGTTTCTAGATGGTTGTAGCAGCATGCTGATCTGAATTTACAGGTCAAAGCCTCCTAGAATATTGTTTGTTTGTATGATGTTTTACGTCATTTTCAACACGTGTAAGGTTATATATGACGCTCGATTTGTTTGGTGGAGTAGACCACACTTTTCCTGGGTAGAACCAGTACTGTACACCTCTCGCCATCCGTAAGAATTGACACTTCCTCACTTACAAGTGGAGCTCCCAGTGGGATTCAAACCCGCAGCGGTGAGAGGCGAAGGTTTACAACAAAACGTCGTTAACCATTCGCCCACGGAGACGCTCCTCCTAGAATATGTGACTGCATTGTATCACTGTATATTATAAGACAGATGGATAATTAATACCAGCATATTTGTAGTATAGATATTAAATGGTATTGAATTGAACAAAACCTAATGAAGGAATTGAAAGAAAACATACAAAAATAATTAAAAACATATACATATGTATGGTCAACTACTGGTTTTTAATATAAAAAACACACAAAAAACAACAACACTGAAACTTCATTCTCTATAATGACTTCAGCACAACCCATAAAAAGATACAGAGTTTGGAGATATTCATTGTATTAAAGATCATACTATATATACTATGAATCTGATTTTTTTTTTATATTTACAGGCTGTCCTTCATTGAGGGAAAATCTTGATTTTATTTTGCATTTATTTGCTGCATAAACTAGCATCATAGACTTTATAGGTATATGCTAACATATAGTTTTATGTTCATTTTAAATATATTAGTTAATTATTATGTTTTGTACAGTTTTTATGCAGTACTTTTGGGTGTATCAGTTTTGCCCACAAGCGCATGGTCAATAATGACCACAAACTGTGATAGTTGCCCAATTATTCTCCAACACTACCATGCTTCCCTGTCACTTGTATACTTTTTCTTCTTTTATTATAATGGCGTATACCGGCTACCAATTTATGTTTGTTTTTGTCATCAGACTTTTCATTGGCTGCAGGCACCATATCCAGTCTCATTAAAATCATATCCTAATTACGCTTTGATACTCTCCACTATTGGATCTGACAACTTTGCCTTTGAGGTCACATCAGATCGACCTTTCATCTAATCAATATTTATGAGAAGATCAACTAAATTCAACCAATGAAATCGCACGTTTTATATGCACTTCAGATGACATTCGAGTGAACTGAACAAACGAAAATCTACATAAAACAGATCTACATCCGAATAAAGATAAAGTCTTTGTGTGTTATTGCTGTGTTATTGCACGATAAATTCAAAAAAATGCACTAAATGGCATGTTTTACATCAAGATACGAAGAGTCATCGATGTCATGTGTATTTTGAAAATATACATTCCACCGAAATTATTACGACATAAGATATTCTAAATAGTAAGCCACAGTACATCTGACCCGCTTAGCTCAGTTGATAGCGTACTCGAACGCTGACTCACGAGTGTCATTTCTATTAAACCGCTCAATGTGCGTTCAATCCCACGAATCGGTATTTTTTTTGTACCGCTATTAAATTCCGTCAAACAATCTTTTTCTCTTGTTGTTTCAGTTAGTATACAATAATGGTTGGTGTATTATGTTTGTCAACGCAATTCTTTTGTGTTTTATAAGCTAAACGTTACGGACATTGTCTCTTTCAAAACCGAGCATAGACTGCTCCACAGCGTTTTACTGAAACGCGACGTGCGCAGAAAAGCTGTCAATACCGAACAATTTTGTAGGCTGAAATCTGATTGGCTACTCGTGGCTACTCGTAAGGTCAATCTGACGTGACCTGCAATGGAGCTTGGTCAGATCCTGAGAAGCCAACAGTATGGTTGCATGTTAAAGGGTCTGATTTTAATGAGACTGGCACCATATCCTAATATAACTTCAGGACTAAGACAGCAACTACCGAATCAGCATTTCAGAAAAGTCACAAGGGGGTTTAATGGCTAAACTGTAAGGAAGTGTTTGAGGGTTGGCATGTGTTGTTTATGACCATCAGTGGAACCAGCCCATTGAGATAGGTTTGGTTTAGGCCTGGCCAGGAGAGTTCACTCAAATATATACTCAGTTGCAAAAGAAAGTGGACACTGAGTTTTGTTAGATTTAATTGTATAAAGTTTTTTTAGAATTAAATTGACAAATTCCAAAATGAATATGCCATGTTTGGTACCAAAGTTGTTATCATTCCATTGCCAATATCATGTTGTCATTTGTTTTCAATGGGTCGAATCATTAAGGGACTGTCGCTTGATAAAGAGCATAGGGTGTAAAGTACAATTTTCAAAGTGTCCTGATTCTTTCGCAACTGAGTATATATAGTTAAAAGCACTGAAACAAGGTCTTTCATTGAAATATATTTATCGTTTTCTTCTTTTATAAAAAATGTTATTAGTCTGGATTGATTCGTACCACCTTTATTGTGGGCGGTCTTGTTGTCATTTATTTCTCATAAATTGAAGTTTATTAAGATAGAATACATGTATATCATCTTTTGCATGACTACGGTATATAAGTTTTTATACCACTTAACGAAACAAAGAGGCAGCTGTTTTTAACAAAACTAAAGAAGAATTATAACAAGTTATAAAAAATTTATCTTTTGAACATTTGGTTTATCTGATTTCTTTTTATAAAATGTGTATAATTTATTGAAATTTGAAACTCTTTTATACCTTTCTAAAGATGCTGTTCGAAAAAAAACACTTATCCTCTATTTTAGATTAAGCGATTAGATGTTTTCTGTACCAGTATGATCATAACCCGCCTTGGTGCAAATTTCATCACGCGTAAATTCAATATAGAAAATAGTAGGTGATCTTTCTTACTTACAATTTGACATTTGCCGCCTTTATATATAAAAAAAAAGGGTTGAATGTAAATTCCGTTAGGTTGGTAATGAGATATGTGAGGTCGCTGCGTCTTTGTTGTGGATTATGCAAAGTATGTATCAACATTAGTTCATATTTCACAAAGAAGTTGAAAAAGTACCTGCTCCAAATAAATTTAAATGGATTTTAAGTTACGCGCATAATGGCTGTAAATTTGATGAATTTGTGGTATATAATGAATGTTTTGAGCCATTTTGCTTTTGTCCCTGGTGTATTTATTTGTGTGGTTTGGTATAGTTAACAAGCACTTACAAGTATAGAAGGTACAAAATGAGAAGTTGAATGTTCTTTGTTGTCTCGTATTAACTGTGGTTTGCGTCACCATGATGAGACATTTCTTTTGCTTTGTATTCTTTGTTTAGTTTTCTTTATTCTGCACAATATGTTGATATTTATCCTTTGCTTTCAATATTTTATTTTTATCCTTAGGACGATAGGCAATTCAATTTTCTACCGATTTTTACCAAACTTAATCAGATTGTTAATATCAATGAAAACTCGGACAAGTTTGAAAACCAGCTAGATCGGACTAGTAACAGTGGAGTTATGGCCCTTGATTTAGTTAAAAATGCTGTATTTTTCCTCATTAAGATGATCAGGTTTTTATTTGGCCGGATTTTAATGAAACTTTGCAGGGATGATCAGTACAAATCTAGTTATGCAAATGGTCACCGTGTTCCAGTTGAATGATTTTTGGCGGAGTTATGACCCTTTAAAATTGTAATACACAAACTTTGGACTATTTTTCCTGATCCCCTCGCCGGATTTCATTGAAACTTTGCAGGGATGATCAGTACCAGGCCTAGTGATGCATATCATCACCGTAATCCATTTTTTATGATTTTTGGCTGAGTTATAACCCTTTAAATGTTTTAAAACATAAACTTTGTCTGGTCTAGTTCTCCTGACTCCCTGGCCAGATTTCAGTGAAACATTGCAGGGATGATCAGTACCAGGCCTAGTTGTGCATATCATTGCCGTGTTCCGGTTGAATGATGTTTTGCAGAGTTATAGCCCTTTAAAGGTTTTGATACTCAAACATTATCCAGACTAATCTCTTCTGAACTCCTGGCCGAATTTCAACGAAATTTGGCGGGGATGATGTGTACCAAGCCTAGTTGCATATCATCACCATGTTCCGTTTGAATGATTTTTGGCAGAGTTATGGCCCTTTAAAGGTATTAATACACTAACTTTGTACAGGCTAGTTCTCCTGAACGTCCGGCTGGATTTCAACGAAACTTGGCAGGGATGATCAGTACCAAGCCTAGTTGCACATATCGTCACTGTATTTTTGTAGAATGATTTTTAACACAGTTATTACCCCTTATATAGAAACTTTGTCCGGACAAGTTTTCCTAAACTTCTGGCAGGATTTCAGTGAAACTTGGCAGGAATGATCAGTACCAAGCCTAGTTGCGTATTTTGTTTTCGTGTTCCCCATCAAAGATTTCATATAGCCAGTAAAATGATACAGGTCCTCTTGGGCCTCTTATTTCTATTTTGTTAGAAGTTCTGTACACATACAAGTAAATTCATCACAAATAAAAAGTAAACACAGGAAATTGCATAACTTGTCACAACATAAATTGTTTATTGTATTTAAATATTTTCCCTAAAGTTTTTTTTAGTGGGAACTATATGCTTGTTAAGGCAGATAATATTTCACTTACCCTCCCAGACATTCTTCTACATGTATATATGTACGTAACTATACAAGTTTTGAAAAGAAAGAAAAAAAGGAGTCTTTTGTAAACCAAATTTTGTGGTGATTATATCTATCAGACATAAAATATACTTGTTGGTTAAGGTTAAATGGTGTTGTTATGCTCAAAAAAACAAAACATTGAACCCGTCATAAAATTGTTGAAAACATTTGTATGGGAATGAACAGTAACAGACAAAATATGTACCGTACTATTCAGGGTTTAGTGATATTTGAATAAACATATTTTGAGAACATTTACAAATTCAAAGATCAGTTTTTCATTTGTACTTGTCAGCTAGGGCAACTATTTCCATATTTTGTTGACACTTCCGTCCACATGGGTTTTAACAGGATCAATAAATCCTCATTGAAATACCATTAAAACTGAAATAAAATCGATTAAGAATAAACTAAATAATTCCTCCCCGATTTTCAAACTCCCTTTATGACTTACTGAGTGGGTTAATTATTGTTGTCAATGACATTGAATGAAATGCCAACAGTTCTTAATTTACCAATGCTAATTTTTCTATTGTGCAGAATTCATATCGGTTTCAGACGGTGGCTGAATGTATTTAATTATATTGCACGTTTTGTTAATTCATTTCATTGAAGACAACCTGTAGCATTGCGATGCAGATTCCGATGTCAACATGAATGCTACCAAGTTGACGGAGGAAAATTAATCATTCGTTTTTGCAAGCCAGACAAAAGATGTATTGTAGCGAAGTGCTAAAGATCATGCAGGCCTTTATGTTAAGTGACATCTTCTCTTCGGGGTACTCTTTAAGCGCAACTACCCCATGACGTTCAACTCATTTACAATCACTTCATTTTCATGCCGCAGTGAAATCGAGACTCAAACTGCATTGATTTGTCGGGGAATTTGGTAAAATAAAATTCAAATGTAAATACCTTATTTAAAAGCAAACAAAACAGAGTGTTTTTGAAGTTTCAAAAGCCATTGCGAAGTGTAGCTTTTGTCATTTAGCGAAAAAGGGGTTATTGAGATACAGATAAGTCTATATGCTTGATGGTTACAAGATAGAGTGAAAGTCATGGCTCTTATGGTTGTATATGTACCTACGATAGAGCCATGATTCTTTGGACTAGAATGATAGGTACCCTACACACTTTTCCGGCGAAGTTTGTGAAGGCATTGTGCCTGCATAAACAACAGTCGTATTTCAATAGAACAACGCTTAAATACCACACGTGCATGCATAAACTCACCGAAGAGAAGAATATCATGCCGATCGAGTATGGTTTATTAAAGCCAGTCTATATTTTCAGCCATTTTTGTATTTACATTCTCCGCTCTCATTTGATCTTGTTCCATATTTAGGAATTTAACCATGCCCAATTGGTGACACGCAAACAAAACCGCAATACACAATATCTGGAAATAGTCACGTGTGTGTGTTGGACGTGGGGTTAAGACTCCAAATACCAATGGAGGTCACTCGAGAGCAGTAATTTAAGTACTGAAAATGTCTGAATTTATAGAGTGGGTAACAAAAACATTCTCAATTAGCATGATATTCTTCTCTTTGTTAAGTTTTATTTATGCATGTGTCGTATTAAGGAATAAATGGCTGTTTATACAGGCATTGCATGATGTCTTCAGAAACCTTGCCGGGGAAAGTGTGTATGAGTTCCATGGCTCTATGGTAGTTACACACTACCATAAGAGCCATGATTCTCACTTCTAGCTTGAATACTGACAATGACACAGCATCACTACATGTCAGCAATAAGCAAGCACCTGTGTTTGTCAAGAATAAGCAAGCACCTAATAGAAATAGGGTGTTACGTCCCTTGACACATCATATTAGGTTCTACTGGGATACCAACCTCAGAGGGAGATGAGATGAAGGAGGACGCTTCCTTTCAGACATGCCTGCACAAGGGAGCGAACCAACGTGGGGCAGAGGTCTATAACTTTAAAGCCAAGGCCACTGAGCTACTGAGGCTGATGTGTGTCTGTTGAGATATGATAGTTTTCCAACAAATATAATCACAAATTGGCTGTTTGAAGTTCTGTATAGAAAAGTGTAAACAATCTCTAAATTAAATTATTTCATATTAAAAGAAATGTGAACAATCTGGTAATAATTTCATATGTTATGACATGCTCATTTAATTAAATAAATGAAGATTCTTTGTGAATAGCACATATTTATGTCATGCAGTGACAAGCCCTCTACTCTTATCATTTTATTTTTTTTAGATTTATTGGTGTGTATTTATTTGAAAGAAAGGTGGTAAATGCATGTTGTAATACTTTGTGCACCAACAAAGGCTGTTTTCGCTAGTGAATGAGCTTTGAAAGATTATGAAAGCGCTTATCTATGAGCATTTTAATATAATTTATGAGCATGTTTTGATTTCCAACAGGTTTTAACATTGTTGATTTATAGGTACTTGAGTGTTCGGTTGGTGACATATTCCAGCAGATAGATATCCTGAAGCGTTCATAAGGACATTCACACTATTCACTATCAAATTTAATTACTGTATTTCCGCTAATAGTAGCCCCGTGTGATTCCCGGGGGGCCCCGTTTGGTCACGGGGCAAAGAATAGGGCCACTGCAGAGGGGTAGAATCCCCCCAAATTCATGTTCATTTTATACTTTTTTGTTCATGTTGATTAAAGGTCTTCATCATGATCCCTGCATTGTTTCGGGTGCTATTTCGCTTGCATCAAAAGAGCAGTGGCAGAAAAACAACAACGTGGCTCCAGCGTAAATGGAGATTCTACGATAGAATTTGCAGCAACTCTGCAGTTCAGGGTGAGAAGGTTCTAGGCCCATTTTCCATATTTTATCTCGATGTACATGGAAGATGAGCCTGGCATGTTCATGCCTGTTAGGTGCCATATAACCTTTTGTTGGTTCGCTTTAAAACCCTAATTCAATTCAATTCCCCTAATAGTAGCGCCTCTAACAGGGTTCGACACTAACAGTGTCCCAGGATCCCGAGGATCCCAGATTTTCAGGTCGGATCCCTGCTTCTAGAAGCTGGGGATTCCACTGGGAACCCTGATTTTGCCGCAGGTTCTTATTAAGAACACACTTTATAGATTATTTAATCGAAAATCCCCCAAAATCGAGCACAAAAATTGTCCGAAAAGGTAATTCAGTTTGCCTTTCGTTCAACCTCTGTTATCGAGGATCCCTTATATTAATCGCTCTGGCTAGGCGCTTATTAGGCCAGACTAAAATGCTCTTTGTTTTATGTGGGATCCCTAATATTGAAGTGGGCACCCATATGTACAAAGTAGGGATTCCAGTCGGATCCCAGACAAAAAATGTTAGTGTCGAACCCTGTCTAATAGAAGTGCCCACCCCATACTCCCCAACCTTTTTTTTTTTTAGAAATCTAACCTGAGAATATCCAAAAATCCAAAAAGTCTTCAAATTCAATAAATTTTTCGAACAATAAACTGAAAAGAAAAAGATTTTGATTTTAGATTTAGGTAACATTTGAGTCTCAGTTTGCGGTATACCAGTACTCCGGTATACAATCTACAATCCAGCAAGAACCGCTTTTAAGTATAACCCTAAAAATTATTTTTTTAATAATAACAGGGCCCCTTTGCATTTTGCATAGCGCATGGGCGCTATTATTTATATTAGGGGAAGTACGGTAGATTTTTTATGGTTCATTTTAAGATAGCATTATAAGCACTAGCAGCAGCTCCCGATTTCACTCAGTTTTTTTGCAACAATTACTTCGATACAGTAGACACATCTTTGTTTGTCAACATACAACAATTTTCTACCCCACTGAATCAGAGTGTAGTAAAAGTTCACTAAGTGATTCCCATTGATCTTTCTTTGTTGCTTTTGTCTGGGTAATTGAATTTTTAGATGACTTGGTCATAGCAAAATGACGAATGTCCCCTTGTTTGTGTTACCAGTGACCTAAGCTATGGGCCAATTATTTATGAATAATCAAAAACATATTACTTTAAATTAACAGGTAAACATTAGAAATTGTTTTGTACAAAAGTGTTTTATTCTGTTTTCTGGTGTTTATTTACAGACAAAATTGACGCAAGCTCTCAGCCAATGGTAACTCTAAGGTGTTAAAAACAGCTAGGGGCGAGAGACTTCACAGGTAAGTAGGCACACCTGTCTTCGATGTTGTCAGTAATTTGCACAACAACACTGTCTTGTAACCTTTATCGACTTAATTCCTTTGATTTGCCAGTTAGGTGTTTCTGGGGTATTTTAAAATACTGTATGATTTGTTGGTGTCAATTTGCTCTTAATATCTTCCTCTCTGTTTGTGACTTATTTATGGTGTGTTTCAATCGCCATTAGTCGGGGTGGCGAATCATGCCAGCTCCAACCAAACTTTTGCGCACCCCTAAATTAAGGTGTTTAACCCCTTAAAGTGTGCATACTGTAAAATCCTTTTTAAAATAGGCTGAGCATGGTTTTTCCCAAACATAATCCCCCTGCTACACTGAGCCCACACCCTGCCACCAGCCCAAACAAAAAACAACTTGGATCAGCTCCTGAAAATTAAGTTACCAACTCTTTTGAAAATAATAAAAGATTATATTACTACCAGTAAATTAGATTTTTGGTGTTCATGTACCAATCCTCATTTATAAAACTAATAAACCTGACTACTATAGTTCAGGTAAAATTGATACACAGTCTGTGTAAATAGGGGTATTGGGTGATAGGGGTAGTTCTTCAATGATAATTGTGGAATGTTTCAATCTACACATTAATATCATAAAGAAACTGGGATCGGCCATGCCGGGTATTCACTATCTTAAATCTTAAAAGATCACTTAAACCGACTATTTGAATGATCCATTTATCATGTTATCTAATAAAACGTGTCTTTCGAGAAAAACATGTACGAAAATTTAAAAACATGTAATAGGGTTTTATTGATTTTTTACCTTCGAAGACCTCTTTCCATGCTTTGAAATTCTCAATTTACATTATGTCATTCAATAATTGAATTACTAATTGACTACAATTACATATAATTGTATATATTCCGTATAACATTTATCAATATACTGAAGAAACTGATGTTTATTTTGAATATTCACCAATAAGAATTGACTTTAGTTGTTGGCTAGGCCAAAAATAAAATTATGTTTGTTTCCCCTTCCCGACCCATGCAAAAAAGGGTTGGGTAGGTAGGTAGGTAAAATATTTTTTTTATTTCATTTCTTTTATTTGAGATCAAAACTGGAATACATGCTACCTATAAGACGACAAAAAAAAAAAAAAAAAAAAAAAAAGTGTCGAAAAAATAATTCGGGTCGCGGCAATTTCGGTGGGTCGGTCGGGAAGGGGAAACAAACATAATTTTATTTTTGGCCCTAACGACTCATCAACATACTAGTAATTATTGTCTGGGATTAAGTAGGGCTGATTCGGAGAGAGGGAGAGGATACTTGTTTGTTTGTATGGTGTTTTACGTCATTTTACACCTGTAAGGTTATATATGCCGGTCGATTTTTTGTGGTGGAGGCAGACCACCCATTTTTCCTGGGTAAAACCAGTACTGTACACCTCTCGCCATCCGTAAGAATCGACACTTCCTCACAAGTTGAGTTCCCACAGAAAGAATTTGGGAACTGTGTCCTGCTGTTACTATCAAATAGATTTGTATGGTTATGTGCTTGACCTGGCCCCGTATTCTCGAAACTTGCTCAACCAAAATCCCATGCTCAAGCTCAAAACTCAAATATTTCTTTTAGCTATAACTTTTTTCAGTGAGTGTTTTCCATTGCGAAACTTTCAGAACAGCTGTAATATTTGCTTATCTTGATTTTTAAGTAATTGCCTGACCATTAAGTAAGATTTTCAAAATATTAGAGCTGAGTTTGAGCTTGATAATTTGACTCAAAAATTTCGAGAATATTGGGCCAGGATAGTAAAGATGCTGCATCTAAAACTTTCTCATCTCCCACCACTGCGGATTCAAATCCCACTGAGAGCTCAACATGTCAAGTTAGAAAGTGTCGGTTCTTATGGATGGCAAGAGTTTTACAGTACTGGTTCTACCAGGAAATGGGGTGTTCTGCCTCTACCATAAAAAGATTTACCGTCATATATCGAGGGTTTGGTGGAAAACCGTTATAACTACATATAAATAAGGAACAAGGTAAAATAGTTTTCCACCAAGCCATCGATATATGGCCTAACATGTGCTAAAATGACATAAAACACCATTCAAACAAACAAACAAACATGCTTGAAGGACAGACCTTGATATACCAGATTGGCCGGTTTACATTACTTTCCAACGGATAAGGCACCGAAAAATATAGTGTCAAATGTGTGATCTCCAATATATTATACCATATTTCTACCTCATCAACACGATATCTCAGGTTATTTGGAGCTGCAGGAGGGAGGAAAAGGATACAGAAACCCGGGAACTGTGCCCTACTCAATATTATCGAATAGCTTCCTAGCGTTCTCAAATCGTGGCATATAAAATGACCGCAACACAAGAAATTAATCTAATAATAGTTTTATCACATTGTAATTATGTTTACATTAAGGACCCCTCCCTGGGTTTAAAAAAAAAAATCAGAAAAAAGTAAGTGCGGAATCCTACTTTTTTTTTTTTTGGAAAATCGAAAACAACATTATTCAATACAGTGATAAATATAAGAAGTAAAATTGAAAATACACAGTTGTTTGTTTTTAAAAAAAAGAGCTACAGACACGATCAGTTAATTTATGTGCTGTACGTATCGTATATTTAGGAGCTGCAATAAAGGAGGCCTATTTTTATGTGCGTGTTATTAATCAATCAAAATAATTTATATCATAACAACTGAAAGTTTTTACAGTAGAACATGATTCAAAATAATTACTATTAAATGTTACATACTGCCTACATAGATAATCGACGAGTTTGCAATTTGTGGGCCATACTGTATAGTAATAATCAATTATTCGATAAATATTAGTTAAAATATATATAACAATAGCCACCTGTTCAGTATCAATTTGTCAGGGTGAATCTGTTATAAATGTAATTATCAGTAATTGACTGACACTTGTTAACATGCCATCCATTGATCAGTACACAGCTAGCTAGTTAACAGCAGGTCTCTATTCCACTAATCCGCTTACTGACTAAGGGGAGTTTTTACCAATTAAATTGCTGCACAACTGTCATAAAGGAGTCATTAATTAATTAATAACGGATGCTTTTAATAATTGGAGGCTGAATTACATTAATAATAATATAACACAGGAGAAAATATATACATTTTATTCTAATACACCCGCACTATATAGCCTAGTTTAAAATATCTCGTTATATTGAACGATATATCACTGTAATTTTTGCAACGTTAGGAGAATGCGCATTGTGCATTGCGCATTGCGCATTGTAACGTATGCAACATTAGGAGAGTAAGCAAAGCAATGCGAAATATTTCAGATATGAGCGTTATTTTCACATTTTAGGGGTATTAGAATAGAAATAGAACATCTTTTACGGTGAATTATCTGTAATACATCACGGTTTGTCGTTCAATTGTAAACAATAATTTCACTCGCCCTTCGTTTTTACAATTGAACTCCAAACTGTGATATATTAAACGATACTTCACAGTAAACGATGTTCTATTTCTTAATTATAACTCCTATAAAAACACTAATTTCTCAGCCAATCAGATCTCATTTTACATCAAATGTTCGGCAGTTGCTTGAAACTGACCATTCAGTCCTGAAATTGAAAGCACAACTGCTATCTTACCAACGATTTTGGTCTCAAAGTGGGGGTGCATGTTGGACACTAGTGTGTGTATTATGCAGGCGAAAAAGATACATCATTTAAATTTGAGAACTTTTTGTTAAAAAAAAATATGTTTAACAGTTTGGGTGTATGGCCCCCATATTTATTTATGCTATTAGCAAGCAGATTTTTTAAAAAGTGTGCATAATTATATATATATATATATATATATCTGTATTTGTTTGTCATGAATCAATTGCGTTTTCTTTTATTAACCCTTAACCAGCTACATAAATATAATGGACTGTTCTTTCTTCGAATTAAGACCATTCCATTTATGTAACAGGCTGATCTGGGTTTACAATGGACACAATGGCTATTATAGTCGTGCTTAGCGGGTTAAGGGTTAATAACAAAACATAATTTCACCCTCAGTTATAACAGTGTATCAGAGTCAATCCTCCGAGCATGATAAAGAACCGTGGAATCCATTCAAAAGTAGGAGTAGGGCAATTAAGTTACCAGGTTCCTATATATCCTTCCGCTCTCTCTGGGGTGGCTCTAAATAACCTATGGTGTGTTGATGAGCTGTTAAATAACATTCAATTTAATTATAATTAGCAGACTGTACAAAAAGGATAAACCATCAAATAAAACATCTGGTGTAGATGGTTACATCAATGAATCAGTTATAAATTGGATCTGAAGTGTTATTATTTAAAGCACAATAATAAAGGCTGAAAATTATTGTTAAGAATTTATTTTATTGAAATGCATATATATCTATCATTTATATTTACCAGTGTATAATATACATATACTTGTGAGCTAGTATAAGTATTAGTTAGAGGCTATGAAGTGAAATTTTAACAATTAAGAAACCCTAAGGGAAGGAGCGCAGCGACTGACTTAGTGTTTGCCCTACTTTTTCCCTGCACTTCTACGGAACCACGCCTCTTAACACGTTCGCGCTTTTACTAAATCCACCTCCTTGTGTCCAAACAAGCGCATGCCATTTAGTAAGCGAATTACTTAATGAATAAATCTTAATGATTAAATGGTTAAAATTGGTGATCGTTAGAAATTTACATGAATAAGTTCGCCATTTTTTTAAAATTCCTCACCGTCTGATTGGAGGAAAAGTAGGGCAAACACTAAATATAATAAACACATAATAAAGTACAACGGTACTTAATAAATCGTGCCAATTTTATTTATCCTATTTGCCAAATACATTTAGCTGTATACTCAATACTTTTGTTCAGAATAATGAAGTTTAACCACTTCCTTTCTTCGAGTGTTCTTGTTCTTGTCCTCACGCTTGTGGTAACAGTCGTGTCGCGGTACTACTGCATTGAAAAGGAGTGGCACTTTATTTAAATTAACCCATGATTATCATGATATGTAGTTTTCTTATGCCAGATAAAATCTGGCTTTGTATACAATTTGTCTATGTTGTGACACCATTGATTGTAACACAGTGGTCATGTAGAGGTTGTTAATTTCTAATGATTGTTATGTATTATATCGCTTTCAGGCTATTTAGCAATAAAACAAGTCTACAAGGCCGGGAAATAATAAAATCAGAAGGATATCCTGTCCTGCAGTTATTGTGTAAATATATAATATTTACTTTTGGGATTAGCTTCCATTTTTAGGAAATCGTTTCAGCTATTGCTTTTACTTAATCCGTCATTTTGATGGCAACTCCATTTTGGTAAAAAATCTTGAGTTTTGTTTATTTTTCAGTATATATCAACTTGAATAACTGTAATATGATGTCAATGAAAGGTCATGGCGGTCTGTAAAGCTCCTTATCGAAAGTTAAAGTGTTCGATCACCCTTAAGTAAATATGAAACGGGATAATAAGGAATAGGAACTGAACCTAAACCATTTTTTCTTTTTAACCAAATATATTTGTTTAAACTGAGTCTTGTTTTTCCCCCTAAAAAATCTTACTGAAATCCTTGTTCCGGAATTTGATGTTCAAGATGAGCTCTAAGCCAAGTGTTTCCTAAAAAACTTCATCATAAGCTGTGATATGACGTCAAATAATATAATTTATTCTTTGTATAAAATGAAGTTGAGAGAAATATTTTAAGTTTCTTCAGGTACCATACATAAAGGATGATATGATAGGCTACTTTATCTTAAAGGGACTAGAGACAATAGTAATTGTTGTCAATCCAAATGCTTACATATATAGTTTATATTACTACCATATATCATCCTTTATTTGTAAATAGTTTTATCTTTATATATTTACATTAATTTTTAATTACTACTTCATTTCTTCATCTTTCATCAGTTTTTTGCGCACAATATGACCTATTTATGTGTCGACGTGCCGTAAAACAACATTCATTCATTCATTCAATCCAAATTCAATCTCTCAAGTATAGGATCTGACTTTGACGAGATTGATCCAAATGTAAATGAATAACACCATAATGAGCTTCAGTTTTATATAAAATGTGCACATGCAGTAAATTGAGCCACATGTTGTCTTCGGTTTAGTTATTGTTTATGAACATGTTTGGGCTGGAAAACGTGACAATTTGGCAGAATATCATAATTGTTAATTTATGTGGGGATTGTAATTCTAATTCAGTAAAAATGTACTGAAGTCATTAGTCTGGGCTCCACCCCCATCACACTGCCCCCTTTACCAACGCCCCTGCCCCCAACCCCCCTCCTCACCGACCCCCAACCAAAAAGTAATAAAAAAACAAATTATATGGATGGATGAATGAATGAATGAATGAATGAATGAATGAATGAATGAATGAATGAATGAATGAATGAATGAATGAATGAATATTTTCACAAAGAAAACTAGTCCAGTTTTTGAAGCCTAATTTAGTGCATATGCACATTAAATAATGCATTTGATTTGTTTGTTTTGTTTGTGTGGTGTTTTACGTCATTTTCAACACGTAAGGTTATATATGACGGTCGATTTTTTTGTGGTGGAGGCAGACCACCCACTTTTCCTGAGTAGAACCAGAACTGTACACCTCCCGCCATCCGTAAGAATCGACACTTCCTCACTTACAGGTTGAGCTCCCAGTGGGATTCGAACGCGCAGCGGTGAGAGGCGAAGGTTTACAACGCAACGTCGTTAACCATTCGGCCACGGAGAAGCCAAATAATGCATTTGGAACACAGTCATGGTGAATGGATTGACACCAGTAATTCATTATTTCAGATCGCCTCCAGTCCCTTTTATTTGTACATACATTTGTATAAACAGTATAAGTGTTTTTCAGTGAAATACAGTCTTTAAGAGGTCTTGAATTTAAACAATGATTGGCAGACCATTTTACCATTAGGGCTGTCAGGATGTCTGCCGCTACAACAAAAGGATAAAAGTTGTGATGTCACGGCAAAACTTGTTTTCATGAAGAAAAAAAAAAATTCATCTTTGTATTATATGGCAAGACCTAGATGTGTAGCGTTTTGATTAGACAGTTTATTTAAGGGATTACAGTATCAATTTAAGAAGGCCAAAAGATTAAAAGTGAGGGAATTAATTTATAAAGGGTTACATCAGGGTTAAGATAGAGTATGGCCAATAATGAGGGTTTCTGATAAAAGATTTTGATGGGATTGTTAGTTTGAATGCAAATGTGGAGGATTTATCTTTTCAAGAGGCTTACTGTGATTAATGATATCTATACAAAATAAATACTGACTAAATAATTCCCCTTGTATAACGCCAAAACAGAAGTCAAATGTCATACAGCCGTAATAAGATAAAAAAACTGTGATAAAGGATTGTGTAATATTTGACTTGAAGGTCTGCAGGGTCAAGCTGCTGGATCAAGCTGACACAATATGCCATGAAGCCATTGATTAAGACTTTAAAAGTTCTGTCAAAAATACATTTTGGTAAGACTAATTGATATTTCAGAAGTATAATTTAGTAATAAAAGATATCAGGCAATCAGATGTAGTTTTACTTAACTTTTTTTTTTGTATACACATTGTACAGTGTAATTATGTATTCACGGCAAAGATAGAGTATAAATTTGATGAGAGACACCCATTTCATACTTTGGCTATATTCACCAAGGATGTGAGATTGCACATTTTCTGTAAAAGGGAAAAAAAGGTTATCTGCATGACTTTCAAACTCCAAAACTATTGAGCAGAATTTTGCAAAACTTTTACAGGAACTTTTCTTATGCTATATGTTACATTTGGTCCTAAAATCTCTACTTACTGTGCAATAACCCAAGACTGACATGCTAAAAAAAATCAACTATCAATAATAAAAGTGTGTGATATTCCTCTAAAACTGCATGAGCTGTTGATACATTTGTAATTTAAATTCAAATCTGGGTGAGGTAATCACATAATACAGTTAAATAAAAGTCTTTGACTTAATGTTGGAAGAGCAATTTCATGATCAAAGATTATTCTGTTGTGAACATTATATGGTGGGCAAGCACCATTGTGTTGTCCCTAAATTATAATGACTGCCTATCAACTCTGACACTGATTGTTCTAATATAACACAGTAAGGGGTAATATATAGTTCACTTCACTAAACTAGTATGTCACAGTATTTGACAGTTTGTCCAGGGTTTGCTATAAGTGGGGTTTCTCAATGGGGGTACAACTCCTTTCTGTTTTTGTTTGCACTGCAGCTTATTTCCCTGTTTAAATATTTAATATTGAAGGGTTTCCTAATGGATTTGTACATATTACATGAATTTACATAACATATTGTTAGCTATTTATATGCATCTATTTATTCTGATCTGAGATAGAGTTTGCACTTGACAGCATTTTTTGTATGTTAAGATGATTTATTTACCAAAGTCTTCAACTAACCTTTGATGACTTGTGAATATTTTTTCTTTTACTGCAAAAGCACAAATTTACTTATCACCTATATCATGCATCAAATGCCTTTTGTGTTTCCATGACAAACAAAAAAACAAATTTGCATTTTCTGTTAAACATCCTGGACATATTTAATTGCATTGTTTGAATGCTATATTTTTTCTTTCTTTTTTTCGTGTTTGCTATCCAACTATCTGTTTACTTTGACTGCATGTCCAGTGGTAGATGAAATATAATATTCCTGTTCCTTATATGCCATGCTCCGAGAGAGAGAATGTTTTTAAAAACTTTTTTTTTTTACGTTATTGGACTCGCAGAAGATGATGGCGATATTATATTCGGATGCAAATTCTGACTTGTACTGGTTCCTACAATTATATCAAGGAAAAACAGAAAAATGCCTTTAATTAATTAGATAGCATGTTTTTATTTCATTACCAGATTGTAAGAGGGCTTATGTGATAGTTTGCTCGTCAGTCCGTCCCGAAAAATGTATGTTTGTCTATAACTCCTCCTGCAGTTTTCCATGGATTGTTAATATGTACATTATCAAGAGTAAATCTATTCTTAACCCTTAGCCCACTATGAATGTATAATGGACTGTCCTTCCTTTAAATTAAGACCATTCCATTAAAATACTCGCAGGCTGATCTGGGTTTACAATGGACGCAAAGGCTATTGTAGTTGTGCTTAGCGGGTTAAGTGTTAATTACATCGGTGCATCCATGCCCGATGAACACATTTCTAGTTAATTTCAATAACATTCCTCTATAGAATGATTTGAGTTTCAATTTTTTTAAAATCTGTTAATTATTTACCTACCAGAAACAAGAATAATTTTAAGTGTGGCCTTAACTATTGAAATTGTTATTCAATAAAAGTTATTATACCATTTAAATGTCAACCACTGTGTCATGCATTTGACTGTAAAGTTGAAAACCACTAAATTAAGCATGGTAAATTAGATCACCAAATCCAAATAATTTGATACACAGGCATACAAAAAAAATAAAAACATTGGAACTTATTTTAAAATTTACATTACTGTAATTTCCATAGACGTAATTGTCTGGTCACATTGAAGGCCGTGCTTATGACATTTATGTTAATATTATATCTTGTTAAAGGCCAGGGTTGAGTATAAAAACTCCAACATGGCCCCCAGATCATTGTATGCATTATGCTGCTCAGAGAGGTTTATTCACAAATTTCTAAATAATAAAGCATTTTTAAACCATAAAATTTGGCATGTAAATACACTAAACATTACTCTATACAGATATATCAAAATAATTATATAATGTATTTATTTTCTAAACTTTCTTAGTAGAACAAAACTTTAATTCCTGTCAAATTTTGAATGTTGGTGCGTCTATTAAAAGTTTTACCTGTAAAGATGAGTGATTGGTCAGCTGAAACCCTTATCTTGAAGCAGACGAAATATACTGAAAGGTAAAAGAAACGCAGGGTGCGTATTTCTGCTATATATTGTATGTTTAATATGCTACTGCTAATCGAATGGTACAGGGCGACATTAGGCCTGTCCTTTTAGAAAGAAGGTTTAAACAGCACTGAACACACCAATGGTTACCCCTTTAAAGTTTCATTATCGTCAGAATGCGCATTTGACTCAAGCAGGTGAGCAAACTTAGGCTTTAAATGTGGCAAAATACAGTACTGAACTGGCTCAATTTTTCAAAGAGGAACTTCAGCATTTATGAGTTTCTTGTTACAACGTGTACTGTGATTAAAACATCACAGTTGTGTCCTTTCTCTAACTGCACTTTTTTTTTTTACAAAACATCTTGGAATATATATGGAAGTGTGCAGTATATGCAATATATAGCGGAAATAAGCACCCTTCGTTTCTTTTTCCTTTCAGTATACTATAACTGGCTACAGTGTATACATAGTGGTGGAAAAGCCCCAATTGCCTTATAAAAGCCAGAAGGGGCAGGTTTCTATATAAATTATGCATGTTTCGCATCAGAGGAGCACCCTTTTTAAAACCTTTAAATAAACTACTGTAAAATAAATTATGAAAAGTTGCACAAATACACATTTACCTGTTAAATCAATTAGTGTAAATATATTATTTTTTGAAACAATCATTTGTGAAGTATAGTTTCAAAAAATTATTTAAACCAACTGTCAAACAATTTGAATATATTTGCCAGGAGGAGCTTGCGAGGTTATGACCCTTGCTAATACAGAATGTAAACATTTCCCACATGGCTGTGTTTAGCAACCATTTGAAACTTGCTTCTGCTCTGTATTATCATCAAAACCAGACAATGTAAAGCATCACAATTTAAACGACCTTCAAAAAAGCATCAGATCTTGATTTTGTGTGGTTATAAATGTATAGGAAAAGTTTCAATGTTCATTTGTGAAACATTGTTGTGATCACAGACCTAATAACAAATATTTATTAATATGTCTGTGTTGTGATTCAGTTTGTGATTCAGTGCAAACGGACAATGTTTACCTCAGCTACTTTAGTTGACAGTCAGGCTGTGTAGTGTGCAGTAGTGGTAATTTGATAGACCCCTCCTGTGTTGGGGGTTTAAAGCCGTTGGCTCATTATTACAGTAAATCTTAACATGAGTGGGTGTGAGACATTTGAGATATGTTTTTTTGTATGTTATTGCCATTAAGCTATTGTATTTCTGTCATTTAATTAAATTAGCATTTAAATGCAATCATGTTGATGGTAGTAAATCTATAAATTTGAAAGTAAATCTGAATTAAAATAAACATGAAGTGTTAATATCAGTAGGCATGTCTGACTTTGGGTAATTGAATGTCCAGACAGGGGTCATAATTATGTCCGATTACTAAATTGTACTCAGAGATTCTGATGAGAATTAAACTGGAAACTGGTCACACTTTATTGTTATTCCAAATTTATAATGTCTGAGGTCAAAGATTGTTTAAAATGGTAATTTATAATGTACGTCTGAGGTCAAAGATTATTTAAAATGGTAAAAATGACCATTTTATACCATCTTGACCTCACACATTATAAATTTGACCGAAATTTAAAATTTGAATTAAACAGAAACACCAAGTGTAATGCATCCTCAGCAGTAACTGTTGCAGTATTTATTTTATCTGTTACACTTCACCATTCCCTAGTGATCTTCATAGTTATGGAATTAAAATATATATGTATATAATAGAGGGTCTTACAATGAGTACTCATTCATTATTGAATTTATTAAACGAGTCGGCAAAATGATATACCCTTTTTGCTAACGAGTTTAATAAATTCAATAATGAATGAGAACAAATGTTAGATTCTATTTATCACATAACTCCCATATTGATTTTTATTGCATTTTGCCTGTCGCTTTAACACGCGAAACCGACATAAACCGTGGGAATTGGATCATAGTCATTAACGATTTCTTTTGACAGCGCATACTAGGCTTGTTTGCATACTTATATAACTAGTGGTATATCGAATAGAATGGTGTTATTCCACTCCCACACTGTAAGTTATGTGATAAATATATATAATTTTATAGTAGAGAAAATCATACATTGAACAGAATACCCATTTCAATTTTGTCTCTTTTTCTGACTAAGATCAACAGACCTTATGCAAGAGTGCATATTTGCATTAGCAACTCCAAACCTATTGAGCAGAATTTTGCACTAGCAACTCTGTATAGCATATTTGCACTAGCAACTCCAAACCTATTGAGCAGAATTTTGCACTAGCAACTCTGTATATATATTTTAATGGATTTTTTTTTAACATTTAGAAGTTGTGTATTGGAAACTATTTTTTTTTTCATGAACTAACGGTTAATTATGTGTAATTTGTGTCACATTAGATTATGAATGTGTCAGTTTTCTCTTTATTGATTTATTCAATCTTCTGGTGACTAATTGGTTGGAAACAGTGCCACTATGATGTAATTAATTGATTGACAGCCTTAATCACCAATTAACCTCATCCTTGAATGTGTCAGAAGGATAATTGACTTATCACTGAGAGTGTATTGTGCCATTGATCTCACCTTTTCCTACAGCTTAACCTGTCATAATGAGGAACTATAAACAGTTAATAATGTGTGTACTAGTGGGGTTGTTATGTAATATTTCTGGATTTGGAGATTGTTTACTATTTTGCAGTGCTGGAGATTGTTTACTATTTTGCAACCCATATCTATTTTTGTCTTTTTTGTTGGAATGGTATTTTAGCATCTGTTAATTAAGCCATATATGAGTTTGTTTGTGGTTGAAGCAGACCACCCCATGTTTCCTGTGTAGAACCAGTATTGTTTACCTTGCGCCATCCGTAAGAATTGACATTTTCTCACTTGACAATTCGAGCTCCCAGTGGTGAGAGGCAGAAAGTTTTGTGCGCATCGTCTTTACTATCCCTGAGCCATGGAAGTGCTTATTTTTGTCTTTATACACCGTGGTTGCTTGAATACTTCAAATATCATCTTCGTAGAATAATTAGCGAACAAAAGATGAAAGAATTATATTTTCATTTAATTATTTGCAATTAGATTTTAAAGGGACACTGTCCGTAACTTTTAGCTTATAAAACACCCAATAATTATGTTCGCAAACATTATACACTAAACATTATTCAATATTTACTAATTAAAAGCAAGATTGTTTAACGGAATTCAATCGCGGTACAAAAAAAAAGCAAATCCACTTCGTGGGTTTGAACTCGCAGCCCAAACTCGCAGTAAAAATAAGTGTGCGTGAGCGTAAAGTTGTCGGAACTCGCTCCTGACTGAGCTAAGCGGGCTATACATATTACGCAATACATACTATGGTGAAAACCTTGTGCGCTATGGAAGTCACGTGAACGCATAAAAGGTAAATATTGTGGGTCCCACTTTATTTACATTTAATAATTAAAACTTTTTTTTTTCTAACTCACGAATATATTCCTACATACTTCTTAGGGTCTATCCTCATGTTTTCATGTATACATTTCAATGAATTAAAGTCAGACAGTTATTTGGTTATGCTCAATATCTGCTTACTTACGGACAGTGTCCCTTTAAGTCAATAGAATACTGGATTAATAAATCAAGGTAATACATTTTTTTAAACTTGCATCTTTTCGATCATTAATATTAATTATAAGTATAGTTCAAAGCAAATCGTTTTTACATATTGCACCAATAGTATATATATTTTTTTATATAGAATAACAAAGATAACTGAAATCTTTATTTTGTTTTTATTTAATTATATATGTAGAAGTCAAAATGATACATGATTAATAAAGCGAATTGCAAAATAATGTTAATGCTTGATATAAAGCACAAGATTGCCAGGTAACCCTTAAAGGGACACATGGCAATCTTGAGTTTTATTCAAACATTAAAATGTACTCCTCATTTTAGTTATCCTACGTCATTTTGACTTTAAAACTGCTTGCATATAATTAAATAAAAAATTGAGATTTCAATTTTCTTCACTATTTCACCAAATTTTTAAATATATTATTGATGCACTATTATAAAAAGTCAGTAATTTGTAAAAATAATTTGCTTTGAACTATTCTAACAATTACTATTAATGATTGAACAAATGCAAGTGAAGAGAAAAACTAACGGGACGCCGTGAGTTTTTAAAAAATCAAGATTGCCGTGTGTCCCTTTAAATGGCTGCAGCCAGATCCCATAACTGATAACTGCTTTAATATCTTCAACAACAGCAACAGCTGATGATTACTGTATTTATAGTGGATGAGTTAATTATAGTCTACTTGGCAAGCTGTATTGATCTGTTGTGAGGAATTCAGATCTATTAGGGCAGTGACCCAGTTTACCTTGACTGTAAAACTATTCTTTGGTCATCACTCTTGTGTACTAATTATCCTGAGAAATCAAGTAGAGGTTATTTTTAATTCCTTAAACTGTGGCATCACTCATTCAGTACCTAATATGAAACCTAAACCGCTTGTTTCCTATACTGAAAGCTGCCATTTTGTCACTTCCAGCTGGCCCATCATTCAATATGGACAGTATTAAACCAGTCTATAAATTCCATGTAGAATCTTAGGCTGTCACTAATAGGCATGTTAATCAATTTATAGACAGCAACCAATGCCTTCGGCTATCTTTAAAGCTACATGTCACTAAAGGTACATGTCACTAAAGTTGCATAGCACTAAAGCTATGTGTCACTAAAGCTACATGTCACTAAAGCTACATGTCTCTAAAGCTACATATCACTAATGCTACATATCACTAATGCTATATATCACTAAAGCTGCATGTCACTAAAGTTGCATGTCATTAAAGCTTATATACATCTCTAAAACTACATGGTACTAAAGCTAACATGTTTGAGTGTATCTAAAGCTACATATCACTAAAGCTACATATCACTAAATCTGCATGTCACTAAAGTTGCATGTCATTAAAGCTTATATACATCTCTAAATCTACATGGTACTAAAGCTAACATGTTTGAGTTTATCTAAAGCTACACATATCACTAAAGCTACCTGTCACTAAAGCTACCTGTCACTAAAGCTACATGTCACCAAAGCTACATGTCACCAAAGCTACATGTCAACAGCAGTCATACTATTAATTCCTATGTACCCTCTTAGGATGTCTCTAATAGACTAAAGCTTCATGTCAATCAATTTATAGACTACAACCAGATTATTGATTCCTCTGAACCCTATTAGGCTGTCTGTAATAGACTAAAGTTACATTCCAATACATTTATAGTTTGCAGCCAGACTATTAATTCCTATGTACCCACTTAGGATGTCTCTGTTAGACTAAAGCTTTGTGTCAGTCAATTTATAGACTACAACCAGTCTATGAATTCCTCTGTAGCTTGCATGTCAATCAGTTTATAGACAGTTACCAGTCTATGAAATTAAAGACTTTTGCTACTTGCCAATCAATTTATAGACAACAACCAGTCAGTGAATTCCTATGTACAAGAGGCTGTCTTTTGCTTAGGCTGTCAAGCAATAGACAGCAACCAGTCTATTAATTCCTCTGCACTTAAACTCTTAGGTTGTCTGATTGACTATAGATTCTTATCAATTGTATATTGATTAAAGAATAAATAATGTTCCGTTGACCTAGAGGTGCGCGGTATTAACGCCGGTATTTAGCTTGGGCAGTACGCACCGCGGTACGTTTGGGTCTGTACCTTTACTTCGGCTCTTTCCGTGACCGAGAAATATACAGAAACTACCGAAGAAAAAATACGTTTTTATTTCTCTAACAGTGTTCAAACTGGAGGGCGACACAAGCGACAAAGGCTACCATTTCCCCCCGTCACTTCGCTTTTTTTTCAGCCGAAGTCGACGTCAAATTGACCATTTCGCTTTTTTTTTTCCGCACTCAAGCAAAGTGAAACCAACCGTGTAAACTGTTGTTGATGTCTCAGACAGGCGTAGATGTCGCTGGGAAGGATTATATGAATTGCTTTGATCGATCACTGCGGAAACCCAGCAGGCATGCTTGCCTACTGTTATATCCCGAGGCAGATTTCGCACCTGGCCATCGGCCTCTCGCCATTCTTGTTTACAAATTAAACTGTACAGTGGTATACGTGCCTTATCCAATGAGATTGCGTATAGCTAAGCAATTGGCCAATTGTAGCTTCCGCTACAGTCAGACTAATGCGTGTTAAAAATATGGTTGACATTCAATTGAAAACGTGATTGAATCAACAAGTTGAAGATAATTGACGAGGGGATTAAATGATACCACCGAATAATAATTAGATTTGTGTTTTCTTAATTGTTTGATAAGACGGACCTGTTGGCATTCAAAACAAATAATGCATGAAAAAAGTTTGTAATTGACAATATTTCTACTTAGTTTTCGGCGATATATTCCGACTGGAAAAGTGTGGTGTCATAGTAGTTCGGATAGGTACATAATTTCGGATGGAGGAGAAACTTTTTTTTTTTATTAGATTAAATTGAATTAGTTTAACATCCGCAAAATTGTAAACACACTTTTTCATATATGCCATATTGGAAATAAGCATCTTAGGAAGATATGTAAGTCTGAGAATCCCATGTACACCCTCCATAGATCTCCACACAAATTGATAGACAGCTGATTTCAGATGTGTGCGTTATTTTCACATTTTAGGGGATTAGAATAGAAATAGAACATCGTTTACGGTGAATTATCTATAATATATCACGGTTTGTCGTTCAATTGTAAACAATAATTTATGAAATTATTGTTTACAATTGAACTCCAAACCGTGATATATTAAACGATAATTCACAGTAAATGATGTTCTATTTCTTAAATATATGAATTCGTTGCAGCTACAAAGCTTGTACACGGTATACCGTTTTACGTGCCGCGGTATTTGTTTTCCGCGGTACCCAACTCCAAGTTGACCCATCTAATTCTGTGACAGAAAGTGGTTTCTGAACCACTCCCCATCGTTATAATCTTAGTAGCCGGTTGTATGACCATGACACTTGATGTATCATTAATATTAGAGATATACAGACACTGGCACAAATAATAATACAGCAGTCACTGGGTGAAATTATTATGCTTTTGAAAGGTTGTTATTAACTCCATGTGGTTTTGAATAAAATGTTACCTTATCTGGCAGTAGCTGGTAGAAATATCAATCGAAGATATTAAATTGTCAAAAAATAATCATTTAAATTGGGACATACCCATGATTTAGGAAATATTAGAAGTAGGGAGATGCATGGCAAGCAAAGGTCATGTCTGAATTTCGTGTGCCATCATGAAGATGTTTAATGATTCCTCGTACCCATTAAGAACTTGTTAAAGGTGCCCTTTTGGATGTGTAATTTAACACATGAATGTGGCCACTGTCTTTATGGTTGAACCCGATATCTTCTGCCATGGAAGTGGGCAATTAACCTGGCCTGATGGGTAATGCGAGAATATTCCTATTTCTGGAGAATAATGCAAAGTTAATTATTTCAATCAATTGATGATTTCTGCATTGTTTGATGTCTGAATAGATCTGCACGACTATTGTACACTGTTATATGTATACATGCCTGAAAAGTTTCATGGATAAATGATAATAAAAACAGTAATAGATCTGAGCCGTAAGTAAGTAAGCAGATATTGAGCATAACCAAATAACTGTCTGACTTTTATTCAGTGAAATGTATAGATGAAAAAACGTGAGCAAATAAGTCTGTAGTAATACATTCGTGAATTTGAAGAAAAAATTATTTTTTAATTATTATTTGTAAATTTAATGTAGGACCCACATTATTTACCTTTTTGGCTGTTCACGTTACTTCCATTAGCCCATTAGGTTTTCTACATAGTATGTATTGCGCAATATGTATAGCCCGCTTAGCTCAGTCGTGAGCGAAGTCGACTGTCGCGCACTAGCTATTATTACCCGAGACTGTAATTTTAGTTTGGGCTGCGAGATCAAACGCACAAAGCGGCACTTCTTTTTTTTTACTGCGATTGAATTCCGTGATACAATTTTGCATTTAATTAGTAAATATTCAATAATGTTTAATTTATTAATGCCACGTTTCTTTGAGATCAGGAGAATTAGTCAATGTTTGGACAAAGTTTGTGCATTAAATTAAAACCTTAAAAGGGCCAGAACTGTGCCAAAAATCATTCAACCAGAACAAGGCAATGATAGCAACTAGGCTTGGTACTCATCATCTCTGGCAAGATTCGTTGAAACACGGCCAGGAGTTCAGAAGAGACTAGTCTGGGAAAGGTTTGTGTATTAAAATCTTTAAAGGGCCATGTCTCTGCCAAAAATCATTCAACTGGAACACAGTCACGAAATGCGCAACTAGGCTTGGTACTGATCATCCCTGCCAAGATTCTTCGAAATCTGGCCGGGGGATCAGGAGAATTAGTCTGGACAAAGTTTGTGTATTAAAACCTTAAAAGGGCTATGTAACTACCAAAAACAGCCATGTGACTACCAAAAACCATTCAACCAGAACACGGCAATGACAGTCTGGAAAAAGTTTGTGTATTAAAACCTTTAACTAAATCAAGGGCCATAACTCTGCAGTTACTGGTCCGATTTGGCTGGTTTTCGAACTTTCAGAGCTTTCATTGATAATTATTACAGGGAACGAAAATCAGATCAAGTCTTTAACAATTTATCAATTTGACCATTCAAATATTATGTAGAACGAGTACCGTAACAAATTTTCCTGACCTGTATTAACAATCTGGTAAAGTTCGGTAAGGATCAGATGAAAATTGAAGCCCCTATCATTTTAACGAGGCAAACTATAGCATTTTTAACTAAATCAAGGGCCATAACTCTGATTTTAATGAATCTTGCAGGGATGATTAGTACCAAGCCTAGTTGCGCATTTCATTGTCGTGTTCCAATCGAATGATTTTTGGCAGAGGTATGGCCCTTTAAAGGTTTTAATACACAAACTTTGTCTGGACTAGTTCTCATGAACACCTCGCCGGATTTCAACGAAACTTTGCAGGGATGCCTCGTTGTGGATATCCTCGTCGTGCTCCCGTTTACTTATTGTTGGCGGAGTTCTGGCTATTTAATTTTTTTTATGCACAAACTTTTTCCGGGCTAGTTCTCCTGAACCACTGGATGGATTTCAACGAAAATTGACAAGGATGATCAATATCAAGCCTAGTTGTTCATATCATTGATATATTCCGGTCGAATGATTTTTGGCAGGGTTATGGTCCTTTAAATGTTTTACACAAACTTTGTCCAGATTAGTCTCTTATGAACTCCTTGCCGGATTTCAACGAATCTTGGCAGGGATGAACAGTACCAAACCTAGTTGCACCTGTCATTGCCGTGTTCTGGTTGAATGGTTTTTGGCCCTTCTAAGGTTTTAATGCGCAAACTTTGTCCAAACTAATTCTCCTGATCCTCTGGCCGGATTTCAACAAATCTTGGCAGGGATGATTAGTACCAAGCCTAGTTGCATATTTCATTGTCATGTTCCAGTTGAATGAATTTTGGCAGAGTTGTGACCCATTAAAGGTTTTAAAACGGAACTTGGCAGGGATAATCATTACCAAGCCTAGTTGCATATATCATCGCCATGTTTCGGTTGAATGATTTTTAGCTTGACTGCCATGGTGTGACATCCGTCGCTGATCAAAATCTGTCAGTAGAGCTTCAAGGTCATTGACCTCTTGTTGAAAGAGTTATGGCCCCTTATAGATAAAAATTATCTTTAGCCAGTAGGCACAGGGCCATCTTGGGCCTCTTGTTTTCATCTTTCTTTGATATCTTCAGGTTGTATTTTGTGTTTATGACGGTGGGTGGGGGGCATGTGCTTGTGTGTGTTTGGGGGGTTGGGGTGCAACATAAGAGAGTTCTTGGACCGGGAGGCTTGTGAGTGGGTAGGGTAAGTATCAGGAATCTCGGACCGATTGGGATTTTGAAATTTACCTAGCCCTGATATATATATATAACCCAGCTCAGGTTTCATTAAAAAATATGAACGGCTGGAGGTATGCGGCACAAGTTTTACCCAGAAAAAATGAGGTGGTCTGCCTCTACCTAAAAAAAAACACAATCATCCTATATGGCCTAACATGTGCTAAAAATGATGTAAAACACTATTCAAATAGAAAAGGTCAAATTCATTAAACGCTCCACAAAAATGTCGACCGTCATATATGTCCCAGGAAAGTAGGTCTGCCTCTACTTCAAAGAAAAACAACCATCCTATATGGCCTAACATGTGCTAAATATGATGTAGAACATTATCCAAATAAAAAAAAATCAAATTCTTTATGGCTGATCCGGATATTCAAAACCTATCTATCTGTATAGCTTCACTATCTGTATAGCTTCATGGTCATCAACCTCCGGTTCCTTATTATCTGACAACTTAAAATGTAGAGTAAAACTATTGACTCAGTAAGACAAGGCCTCAGCAATGTGTTGATCATACTTTATAAGTTCATTAGTTCAGGGTCATGTTTATGCTCCAGCTTAGAAAACAGTCAATAAATTATTGTTTACAAAAACCCAAAACACATGGAGAAGCAGAGGTACTTCAAATAATGCTTATGTTTTTCTCTCCTTATTGCCTTGTGTTCCCCAGTGAACAAAGTTCTTAATTTCATGAACTCTTCATGGACTTCATGAACTCTTCATGAACTGTTAGTGAAAAATCAAAAGCATTCATGAAATGTTTTTGAACAGTTCATGCACTGTAATTCATGAAATTCATGTTCATGAACTTTTCCTCCAAGTTTTTGAGCTTTTCCTCAGAGTTATGAAACTTTCAAGTATTGAACCAATTTGGCTTCATCTTGAGTATTTACCCCCCAAAAAAACAGTTTCTTGAAGCAATCCAGTTTGATCATTTATTTAGCATTTTCATAAAATCTGTTTTGAAGAAATTACTTAGTTCTCTGGCCATGTTTTGTTTCATGAACATGTTTATGTTTATTTAAATCGAAATCAATACACAACACTAGATATTTACAATTCATACATTGCAATATCTGTGAAAGATTTTATTTGATGACTAGAAAACTTTGAACAGGTAAATTAATCCACAGGTAAATGTATTTATCAATTATCTGGCAATGGTTGTGAAGCTAAACAAATCAGATTTACCTCATTTCCCCGTGCAGTCACGCAGTGTAAAAGTAGTATCTGTGTCATGCAAATAATACTTATATTTACATACGACTTAGTAGTGGTTTTAAATATATGTTTCTCTCCAGGAATATCAAGAAATGTTCATATGATGTTTAAGAATTAAATTTGTTAATTGATAATACTACAAAAAGGGTGGCCATTCATCTTTAAAATTTACCTCATAACAGTAATTGGTAACTAAATGGGATTTAATTTGTTGGACTTACAGTAACAGTACAAACAGATCAGCATTTAAATACATCATCCTTTTTCATAACAAATGAAGTAAAAATCTAAAACACCAGTTGAAAATGCATTGCACAGCTTTGCACAGTATTCCTATATACATGTATTCTGCAGATATTACCCAGTGAAAAAGTCTTTGGAATTCCAGTTGAATAACTGGTGAATAGTGGAATACCAGTGGAACTAAAACAGTGACACTGGAATTCCAGTGGAAAGTTGAAATACCAGTGGAATTAAATTAATTCTGGATATTTTTTTTTCAACATTTAATAGTGTTTGACAAAATATCTGAGGGAAAAAAATTTTTTTTTTTTTTTACAAATTGTTACAAACATACCACTACCTTGATATGTAGCAAGTTTTATGACAATACATTGATTGGTTGAGGAGTTTGGAAAGAAAAATGGATTATTTTACTATGACACCTGAATGTGATTCTCACAAAGAATGCAAATAAAACACAAACACTCTCTTTTGATTTTTTGGCAGGAAAATGGCAGTAACTGTAGATTGTCTTTTCACCATTTAAGTATTAAAGGTAAATGTTTTGTGATTATACTTAAATTTCTTACTGTATCAAAGCATCTTATACATTTAATAGTATTTGAAAGAGGATATTTCAAAAATGTAGTCAGTAGAAACTATTTTAAAATGATACCTCTATTGTCATACATTTTTGCGAATTGACTTTGTTTTTTGTTGTTGATAGAAAAATAGTATTCAGCACTGCAGATATTATTTGATTTCAGTATCATATGCAACATTTCACCATGTATGATCAGGCCTTCCAGTCTACGCGAAAAGATTTTCAAGTCCACGGGACATTCGGTCAGACAAACTGAAATTTGTTGTCTGACCTGACAATTTTTTGTCTGATCGAAAAGCTTAAAGCAATATTATTGTTAAAGCACAATAAAATGCTCGGACAATTAAACACATACAATGCTATCCATAAACAGGAACCAAACTTTTTTTTTTTTTAGGATCATGCCACAAATCAGGGTAAAAAAACGTACCGGCACATTCGACGTGTTATTTAACAGCTTGCATTTGTGAATAAGCATTCATTTTATAAAAGCATTCTTATGATACAGACTTGTCATAAATGACCTTAAAATTTATCAACAAATATGGCTTCAAATTATATGCGATAAAACAGCGAATTTCTGGTAGGATTTTAGTTTTAAAATTGGCCGGAAATGCGATGGAAAATTACAAGCGATAAAATGCGATTTCTGTTGGGATTTTAGCAGTCGTTCCCGATTGAGCTTGGAATTACATCGATTGCGTCAGTGGATGTTTGATGCGTCAGGCATATAAACAACCGATGATGCCATCCAATAAAATGGAAGTACTCAGTGAATTGAAACTAGTTGACACCTCCCACTCGCCTACAAGTCTCACGTGACAAAAATCGATATAATAACATAACACCGAGTAGAATTCACCTTTTTGCTATTATATAGATGCTGTGGATTGTGAAAATAACTTCGGGCTTCCCCAGCAGTGATAGAACTTACTACTTTCAAAATAGCATATTCATGGTATATCTCTCGAGCAATTCTACTTTAATGCTGGCTGGTTTATATGCCTAAAGCACATCTCCGCCAGATTCAAATCGAGATTTATTTTCACACTCGTGTTTACATTCAGCCAGCGAGGAAGGGGGAGGAGTTGAGCACGCGATGACATTGCGTCAGTATGAACGTAATTCCATGCTCAATCATGAACGCAAGTAGTCTTAAAAATGGCTGGACTCTTGGACCGACTCACGGGAATTTTTTTGGCGGACATTTCAAAAATTTGCCTGTCATGTCCGATGGACCGACGGTTTTCGCGGAGACTGGCTTTCTAAGTTGTGTAGGCTGAAGGTTAAATTAGTGAATTGTTCTTAAACTGATATGTAGGTTAAATTAGTGAATTGTTTAACTATTCATGAACTAAATTCACAAATTATTCTTGAACAACATGTGAACCATGGTTTTGAAGGACTCCGTTCGCAGGGTATGTCATGGTACATAGGGCTGTCCTTTTAAGAATTGAATTAAAACTGTTCTGTGTTGTTTAACTTCAAATTGATGTCATTGCTTTTATACCGCCTGCTTCATTATAAAAAAAAGAGTGATCACTATCTTTGTCAATGAAGTTGTACTCCCATTTAACATGTAACCAGATTCATGACTTTTATTCATGTTTCTAGAAATCTGCAAGCAGCAATGTTTAACCTGATGATATTGTAAACAAGCTTTTTCACAAGGTCCATTTATAAGACATTCTCAGAGGGAAGTAACTTGGAAGGGAAACCTTAATATTTTTTACATGTTTTAATTATCAACAGCTTTTCATGCATCAATTTCAGCTTCTTATTCACCGAAAGAGTGATTGTTGTATTTCAAGAAACAACTTAATTCATGAACCATTCAAGTACAATTGTGTTCATGAACCATTGTTAGTTCATGAACTACAGATTCATAAAGTGATCAATTTCTGTTAATGGCCAGTTCATGAATCTTCAGTTCATGACGTGTTCAAGAACTGACATTCATGAACTGTAAGATTTGTTCATGAACTGAAGATTCATGAATCAGCCATTATCTGTTCATGTACTAACTATTCATGAACATGTTCATGAATTAGTTTATTGGGCCTGATACTGTCAGGCCTTATGTTCGTTTACTGGACTTGATACTGTCAGGCCTTATTTTTGTTTATTGGGCCTGATACTGTCAGGCCTTATGTTTGTTTACTGGACCTGATACTGTCAGTTCTTATGTTTGTTTATTGGGCCTGATACTGTCAAGCCTTATGTTTATTTACTGGGCCTCATACTGTCTGGTCTTATGTTTGTTTATTGGGCCTGATACTGTCAGGCCTTATGTTTGTTTATTGGGCCTGATACTGTCAAGCCTTATGTTTATTTATTGGGCCTCATACTGTCAGTTCTTATGTTTGTTTATTGGGCCTGATACTGTCATGTTTGTTATTGGGCCTGATACTGTCAGGCCTTATGTTGGTTTATTGGGCCTGATACTGTCAGGCCTTATGTTGGTTTATTGGGCCTGATACTGGCAGGTGCTTTGTTGTTATTTTATTGGTGCTGATTGTCAGGGTGACAGTTTTATGGAACTCTTGATGACAAGATGGTGATATAAAGCTTTGTTGATTATACATAATTGTATAAATAATTAGCTTATGACATGCACAGTAATAATCATTAAATTGCCAAGATGTAGGTGAACACTGTTGAGACTTGTTAGTTAGACAGAGACAACATAATTATAGTCATTCATAATACTAAGACGATATTGACGTGTGTATAAACAAGTCTCTTCACAGCACAGTTAAACGGTATGTATGGTAAACATTACTGTGCCGGTCTATATAAAGAATTACAGAAGACTACATCACAATATGTCAATACAAATGACATCAAATTGATCCTTGACCTTATAATTCCTTCAACCCTGTCATCAATCTCCACGCAGAGTTATCGTTCCTTGCACTCACATATATCTCTGCTAACTACTAAATTACAAGATTTTGGTAAAACTTGTTAAATTGGAATATGTTTGCTTGAAACTTATTTATTTATTGTGTAAATATAATTTTCAGAATACCGCAAATTAGATGTCTCAAGATTTGAAATAATGCATGAAAACAATTTAGTTTTAATCGGGACTATTTAACTACAAAAATAATACGTACTTAGGTCTTTCTCAATCGAAATGCATATGTAAACATTTCAAACCGAAGCTCGATAGCAGAAAATTACTAAACAAATTAACTCATAGAAATAAAAAATGAAATTATTTAATATAGGTGTCTATATTTTATCTTTGCAGATCACGCAAAAGGATTTATTATAAACATCGTCATAACTTTTTTTGAATAATCACGTGACCTAACAGTTCGCCCTACTTCCTTTGACGTTGACAGTCAAATGAGGAATGAGTGTACACTGGGTAGAGATTGCCCTGTCATCTGATACCAGCATAACTTCAGAAATAGGGAAACTGTAAACAATGTCAACTAGTCCAAACATTCAACTAGTACAGCCTCTCTTGGACAATATTATAGTAACGGGACACACTTTAGAGCACCTAGACTTTAACTTTTCAAGGCTAGATTATCTTGATCTTCTTTGACCTAGTCTTTAAAATAAGGTCCAGAAGTCTTTTAGTTTTTATAATTATGCAGATTACCTTAAAGACGTATGAAAGTAGGGTACAAGCTTAAGGTCACGGTGACCTACTTTCCACATCGTTGGTCTAATTTTGAAAAAAATGGTCACACCCTTTGAATAATATCACTTTAGGACCATCTTTATTATTTTGATAGACTTTTGATGACCTTGACTTGGCAGGAGGTATATAGTACTGATCTACCCAGGAAAAGTGGGTGGTCTGCCTCCACCACAAAAAATCGACCATCATATATAACCTTGCATGTGTTGAAAATGACGTAAAACACCATACAAACAAACAAGCAATTGACCTTGACATTAACATATGTAGTAACATGACCATAAAGTCAAACTTGAGGCCCAAAGTGTGTATGCCAAGCATCTAGTTTCTGTTTTCAGATGTTTCCATTTTCAAATATAAAAAAAATAGATGACAAGTTGCTTGCTGACCTAATTTTTAAAGTGAGGTCACATGGTTACCTTTTTAAGGTACCCTTTAAGGACTATTGAGTTCATTAACCTGTTTTGACGTCATTCAGATCTTATTTGAACAAATAAGTCTTCCATCTTAGAAAATGTTCAATGTATATACATTTTTAAGTTTGAACTTGATTTTTGCTGACCTTGCAGTTTTCAAGGTCAAAATAATAAAGAATGATCAATTTTTGGTCAATTTAGAATTAAAAAGATCAAGTATGCAACATTTTAACCAGTAGCCCGAACAGTTTTCAAAGTGGTAAAAAAAAAATAGTGAAATATTTTAAGCCTAACAGCATATACCAGCTACCAACTTCTGACAGGCCATGTATGACAACAACATTAAAGGGATAGGCCTCCATGATCACTTAACTGAGTGTTAATTAAATGATCATGAAATTTATATAAAACTTAAATTTAAATGTTTTAAACATCCATTTTACATACTAAAAGCACACTTTGACAATTTTAAACAAACATCTTAAAAAATAGTGTTATGATTTTTTTCAATTACCAAATTGTCCTTAAAAACTTCCTCCTCCACAAAATATATATACACTTTCCGAAATATTGTGTCTGGGCAGTCACATGTACTGGAGCATGTATAAAAAAAGTAGAGCAATTTATACTGTTCCAAATGTATAATATCTGTATCGTTTCCCTCACTTGTTGCTGTCTTCAGTTCCTCTATTTTATCTGTCACATTTCTTCACTTGTTGCTGTCTTCCTATTTTATCTTCATCATTTCCCTCACTTGTTGCTGTCTTCTGTTCCTCTATTGTATCTGTAACACTCCCATCACTTGTTGCTGTCTGATGCTGCCTTCAGTTGCTCTGTTATATCTGTATCATTTCGCTCACTTGTTGCTGTCTGGTGCTGCCTTCAGTTCCTCTGTTATATCTGTATCATTTCGCTCACTTGTTGCTGTCTGATGCTGCCTTCAGTTCCTCTGTTATATCTGTATAATTTTGCTCACTTGTTGCTGTCTGATGCTGCCTTCAGTTCCTCATTTATATCTGTATCATTTCCCTCACTTGTTGCTGTCTGATGCTGCCTTCAGTTCCTCGTTTATATCTGTATCATTTCCCTCACTTGTTGCTGTCTGATGCTGCCTTCAGTTCCTCGTTTATATCTGTATCATTTCCCTCACTTGTTGCTGTCTGATGCTGCCTTCAGTTCCTCGTTTATATCTGTATCATTTCCCTCACTTGTTGTTGTCTGATGCTACCTTCAGTTACTCGTTTATATCTGTATCATATTTCCCTCACTTGTTGCTGTCTGATGCTGCCTTCAGTTCCTCGTTTATATCCGTATCATTTCCCTCACTTGTTGCTGTCTGATGCTGCCTTCAGTTCCTCGTTTATATCCGTATCATTTCCCTCACTTGTTGCTGTCTGATGCTGCCTTCAGTTCCTCGTTTATATCTGTATCATTTCCCTCACTTGTTGCTGTCTGATGCTGCCTTCAGTTCCTCGTTTATATCTCACTATCTGTATCATTTCGCTCACTTGTTGCTGTCTGATGCTGCCTTCAGTTCCTCGTTTATATCTGTATCATTTCCCTCACTTGTTGCTGTCTGATGCTGCCTTCAGTTCCTCGTTTATATCTGTATCATTTCCCTCACTTGTTGCTGTCTGATGCTGCCTTCAGTTCCTCGTTTATATCTGTATCATTTCCTTCACTTGTTACTATCTTCAGTTATGGGGGCGTCCGTGGCCGAGTGGTTAACGTCTCTGACTTGAAATCACTTGCCCCTCACCGCTGTAGGTTCGATCCCTCAGGGGCCTAGGAATCTTTATGTGAGGAAGCTATCCAGCTGGCTGACGGAACGTCGGTGGTTCTACCCAGGTGCCCGCCCATGCACGAAAATTGCCCGGAGGGGCACCTGGGGTCTTCCTCCACCAATGGAAGCTGGAAAGTCGCCATATGACCTTAGCTGTTGGTGCGACTTTAAAATCAAATTCAATCAATCTATCTTCAGTTACTCTGTTATATCTGTGGAAACAAAGCTTGATTGAAGTTGGCTAATTATAAAAAAAATATATATATTTTGTAAGAAATGTCATTGCGTACAACTTTGCAATTTTAATTCTTTAATTCATAAAACTAGGACTAAAAAAATAGGTTTGCCTAATTTCATGATATGTATGATTTAATGTTCTCTGTAACTTGTCTTTAACTTGGGTATGTTGCTACTGCAGACTGTTAGCTTTCTAATGTTTGTGTAACATAGTCAGTGTGCCAAGACTCATCTCTTGTATTATGTCTGAAATTCCAGCAATGTCATTTATTGTTCTCCCTGGTTAAAGGACTACATGTAGGTGCAAGTTCTTGAGTAAAACTTGTTGACTTACTGCAGGAGCCTCGAAGCATTTTATGGGTCTTCTGCTACTTGAATTAGGTATCAATATTAGGGATACAGTCTATAAATCTGTCACGGATTATTGATTGATGTTAAACTTTATTAAAGGGACAAAAGGCAATCTTGATTTTTTAAAAGGTCGCGATGCCTCCGTTAGTTTTTCTACATAACTTGCATTTGTTCAATATTTAATATTAATTGTATTGATATTACTTACTGCTTGTGTGTAAAGCTATATATGTATCTCTGTTTGGTGCTGTCTGATTTTAAAATAGATCTTCAATCGTTAAACAAAGTTCAGATGAAACTTTAACTGAAGCATCTTCTAAAGAGTTTGAATAGGTCTGTTCCACTGCTTTTTATCAATAACTCCTTCTTAGAATTTCGCGAAACTTGCTAGGAAGTATCAATATCGAGTGGACATGCGCATACTTTGATGACGTTCCGGTTTGATAATTTTCCACAGAGTTATGGCCCTTTGTAGTTCGATTTGTCTGTAGACGCAATTCTTGTCCGGACTATTTCTCAATAACTCCTTCTTAGAATTTCGCGAAACTTGCTAGGAAGTATCAATCGAGTAGAGATGTGCATACTGTCATGACGTTCCTGGTTCAATAATTTCCCACTGAGTTATGGCCCTTTGTAGTTCTAATATCTGTCCGTAGGTGCAATTTTTATCTGGGCTATTTCTCTAAAACGCCTTGTTAGAATATAGTGAAACTTGCTAGGAAGTATCAATATCAAGTGGAGATGTGCATACTATCATGACGTTCCGGTTCAATAATTTTACACTGAGCTATGGCACTTTGTATTTTTAATGCATTTCATACTTGGTAGTCAAACAGAAAATTCTTGTTCGGGCTATTTCTCTAAAACCCCATGTTATAAGTTTACTTGTACTAACTTGACTTATACATAGAACATTAGGGCATACATCTAAGTTGACTTGAACTAATTTGACATTCATAGAACATTAGGGCATACATCTAAGTTTACTTGAACTAATTTCACTTATACATAGAACATTAGGGCATATATGCCCTAATCATTATGGCATATATGCCCTAATGTTCTATGTATACGTCATATTAGTTCAAGTAAACTTAGATGTATGCCCTAATGTTCTATGTATAAGTAAAATTAGTCAAGTAAACTTAGATGTATGCCCTAATGTTCTATGTATAAGTGAAATTAGTTCAAGTAAACTTAGATGTATGCCCTAATGTTCTATGTATAAGTCAATTAGTAAATTTAGAGTGATTCATAGGTAACAATTGTATAACACTAAACAGTACAAGTTAACTAACTTAAAATGAATGGGATGCTCCTTTTTTCCTTAGGTATATAGTACAAGCAAAATGAAGAATGTTTGGGATGCTGATCGATTATTAACCAGGTTTTCCTTTGAAAAAGTCTTATTATTAGATTGGCGAAATGTCATTCGGCAGGCAGCTAGCGACATCCGACTCATGGTTCCGCTCAATAACTTTAGTTAGCAATGAGCTATTGCGACGAAACTTGCTGTGTAGGTAAATGATATGGAAAGGTAGCTTGGAATTGCATTTGAGTTCACTGTAGTCAAGGTCAATGTTGCTGTTACTAAAATTAGAAAAAAAAATGTTTCCATTCAGAAACTTTTGTAAGGAATGAAAATTTGCCTGGAAACTTGCTGTGTAGGTAGTTATATGGAAAAGAAGATTGGTATTATATTTGAGGTCACTGGGGTCAAGGTTGATGTTTCTAAAAACAGAAAAAAAGGTTGTCGGGCAATAATTTAGTTAGGAATGAGATATTGAAACAAACCTTGATGTGTAGGTATTTGATATGAAAGGATGCTTGAGATTGCATTTGAAGTCACTGGGTCAAGGTCATGTCACTGTTACTAAAAGTAGAAAAATGTTTTCTGGGCAATAACTTCAGTTAGGAGTGAGATATTGAAGTGAAACTTGGTGTGTTAAATATTGGAACGAAACTTTGTAGAAAGCTTATGGAAAACGTAGTTTTCGCGGAATTTCCATGTTTCTTGTTTGTAGTTAACACTAGTACAAGTAAAGTTATAGTGATACTTGGGTTTTGATTTTCCTTCGGTAACATTAGAACAAGTACACTTATATTAGAGAAATAGGATGCTGATTCAGGGTTTGTAGCTTTTTTTCAAATCCACAGAGACAGTCTTTCTCATTGCTGGAAGAGGCGCCATAATGGCCGAGTGGTTAGAGTCTCTGACTTGAAATCACTTGCCCTCACTGCTGTGGGTTCGATCGCTCATGGACCTTGGAATCTTTATGTGAGGAAGCTATCCAGCTGGCTTGCGGATCTTCGGTGGTTCTACCCAGGACCCATGCATGAAAATTTCCTGGAGGGGCACCTGGTGGGGCCCCTGGTGTCTTCCTCCACCACTGGAAGCTGGAAAGTCGCCATATGAACTTAGTTGTTGGTGCGACTATAAAATCCAATTCAGTTCAATTCATTGCTGGAGACATCTTGACTATCAGAATGCAAATAAACCTTTCTTGGGACCTAGCCTTTTTATCACTGTTGTCGCTGTCAGTAACATCTTCCTTGCCACCATCATCCTCTTCGCTATCATCATTATTTGCATCAAAGCAATTGCTAAACTAAAATGATGATTTGAATAGTATGTCATAGGTTGTCAACAAGTTACCCCATTATATTTGAGGAAGTGTCTCAGTACAGACATTAAATATTGACAAATTGATGTCAGCCCCCACTCAGTGTAATGAAGACAAACTGAGACATTAAGCTCTTGTCAATATGTGTTAATGAGAGTTTTAGTACATTTCGGAACATTTAAGGTGGCTGTTAAATGCAGAAACACCAAATTGTGAATATTAACATACATTCTGATATTGACAATAACAAAGCCAGACTAGTGGTTTTGCCTCTTTTGAATGCAATCTGGAAGAAGTATGGGTGTCAGTTGAAAATACAAATACATTCATTATATTGTGCCTCGATCAGTCCCATATAAAATGTGCAAGTGCACAAAACTGGACCTTTACATCCAGATTAAGTATTTGTTATTTTAAAGGAAGTACATCAGGAATTGTATTGTTTTTAGAATTGTTCAAATACATTATTTCTGTATTAAATTGATAAAAATTAAATTAACTAAACCTTAAAACACCAGCAGAAATTATATTGAACATAACATATTATAAAACAAAAGACACAAAGAAGGTATTTCCTAACTATGGTTTCGCGCCTGGGATAGCTATTTTAAACTTGGCGGTAAAACAATCACAATGTTTCGTAAAGCGAACGTCGTGTGTAAATATCGCCGAGGTGATCACGCGTCACAGCTATTTATACCTGGTGATAGCTCTGGTTGTAATTATATATGTCTCCCCCCTCCCCCATGAATGGGGAGACATATTGCTTTTAGCTTGGATGTCCATCCGTCTATGTCTGTCTGCTCCAAATCTCTTGAACCGCTTCAGGGATTTTGAAATAACTTGGCACAAATGTTCACCTTATTGAGACGACGTGTAGAGCGCAAATTTCAGCCACGTCCGTTCAAGGTCACACTTAGAGGTCGAAGATCATATTCACTATATTTCGTCTCCGCTCCATATCTCTTGAACCGCTCGAGGGATTTTGAAATAACTTCGCACAAATGTTCACCATATCGAGACGACGTGCAGAGCGCAACTTTCAGCCAGGTTGGTTCATATGCATTACACTGAGAGTGTGGGTGTGGGGGGAGACATATGTTTTTGTTACAAAAACAACCCCGTCTAGATTATAATTATTAATTGCTGCGCTATATTATATGAAACTGTTTATGGTCTGTCTATGTCTTAGAAATATTGCGTGATTTAAATAATTATTTGATTGCTTTTTATTTTATTAATCAAATGTAGCCCCAAAGCCTGATATTGTATACATAAATGTTCATCAATATAGGAGTTCATATTGCTATCAGTTGTAGTGCATTGCAATAAAAATACACTACAATCAGGGAACAAGTACTTCTTATAGCTTATAGTGTCATAGAGACAACCTGACAATTGCTATAGGACATTTTATGAAATTTGGAATGGCATCTCTGTGGCCGAATGGGTTGTAAACCTTCACCTCTCACCGTTGCGGGTTTGAATCCTACTGGGAGCTAGAATTGTAAGTGAGGAAGTGTCGATTTTTACGGATGGCGGGAGATGTACAGTACTGGTTCTACCCTGGAAAAGTGGGTGGTCTTCTTCCACCACAAAAAAATCATATATATATATATAATCTTACATGTGTTTAAAATGACATAAAAACACCATACAAACAAACATGAAATTTGATAAAAACTCAGTGTTAATAAATCCTAAACTGCACCTTTTGCTAACTGGAATTTTTTTATATAAAGAATGTTTCCATGGAAATAAGATTTTTGTTTTATTTTAGGTCATGAAACGTTTTTGTATCTAGAGCATATTAAAATGAATTAAAATAACCTAATGAAAATGTATCAACTGTTGCACTAACATCAACAATTGGCCCTTCAAGGGCATTAATCTGTTAGTTGTGAACCCCAACATCCAAGGATCATCCTCTGAATATCAACGATTGGCCCTTTAACATGCATGCTTCAATGACATTAATTTGTAAGTTGTGAACCTCAACATCCAATGATCAACCTCTGCACATCAACGATTGACCCCTCAACATTCATGCTTTAACAACAAAAATAGGCATCATGTGAGCAACAAGAAGTTCTCAACCAACATGCATGCTTCTAAAACATTAATTTGATACAATGAAGACAGTTATATCATCACCAGTTGCAAGTTATGTAGGTCAGTTGTTGCTCTCAGCCAACAGTTCTCAACCCCCCTTAATTTGGACCATGTGGGCAACAACAACAGAAATCATAAGCTTCAACAGACATTAATTTGATACAAAGAAGATAGATTCAACCTACATGCTTCAATGGCCTTAATTTGGACCATGTGAGTAACAACAACAGTTAGTTTCAACTTGTAAGCTTCAAGACATTTATTTGGTACAAAGGAGACAGTTATATCATCACCAAAACAAAGTATGAACATGAATGGATGATTCTACAAAAGCCTCCAATATAAGGTGTAACAGTTGCATTGTAGGGGGGCTTTTGTAGCATTTGTTAAACTGTGGAACAATTACCCAGAAATGATCAGACTCACTGATATTTGCTTTGATGTTCGAACAATGAAACTGCACAATACATGACTTCTATTAGAAACAAAAGACTGCACATGTTGAATTCTGCATTCTGACCAATATATGAAATTATGAGTAATTAACAGAAAGTAAAAACTAGCTAATTCTAAAACTAATAATTAACTAGACTATTGTAAACTATCAACATAATAATAGCACAACTAACAACAACTAACAGAATTAACAGTAACTACCAAAACTAACAAACTAATAATAATATCAAAGCTAACAAACTAATAATATCAAAATTAACAATGACTATCAAAACTAACTAATAATAATTATCTATGAAACTACACGCTCATAGATACTAATAATACAGAAATAGTGTTTTTACCTTTTACATTACAGAAATCTAACTAAATGTATTAATAATGCATTCTTTTCCACAACTTTACTTAGTGCCAACCAAAAATCAAAACCAAACTTGTAATTGCTGGACATAACAAAATATTGATTAGCAAGTAGTAGAACCAACGGTCTTGACCTTGGACAATAGGTTGATTCATTATTATGATAGGATAGCAATTAATTGACCAGTTGTACAATAACAAGTATCCATAACAATAATTATTACCCCGATTAATAATAATTACCCCCTACATTTCAACACTTTTCTTTATACCCACTTAAAGGTACCAAAGTTTTAGCTACAAATTGTGACTTCAAAAAGTGTAACACTACCTAGAAGTGGCAATCGATCTTCTCCCCCTTGCATATTTAACCTAACAGTGGCAATTATCTCCTCCATGTATACCTAGAAGTGTCAATCATCTACCCCATGCATATTTAACCTAGCAGTGGCAATTATCTCCTCCATGCATACCTAGAAGTGGCAATTGTCTCTCCATGCATATTTAACCTAGCAGTGGCAATTGTCTCCTCCATGCATACCTAGAAGTGGCAATTGTCTCTCCATGCATGTTTAACCTAGCAGTGGCAATTGTCTCCTCCATGCATATTTAACCTAGCAGTGGCAGTTGTCTCCTCCATGCATACCTAAAAGTGGCAATCTTCTCCCCCATGCATATTTAACCTAACAGTGGCAACGTCTCCTCCATGCATACCTAGAAGTGGCAATTGTCTCTCCTCGCATATTTAACCTAGAAGTGGCAATCTTCTCCCCCATGCATATTTAACCTAACAGTGGCAATTGTCTCCTCCATGCATACCTAAAAGTGGCAATCTTCTCCCCCATGCATATTTAACCTAACAGTGGCAATTGTCTCCTCCATGCATACCTAGAAGTGGCAATTGTCTCTCCGTGCATATTTAACCTAGAAGTGGCAATCTTCTCCCCCATTCATATTTAACCTAACAGTGGCAATTGTCTCCTCCATGCATACCTAAAAGTGGCAATCTTCTCCCCCATGCATATTTAACCTAACAGTGGCAATTGTCTCCTCCATGCATACCTAGAAGTGGCAATTGTCTCTCCGTGCATATTTAACCTAGAAGTGGCAATCTTCTCCCCCATGCATAGAAGTGGCAATTGTCTCAAGTGGCAATTGTCTCCTCCATCCATACCTAGAAGTGGCAATTGTCTCCTCCATCCATACCTAGAAGTGGCAATCATATCGTCTCATGCGTACATGTTTAAGTGGCAATCATCTCACCCATGTAGTCTTCTGGTCTCACCCATGTATACCTATAAGTGGCAATCATTTCACCCATGTAGTCTTCTGGTCTCACCCATGTATACCTATAAGTGGCAATCATCTCACCCATGTAGTCTTCTGGTCTCACCCATGTATACCTATAAGTGGCAATCATCTCACCCATGTAGTCTTTGATCTCACCCATGTATACCTATAAGTGGCAATCATCTCACCCATGTAGTCTTCTGGTCTCACCCATGTATACCTGTAAGTGGCAATCGTCTCACCCATGTAGTCTTCTGGTCTCACCCATGTATACCTATAAGTGGCAATCGTCTCACCCATGTAGTCTTCTGGTCTCACCCATGTATACCTATAAGTGGCAATCATCTCACCCATGTAGTCTTCTGGTCTCACCCATGTATACCTATAAGTGGCAGTCATCTCACCCATGTAGTCTTCTGGTCTCACCCATGTATACCTATAAGTGGCAATCATCTCACCCATTAGTCTTCTGGTCTCACCCATGTATACCTATAAGTGGCAATCGTCTCTCCCATTCACATTTAACCTAGAAGCGGCAATCGTCTCCCCCAATGGTAATGTTTAACCTAGCAGTGGCAATCATCTCAGCAATACAAACTGCATAAACTGCTGTAACATAGTCCTGTGCAAAAGCCAGGATGTGGCACTCCTCCACATGCCTATCACAGAGCATGTCATTATCCTTGCTAATGGAATTCTTTTAACAATTAATCCTATATGTATATATAATATATATATAAGTGAGTTCAAATTCTCTCCCTATAATATATATATATATATATATGTGACATATAGTTGAGCCTTTTAGGATAACTTTCTAACATGGTTGATTAAAATACTCAATGCTGATTGGTTATTAAGGACTAACTAACTTTCCAATCACTACCTTTCGCGATGCCATAAGGCTTCACGTCCGTTACCTGTTAGGACGTCATTTAAAATGCCAGCAAGTGCAAAACAAAAATGCCATTATAAAGCAATCTTTATAGGTTCCAACAACACATTTAAAAAACCTAATGAAGCTGCATATTTTCTTTGACCGAGAGATAGGGATAAACTAGCTGTAAGTTGATCTCAAAACATTGTATATTATGAAATACATAAAGATCCGTCAAATAAGAAATAAAATGTTTCCAACAATTTATATATTGTGAGATCATATGACTTGAAAAACTGTGAAACCGCAGGCTTACGACCCTCAGTATTGATGACATTCAAGTCACACCCACTAGGTATTGACTGTATCTTGAGATGGCAGGAATATTTAAATGATTGAAATAGGATTTTACGTTTCGTTAACACGTCATATTAGGACAGCAACCTCAGAGGGAGGTAAGATAGGGCTGAAGTTTCCCCCACCAGGGAATGAACCCAGGCGGAACTGAGGTCTGTATTGCTAAAGCCAAGGTCTTATCCACTGAGCTACTGAGGCCACTATAAATAAAATAAGTTTCTTCAATAAAACGCAAAGGCTATCAATTAATTAAAGATTGAATGTTTCATGTGTATAATTTATTATATATATATTTTAGCACAACAGCCTATTTCACCGGTACTTCGGAAATCTCCGTACAATGTTCGGAATTTCAGTCACATGGCGCAAAGACGCATGACTTCAAGAACTAATCAGATGCTGGTAGTCACAGAAGTATCAACACTCGCAAATTAACCAGTTTCAGTGTTCATATATTAAGTTTAAAGTCTGTTTCGGTGTATTGAGTTTAAAGTCTGTTTCGGTGTATTGAGTTTAAAGTCTGTTTCGCTAAAACACCGCAATCATTAGTGATATTCTATACAGAAACCATCTTGACTCATTCCTTGAAAACTAGAGGTGTACCAGAAGTAAATCAAATCCCAATGAGTCCAATGCAATATTGAGCAAGCTTTTTAGTTATCCATTTTTCAAAATGAAGTTCAAACTAAGATTCACTTACATGTTCTTAGTCATGAGACCTGCCTCTCTAGAAAACTGCTGAGAATAGTAGGGGTCATGTGGCATATAAGAAAATAAAATTCTGATCTTTGTTGATACCGTGAACAAACTGCGTTCATTCGTCACCTCTTAAATGTGTTCTACTTTCACTTTCAAAACTGTCAAGTTGACAAATAAAATCATCATACAACCATGCAAATGGATTTTAGCTATCACAAACAAGTCAATAAAGTCATTTCAGCCAGAAAAACAGGCCTTAAATACTCAAAAATGCCTTTTATCACAAAAAAAGTTAGGGATTATATATTTGGGAACTCCTTTCGACTACACCAGGCATGAATACCACAGTGATTTACTTCCTGTATGCCTATAAGAACCCCTAATTGTGAGTGAATTTTAAAAACCTCTGTTCTGGCAAAGCCTAGAATATAGCGAATAAAAAAATCATACATTTTGTCAAATCGGTTGAGTATTGATCAAGATATGCGCGTTTCAAAAATGTACAGTGCAGTCGACAGCGATGAAAAATCTGTAAAAATGTTCACAGTTTTACCTATCTTAACTGTTATATAAAATGACACTGGGCATATCTGTACTTAGTCTAATGGATAAAATGCTTAAAAAAGTCAGTAAACCTGAAGAAATCAAGATGTTTACTTCCCAAAAGTGCTATATAAGTGCAAAATATTCTGATTTTCATGCCAAATTCAGATTTACAAGGCAATTTGGTCTATTTGTGGCATCATACCTTAATTTGGTGGCACAACATGCATATATAAACATCCCAATTACTCAGAAATGCAAATCTGGTACTAGCTTTGTGATTAAAAGTTAAGTTTCTATGACTGGACAGCATACTTTGCCTACTGTACTCTCTGACATTTTCTCAGAAAGTTCAATTTTAGGGGGTAAGGGGAAAGATTTGGTGGTGTCACACCTATACAACTACACTTTTGCAAATTATAATGCTGAATTATCTTTGCAAATACAAATATCTACATGCTAACAACAAACAAGCCTAGTTTTGTAGAAAAATGTCTCTCCAGGTCATCATTTAAAGACTTCAAAAATCTGAAACTCCAAATTACAGCTTTCCGAGGCGAAAAACATGCGAAAAAAAATCAAAACGCGTTTTAAAACACCGTGAAGTATTTTTAGCTCACCTGAGCCGAAGGCTCAAAGGTGAGCTATTGGGATCACTCTTCGTCCGTCGTCCGTCGTCCGTCGTCTGTCGTCCGTCGTCGTTAACTTTTGCTTCAAACGACTTCTCCTCAGAAACCGAAAGGCCAATTTTGACCAAACTTCACGTGGATGATCCTTAGATGAATGCTTTTTAGATTTGTTAAAATTAGGTCAGCGCGACATCCAAGATGGCCGCCATTACCATATATGGTTGAAACCTTAAAAAATCTTCTTCTCAAGAACCGCTGGACAGATTTCAACAGTTTTTCTTTTAAAATGATCGCCTATGTCTAGACTATCAAGTTTGTTCAAATGAAGTCCCCGGGGTAAAAAATGGCCGTGCCCCGGGGGTCCAAAGTTTGTTTATTGAGATTTTGCATGTTTTTCATATAGACATATAGGAAAAAACTTTTAAAAATCTTCTTCTCTGAAACCACAAAGCACAGAGGTCTCATGTATTACATGTAGCATCAGCTTATGGTTCTCTACTAAGTTTGTTCAAATGGTGACCCTGGGGTCAAATTTGTCCCCGCCCCGGGGGTCACAGTTTTACATAGATTTATACAGGATTTTTTTTTAAAAATCTTCTTCTCGGAAACTGCAAGAGCCAGAGGTTTGATATTTTGCATTTACTATAAGCTTATGGTCCTTTACCAAGTTTGTTCAAATGGTGACCCTAGGGTCACATTTGGCCCCGCCCCAAGGGTCACATATTTTACATAGACATGTATAGGGAAAAACTTAAAAAATCTTCTTCTCTGAAACTGCAAAAGCCAGAGGTTTAATATTTTTCATTTGCTATCAGCTTATGGTTCTCTACCAAGTTTGTTCAAATGGTGACCCAGGGGTCACATTTGGCCCCGCCCGGGGGTCACAGTTTTACATAGGCTTGTATAGGGAAAAACTGAAATAAATCTTCTTCTCTGGAACCACATGGCACGGAGCTCTCATATATTACATGTAGCATCAGCTTATGGTCCTCTACTTAGTTTGTTCAAATGGTGACCCTGGGGTCAAATTTGTCCCCGCCCCGGGGGTCACAGTTTTACATAGACTTATATAGGATTTTCTTTTTAAAAATCTTCTTCTCGGAAACTGCAATAGCCAGAGGTTTGATATTTTGCATTTACTATAAGCTTATGGTCCTTTACAAAGTTTGTTCAAATGGTGACCCTGGGGTCACATTTGGCCCCGCCCCAAGGGTCACATGTTTAACATAGATATGTATAGGGAAAAACTTTAAAAATCTTCTTCTCTGAAACTGCAAGAGCCAGAGGTTTAATATTTTGTATTTGCTATAAGCTTATGGTCCTCTACCAAGTTTGTTCAAATGGTGACCCAGGGGTCACATTTGGCCCTCCCCCGGGGGTCACAGTTTTACATAGGCTTGTATAGGGAAAATCTGAAAAAAATCTTCTTCTCTGGAACCACATGGCACGGAGCTCTCATGTATTACATGTAGCATCAGCTTATGGTCCTCTTCTTTGTTTGTTCAAATGGTGAACCTGGGGTCAAATTTGTCCCCGCCCCGGGGGTCACAGTTTTACATAGACTTATATAGGAAAAAAATTAAAAAATCTTCTCGGAAACTACAATAGCCAGAGGTTTGATATTTTGTATTTACTATAAGCTTATGGTCCTTTACCAAGTTTGTTCAAATGGTGACTCTCGGCTTACATTTGGCCCCGCCCCAAGGGTCACATGTTTTACATAGACATGTATAGGGAAAAACTGAAAAAAATCTTCTTCTCTGAAACTGCAAGAGCCAGAGGTTTAATATTTTGCTTTTGCTATAAGCTCATGGTCCTCTACCAATTTTGTTCAAATGGTGACCCTGGTGTCAAACTTGGCTGCGCCCCGGGGTCACAGTTTTACATACACTTATATAGGAAACACATTAAAGTCTTCTTCTCTGGAACTACAAGAGCCAGAGGTTTAATATTTTGCATTTACTATACTCTTATGGTCCTTTACCAAGTTTGTTCAAATGGTGACCCTGGGTGCACATTTGGCCCCGCCCCAGTGATCACGTTTTACATAGACTTGTATAGGGAAAAACTTAAAAAATCTTCTTCTCTAAAACCACAAAGCACACAGCTCTCATATATTACATGTAGCCCTGATGTCACAATTGGACTCTGCCCAAGGTGTTACTCTCTAGCACCTTCATTTTGTATTTGATCTTTACCAAACTTTGTCAGTGTCTTAAACTGTCTATATCAATGTTGTTATACACAACAGAGCCCACATTTCTTGAACAATCTTAACCAAACTTGCACAGATTGTATATGACCATAAGATTTCGAAGAAGTTCGATAATGTGCCAGTACTCAGGTGATCGCTTTAGGGCCATCTTGGCCCTGGCCCTCTTGTATTGGTTCAAATTAACTCAGGTGAGCGATATAGGGCCATCATGGCCCTCTTGTTTGTTGGAGCTATAGTCATTCCGAAAAGTAAAATACTGTTTAGGTAAGAATCCGAGAGAAAATGAATATTCACATTACGCCGCCTTATAGGTGTACCAGAAGTAAATCAAATCCCATTGAGTCCAATGCAATATTGAGCAAGCTTTTTAGTTATCCATTTTTCAAAATGAAGTTCAAACTAAGATTCACGTACATGTTCTCAGTCATGAGACCTGCCTCTCTAGAAAACTGCTGAGAATAGTAGGGGTCATGTGGCATATAAGAAAATAAAATTCTGATCTTTGTTGATACCGTGAACAAACTGCGTTCATTCGGCACCTCTTAAATGTGTTCTACTTTCACTTTCAAAACTGTCAAGTTGACAAATAAAATCATCATACAACCATGCAAATGGTTTTTAGCTATCACAAACAAGTCAATAAAGTCATTTCAGCCAGAAAAACAGGCCTTAAATACTCAAAAATTCCTTTTATCACAAAAAAAGTTAGGGATTATATATTTGGGAACTCCTTTCGACTACACCAGGCATGAATACTACACCAGGCATGAATACACCAGGCATGAATACTACACCAGGCATGAATACCACAGTGATTTACTTCCTGTATGCCTAGATTGGATTTCAAGGCTACACGAACACGTATTGAATTGTTTACATTGGGAACACGTATTGAATTGTTTACATTGGAGCATGTACGCTAAGTTGGAACCGGTGTTACGATAGAAATATTCACTATTTTCTGACAATCCCGTTTTTTAATTGTATCAACAAACGATCTCAACAAACGCGCTTTAATTTTTGTTTTTCTACACATTAATAACATATATCTGTCATGCGTTCAAGTTATAGTCTGACATTTAATACCTTTTTGTATTGTTTTTAATTCACATTGTGTGTGTGTGTGTGTGTGTGTAGTTCTAAGGTTTATAGTCTGTCCGCCAACGAACACGTCGAGGTAAACCTGACGCACATTGGGCACCTTACAATGAATATATAATGTACCTTAGTAACCAGCATTTGATTGGTCGACCTATTTGGCTACTCCAGATATGCTCGTTATTTGATCTTTTGGCAAATGTTGCAAATGTCCAGGTGAAATGGCCTACTGTTTGTTGCTCCAATTAACTGATTTGGTCTGCAGGCCAGCACTCTGTGTTACATTAGTTCCAAATTAATACAAATAACAGTTATGAGTTGTATTTTCCTAAATTGTAAATGTTGAAGAGTTAACCATTAAGAAAGGAGGCAGTATTACATCTCATGTTGCAGGTACTTGTAAAGCTCTTAAATTACAGTGACAACAATGAAAATCTCCAAATCTCCAAATGTGTGAAGGCAACAGATAACTTAGGCTCTATTATTACTCTGACATGGACTTGTTTCTCAGGTTTTAGGATATAAATCATTAATCTTTATCCATTATCTTGTGTTTTTTTGTGACCCATAATTATGTGCATGTTGTGAAGTTATATTAGCAATGAATGAAATGATTGTGTTTTCACTTGAATGATGGATGAAGAAATGGGAGGCGAGTGTCATGATGTACATTTTTGCATAAATGAAGATTTTATTGATAAAGAAACCTGGAAAAAGTCGTGGATGTAAAGTTCATTTATGTAATAGTAATGAATTATCTAGGTCAGTGTGCCATATGTCAAGAGGTATATCCTGTCATGCTAAGGTGTTCAACTATTTTAACTCTTGAGGATTTGTTTTGTTGCCTCATTCGTTGGTGTGGAAGGAAATGCATAATCTCAAATATTGTATATAATCTGACCTTAGTTTTTAGACAAATCTCAAATATTGTATATATACTCACCTTAGTACAGACAAATCTCAAATATTATTCTCACCTTGCAGTTTATAGACAAATCTCAAATATTATACTCTCCTTGGTTTATAGACAAATCTCAAATGTTATACTCACCTTGGTTTATAGACAGATCTCAAATATTATACTCACCTTGGTTTATAGACAGATCTCAATTATTATACTCACCTTGGTTTATAGACAGATCTCAAATAGTATACTCACCTTGGTTTATAGACAGATCTCAAATATTATACTTACCTTGGTTTATGGACAAATCTCAATACTATACTCACCTTAGTTTATAGACAAATCTCAAATACTGTTTCCACCTTAGTTTACAGACAAATCTCAAATATTATACTCACCTTGGTTTTTAGACAGATCTCAAATATTATACTCACCTTGGTTTAAAGACAGATCTCAAATATTATACTCAACTTGGTTTATAGACAGATCTCAAATATTATACTCAAATATTATACTCACCTTGGTTTATAGACAGATCTCAAATATTATACTCACCTTGGTTTATAGACAAATCTCAATACTATACTCACCTTAGTTTATAGACAAGTCTCAAATATTGTTTCCACCTTAGTTTACAGACAAATCTCAAATATTATACTCACCTTGGTTTATAGACCAATCTCAAATATTATACTCACCTTAGTTTATACACAAATCTCAAATATTATACTCACCTTAGTTTATACACAAATCTCAAATAGTATACTCACTTTAAATATTCAAACTAACATAGCTTTTTACACAAAATAAATGTTTATTTGTATTTTAAAGCTAATAGAGATCTCAGTTTTGTACTTGCCCAAGAATGTTATACTCACCTGGGCCCTGTTTTATTAAAAATCTTAGGATAAGTCTCAAATTTAAAATTGCTCATTTTTTTCACCTAAGAATTCAATGTAGACAATTATGTGTGCACATAGTGCAGAAATATCACATGTATAAGATAATGAAATGAAATCACGTTTATTTGAAAAGTGTAATTTATAGTGAAGCATTTAAGAAATTGATTTACTGTATGGGAATCAAACTGAGAAGCAAAATGTGGCGAAAATGCAATGAAAACAGTTTGAACTCAGTATCTCTGAATGTTTTCAAATACACATGGAGTCAACAGACTTATCTCTATACCCACTAAGCACGACTATAATAGCCTTTGCGTCCATTGTTAACCCAGATCAACCTGCGAGTAACTCTTGCAATGGTTTTAATTCAAAGAAAGAACAGTCTATTATATATATGTATCGGGTTAAGGGTTAAAAGATAAGAGCTATTGATTGTTTTCAAAATGCAAAATGAACCGTTTTCGTATCTTTTCTACTGCCCGAAAAAATTCGGAAAGAACAAAAACAACAACAACAAAATCATAATATTACGTTTGAAGGCCCTTTGTCCGATGGTGTGATAAATATGTGCGTAGCAGTTGTTGCAGTTTTGATACTACAGTTTAGATGTAACAGATTTTATCTCTTCATAGGTGTATATAAATGTTGAAGTTTACTTTAGCATATTTGAATAGTCCTTGTTTGTCAACAATGTTATCATTTTCCCATTGCTGTGGCAAACCCTCCTACTAGTTTCAAAGTCCATAACGGCAAAATAGCGGACCATCAAAAGTCATTTAATCACTCCGGTGACTGTTTGCTTTTGTAATTCTTTTTCACCCTGTCCCATAAATTGTCATCTATTTTAAACACGCTATACACTTCAGATGCCCATAAAGAGGTAGCGATAAGCGATCTTTTAAATTTGTAAAGGTGTGGGATACTAATCTTTTTTGAAAACGGGTCAACCACTCCTAAATAGCTCTAAAGAAGGGATGGTTGGAATTGAGGTACAGTGTGGAGATGCTCACTAAGCAATGACTTCATGACGCTGATTTCTACAGGGAAGAACTAGTATTCTGTAGAAAGTTTTCATGATTATATACAGACATCAAATATTTGAGATTATGAGATTAAAAATCAAGAGGAATGTTATGTTATTTTAAGATTTGCCCGTTATATTTTCCATACGTTGGTTATAAACAGAATTGATATCTCAGATTTGTGTGTTTTTATTTAGTTGCATTTTCATTCAATACTATCTGCTAGTTCTTATAATACCTCAAGAAAAAGGCTGTAATGTGTCAATAACAGTTGTCACCCAAGGTACTCGCTTGGCCATTCCCATTCCCTAAAAGTATATATTTTTCCCCTTTTCCTGTGAAAAATTCCCCTCTTAAAAAAAAGAAGTTAAACTCCAATACAGGAAAACAGCATACCTTTTTGCAATTTGGAATGGTACATTCTTGGTGCCACTTAAATAATAATAAAAAACACTAATATGTGTTTCTTAGAAATTCCCCTTTGATATGAAAACTGCAAAATTCCCCTTCCTGACGGCCCTGGCCCCAGTCCCCTAAAAACTGACTATTGTTGGGGGCACTTGTTTCAGCCAAAGGTTTTTCTGTAGTAGCTTGAGCAATTTAAATAATACGTACATCAATTATATATCATTATAATTGCTGTTTTTAGTGGTAAATAAAAACACCTTAGTTTTGAAAATCGGTTGAGAAATAAATATTTTACAGCCCAAATGATTTTTGATGGGACTTTTCCCATGCAAATTCCTTGTTGGTGGGACAGCAGAACATTAAGAAATTTCAAATAACTTCAGTTAGCCTTCATATTTTGCTGTAAAACTCTCAGGGTGTCTTAATTTACGAATATCCAAAGATTTAAAACCAATTTTGGATAACAAATCTTAAAAAAAAATTGTACACATTTTTCATGCAGCAGAATTTTGCATTGAAAACAGCTTTCAAAACAGCTTTCCCACGTGATTTTTTTTATTTCTAAACCGTTTACCACTAAAAAAAAATTGAACATATTTATAGGTACTAGATGATTTTTTTCTGATTTTTTTTTTCATTCCAAATTGACTCAATTGCACTGTTCACTCATACTTTATACGAGGGGCATTCAATAAATTCTGTCACTAGTGTTATAAATCAACAGATATTACGAATAATTTGTAGTTTTCTGTTATAACCTTCAAAGTATTCCCCTTAACAGATACACATTTTCGCAGTCGAGCTATCCATGACTTAAATGCTGCAAAGTCATCTTCCCTTGGTATACTATTGAGACACTGAAAGATTGCGCTATACCAAGAGCACTTCTAAAAGCATAGCGTTTCCCAGAGAGCATTTTTTTCAGCAAAGGGAATAAGAAAAAGTCACAGGGACTTAGGTCGGGTGAGTAAGATGGGTGGTCAAGCTGTGCTACTTTTTCTCGCTTCAAGAAAGACTGGACAATTTGGCCTGAGCTGAGGCATTATCATGAATAAGGTGGATGCCATTCAAAGCTTTACTTGGACTCTTTTTTTTCTGTATTTTTTTTTGACATATTTAAGAACTTTGTCTCTGTAAATCTTGGCTGTAATAGTTCTCCCTTCTTTTGCATGGTATCTGTATGGACCACTAGAATTAAATAAAATGGCCTAAAGAGCCTTTTTAGCACTTTTTATCCACTTGGCAATCACTGGTCTTGCCTGATTTTGTTACAACCATTGCTTTTATTTATGCGACACTGGGGCTCAAAATAATACACCCACGTCTCATCTCCAGTAAATAACTCAGAAATTTTTCTGAGATTACAATTTTCAAATTTCTTCAGGAGATCTTTTGCACATTTCAAACGTTTGGTTTTTGTTCAGATGTCAGCAAATGAGGGACTCATCTAGCACAAAGTTTCCTTAGTTTCAAACAGCTGGTCAAAATGTGATGGGTCATGCCTTCTGAAATGCCCACCCTATTAGCTATCTCAGAAACAGTATAACGCCCATCTTCCTCTGTTTTGTTGCTGCGACAATTGGCCTGTCTTCTTTGACGTCATTTTGACCATCTTTAAAAAAAATTAACCCACCTAAAAACTGTTCTCAAAGTAACAGCAGAACTGCCGAATACGCCGCACAGCTCGGCATGAATCTCCTTTGGGGGTACTTTTAAAGCAACCCGGGCTTTAATGTAAGTAATTTTTCTCCAACTTTCGTTACAGCTTTAGAAAATAGCCACTTTACATGAGTGCGCATAATTTAACAGTGAATAATTCAGTCAATTTTTAATCTGATGGTGTGTACATGGGTATTGAAATGGTCACGATTTTTTTGTGTCGTTATGTCACGCATTTTCTACGGAGGCCAATTAGTGACAGAATTTATTGAATGCCCCTCGTATCATAATGTATCATTAGCACATTTTATATTTTAATATAGATGACAAGAATTCAATCCTCACAGACCCAACTAAACATCCTCAGTGGAGCTATGGGCAAGATGCTTAAATCCTAATATAAGCCTCTTTCATCTGAAAGAAGTAAACCAGGCAGTCGCTGTGTTAGGAGTCTCCTTGTATTGGAGCCTCTAAGCATGTTAAAAAAACTGCGAGGAAATCTATTTAATAGTATTGTATCTGTCTGGGGTGCTTCTAAACAACGTATCCCCATTTGGTTGCTGGGGTAGAATACAACCACTGCAAATCCCGCTAGAAACAGAGGGGTAGGACCCCACCTTCATGTTCATTTTGTCATTTTTTTATCATGCTCATTCAGTCATCTTCATGACACCGCATATGCAAATGTGGAAACCTGGCTCCATCGTAAATAGGGTGTCTACAATAGAATTTGCAGAAACTTTGCAGTTCTGCAGGTTAGAAGGTTCTAGGTCCATTCTCCATATTTTATCTAGATGTAAATGAAGGATGAGCCTGGCATGTTCATCCCTGTTTGGTGCCATATAACCTTTCTTGTGTTGGTGTGCCGTAAAACCCCTGTTCAATTCAATTCAATTCTAAACAAGGTAAGATAATGTGTCCCGCCACCTGTTACAGTGTTTGCCCCAGACAATAATGCAATTTAATTAACACTACTTTTCTCAATGGAATTAATTGAATGTTGATTAACGGCTCATCAACACATATTTCGGTTATTTGGAGCCACCCCATTGAGAGGAGAAGGGTACATAGGAATCCAGGAACCTCCCCTACAAACACATAGTTTCAATGGTTCCTTAACTTGCTCAGAGGATAGACTTGGATACAAGGGAACGCCCACTTTATGTCCCTATCCAACAGACGAGGCTAAAGAAAAGCGTCTTGCCCAAGAACACACAGATAAAATTCGGTGGTACTGGTGAGGTTTGAACCCGGGTATTCTGTTTTCATGTCCATCGCACTGTCCATTGGGCCAGGTCAGCCCCATAAATGGAATAAATAGTAACTTGACAAAATCTCAGCTGATTTAAATATTGATCTCTGGAACTAAGAAAATATTTCCTATCTGCAGCTCCTGCCATCTCCAGACAGTAATGATGGTTGATTAAATTCTAATAGATACAGATTTGTACAGAATTTGGCATCCTCATTATAATAATTCTGTAACTGCTCTGGTGATACTCATTTGCATACTGGAGCAACAAAAAGTCCCTGAATAAATGTCTGATAACAAATATTTGATTATGCTATATTTGGTGTTTTGTTCTTTCCTCTGAGAACAAATATTTTCACTTTTGACTGAATGGTTAATCAATATGATGACTTGGGTTGTTAAATATCTAGTTCATAATCTATCCTTCTCCTAATGTTGATCTCCCCATCCTCATCCTCCTCCTCTCCTCTATTATTCCTAATCCTCCTCTATTCCACACCTCCAATCCTCTTAATCTCTCCATCTCCCCTCCTCTCCATCTCCCCTCCTCTCCATCTCACCCTCCTTTCCATCTCCCCTGCTCTCATCATCCCTCCTCTCCATGCCCCCTCCTCTCCATCTCCCCCTGTTCTTCTCCTCCCTCTCTCCATATCCTCCTCGCACTCCATCTCCATTTCCTCCATCTCCTCTCCATCTCCTCTCCATTGCCCCCTCTCCTCCATCTCCCCTCCTCTCCATTTCCCCCTCACCTCTCCATCTCCCCTCCTCTCCATCACCCCCTCTCCTCATCTCCTCTCCATCTCACCTCCTCTCCTCCTCCCACTCATCTCTATCTACTCCTCCTCTCCATCTTCCTCTCCATCTCCCCCTCTCCTCCTCTTCTCCTCCCTCTCCTCTCCATCACTCCCTGCTCTCCTACCCCTCATCTCGATTTCACCCTGCTCTCCTCATCCCCTCTCCATCTCACCCTCCTCCCCTACTCCACTCTCCATCTCACCCTGCTCTCCTCCCTTCCATCTCACCCTCATTATCATCACCATCACCAACAATACAGTTTGCATTTTTAAGTAACTAAAAGGCTATTGGTGCCATTTATATTGTTATAATATCAAATAAATTTGCACCTAATGATGTCAAACCTACACCAAGAAAGAGACTCACTATTTTTGTTATCAATAACAAAGTACACTGGAAACTCTCAAACAGAAAATGATCCAATGGAATAGGGTTATTGGTATCAGCACCATAGAATGTTCAAGTTTGAACAGAGTAACCTAAAAAACAACTGAAGTTGGTGCAAGCTGCAGGTAGACAGCCTTGAACCTGGTCAAGAACAACAGAAGTTGGTGCAAGCAACAGGTAGACAGTCTTGAACCTCCATCATGCTAGGTTATTCACCTGGGTCATTTAGAAGTCAGACACAAGCAGTTCTGTCTTAAAAAATGAATTAAAGTGAATTAATATGACAGTTACTCAAATGTATAATGGTTCTTCATTTAAATATTACCTGCACCTTTGATAAAGAAGGTGTGAAAAGGTATGTTCTTCTAATTAATTAAACAATAATGTAAATTAATGAATATCTTTAATGCCCAAATGAATATGCAAACACACATCCAGGTAAACATTCTTCTCAGTTTTGTCTCAGTTTTGACATTCTCAGTTTTGCTCGACATTCTGGATGTTTACATAAAAGTATATTGATCTTATCTTCATCAACATCATCAGTCATTTCCAGTAATCATCGCTTCCCCATTATTGTCATTTTTGGGTCATCACCATTATTGTCATTTTTGACTCATCACCATTATTGTTATTTTTGGCTTACCAACATTCCCTATTGCAACCTGATCCTGATATGATCTAAGCTGTTAATAAGGGGTTGTAAAGTAGCATTCATTCCTTCATTTAACCCTTAACCCACTACATATATATAATGAAGTTCTTTTCCTTTGAATTAAGACCATTCCATTTATGTGACAAAGAGGTGTTTTGGGGGAAATGACTGATCAGCAGCATGGGCACAACGGCTATTATAATCGTGCTTAGCGGATTAAGGGTTAAAGGGACTGGAAAAATAATGGGTGCCAATGCAAATCATATTGTGTTTCAGCTGCATATTGAATGTTCATATATGCACTAAACTAGGACCCATAAAATAATTGGTTTAATTCTTGTTAATGAAATAGTTTGGTTGGGAAAACTCGACGACTCAGTTAGGTTTTGGTTTGTAAATCATTAATATTAAATGTAAGATAGCACTCTTTAAAGGGACAATGTCCGTAACTTTTAGCTTATAAAACCCACACTTACATTACACACTAAACATTATTGAATATTTACTAATTAAAAGCAAGATTGTTTGACGGAATTCAATCGCGGTACAAAAAAAAAAAAAAACGCTTTGGGCATTTGAACTCGCAGCCCAAACTAAAAATACACTCGCGGTAATATTAATGAGCGTGAGCGTGAAGTTGTCCACCGCTCCCGACTGAGCTAAGCGGGCTATAGATATTACTTAATACATACTATGGTGAAAACCTAATGCGCTAATGAAAGTCACGTGATCGTAGAAAAGGTAAATATTGTGGGTCCCACTTTATTTACAAATAATAATTAAAGCTTTTTTTTTCAAACTCACGAATGTATTACTACAGACTTTTTAGGGTCTGTCCTCATGTTTTCATATATGTATACATTTCACTGAATAAAAGTCAGACGGTTATTTGGTTATGCTCAATATCTGCTTACTTACGGACAGTGTCCCTTTAATGATTTTGAACACTTATAAAGTGACCATTACAAAATGACAATAACCGTTTGAAAGCCATCACTGCCCACCTATCACATGCATCACCCTCAAACACAGATTTCAGCTATGCTGAGGCACACCGAGGCAGTTGCCTCGGTAGAATTTTGGGAAGGTACCAAACATTAAAGTAGGCATTCTAATGAAATATCAAATAAAATCATTAAAATAAACTTGAAACTATTTGTCTAATTTAAAACTGAAAATCTGAATAAAAGTTTTTCAGGGGTACATGTCCTCAGACTCAGCTAGGAAGGGATTTAGATTGGTTAAATTTCGGGGCTGGCTACGGGCCTGGATCTGCAAAAAGTAAAGCAATAATTACAGTTTTTTCTGGATTTTGACTGAGATCATATCATGGCTCATACTTGCAACCCTACAACATATTCTTGTTACACTAGAGGGTTTATATGGAATGTAAACATTGAACATTTTGCAGAAGTCAAGAAGGAAAAGTCTTATTTTTATGTCTGCATACCATCTTCAGGTTCATTTACCTTCTTAAATGTTGTGCTCCAATTTTATTATCAATTATGTCAACACAGGGTTAAAATACCTAACTTGAATGGTTGTAGGAGGTAATCATTAAAGGTTAATGACACTGTATGGAAGTAGTGTTGTTGTTGTATTCCTACAGGCCAAGTGTTAGGTAACTGTGTTATCATGCAGGTAGCTGTGTCAATGAAAGAACCAAAGTAGTCTAGACTGCCAACAAATAATTATATTTGATCTACACCTATATAGTATTCAATAGCTGATAATATAAGCTACTAAACCTGGCTTTATCAGACTTGCAGAAAAATCTGTTATATAATATATCTATAAGGTAGTCGTAAACTATTCTTCCTAAGTCCCGATCTGAAGCAATTTGTTGGACACAATGTCACAAATTAAGAATTCTTCAGTATAATCAAAGCGCCTTGGGATAGTAAAGAAGCTGCATCTAAAACTTTCTCTCCTCTCACTGATTAGGGTTCGAAACAACTTGTCAAGTGAGAAAGTGTCGATTCTTACGGATGGCAGGAGTTATACAGTACTGGTTCTACCCAGGAAAAACGGGGTGGTCTTCCTCTGACACAAAAAAAGTCAACCATCATTATGGCTTAACATGTGCTAAACATGATGTAAAACACCTTTCAAACATCAAACAAATCAGTATAATCAAACAATAAATAGTGGATCTTACAGGAGTACTTTTTATGCCCCCGAAAAATTTCGGGAGCATAGAGTAATCGCACCGTCCGTCTGTCTGTCCGGATTATGTCTGTCCGTCATTCTGAAGTTTGTGTCCGGACCGTAACTTCACAACCCCTACAGGGATTTTTAAATAACTTGGCACAAGTGATAACCATAACAAGACGATGTGTTGCACGCAAAACCCAGGTCCGTACCTCAAAGGTCAAGGCCACACTTGAAGTTCATAGGTCAAAAACAGGTACGCAATTTCGTGTCCGTACCGTAACGTCACAACCCCTGCAGGGATTTTTAAATAACTTGGCACAAGTGATCACCATAACAAGACGATGTGTCGCTCACAAAACCCAGGTCCGTTTCTCAAAGGTCAAGGTCACACTTGAAGTTCATAGGTCAAAAACAGGTATGTAATTTCGTGTCCGGAACATACGTCACAACCCCTGCAGGGATTTTTAAATTACTTGGCACAAGTGATCACCATAACAAGACGATGTGTCGTGCGCAAAACCCAGGTCTTCAAGGTCAAGATCACACTTGGAGGTCAAAAGTCAAATTGTGTCCGGTCAATAACTCTGGCATTCATGGACGGATTTTCAAATAACTTGGCACAAGTGCTCACCACAACAAGACGATGTGTCGCACACAAAATCCAGGTCTGTGGCCCCAAGGTCAAGGTCACATTTAGAGGTCAAAGGTCAAATCATTTCCGGTCAATAACTTTTGCATGCCTGGGCGGATTTTCAAATAACTTGGCACAAGTGCTCACCACAACCAAATGAGGTGTCGTGCACAAATCCAGGTCCATGGCTCCAAGGTCAAGGTCATACTTAGAGGTCAAAGGACACTTAGGGAGCATTTATCACTTAACAGTGATATTTCTTGTTCATTATTAAATTTATTAAACGAGTTGGCAAAATGATATAATGCGAGGCTCTTGCCGAGCATTATATAATTTTTGTTGAGTTTAATAAATTTAGTATGAATGAGAACAAATGTTAGATTCTATTTATTACATAACTTATAACGTCACATTACGTCAGAAAACGTACATTAACGTGACATCCATGACGTCATTAACGTTATGTTATACCACTAGTGGAATATTGAATGGTGTTATTACACTCCAACACCACGTTATGTGATAAAACAACATATTTGATCTATGTTTGCTTTTTGACAATAGTACCGGGATGGTTCCTGGGCCTATCTAGGCCTTATACCCACTCCAATTTTTTTTCATTTTGTCTTTTTGTTCATAATCAACTCTGTATTGTTTCAGGTGCTCCTTGAGCATTGGCAGGAAGCAATGATCGTGGCTCCAGACAAAAACGGAGTGTCTTCTACTATAGAATTTGAAGCAACTCTTTAGTTCAGCAGGTGAGTAGATTCTAGGCACATTCAGCTTGTTTTAATGTAGACAGAGGTTGGGCATGGCATGTTCATTCCTGTTGGCGCCATATTATAACCTATTGTGTTGGTGCACCATTAAGCCTATTTCAACAATTTCAACTCAAAACATTGGTTGTTCTGGCTTTCCAATAGGGGTAAACTTGATATTTTTATAGAGATAATAATCTTATTTTTAAAAGATAAATGTTTCTGCAGAATGTCATGTGAATGTCAAACAAGATCACACTTTTTTGATAAAATCAGGAAATTTTCCCATGATTGTAAAATTGTATTCAAGTGTGTCATCAGCCATGTAACAGAATGTGCCAAAACATGCCTACAAACTAACAAACAAAAACATCAATACAATTAAACAACTGATCATTAAAATGAATAATTATCTTTGCATTTGTTTTGTTTTGTTTTTTGTTTAGGTATTAATCTTTATCAAGTGTTATTAAATGTTCGAATGGCGTACATAATGCTATCTAGTATCGTCCATACAGGACATAATGTTTAATCACATTATATTTCAATGAGTGGAAATAGTGATGTAAATTAATCCTTAAACACTAAATAAATAACTGATAAAACTGTTTGAATGGAGAACAAAGCAACACCCCATGATACCCATCTTTCACATCTACTCGTATCACCTGATATCATGCAATCTTGCCCATTATCAGATTGATACCCTGATACAGCCTTAAGAGCCCATTTGATTCTGGTAATGGTCGCTAACTTGGGCCATTGACATGTTCAATCCATGTCGAAGTTTATCAGTATCATTTTGGATGATCTTGTTAGCTACCTTATTTATTTCTTCAGTTATTAAATTGCAGTATTTAATGACAGCATTCATGCTTTGCCGGTAGATAATTTAAACAGATCATAGCAATCATAGATTTGATAGACATCTAAATATATCATTATATTTCATGATATCGCAGGGTTTATAGCAGGCCAAGTCACGAGCCGGTGACTCCGTACTGTGCGATTGAGATACAAAGGGTGTCACATTTCTACAAATAATCACAATGTTTCAAACTAAACCAAAGCACGAAAGTACAGCTAGCAATTTACATTGTTTGGTTTTATTGCCGTTATGTATACATACTAATTATTTTGTCTTATCTTTTCAAGAATATGAGTGCATTTCAATAATCATGTGCATGTCCAGTGTCTGTTGCGAACTTTATCAGTTTTAGTCTCTACGCATCTCTGAATTGTCTTACATGTTCATTTGGGCAAACTAATTGACCTGAAAAACATGAAATTCAACCTTAGCGTCTTTTTCTGCCTGCCTTTGTCCGTGATGAAAAGACAAAAACAGTCAGTCAGATAAGAGCAAAATATAAGCAAAACTGTTATAAAATAAGTTACTTTTTACCTTTTGCCCCTATGCACACAAGAAGTAATTAACTGGACTGTAACCATTTAAATAGTTAAATTGATAAAAGATGGTGTTTGAAAGGATGAAAGCAGTAAAGAAGTTTTAGTTTTGTAAAGGCATTGCACTTCACTGAGCACAACTTTGACGATTTTGATTTAGATAATGTTTATAGCCTCTTGTCATGATATGCTATGCTTGGTAATAATGAACGCTAGTTATCATCATAGAACACCCAGACGTCTAGCGGTACTCAATACTTATGTAGCTGTCATTGAGACATCATTCGTGAGATTGGGAGGTCAAGCGCCGGATAGTATCAGATCTTAGTGCCAAATTGTTATGTATTATGTTCTACACAAGGTGACAAAAGTTTTTGTCTGCGTGTGTCATTTTGGCTCAGAAGTAATGGCCGTATTTAGCTAAGAGATAACTTAGATGACACCCCAGTAGCTTGTAATTGTAACAAATACTATCGAAACAATAAACCTTTACAAAATCTTAATGGCCTTTGAAACAAATGTTACAAAAAATAGATTTTATTCCAATGAGTCTGTCAAAACTTTGCTCTGAATGAATCGTGAAAGGTTAAGTCATATCGTGTATAACTGTCGGGTTATTCGAGACGGAAATAAAATACAAAAATATTTGGATGTTTAAACAGTACTTAGCATGAGTTCGCAAACCAGATCTTTGGGAGATGTTAGACTTCATTAGCATTTGGTAATCCTTCTTTCTTGTCCTTTTGGTATTCATCAGTCGACTTTTCTGATTTGAAGAGAGATGGTCATGTAATACAGAGCTCCATGCAGGTAAGCTGCGTATCAATAAAAATTTAAAACCTTCGTATTAAACAAAAGAAATCCTATTAAGGCAATTATTGAGTCGATGAGTGTGTACGATCCATTTTCCAGTTCCAAAACAATAGTTGTTGCATGAATTTTTTAACAGCATACAGGATGTAATCTTCTTTCTTAGTGACGTATTTTCGTCGTTTTTCAGAAAACCTCCCCTGAGAAGCTAACTTTAAGCTGCGATTTCTGGCATAATGCACATGAGATTACCATAAACCAGTCTGATCACCATCAGGGTCGTTCGTACATTTTGTTTAAAAATAAAGAGTTTAATAACTAGGGCATCAAAACATCAGAAACAGTTGAAAACACACCAATATACCGAGGTACAAGTGTATAAATACTATTTGGAAACTCCAAAAGTATGAAAGCCAGTCGGTTAGAACAACATTTTTTAAACCATATTAATATATTTTCAAAAATATTGTACGAAACTGCTGCTGAATTATTTGATTGGTTCCTACTATTCTGCATGTGAGTACTCTTCCAAAATGGCTTTCATAATGAAAATAAATAAATGCCCTCTTCATCATGGTCATTATGTGATGAAATGGACCCAAAAAGAAACTTGCCTAAAGTTAGATTTTCACCTTTATGTTGAAATCATTATCCTTCAACAAAAACTCAGTTATGGACTTTACAGCTTTTAATATAATTTTACACCTGATTAGGTCATTGAAATCTCTAAAGAATAAGATAACTCAAGATCCCATATCTCAAATAGTTTTCATGTGACTTTCATTTTAAAGTGATGTGTTGACCATTTTACAGTATTATTATTATGGCCATCCTGTTTTAAAATATTGCATTTTGGGATACGTGTTCGACTTCCACTCAGTAGTTCATTTGGAGGAAAAATGTTGGTCAATAACCACGCCTATAGATCAAACTTTAAACAGAGTCAACTTTTTGCTGATCACTATCACTCCATGAACCCAAACAAAATGCAACTCTGTCAATGTATAAAGCTTTCTTTGAAGCCTAAGGGAGCAATTGTTAGTCTGCTCCAGTAACCTCATGACACAGTCCCATTTAAGGGACAAATTGATGTATAAATGGTCTATCTGGATATATCTGGATATTAGATATGCTGCCATACCTTTCATCCCATAAATCCAATTAAGGGGTCGGGGGTTGGGTTTGCCCATGGGGTTGAATGGTTACAAATATGCTTTTCTGACTTATCGGAGGTAGCCTTTTCGACCTGCGTCTGCTCTGAGACTATAATTATATCAGTTGGGAACATTTAAACTTTTTTGAAATAAATAATATCTTCTTTTTTCCCATGTCTTGTGGATTGGCTCTTACATTCTCATTTATACACGATGTAAGTGGACGTAGGTGGACATAACATAAAGGGACAAACTACCTGCTCAAGGCATAATTAAATTGACTTGGATGTTATAGTCGCACCAACAGCTAAGGTCATATGGCGCTTTTTCAGCTTTCATTGGTGGAGGAAGACTCCAGGTGCCCCTCCGGGCAATTTACGTACACAAGTCGGACACCTGGGTAGGACCACCAATGTTCCGCAAGCCAGCTGGATAGCTTTCTCACATAAAGATTCCTGGTCTCATGAGGGCTCGAACCCACAGCGGTGAGGGGCAAGTGATTTAAAGTCATAGACTCTAACCACTCGGCCACGGACGCCCCCTACTCTGGACGTACAACCAGAATTCAGTTCAATGCCATGTAGGTTTTTACCTTTCTGTTTAAAGGAGCACATGACATGTGGTTACCTGTAAAGACGTAACTGTCCTGTTTTAAGTTGAGACTTTATTGCTCTGATTTTGTGTGTGTCCTCATTAAAATGATTAAAAAATAACTTAATACAATGTCTGGGACCTTAAACAACAAACTACAATGTAGCCTACCGGGAGCTAATCATAGGCCTCTGCCCAAATGTGTTGATTTAATTTTAACAAGAGTCTTGTTAAATTTAAATAATGATGTATATTATAAGACCTAGATAAAAGCTAGATTCAAGCCTTTATGGAGCTGATTAATTTTAAAATAGCCTGGTTCAGGGTTGGGTTTCATTTAATGAAATACTTTAAGTGTTCATGTGTGCAAATCCCAATTATTGTTTAAATTGCCATTTGAAATCAGAACCATGTCTCGTCAGGTAGCTTTATACTGTTACAGAAATAAGTTTATTTTATACTGAATAAAAAAAGATTTCGGATTGACTTTGTTAGGAAGTGTCTAGATCAAATGTCTAATGTATGATGTGGGTTTGTTCTTTAAATTTGCTCTTGTATAATTAATATAGAAAACTTCTGAAGTCTGAAGGTATTTTGGTTTCTCAAGAGTCTTCATTTCAGATAGGGACTTTCTAATCACATATATTGTCACTTTTTATATTGATTTTGGGAGCAGTAATTTACATACCCAGTTATTTAACCCTTAACCCGCTAAGCACGACTATAATAGCTTTTGCAGCTGATCAGTGTTTACAATGTCTGGCTGCGGATCAGACATTTCCCCCAAAACACTCCTTTGCCACATAAATCGAATGGTCATAAGTCAAAGAAAGAACTGTCCATTATATATATGTAGTGGGTTAAGGGTTCATTGTATGATGTTCCTGACTGGACTAAGTTACATTCTAGAACTTCTATCGCAAATTTTAAAGAAAAAAAAAAGAAAAAATGGTTAATCAAACTAGGGGAAATGGTAGATTTTGATTCAGACTTTCAGACCATTGTAATGCAGAACTGTCTAGGCAAGTTTGATGCAGAGCTGTCTAGGCATTTTGATGTAGAGCTGTCTAGGTAATTTGTATGCAACCCTGTGGTGGTTTTGAGCGGAGCTGCTATCGTGTTGCTGTGATGCAGAATTATCTAGGTGATTATAATGAAGCGCCGCTGAGGTAATTTTGATGCAGAGCTGTTAAAGCAGTTTTGCTGCAGAGCTGCCTGAGATATTTTTGTTAAAGACCTGCCCGTCTTTTGTTTTTTATGCAGAGCTACCTTAGGAATTTTGATGCAAAGATGGCCATGAACATTTCCTGTTGAACTGCCTGTGGGATTTTGTTGAAGTGCTACCTGGGTACATCTTGGGTATTTTGATGGAAAGCTGCCTGCGAAATTTCGTGCAGAACTGCCAAGATGATGTGCCTTCTGAGATGCCTGGGAGTATTTGAATCAGAACAACCTTGGGCATTATCATACTGAGCTGCCATGGCTATAATATGTTTAGACTTGTTCTATAATTTGATGTTTGTAACAACTTGGTCTGGATGTCATAGTACAATTACCAAGATGACTGGTATACCTCCTGTCATAGAACCAGCTGGAAGCCCGAGTCAGTGCCTGGGTAACAACAGGTTGAGATGCACCTTAGCTGTACTCTGGTTTGCTTGCTGTAACATGCGATAAAGACACAACTAAGCCTGATAACCAGCGAACACACTGGCATGTTCCCAGGTGACTTGTATTATCTTGAAGAGTGTTCTCTCAATTTTTCTGTTATGAAATTCAATTATGAAGTAAAGCACCTTACATGAATTCGGTTATCTAAGACGGCTTACATGAAGTAGGTTATCTAAGACGGCTGCTTTAGGATTACATTTGATAATCCTGATTATTTTAAGACCTAGATAAGTTACTTATCTTACTATTTTATCATTGTTGATCATTATCGTTATCTAAGTATTTGTTTTTCGATACACTTTACATGTTGTTGTTGTTTCTTTCAACAATCTTTCAGTCATACGTCACGATATACTTGTAGCTCAATCCTCACGGTTATAATGCTGCCACACTGGAATAACTCGTTCAGTCACATTATATTGATACCGGGCCGACCAGTCCTGCAACTATGCTATACATGCTGAACGTCAATCAAGGGAACTATAAGTACCTTTTTAATAAGTCTTTGGTATGACCTTGCCGGGGATTTCCCGCATGTGAGGCAGACGCTTTACCACTAGGCCACGCGGCAGTTCATTTTACCTGTTAAGAAGTTTAATAAAGTCGTTTTAAGCGAGCTGGCTTCTCACAAATGCAGACATTTTTTTTGTTTCTGTATCTCTGCGGTTCAGAGAGGGTATGATGGTCAGCCACTGGGACAAAAGGGTTTTCTTACATAATCAAGACATGACATACGCTGTCATTTAGCTGCAACATTGAGATAAACTGTACTGGCGTCCAACCAGTTTTTCGGCGCCCAACAGTTTCCGTGATTTTCATTTTAAACCTGTTTTTAGCAATAATTTTAATTCCGGATGTACATTTTCGCTGGACATGTTCATCTGAATGGTAAAGATAAAAACAAGCAACGAAAAGTATATAAAAACGTGTTTAAACAAATAACAGAACAGCCTCGGCATATATTTTTTTATCCCTGATGTCGGGGGGAACGGTGTCTCCATGCGCCTGCGCATATTTATTTTTTAAAGGGACACTGTGTTTCTTTTATATATTTATTTAAACGTACAGCAGAGGATAAAAAAAAAATATTAAACAGACACATTCCATCATAAATCTAATGGAATAGTCTATTTACATTGACATATCAATAAATCGCAAACAGATGTTTTATTAGAATATGGGTCAATTCAAAGGGAAGCAACTGTAAATGATTAATGCAGGGGAGAAAGCAAACAAATGTTATAAAATGTTATGAGTGAAAAACGAATTTAAAATGAAGGATTGTCATTGTTTTGATGATATTAACAAGATCACGAAAACTATTCGGATTGGTGACAAAGAATCCTCATTGTACATCGTACTTATATGAAGTTACATACGTGTCTACTGGGGTTTCCTGAAATCAACTTAAATTTCATCGTATATTGCGTACATATGGCTAAGCCTTCGTATGGTAATCGTAAATGAAAAAACCCTACATCGATTTTAAAAATATTATTTCATTAAGTCTAAAAATGTGCCGAAAACTGCTTGGACACCAGTAGCTCATTCCATAATGGAAAAAGTGTACTTATTTAAAATTTGTTTAATATCAATAATATGTAAAACATCAACTTCAGGTACTTAGTAACACACCAGGGCTCTTATAAAAGTAATGCCTGCAAGTGACACATAATAAAAACTGTTTCAAAGCTTGTGAATATTTAATGATTTCATTCGTACGTAAAAAGTTTCGATCATAACTCGTGGAATGTTTTGTTTTAAATCGGTTTACAGAACTCGTGGAATAGATATAATATGCAAAAAAAATTAAGATCCCCTATATACAGATCTTTTTATTTTTGAAGTTTTTAGAATTACTCGATAAAAAAATATATTTCCTGACAACCAAAGAAAAGTTCTTTGACTTTTTCAACATGGTTATAATCCAAGTTCAGGTAAACAGAACCACTCATTACTATGGGCATGGGAGTAGCCAGCGATACGCACTTACGCATGTGCTTAACATCGATTTGAAAAGTGAAAAAATAATTATGGCCAAAAATGGCATAAAAATCGAAGGCTAACAACTCCTGACATATGTTTTTTTCAATTTTAAAGAAATTATTTTACACTAGAAGGCCGCCAAAATGTGACCAAAAAACCTACCAGAAGCTGCCAAAGGATGTCACCACCAGAGGCTGCCAAAGGATGTCTATATTTTAAGATTTTCATTACCATATACAGTATAATTACAATATAGTGCAGTTAGATTGTGCAAATCCTCAGTTTGACATACTTAAGTCAGGGTCATTAACTTGAAAGGTGGCAGGTTTTGCATATGCACGTACGCATCTTCTGCAATGTTGCAAGCTCTCTCATTGGCTGCAGTTGCTCATTAATATTCATATGTTCCGTATGGTGACATTAAAACAACTGGCTATGAAAAGTACAGGTAATGTAATCGGTCAAAATCAAATATGTAGGTTAGATAGGCATCACAGTTTGACTCCGAATCTGACTATACATTGTATTTATTTGAAATGATGTCGAACCTTTGCATTCTTGTAGATAGTATTTGCTAGGTCAGGTACAGGTAGTATTTGATACCATATAAGGCAGTTGACATGACATGATTTCACCATCTGTATAACTCACAAGTTATCAGATAAAGGATGACCCTTTCCCACATTTTCATGATATGGTATCTTTCAAATGACATTTGATACTTATGATTAGATAACTTATTTAAGATTGAGTATTTATTATCTTGAGAAATATTTCTTTGTAATCAGGAAGTTCAGTTCATTTTCATGATTTTATTTGTCTGGTGACTCGAGTTTTCTAAGAAGAGAAAATACTGCAATATAGTAGGATATGTTTATGGGCTGTTTGACAGGTTCTAAGAACTGTGTTTTTATTTGAATAAAACATATCATTCATCAGGGAATGTCAGTCACAGACATGTTCATACAAATGTATACCTCTTCTATATGGATTTTTCTTGCAGATGGCGGGAGTTGTACAGTACTGGTTCTACCCAGGAAAAGTGGGTGATCCACCACAAAAAATTTACCGTCATATATAACCTTACTTGTGTTGAAAACGACGTAAAACACCAAACAAACAAACAAAAACAAACTACCAGGTATATGGATTTGAAGGACAAAATTAGCATTTGCAAATGCTTTGCAGTATTCACTGAAAGCAGTTTACAACATCCCCAAAATGCCACAAAGAGGTTGCAACAGGTCTCTTGGTGGATAGCGCGGTGGACTTGAAATCGGAGGATCCAGGTTCAAGGCAACAACCCAATGTCACTGAATTTCATCTGTGTGTTTTTAGCTCGACTGATCAAAGATCAGTAGAGCTTATGCCGTGGTGCGGCGTCCGTCGTCTGTCCGTCTGTCTGTAAACCTTTTTTTGTGGCGACTACTCTGAAACTACTGGATGGGTTTTCATGAAACTTCACAGAAATATATACACTTGATGTTTAGTTGATCTTAGCAAAAATTCAGGACGGCCGGAAATAGAAGATTTCCGCCACGGCTAAAAATAGATTTTAAAAATGCGATTTTATGGTGGCTACTTCTCAAAAACTGTACGTGATATTGATTTAAAACCTTTACCAAAATGACTGGCACGACATGTAGTTGGTCTTAACCAAAGTTCATTTTGATTGGATATTAAACTTTGTTTACAAAGAGTTATATAGGAAAAACTTGTGGCGACTACTCCTCTGAAACACCTGATGAAATTTCATGGAACTTGACAGGAATGTTGCTCTTGATGACTCCTTGATCCTAGCAAAGATTCAGGACAGTAGGAATTTCAAGATGGCCACCACTGCTAAAATAGATTTTAAAAATGCGACTGTGGCGACTACTTCTCAAAAACCGTAAGTGATATAGTAAGTCTAGTTGATCCTAGCAAAATTTCTGGTCGGACGGAAATGGCCACCATGGCTTTTAAAAAACAAGTTTGTAGCGACTACTTCGTGAAAACTACAAGTGATATTGATATGGGACTTTTTTTCGAAAATGATCAGCATGACATGATATATAGGTCCTTGTTGAAAATTATTTTGATGCGGCATTAATCATGGCCACCAGCGGCCATCTTTGTTTACATACAGTTATATAGTAAAAACTTTAAGTCCGCTACTCCTCTGAAACTACTTGACAGATTTTCATGAAACTTCACAGGAATGCTGCTCTAGCTATCAGAACCTATCTGTAGAGCTTCAAGTTCATTGACCTCATGTTGGTTAAGCCACATTGTCAGATGGGGATGTAAACCGGGCGGTCTCGTGTATAGGAGTATATTGTGTTACTACGAGTATAGGGAAGGTTCCCGAATTCCTGTATATCCCGCCCCTCTCTCTGGGTCGGCTCTAAATATTCTGTGATGTGTTGATGCGCTGTTGAACAACATTCAATTCAAGCTGTTGCTCAGCTTTAGAAACTTAAAACACCCATGGACATTGAGTTTACTTTAACTGGACTGGCTCCTAACAGATGTTTTGTAAAAATTGTTGGTGAGAAGAATATATCCATTCTTATGGATGGCGGGAGGTATACAGTCTTGGTTCTACCCAGGAATAAGTGGGTGGTCTGCCTCCACTGCTAAAAATAGACCATTATACATAGCCTAAGATGTGCTGAAAAATGACGTTACAAACAAGCAAATTGATAACAAATTATATCATGAAAAACCTTTTCTGAATGGTTGCAAATTTGGAGGGAAAAAATAAATCTCAGATTCACTGTCAATATTTCTGATATGTTGAAGTTTTGCATGTCTTAGTTAGCCAGTTTTGGAAGTATTTTAAAACATTCTTTAGAACTGATCATTAATTTTGTGCAATTTTGAAGTCTAGAATATATTTAAAGTGTGGACACTGTCAGAGTTTAACAAATTTGCTTTAAATATTTGAATAAAAAAAATAAAAATAATGCAGATAATTGCAGAATTGTGTTGCAACTATTTTTGTGTTGCCTTTTTGAAGAAAAATGTGATACATAGGGATCACTTTGTCATCCGTCAATCAGTCCCTTCGTCACGAAAACTTAACGTTGGCTATAACTTTCTCATTTCTTGATATTTCTTCATCAAACTTTCGATATATACTCATCATGACAACATCAACATGACCATACTAAAATAATAAGGTCAAGGTCACACTGAAGGTCATTATATGGGTTAAATACTCATTTTTTTCTTCATGAAAGCTTAACGTTGGCTATAACTTTCTCATTTTTTTATATTTCTTCATCAAACTTTCAACCCATTGTGACAACATCAGCATGATCATACTAAAATATAAAGGTCAAGATCACACTGAAGGTCATTATATGGGTTAAATACTATTTTTTTCTTCACGGAAACTTAATGTTGGCTATAACTTTCTCATTTCTTGATATTTCTTCATCAAACTTTCAATATATACTCATCATGACAACATCAACATGACCATACTAAAATATAAAGGTCAAGGTCACACTGAAGGTCATTATATGGGTTAAATACTCATTTTTTCTCCATGCAAAAATTGGTTATAACTTTCTCATTTCTTGATATTTCTTCATCAAACTTTCAATATATACTTGTCATGACACCAGATATGGCCATACTACAATATAAAGGTCAAGGTCACACTTTGGGTTAAATACTCATTTTTTCTTCACAAAAACTTACTCAGGCCTATTTGTCAAGGTCATTTGTGTAAGTCCAAAAAACTTTGTTATACTGTCAAAGTGCTGACACACGACACACATGTTCCACAGAACACCCATCTAGTGATTAGATGATGAAATATATTTTCCACAATTATATAACACTTTCATATAAAGGGTATCCGCTATTACAAAAAGTAACAGTTATTTTTGTTAGCTTTATTCACAGCCTTGCATTCACATTTCTCATTCCAGACATAAGTTTATCAAATTTCTTCATAATATGTGCACTTTTTAACCGATATCCCTTTTATCTAGTGCATTGATCAGCAACTGAAAAAATAACAAAGAAAATCTGCAAGATCTCACATTGTGTACTGTTCTGACATTGCAAGGGTAAGATGATGCCCCTATTGCCTAATACCGATAATGAATTACAACACATGATTGAACCAGAGTGCTTGTATTACAGTGACATGGATCCACTCATGCTTGCATTATTTGTCATCTCTGTGGCTCCTTCAGTTATAGTAGCTAAACTTTCCTGGTATTCAAGATCAAACTTGGGATTGAAGTAACTACAGGCTTTGCTAAAAACAGGATATTAAGGACACCGACTCCGAAGTATCGAGGTGACTCTGAAGTATCGAGGCGGTATTTGATACCACAATTCCTTGCAGAGTCAAACCTCATCTTCACTGCTTGGACACGCATAAAAAAGGGCAAGCAGTTTCTGAGAAACAGAGCTTATTGCAAAAAGCTATGAAAAATTAATAACAGGTAAAATTCAAGGTGAGTGCCATCGATTTGTGGAACTGCTCTATGTAATTGACCTGCATGCATTTTGTAACCCAGTATACGAGTTATAGGTTGCACTAATTAGTGCATACAGTTCCTGAGACAGAAACTAAAAACTTAAAGTAACACGGAACATAATAGCCGAAGGAAAAATAGCATGTCACCCCTTTTACATAAATTTTAAAGAGTTAATGACCAGTAATATTTAGGGTTAATGTTATTTGTGGAACTGGTTTGTTGTACTGGGCTGTAATATGCTCTTTTGTATTGGGCCGTACTGTGCTCTATTGTATTGAGCTGTTCTGTGGTCTATTGTATTGTGCTAGACTGTGATATATTGTATTGACCTGTACTTTGCTCTGTTGTAGTGGCCCGTACTGTGCTCTATTTTGTTAAGCTATACTGGACTGTATATAATGAGCTGTACTTGTCTCTATTGTAATGAACTTTACTGGGCTCTGTTGTATTTAGCTGTTCTGGGCTCCTGTATTGAGTTTTACTTGGCTCTATTATTTTGAGCTGTACTGGGTTCTATTGTATTGGACTGTACTGTGCTTTATTCTATTGATCTGTACTCTGCTCTATTGTATTGAACTGAGGTGGGCTCTGTTGTATTTGGCTGTGCTGTGCTCCGTTGTATTGGGCAGTATTGGGTTCTGTTGTATTGGACTGTACTGTGCTCTGCTGTATTGAGCTGTACAGTGCTCTATTGTATTGGGCTGTACTGGACTCTATTTTATTGGGCAGTATTGGGCTCTGTTGTTTTGGGCTGTACTGTGCTCTGTTGTATTGAGCTGTACTGTGCTCTATTGTATTGAGCTGTACTGGGCTCTGTTGTATTGAGCTATACTGGGTGGTATTGTATTAGACTACTATGCTCAGTTGTATTGACCTGTACTGGGCTGTATTGTATTAGACTGTACTGTGCTCTATTGTATTGGGCTGTACTTTATTCTGTTGTACTGGGCTCAATGTATAGGACTATACTGGGCTCTATTGTATTGGGCTGTACTGGACTCTATTGTATTGAGATGTACTGGGGTGTATTGTATTGAGCTATACTGGGCTCTATTTTATTTGGCTGTACTGTGCTCTGTTGTTTTGAGCTGTACTGGGCTCTGTTGTATTGAGCTGACCTGTGCTGTTGTTATTGAGCTGTTTTGCCCAATTAAGTTCGAGAACCCGAGATATAGAGCTAAATGCAAAAAAAACTTCATGTAACATTTCATTTGCGGAACAGCTCTGTGAAATTGAGCTGTACTATAGCCATTTACAACTATGGCATAGCTGCCTATAGGCACTGTAGGCACGTGCCAACACATTGTCCCCAGAAATCAAAAAAAATAAAAATGCCAAAAATGCAATAAAAACTGAGTATGGTCAGCTCCTACCATTTTTTGCTCAGGGTCTTTTCAGAAAAAAAAGTCGTACTTTTTTCGCTCGCGGCCTTTCGGAACCAAACACACCATGATTTTGCAAAAATTTCGAAAGATTTCCAGAAAGCAAGTAATCATATTAACATATAATTATGTTATTTTGTTCTGTTCCGATGTTTCTCAGATCATAAAAGCTTGAAATCGCGGGTTAAAAACATATTGTTTGCTGCTTAAAATACTGTCAGAATGCAGGATTTGCCTTCCTTCTAAAAAAATATGTTCCGCGAGAAGCATGCCCCCAGACCCCCCTAAAGCCTGTGCCTACACACTGATTTAGGCACAACTATGCACTTGTCCAAGTTTGGTTGATCTAGAGCATGCAGTTCCTGAGAAACAGAGCTGAACTGAACTGAAGTGGTGTTTTAAGGCGCACCAACACATTACAGGTTATATGGCGCCTAACAGGCATGAACATGCCAGGCTCATCTTCCATGTACATCGAGATAAAATATGGAAAATGGGCCTAGAACCTTCTCACCCTGAACTGCAGAGTTGCTGCAAATTCTATCGTAAAAACTCCATTGACGCTGGAGCCACGTTTATTGTTTTTCTGCCACTGCTCTTAGTGATGTGAGCGAGATGGCACCTGAAACAATGCAGGGGTCATGATGAAGACCTTTAATGAGCATGAACAAAAAATGACAAAATGAATATGAATGGGGGGGGTCCTACCCCTCTGCATGTGATGGTGTGTTTGCAGTGGTTGTATTCTACCCCGGCAACCACACGGGGATAGAAACAGAGCTAGATGAAAAACTTTGCGTATACACCATATACTTCGCCAACGAAAAAGTAATGTATGTATGATCTTTTTATGTTGTATTTCTTCAAAAAGAAATTAATAAATATTCTATTAAAGGATTTTATTATATACTGAAAGGAAAAAGAAACGCGACACGGGAATTTCCGCTATATATTGTATGTACAAAATGCTGCTGTTAATCGAATGGTACATGGCTACGTAAGATCTTTTCTTTCGGAAAAAAGACTAAAACAACACGTTACACAGTAGATAGTATTCCTGCAAAGTTTCATTATTGACAGAGTACATGTTCGGCTCAAGCATGTGAGCAAACTTAGGATGCAAAATTTTGCAAACTCTTTACTGAACTGGCTCAATTTTCAAAGAGGAGCTTCAACATTTATGAATTTCTTGTTACAACGTGTACTGTGATTATAACGTCTACAACATCACAGTTGTGTCCTTTCTCTAACTGCAACTTTTCTTTTTTTTTACAAAAAATCGTGGGATTTCCTTGGCATATATATGGAATTAAGTGTGCAGTATATACAATATATAGCAGAAATGCCCGTGTCGCGTTTCCTTTTCAGTATATTTAAACCTGTGTTGACCAATTAAATTTCCTGCAATGTTTTCACAAGCTGCTCATATTTCTTATCAAATAGTGGAAAGTTTGCTGGTACTTTTATGACAGTTTTAATGATTATAAGTTTAAAGTGATAACTAAATATTTGATGAACATTAAACTGACCTACTCATTCAAGTAAGTCAGAAGTAAGTCGCAATCAGAAGGCTAGACAAGGTGGTGTGATTTTAACTACACATGTACCAGTAGTAGGTAGAAGAAATAGAATGTAGGCTATATCATTCAATATAGTTTTTTCATTGAAATAGCAAGGTAAAATGATAATGACAATTTCAAATCATTCATTTTAATGTAGTTGTGTCGTTGAATACAAATCTATAAAAAGCCTGTGCATGCAGAAATGGTATAAACTTGAACCTGTACTTTTTAAGTGTATAATAATACTGGTCAATCAATAAAACTAGCTGAGGCTGTTATCTTGAGTAGATAAGACAGGTTCTGGATATTAAGATATTAATGTTTGACACAGATTTGTTTTGCAGACATCTTTTCTCATTTCTTTTTTTTACAGTAGCAATGACTTTGTATGTATTTAATACCTATGTTTTATTTTGCTATTTCATCATCTCATCAAAGCAATTTATTATTTGTTTTGAATTGTCATATGATCTTGCCAGTTAACACTTTATAGAGCAGGTGTTTTTTTTGGCTGTGTTTATAGCCGAAATTCGGTCATATTCCCAATGCCAAAACATGTCTTTTTTTCCCAATTAAGAGGACAAAATTCCCTATTTAAAATTTTTTTTTTTGTTTTTAGATCACCTGAGCCAAAGGCTCAACGTGATCTGGCTCAAGGTGATCTATTGGGATCACTCTGCGTCCGTCGTCCGTCGTCCGTCCGTCGTTAACTTTTCTTCAAACGACTTCTCCTCAGAAACCGCTTGGCTAATTTTGACTTAACTGCACATGGATGATCCTTAGATGAATGCTTTTTAGATTTGTTAAAATTAGGTCAGCGCGAAATCTAAGATGGCCGCCATTGCCATATATGGTCGAAACCTTAAAAAATCTCCAGAACCGCAGGACAGATTTCAACAGTTTTTCTTTTAAAATGATCGCCAACGCCGAGACTATCACGTTTGTTCAAATAAAGTCCCCGGGGTCAAAAATGGCCGTGATCCGGGGATCCAAAGTTTTTATATTGAGATTTTGCATGTTTTTCATATAGACATATAGGAAAAAACTTTAAAAAATCTTCTTCTCTGAAACCACAAGGCACAGAGCTCTCATGTATTACATGTAGCATCAGCTTATGGTCCTCTACTAAGTTTGTTCAAATGGTGACCCTGGGGTCAAATTTGTCCCCGCCCCGAGGGGTCACAGTTTTACATAGACTTATATAGGAAAACAAAATAAAAAATCTTCTTCTCGGAACTACAAGAGCCAGAGGTTTAATGTTTTGCATTTACTATAAGCATATGATTCTTGAGCAAGTTTGTTCAAATGGTGACCCTCGGGTCACATTTGAGCCCGCCCCAAGGGTCATATGTTTTGCATAGACATGTATAGGGAAAAACTTAAAAAATCTTCTTCTCTGAAACTGCAAGAGCCAGAGGTTTAATATTTTGCATTTGCTATAAGCTTATGGTCCTCTACCATGTTTGTTCAAATGGTGACCCAGGGATCACATTTGGCCCCACCCCGGGGGTCACAGTTTTACATAGGCTTGTATAGGGAAAAACTGAAAACAATCTTCTTCTCGGAACTACAAGAGCCAGAGGTTTAATGTTTTGCATTTACTATAAGCATATGATTCTTGAGCAAGTTTGTTCAAATGGTGACCCTCGGGTCACATTTGAGCCCGCCCCAAGGGTCACATGTTTTGCATAGACATGTATAGGGAAAAACTTAAAAAATCTTCTTCTCTGAAACTGCAAGAGCCAGAGGTTTAATATTTTGCATTTGCTATAAGCTTATGGTCCTCTACCATGTTTGTTAAAATGGTGACCCAGGGATCACATTTGGCCCCACCCCGGGGGTCACAGTTTTACATAGGCTTGTATAGGGAAAAACTGAAAACAATCTTCTTCTCTGAAACCACAAGAGCCAGAGGTTTAATATTTTGCATTTACTATAAGATTATAGTCCTTTACCAGGTTTGTTCAAATGGTGACCCTGGGGTCACATTTGGCCCTGCCCCGGTGGTCACAGATTTACATAGAGTTGTATAGGGAAAAACTTAAAAAATCTTCTCCTCTGAAACTACAAGAGCCAGAGGTTTAACATTTTGCATTTACTATAAGATTATGGTCGTTTACCAAGTTTGTTCTATTGGTGACCCTGGGGTTACATTTGGCCCCGACCCAGGGGTCACATGTTTTACATAGACTTGTATAGGGAAAAACTTAAAAAATCTTCTCCGAAACTGCTTGAGCCAGATGTTCAATATATTGCATTTGATATAAGCTTATAGTCCTCTACCAAGTTTGTTCAAATGATGACGCTAGGGTTACATTTGACCCAACCCCAGGGGTCACATGTTTTACATAGACTTGTATAGGGAAAAACTTAAACAATCTTCTTCTCTGAAACTGCTTGAGCCAGATGTTCAATATTTTGCATTTTCTACAAGCTTATGATCCTTTACCAAGTTTGTTCAAATGGTGACCCTGGTGTCAAATTTGGCCCCGCCCCGGGGGTCACAGTTTTACATAGACTTATATAGGAATTTTTTTAAAAATCTTCTTCTGAAACTACAAGAGCCAGAGGTTTAATATTTTGCAATTACTATAATCTTATGGTCCTTTACCAAGTTTGATCAAATGGTGACCCTGGGGTCATATTTGGCCCCGCTCCCGCGATCACAGTTTTACATAGACTTGTAGAGGGAAAAACTTAAAAAATCTTCTTCTCTGAAACCGCAAGGCACACAGCTCTCATATATTACATGTAGCCCTTGGGTCACATTTGGCCCAGAGATTACACCTTCATTTTGTCTTTGATCTTTATCAAATTTTGTCAGTGTCTTTATTTCAATGTTGGTAAACAACAGAGGCCACATTTCTTGAACAATCTTAACCAAACTTGCACAGATTGTATATGATCATAAGATTTCGAAGAAGTTTGATAATGGACAATTACTCAGGTGATCGATATAGGGCCATCTTGGCCCTCTTGTTTTAAGTGTGCCAATCCTATTATTGGGGTTCAAAAGCTTAAATAAATGCTTCTGTTTATCTTGGTGTACAAAAAACAGTATTAAAGATATAATTATGAAAGGAATGCTTTACTTTATTGTTTTCCGAATTTTATTAAAAATCATGCTAAAATTCCCAATTTTATGTAAAATTACGCTAAAATTCGCAATTCTAGGGGTACGGGTCATGTTACTAAAATCATGATAAAAAGCCCTGTAGAGAAACTTACATGAGGCCTAAATTAAAATATTGTTTGTTTGCAGTTTGCGACCGACCCACGGCAAATCCGCCGACCCAAACATTTTTTTTTTCATTTTTTCTTGCATGTTCTGTTAATTTTTAACTAAACCCTTTTAAAAAAAACACTCTATGGATAATACTAGTGAAGCACACGATATTTGCATGATGTCGATGGGCATACGTTAATAATAAAAATGTTTTAAAAAATATATATATATCCCTACCTACCGACCCACCCCTAAAAGCCATGGGTCGGAAACTGCAAACAAACAATTTTTTAATGGTGGCCTGAGAGCCTGTGAAATATTGAATTTATTAATCTTGTTGGATACAATTACATGATGGGAGGTTATGCACTCTGTATCAGTTGTATCCATTGAACAAGTAATAAATAGGCAGGAATGTGAGAGTCTATGTATTATATAACTCCAAAATTTCCACATAACAAAGTTATTGATTTAGCTGCCTATATATATATATACAGTAGGTTTTTTCCTTAAATAAGTGGTACTGAAAAAAACGATACTATTCCCAATGGCAAAATGTATGTTTTTTTCCCAATTGGAGTGAAAAAAATCCTAATCCAAAAAAAACTTTTTTTTTTAATATTTAGAGCAGAACTTTAAACAGAAGAAGGGGGTACATATACTTTTAGGGGATGGCAATGAAATACTACCACAGAATGTGTTTGTAAAGTATTTAATATTGATTTTGTCCGATAGTGAAAAATTCACAATTTAAAGCAAAATAAGGCAAATGGGTACTGATACCATTCCCAAAAGGTGAAAAAGATCGCTGATATTGTTGACGTATGGTGACCTCCTATGTGGTTGCGTTTTTCCCCGTACCACACCTGAAGCAGTCGGCAATGCATTGAAGATTTCCATAATTTGGTGTATTTAACGGTCATGGAAACTGACATGGCAATCTGATTGTACACTGAGCTGAAAGGAAAAGAACAAGCTTCATTTGCATATTTATAACACTAGCGTATTATATAGAGGATCTTGCATGAGTACTCATTCATTACCGAAGCATTGTGGTGTAGTGGTTAGAGTATCTGCCTCGCATTCGGGAGGTCGTGGGTTTGAGTCCCCTGACCGTGTCATACCAAAGACTTTAAAAATGGAGTAGTTACTGGTAACCCATGCCTGACAAGCAAATAATGGGTAGTACTACGTCTGGTCAATCCGGTGTCAGAATAATGTGTCTGGATGGGGTATCATGTACTACGGCGTTGTATTCCAGCGTGGCAGCACTATATCTGCTTCAAGTAGACTGTAGATAGATACATAGCACTACAAACAATCACTCACACAATAGTCCAGACATAATGCCGAGTCAACGGGGGATTCTTTCCGGGGTCTCATATGGTAGAGGGACTTTAAACCTTAGAAATCATCTCATCGTCATACTCATTCATTATTGAATTTATTAAACTATAATATTGCGAGGAGGCTCTTGCCGAGCATTATATCATTTTTGCTAACGAGTTTAGTAATGAATGAGAACAAATGTTAGATTTATTTATCACATAACTCACATATCGACTTTTATTGCATTTTGCCTGTCGCTATAAACACGCGAAACTGACATAAACCGTGGGAATTGGATCATAGTCATTATCTTTTTTTTTTGACAGCACATACTAGGCTTATTTGCATACTTGTATAACTAGTGGTATATCGAAAATAAGATATTTATGTCATGACTTTATTACATTCCCACACAGCAAGACCAGGAGTTATTACAAAACTATTGTTCACATTATATAGTCTTGCATTCACCCATCAAAGTTATATGACAAAATGGGTAATCCAACACTTCACAATGCTTCACAAGTCAGTTAATCCCAGAATAGGGCAAGTAGATGAGGAGCCATTTACCCACAGATGTTCAGAGGAATAACCCAAATTGTGTAGATTAGATACTTCTGCTTGTATTGGAATCTCCAAGGTCAAGAGGTGAATTAAGGTGGTATGGAGTCCATTACTTAGGTTAGATTTCACACAATGTGAGACTGACACATGCAGTCACAACTTCTTTGCTTTTCTAATAAATCTATCAACAGTAGCATAGCTCCAAAGCAGCAAAGTCTGCAGTTGTCAGACAAATCATCCTCTGTGTGCTGAGGGGTCACCATATTGATAATACATGTGCAGGGGCATAGCTAGGGACTTTAAAATGTGTACCAAACAGTCTAGACCATCTGTGGTGCAATCTGGAGGCATTTCTGTAACAAAATGAAGCTGATTTTGTCTCTGAATTTTATTTTAAAAAGTGAGCTAAATGAAGAAGTTACCTGACCCCATCTAGCTCTTGTTTTTATTGCGTTTTTGGACTTCTAATTTTTTCAGTAGGTAAGTCTTGTTCAATATTTGGGACTGCATACTTTGCATACAGGTACGTGTCTGATGTGTACTTTTAAAGAGACTAGAAACGATCAGGAAAAATAATTGTAGGTGTCTACATATCCAAACATAAATATATAAATGAACCGTGTGCTTCAATTTTAATGAATATTATGGTGGACTTGAAATCCAGAGGATCCTGGTTCAAGACTCGCCGGTGGATGTGATTTTCGTCAGTGTTTTCTTGGGGAAACACCTTCCAAGGTAGCCTTGTCTGTTTTCCAATGCATCCTTCCCCTCTCTCTGGAGTGGCCCTAAATAATCTATAGTGTGTTGATGAGCCATTCAACCAAATTCAATACTCAATTTCAAATCATAGATGTACATGCATTTAATCGGGCCTCGCGTTCCTCAGTTTAATAATTGTTTATGAAAACAGTTTGGTCTGGAATAGTCAGTGGCTTGTCAAGTGTCTCAGTATATATCATACGTTTTATTATGTGAGGAAGCTATCCAGCTGGCTTGCGGAACGTCGGTGGTTCTACCCAAGTGCCCGCCCGTGCACGAAAATTGCCCGGAGGGGCCCCTGGGGTCTTCCTCCACCAATGGAAGCTGGAAAGTCGCCATATGACCTTGGCTGTTGGTGAGACTATAAAATCCAATTCAATCAATCAATCATACGTTTTAATTATATTACAAAAGCCTTAATTTTCAGTAAATAAGCCTTTTCCCAAACACATCTTAATGTCCTTGACCTTCACGTATCGTTCTCTCGTGGAAACCTAAGTATCACCTGGTTTGATAAAATTAACTTTGAGCTTTATGGCTTTAATAATTTACTTCTAACGAACAATATGTGGTTTACCACAGCGGAATTGGAAGTAATATACTGAAAGGAAAAAGAAACGCATAATCAAAAAATTGCCAAGACACTATTATAAACGCCTAATTCCACGTAATATTCCAAATATATCTCAACGTGTTTTGTACCAAAAGGGGCTACAACTAAGTACAGAAAGGACAACTCTGTCATGTAGTTGACCTTTTAATCAAAGTATACTTTGTTACACGAAATTCATAAATGTTGAAGTTTCACTTGAAAAAGTCAAGATATTTCAGTATTGTGTTTAATGTTAAGAGATTGTAACGTTTGAAGCCTAAGTTTGCTCACCTGCTTGAGCCAAATGCGCATTCTGTCGATAATGAAACTTTAAAGGGTAACCATTGGTGTGTTCGGTGCTGTTTAAACCTTCTTTCCGAAAGGAGAGTATGTATACATCAATAAAAACGTTTAGATCATAAAACATCTTCCATATCACTACCAGTACCTTTAGTCATAGCCTTTCAATTGTTATCCAATTTTAGCATCTCCTGTTACATGACATTTTCAGGTTTTAACAATGCCTTTTTAATGTTCATGTCATTCTAGAGCAGTATGGGTGGGTGGTTAACTAACCAGAAGAATGTTTTATATCTGTTCTATAAGTGTTGCACCATTCATAAATGTTTCAGAGATAGGAAAGAAGATAATTCTTTGTCTGGCTTGCTGTTTTAATGAAGCTTGCAATGAAAGTCATTAAGAAACTACCCAACATGCACCAGCTGATGGAAGCTATTGTTCCGAGAGGAAATGTACATGCACATGTGTTTTGTTTCATTCAGATATTGCTTTTTCTGAATGCATGCAAAGAAATATGCAAGTTTGACATATTGACAGTGGCATGCAGTTGGTAAGCGGTTGACGCATGGCAGCATTCTTCTATGGGGGGTTCTATGACAGCCTTGTCCATGTCCCTGATGGTTCTATACAACTCAAAAGTTTTAATGTCAAAATTCATTCTGAGTATGGAGGCCTTTAATTCATTGATGCATCAAAATATAAATGGATTGACTGGCCATGCACTTCAGTTTACATTCATCACTTGCACTAGTTTGACTGGCCACAGTTTTCTTTTTTTTTCACTTGTCACTTTTGCTTTCGGCCAGCAGAGCTTATGGGATGCCGAGTTGTCCGTCGTCCGTCCGTCCATTGTCCGTCCGTCTGTTGTTAACTTTTGTCTCGTTAAGACGATAGGGCCTTCATTTTTCATCCGATCTTAACCAAACTTTAACAGGTTGTTAATAACAATAAAAGCTCAGATGAGTTTGAAAACCAGCCAGATCGGACAAGTAACAACTGAATTATGGCCCTTGATTTAGTTAAAAATGCTATATTTTGCCTCGTTAAGACGATAGGGCCTTCATTTTTCATCCTATCTTTACCAAACTTTACCACATTGTTAATATCAATGAAAGCTCGGATAAGTTCGAAAACCAGCCAAATCGGCCCAGTAAGAGCGGAGTTATGGTCCTTGATTTAGTTAAAAACGCTATATTGCTATATTTTGCCTCGTTTAGACGACAGGGCCTTCGTTTTTCATCCTATCTTTACCAAGCTTTATCACATTGTTAATATCAATGAAAGCTCGAACAAGTTCGAAAATCAGCCATATCGGACTAGTAACAGCGGATTTATGGCCCTTGATTTAGTTCAAAATGCTATATTTTGCCACGTTAATACGATAGGGGCTTCATTGTTCATCCGATCTTTACCAAACTTTATCAGATTGTTAATGTCGTTGAAAGCTCGAACAAGTTTGAATCCAGCCATATCGGACCAGTAAGAGCGGAGTTATGGCCCTTGATTAGGTAAAAATTATATATTTTGCCTCGTTAAGACGATAGGGGCTTCATTGTTCATCCGATCTTTACCAAACACTATCAGATTGTTAATATCAATGAAAGCTCGGACAAGTTCGAAAACCAGCCATATCGGACTAGTAACAGCAGAGTTATGACCCTTTATTTAGTTAAAAATTATATATTTTGCCTCATTAAGACGATAGGGGCTTCATTGTTCCGATCCTTACCAAACTTTATCAGAATGTTAATATCAATGAAAGCTTGGACAAGTTCGAAAACCATTCATATCGGACCAGTATCAGCGGAGTTATGGTCCTTGATTTAGTTCAAAATGCTATATTTTGTTTTGTTAAGACGGTAGGGCCTTCATTTTTCATCCGATCTTTACCAACCTTTATCAGATTGTTAATGTCAATGAAAGCTCGGTCAGGTTAGAAAACTAGACAGATCGGACCAGTAACAGCGAAGTTATGGCCCTTGATTTTGTTAAAAAATGCTATAATTTGCCTCGTCATACGATAGGGCCTTCATTTTGCATCTGATCTTTGCCAAACTTTACCAGATTTGATGACTTTCTTTTTTATATTATTATTTATTTATTTTTTTAATATTTTATTTTTTCTATTTTTTTTTTTTTTTTTTTTTACTTTCTTTTATTGATTTATTTTTTTATAATTTTTTTTTTTTTTTTATTTTTTTTTTTTTTTTGAATAATTTTTATTTTTTTTTATTTTTATTGTCTCTACTGGCCAAGTTCGAAAACCAGCCAGATCGGACCAGTAATGGCGGAGTTATAGCTCTTGATGTAGTTAAAAATGCTATATTTTGCCTCTTTAAGATGATAGTCACTCGCTTCATTGATGTTATAAGAGCCATATTAGCCAGTAGAGCATCCACAGGCCCTCTTGGGCCTCTTGTTTTGATTAGCCACAGTCTTGTTTTTCACTTGTCACTTTCCTTTGTTTCACTGGCCCCAGACTTTTTCACTTGTTCACTTCTATTTATCACTGGCATTTACAGTATTGGGTTTCACAAAATTTAAAAACAATTAGAGAAGTCAGCTGCAAGAAAAAATTATATTGGAAAATCACAAAGGCTCTTTTAAAATTAAATTTGCAACACTGTAGCTATTTACTTTTCAAATTTCCATTTCAGGAATCCATTGACTTTAGGCTTTGATACAGTGAAAAGGAGAGAGCATTGTTGGGGATATGACAGGCTGTTCTTCAGCAGTAGCGCAGTTCATATAGCCAGTAAGTAAACCTTGTTCCAAGACGGTGGTCTTCTACCATCAGGCCAGTTCATATAGCCAGTAGGTAAGTCTTGTTCCAAGATGGTCCTCTACCATCACACCAGTTCATATAACCAGTAGGTAAGTCTTGTTCCAAGATGGTCTTCTACCATCAGGTCAGTTCATATAGCCAGTAGGTAAGTCTTGTTCCAAGATGGTCCTCTACCATCACACCAGTTCATATAACCAGTAGGTAAGTCTTGTTCCAAGATGGTCCTCTACCATCACACCAGTTCATATAGCCAGTAGGTAAGTCTTGTTCCAAGATGGTCTTTTACCATCAAGCCAGTTCATATAGCCAGTAGGTAAGTCTTGTTCCAAGATGGTCTTCTACCCTCAGGCCAGTTTATATAGCCAGTAGGTAAGTCTTGTTCCTAGATGGTCTTCTACCATCAGGCCAGTTCATATAACCAGTAGCTAAGTCTTGTTCCAAGATGGTCTTCTACCATCAGACCAGTTCATATAGCCAGTAGGTAAGTCTTGTTCCAAGATGATCTTCTACCATCAGGCCAGTTCATATAACCAGTAGGTAAGTCTTGTTCCAAGATGGTCTTCTACCCTTAAGCCAGTTCATATAGCCAGTAGGTAAGTCTTGTTCCAAGACGGTGGTCTTCTACCATCAGGCCAGTTCATATAGCCAGTAGGTAAGTCGCTCTAAGATGATTCTCTACCATCAGGCCAGTTCATATAGCCAGTAGGTAAGTCTTGTTCCAAGACGGTGGTCTTCTACCATCAGGCCAGTTCATATAGCCAGTAGGTAAGTCGCTCTAAGATGATTCTCTACCCTCAGGCCAGTTCATATAGCCAGTAGGTAAGTCTTGTTCCAAGATGGTCTTCTACCATCAAGCCCGTTCATATAGCCAGTAGGTAAGTCTTGTTCCAAGATGGTCTTCTACTATAAGGCCAGTTCATATAGCCAGTATGTAAGTCTTGTTCCAAGATGGTCTACCATCAAGCCAGTTCATATAGCCAGTAGGTAAGTCTTGTTCCAAGATGGTCTTCTACCCTCAGGCCAGTTTATATAGCCAGTAGGTAAGTCTTGTTCCTAGATGGTCTTCTACCATCAGGCCAGTTCATATAACCAGTAGGTAAGTCTTCTACCATTAGTCCAGTTCATATAGCCAGTAGGTAAGTCTTGTGTCAAGATGATCTTCTACCATCAGGCCAGTTCATATAACCAGTAGGTAAGTCTTGTTCCAAGATGGTCTTCTACCATCAGACCAGTTCATATAGCCAGTATGTAAGTCTTGTTCCAAGATGGTCTTCTACCATCAGACTAGTTCATATTGCCAGTATGTAAGTCTTGTTCCAAGATGGTCTTCTACCCTCAGGCCAGTTCATATAGCCAGTAGGTAAGTCTTGTTCCAAGACGGTGGTCTTCTACCATCAGGCTAGTTCATATAGCCAGTAGGTAAGTCTTGTTCCAAGATGGTCTTCTACCATCAGACCAGTTCATGTAGCCAGTAGGTAAGTCTTGTTCCAAGATGGTCCTCTACCATCACACCAGTTCATATAACCAGTAGGTAAGTCTTGTTCCAAGATGGTCCTCTACCATCACACCAGTTCATATAACCAGTAGTTAAGTCTTGTTCCAAGATGGTCCTCTACCATCACACCAGTTCATATAACCAGTATGTAAGTCTTGTTCCAAGATGGTCTTCTACCATCAAGCCAGTTCATATAGCCAGTAGGTAAGTCTTGTTCCAAGATGGTCTTCTACCCTCAGGCCAGTTTATATAGCCAGTAGGTAAGTCTTGTTCCTAGATGGTCTTCTACCATCAGGCCAGTTCATATAACCAGTAGGTAAGTCTTGTTCCAAGATGGTCTTCTACCATCAGACCAGTTCATATAGCCAGTAGGTAAGTCTTGTTCCAAGATGATCTTCTACCATCAGGCCAGTTCATATAACCAGTAGGTAAGTCTTGTTCCAAGATGGTCTTCTACTCTCAGGCCAGTTCATATAGCCAGTAGGTAAATCTTGTTCCAAGATGGTCTTCTACTCTCAGGCCAGTTCATATAGCCAGTAGGTAAGTCTTGTTCCAAGATGGTCTTCTACCATCAGGCCAGTTCATATAGCCGGTAGGTAAGTCTTGTTCCTAGATGGTCTTCTACCATCAGACCAGTTCATATAACCAGTAGGTAAGTCTTGTTCTAAGACGGTCTTCTACCCTCAGGCCAGTTTATATAGCCAGTAGGTAAGTCTTGTTCCTAGATGGTCTTCTACCATCAGGCCCGTTCATATAGCCAGTAGGTAAGTCTTGTTCCAAGATGGTCTTCTACCATCAGGTCAGTTCATATTGCCAGTAGGTAAGTCTTGTTCCAAGATGGTCTTCTACCATCAGATCAGTTCATATAGCCAGTAGGTAAGTTGTGTTCCAAGATGGTCTTCTACCATCAGGCCAGTTCATATAACCAGTAGGTAAGTCTTGTTCCTAGATGGTCTTCTACCATCAGACCAGTTCATATAGCCAGTAGGTAAGTCTTGTTCCAAGATGGTCTTCTGCCATCAGGCCAGTTCATATAGCCAGTAGGTTAGTCTTGTTCCAAGATGGTCTTCTACCATCAGGTCAGTTCATATTGCCAGTAGGCAAGTCTTGTTCCAAAATGGTCTTCTACCATCAGGTCAGTTCATATTGCCAGTAGGTAAGTCTTGTTCCAAGATGATTCTCTACCATCAGGCCCGTTCATATAGCCAGTAAGTAAGTAAGTCTTGTTCCAAGATGGTCTTCTACCATCAAGCCCGTTCATATAGCCAGTAGGTAAGTCTTGTTCCAAGATGGTCTTCTACCATCAGGTCAGTTCATATTGCCAGTAGGCAAGTCTTGTTCCAAGATGGTCTTCTACCATCAGGCCAGTTCATATAGCCAGTAGGTAAGTCTTGTTCCTAGATGGTCTTCTACCATCAGGCCAGTTCATATAGCCAGTAGGTAAATCTTGCATCTGAATGTTGTTTTTATGCCCGTATGGGTGTTTTTCGGGGGCATATAATAATCGCACCGTCCGTCCGGATTCTGTCCGTCATTCCGCTTTTCGTGTCCGGACCGTAACTTCAAAACCCCTGCAGGGATTTTAAAATAACTTGGCACAAGTGATCCCCATAACAAGACGATGTGTCGTGCGCAAAACCCAGGTCCGTACCTCAAAGGTCAAGGTCACACTTGAAGTTCATAGGTCAAAAACAGGTACGCAATATCGTGTCCAGACCGTAACGTCACAACCCCTGCAGGGATTTTTAAATAACTTGGCACAAGTGATCACCATAACAAGATGATGTGTAAACCCAGGTCCCTACCTCAAAGGTCAAGGTCACATTTGCAGTTCATAGGTCAAAACCAGGTACGCAATTTCGTGTCCGGACCGTAACGTCACAATCCCTGCAGGGATTTTTCAATAAATTGGCACAAGTGATTACCATAACAAGACGATGTGTCGTGTGCAAAACCCAGGTCTTCAAGGTCAAGAGTCAAATTGGAGGTCAAAAGTCAAATTGTGTCCGGTCAATAACTCTGGCATTCATGGACGGATTTTCAAATAACTTGGCACAAGTGCTCACCACAACAAGACGATGTGTCACGCACAAAATCCAGGTCTGTGGCCCCAAGGTCAAGTCACATTTAGAGGTCAAAGGTCAAATCGTTTCCGGTCAATAACTTTTGCCTGCCTGGACGGATTTTCAAATAACTTGGCACAAGTGCTTACCACAACCAAACGAGGTGTCATGCACAAAATCCAGGTCCATGGCTCCAAAGTCAAGGTCATACTTAGAGGTCAAAGGACACTTGGGGGGCATTGATCACTCACAGTGATATTTCTTGTTTATTTCAGAAATTACATTTTGCAATTAAAGATTTTCTTTTTCTACGAGAACAATAGAACATAGCAATCAAACAATCTGAAGATAGAAATGATAACATTGTTTTAAGGCATTAAATGCCATCAATATTAAGAAAAGTAAATGTTTCCTGTTATATTTGCCTGAATAGTATATCACCATACATTTTGACCATGTCTTAGTTGTTTTAAAAGCTGTGATTTTGGTGAAGTAGATATTTTAATGATGGCATAATATGTACTGTGGTATTTAAAGCAACGTTAGAATGCATCTTTGTTAAAATGCTACACATGTTTTATATTTCTTCAAGCACAAGTATTACCCATTAAAATGCACGTTGCCTTGCACAGTTGGGCTTATCTTTTGTCTCCGAAGTGCTGCTGCAGTAACAGTACATAAAATTACACAACTTTTTGGACGAGCTATATTTATTCGGCCTCTTAGCAGTTACTGGGCGGAGGGAGTATAAACCTTAGAAACATGCACGCACGCACACATGCACGCACACATGCATGCACGCACACACAGCTATATTAACAGGAATGATCCTAGACTAAAGAAGTCATTAGAAAATGTCAAAACCAGTGAAACAAGATCTAACTGTAGATTGAAAGAAAGTCAGCTAGGTCTGAATACTCATCTGTTAGCCTGTTCCTCAGTCATCTTGGTCAGATTACCTTTGAGAAGTTTTGTCCCCACCTAGCAAAGGTGCACTTCCCCACAAGCTTGGTCAGATATCAGAGACACTGCTTTATATTTGTCTGAATTTCTAGCAATGCATGTTTGAAGCTTTCAGTTAGAATGTTCTGTTTAATTCTCAAAATAATTAAAATACAGTTTGTCAGTTTTGTGGCATATATTAATTGCTTTGTGTGAATAAATGAAATACTTTCTATTCATTTCAATGTCAGAGGAATCCTCGGTATAATTATAAATTGCTGTTCCGCTATTTCATTCTTATAGTGAAATCTTTCTAAATGTTAACATGTGTCTGAAAATTAACGAGATTTATGAATTATTTTAAGTAAGCATTTAATAATTTTTAAAAATGACATTTCATCAGAAAAGTTTAAATAACTGTTGTCTGTTTCCTTACATTTTCAGGGAATTCATAAAAAGTGTCATGTGACTTTGAAACAGAGAAGAAGTAATTGTTTATGTTGAGAACTCAATGTACAAGACTTGGTCACCCAGTCTGTTGTAACAGCTGTACTTTTGGTGCAAAAGGGTTTACTGCTTGGATATCAGTGATATTGGAACTTGGTTACTCTATAACAGTCTTGACTGGGGAAAAACACTGATACTGGAAACTGGTAACTTTTAGACATAATGTAGTATCATGTTCATAAAAGTGACTTTGTGTTCAGTAAAATTATTCAAATCCTAGTTCTGATTTGTATTTTTATCAATTTCATGGATATTTGACCTGTAACTTAAGCTTACACGCAACAAGTTTGATTTGTGTGCAGATATCATAATATTTTACGTCTGTAATTTCAGAATGAGTCCAAAATGGGAATATGTGCATCAAGCAACATAGTAACGTGTGAACTCGAGAATATCGTGAAAGATGTTACTGATGATCAGCACACAAGAACTAACAGGTTCTTGCATGATTTGCATGAAAAACAACTGAAGTACACGAGATCAGACGAGGAAGTCCAGTGTATTACGCAAGCGGTGAAGGAGATGGTCGCCAGACTGGTGAGCTATGTTGGTGAGATTGATCAGAAATTTGAAATATCGCATCAACACTTAGTTGGAAGTATGGCAGAGGGAACTAGAATACAAGAACCCAATGAATTTGACTTCATTGTGATTTTGAAACATTTATCTGTGCCCGGTGTGGTGGAAATACAGCGAGCAAGTCGCATAAGCCCAAGTACATATGATATTATCCTTGCTGAAATAAAACTTAAAAATGAAAACTTGTTAAAACTATATTCATCAAGAGTAGAAGACGGATACTTATCCGAAAGGATTTTTAATACATGTTTTTCGTCATGTCTTAAGAGATCTCTCAAGAAATGTAGTAAAGATATGTGTATACCGACGGCGCAAGGACACTTATCTGTTCATTCACCAACCTTGCTTCCTCATGGACCAGCACATTTGATTGAATGTCTCTGGACATGCACTTCAACCTCTTCAACACCATTAAAGATTTGTGTTGATATTGTACCTGCGATAGAGGTAGAAGGACTAAATGATATCGTAAAGCCTGAAGATGTTGATATTGCTCCATATTATAAAAAGCTCAGCCAAGACAACAAATACATGCTTATTGAAGCAAGAGAACTTACAAAGATGAATTCGAAGAATCTTTTCAAATTTACTTTTACTAACTCAGAAGTGGAGCTTGTTCAAGTGATGAGCGAACATCATAAAAAGTGTTACAGAATTTTGAAGTATTGTCTTCTCGATGTTACTGTAGATAAGATGAAACTCTTTTCATCATATACACTAAAAACATTTATGTTGAGACATTCGGCTGAATGCAATAATGAGACGGACATTGTTCACTGTTTTGTGGTTATCCTGTCAGCAATTTCATCCAGCTATATATCTCCTATAGGATTAGGATTGTGCTCTAATGCACGGAGTATCTTCATGTGTGGAAATCATATTGGAAGTAAACGTTTACAAAAAGAAGATATAGTTTCATTAAAAGAAGCCTTGTATCGAATAGTAAGACAGCTTATTACAATAGGAAAAACTGAAATTGATTCTGCGGAAATTTATGATCGTAATCTAAGAGAATTTGAGAAACATTGCTATAAACACCTCCCAAATAAGACCAACCTGAAGATGATGACACAAATGTCAGTGGCCAAACCGAAGAGGAAAACACAAACGTCTTTGGCCAACCGGAAAATGACAACAAAAACATCTAAGGCCAACCAGAAAAGGACAACACAAACATCCATGAACAACCCGAAGATGACAACACAAACGTCTATGACAAACCCGAAGATGACAACACAAACGTCTTTGACCAACCCGAAGATGACAACACAAACGTCTTTGACCAACCCGAAGATGACGACACAAATGTCCATGACCGATTATTTTCCATATGCATAAGCTATTTTATGGTTATTCTGAGTGGCGATCTGTGACACTATATAAACAAAGTGATCCTTTTTTTCAACTGAGCCTAAATTCATACTTCAAATTGAATGGATCTCAGTTTAGTTTTAGCATGTCTGAATGGATTTTATATAATTAAAAAATGCCAAATGGAGGGGCATATAGTAATCGCACTGTTCGTTAGTTCATCTGTTAGTGTGTTGTTTGATCATCAGAAACATTCATGTATCAAGTCATAACTTCAAAAGTACTGGCAGGAATTTTTTTTGAAACTTCATATAAATTTTCATCACACTGAGAATTAGGTCCTTACCTCAGATGTCAAGGTAACACTTGGAGGTCAAAGGTCAAATGAACTGCAAGGACGTGTGCATTTGACACACACTTACTAGTGACATTTCTTGTTTTCATCTTGTTTCTCTTTATAGCTCTTTATAGCTACCATAGCCACTTTGACCTTAACATTATGTCAGGATTGTGATGTAATGCATTGATCTGTTCTTTAAAGACACATTTCCCACTTGGTCATTGAAAAAGCACGGATATTTACAGCCAGCACGCTTCATGGCTGATCAACTCAGGTATATAAATTGAGGCCCGCTCTTAGTCTTTTATTTGTATAGCATTGCTATATTGAGGGTAAGATTAGCTTAACAACACTTTGTAATTTACTTTAATGAAGGAATATATGTTCATAATTTAGCTTTTGAATACAAAACTTATCTGGTATTTCTTAATTGTTTTTATACCAAAAATCAGCGCACAACACAATAAATATACAAAATTCTTTTATGTGTTATTATGTGTACTGGTCACAAATGCTTTATTGGGTGGGCCTCATAATCTGAAGAAAAATTGAATATCACACTTTGCTCATGAAATTGACAGTGATTTACAGTTACCTATAGAAATTCTCTCCCCCCAAAATACAATAGGCTCGAAATGTGTCTTTAAAGACTCATTTGCAAATTAAACTTATTAAGAGCTACTTCCTACATTTATCTAATAGGATAGACACCAGTACATGGTTGATAGATAGACTCCAGCATATGCGATCATCCAGCTGATGTCCCTATTATTATGGAGGATAGACTCCAGCATATGGGATCATCCAGCTATGTCCCTATTATTATGGAGGATAGACTCCAGCATATGGGATCATCCAGCTATGTCCCTATTATTATGGAGGATAGACTCCAGCATATGGGATCATCCAGCTATGTAGTGTCCCCATTTTTATGGAGGACTCCAGCATATGGGATCATGCAGCTATATACCCATTCTTATGGAGGATAGACTCCAGCATATGGGATCATGCAGCTATATACCCATTCTTATGGAGGATAGACTCCAGCATATGGGATCATCCAGCTGATGTCCCCATTCTTATGGAGGATAGACTCCAGCATATGGGATCATCCAGCTATATCCCCATTCTTATGGAGGATAGACTCCAGCATATGGGATCATCCAGCTATATCCCCATTCTTATGGAGGATAGACTCCAGCATATGGGATCATCCAGCTATATCCCTATTCTTATGGAGGATAGACTCCAGCATATGGGATCATCCAGCTATATGCCCATTCTTATGGAGGATAGACTCCAGCATATGGGATCATCCAGCTATATCCCCATTCTTATGGAGGATAGACTCCAGCATATGGGATCATCCAGCTATATCCCCATTCTTATGGAGGATAGACTCCAGCATATGGGATCATCCAGCTATATCCCCATTCTTATGGAGGATAGACTCCAGCATATGGGATCATCCAGCTGCTGTCCCAATTCTTATGGAGGATAGACTCCAGAACATGTGCTCATGAAGTTCATGTCCACATCTGACAGACTAAGCAGAAGAAATGATTTAATGTTAATGCCTTTGTATAAGTGAAATGTGTCTAATACATTAGTTGTGGTATTTATATTATTTCAACATTAAAATGCATCTTTGTAAAAATGTAACACATGTTTTGTATTGAGCTTTTATTACCCATTGAAATGCAAGTTGTCTTGTGCTATGATAAAGTCCCATTGTGCTTCTCTTGTTCACACAGTACTCCTTCATGTGCTGATACAGACAAAACTGAAGAAATCTGTCTTTCAGAAACAATTATTATGGTCTTTGGAAAATGTTAAAAGGACACACGGCAATCTTAAAGTGTTCGAAATGGGTGTTTCGATTTATATATCCAGTATCATTTTTACTTTTACATTGGTTAAATAAATCAAATTTTAACTATTCACTATTTCGTCTTATTATATTGTAAGTTTTAATATATTATTGGTGCAATATCGAAACGTAATAATATACTAAAACAATTGCTTAATACTATTCTTATAATTAATATTAATAATTCAACAAATGCAAGTTATGCAGAAAAACTAGCGGGATGCCGTGAGTTTTTAAAAAAATAAAGATTGCCGTGTGTCCCTTTAAAATTCCATACAACAAGAAAAAGTTGCAGAATCAGAAAGTCGATACATTAAGTTGGAAGGAATGTAGTTCCATATATTATCCCAATTAATTTGACATCTGACTTCAAATACTCATTAAAATATTTTAATAATAATAAACATTATTTTAAAAAAGTAACAAAGTTCTAATACGCTTTCATTTCTGCTACTTATTAAATTCATGAACTACTTTATTATGTTCCTCAAATTTTTCGGAGGGGCAATAGTTGCAGCGATGTCAGTCCATCCCGATTTCTTGTCCGCTCAACTACATTTTTCATACGATTTTCATGAAATTTGGTAGGAAGTAGTGCATGTTGTCAGGACGTTCTAGTTGAATGCTTTTTGTTGAGTTATTGGAAATTCAAGCTTTTCGAATGCAATGCATTTCTGTTCAACTCCTCTGTGGTTGTATGATTTTTTGGTAGAGTTACTGAACTTTGAAGTTTGTCAAATGTAAAGCTTGTCCGCTCAACTCTTACATTTTTCATTGTGTATTTCACGTGTGTACCTTTTTTCGAGGAGCATCCATTGGTTGTACCAATTTCTTATTTATTATGACTTATAATACCTTATAACAGATATGCAGTGATCACTTTGTCAGATGTCTTATTCATCATCATTGGCATCATCATCATCGTTATCATTTTCGTTACTTTTCGTATGAACAGTGACAAGTCAGACATTAATCTCACAGTTTTCCCACTGAATTATCTTTCTAGAAAAAAAGAATTATATTTATCAAATAACGTCTCTTGTTAGCAATGTCGAACACCCATTTAATATTCTATTGTATGACACACGTGTAATACAACCTGGAATGATTTTCATTGGTTGAGTTAAACCTGTAAGACGCAAGTTTATTAACTCAAACTATTTTATTTATTACAAATTCACCCAGATCTGAGTCATAAACTTATTATTTGTGACAGCTTTTAAAAATAATGCACGTTATACAAAACATTGTTGTTGGTTTGTTAAAAAAGTTGGCGTAAACTGCTATTTTGTAAAGAGGTAAAACACAAACTCTTTTATACTCAACGTTATTTGTGAGACGCGACGTTACGACGTCACATATTTTATGACGTTTTGGCTTTGAAGTGTCTGACGTCGTGGCGGTTCTATATCCATCTGAATTTAATTTTTACTAATTTGAAACGAGTTATGAATTATTTTTAATTTTAACTCGCCAAAAGGCTCGTTAAAATTAAAATAATTCATAACTCGTTCCATAAATCTTATATTTAATGGGAACTCGTTTAAGATCCTCTATTTATGAAACAACTCAATTTCTTGTTGGCAATACATTAATTGCAGTAATTCTAAGTCGCATAACTACATGTCTCTAAATGTACCAAACACATGTTTCCTATTTCTTCATTTTCTCCTTTATTGCCCTTTCAAATAAATGTTGTCTCAAGCATAAGAATACTTCTCTTGTTCTGAGAGTGACATAAGTGGTTTTAAATTAATAATATAATCTTATAGTTTGTCAACAGAAATCCTTCATAACCTCCCCTGTTAGGTAGTCTGTATCACTTGTGGAGTCTTCACATCAGATACATATTGTGTTCCTACAAAGTAATGGCTGAACACTTGATGACAAAGACAAATCAGACCATAATGACAAAGTAGAAAGAAGAATGCACAAATGACTAAATAGACCATAATGACAAAGTAGAATGCACCAATGGCTTAGCACTTGATGACAAAGACAAATTAGATCATAATGACAAAGTAGAATGCACCAATGGCTGAGCACTTGATAACAAAGACAAATCAGATCATAATGACAAAGTAGAAAGTAGAATGCACAAATGACTAAATAGACCATAATGACAAAGTAGAATGCACCAATGGCTTAGCACTTGATGACAAAGACAAATCAGATCATAATGACAAAGTAGAAAGTAGAATGCACAAATGACTAAATAGACCATAATGACAAAGTAGAATGTACCAATGGCTGAACACTTGATGACAAAGACAAATCAGACCATAATAACAAAGTAGAAAGCACCAATGGCTTAGCACTTGATGAAAAAGACAAATAAGATCATAATGACAAAGTAGAAAGTAGAATGCACAAATGACTAAATAGACCATAATGACAAAGTAGAATGTACCAATGGCTGAACACTTGATGACAAAGACAAATCAGACCATAATAACAAAGTAGAAAGCACCAATAGCTTAGCACTTGATGACAAAGACAAATCAGATCATAATGACAAAGTAGAAAGTAGAATGCACAAATGACTAAATAGACCATAATGACAAAGTAGAATACACCAATGGCTGAGCACTTGATAACAAAGACAAATCGGACCATAATGCCAACGTAGAATGCACAAATGGCTGAACACTTGATAACAAAGACAAATCAGACCATAATGACAAAGTAGAATGCACAAATGGCTGAGCACTTGATAACAAAGACAAATCAGACCATAATGCCAGAGTATAATGTACCAATGGCTGAACACTTGATAACAAAGACAAATCAGACCATAATGACAAAGTGGAATGCACCAATGGCTGAGCACTTGGTAACAAAGACAAATCAGACCATAATGCCAAAGTAAAATGTACCAATGGCTGAACACTTGATCACAAAGACAAATCAGACCATAATGCCAAAGTATAATGTACCAATGGCTGAACACTTGATCCCAAAGACAAATCAGACCATAATGACAAAGTAGAAAGCACCAATGGCTTAGCACTTGATGACAAAGACAAATCAGACCATAATGACAAAGTAGAATGCACCAATGGCTGAACACTTGATCACAAAATCAAATCAGGCCATAATGATAGAGTAGAATGCACCAATAGCTGAACACTTGGTGTAGATCACAATGACCATAAAGAGAACTGTGATGTGATAATGATGATTAACACAGCAAGATTTCACAGCTATCAAAGATGTAGATGATACTGCAACTATTCCGGAAGGTAATATTCAAGGCAGACTAGGAGGATGCGCACATAAATGTTTTGAAGATTCTGACAACGGTGACATGGCCTGTAAATTCTTAGAATCATCTTTTAATGGATTTTTGAAAATAAAATGATGAAGAGACTTCAAAAGATGATGCAGATTGAAATGGAAGGTGAGACAAGTTAACTTCTTATCATATTCCTTTGAGGGGGTGTATACAGGAGAAACTTTGCGTACATGATCAACATGAAGTGTAGATGTGCGTGACATAATTTTGGTGTGGCTCACTGAATTCCATGTAGATATTGCCCTTGCACATAGTCAAAATTGCTATTTTCGGCATAGGCAATCTTGTGGAGTGAACTACTTTTAGAGTTTTCAAGATATTCAATTGAAACTTTGTATACTTGATCAACATGAAGTGTAGATGTGCACGACATACACTCAATTACATGCAGAGTTATTGCCCTTGCACTTGGTCAAAATTGCTATATTCAGCATATGCAATCTTGCGGAGAAAACTACTTTTACAGTTTTCAAGCTATTGAATTGAAACTTTGTATGCTTGATCGGCATGAAGTGTAGATGTGCGTGACTCAATTTTGGTGTTGCTCGTCAAATCCATGCAGAGTTATTTCTCTTGCACTTAGTCAAAATTGCTATATTCAGCATTTGCAATCTTATGGAGCAAACTACTTATACAGTTTTCAAGATATTAGATTGAAACTTTGTATACATGAAGTGTATATGTGCATGACACTATCTTTCTTCGGTTCAGTCGATGCCATGCAGAGTTATTGCTCTTGAAAGTCAAAATTGCTATTCAGTATATGCAATATTGTGGGGGAACTACTTCAACAGTTATTAAGTTATTGAATTGAAACGTGTACTTGATCATCTTGAAGTGTAGATGTGCGTGACACAATTTTGATGCGGCTCAGTGAATTCCATGCAGAGTTATTGCCCTTGCACATAGTAAACATGCTTTTATTTAGCATATGCAATCTTGTGGAGTGAATTACCTTTACAGTTTGGAAGATACTGAATTAAAACTGTGTACATGATAAACATGAAGTGTACATGTATTTGACACAATTTTGGTATGGCTCAGTCAATGCCATGCAGAGTTATTGCCCTTGATCATACTAAAAAATTGTTTGCCGGGATATTTATCACCTTCAGTGATAGTTCTAGATATCTACATAAATGTTTCTCCGAAGGAATTCAAGAAATTCTTAATTCAGTTCAATTGTGTTGGTGTTAATGATAGAACATTTTTGTTCCTACACAACCTGGTTACTGCTCTGATGTGAATACCAGTACTTGAGACAAAGTGGAGATACTAGTGTGACTGGAGTTACATGTGGGTTCAATTACTACAACTTCACAAGATGAAAAGTGGCAATTATTTAATGACATAAATTGTTAAAATTATGATATGTTATCACTAGATGTATTAGACAAACACAAAGAGATGAAACATGTCTTTGTTACACAGGGTATACCTATGCATGTGGACTACTTAAATTGGTGTTCAGAATGTTTTTGTCTGCATGTGCTGATAATGTATTCATGCCAAATTTTTGGGAGCTTGGACTTCGGGGATTTGCAAAGTGACTTAAAACTCGGCATTGCGTTTTTTTCAAATACTGAGTAGAAACTTTTACAAGTGTTGCTTTATTTCTAATTTTATTTTGTATTTCACGATACTAATATTTATAAAAAGATGAAAACAAATAACGGTAAATAAATATTGCAGTCTTAGCATGTATGTTAGTGTTGTATTTAATCGTGTTTCAAAAAACATGTACTTGATACCACTTCCTTAGTGAAAAAAAACGTTTTAGGATCTTCATTTTTGTGTGGCCTACATAGCATGACAGACACTTAGGGATCACTTTGTTTTTGTCCATCGTTGTGCGTCGTCCGTCGTCTGTCCATCACACTTTAACCGGCAAGCTAACTGCAAGATAACTTTGGCCATAACTTGCTTACATCCCCATTTACCACTGAGGGAACGATAGAAGGGTTTGTAAACAAACACAAAGATATATATTGATAGCTATTTGTTTTAGATGCATTATGCATCTTGAGATATTGAAACGTCTACAAACAAAATGATACAAAAAAAGGTAAAACTTTATGATATTTATTCGTTAGATAATTATTTTTATTAACTAGTTAGTAATGCAGCAATGAAACTTCACAAAAAAGGTTTTCCCAATTTTGCAGAAATGCAGAGCTGGTACAGGCCTGATACCGACGTTACAATCAAAAAAAATATTCACAGACCTACAGAATGGTGAGCATGATACATTTGTAACATTATAGGTTATTGAATTTGTATGGCTAAATATTACTTGGAACGAGTTGTTTTGGCAAAGGACAACGAGCTTGCGAGTCGTACTGCGCCAAAGCAACGAGTTCCAAGTAATATTTAGCCATACAAATTCAATAACCTTTTTATTGTATACTTTCATATTGTTTTCGATCAATGCTAATTGTATGACTATTACTTTTCATTATGTTTGTGTTATTTTTATAGCTTTCGATGGAAATCCTATAATGTCATTCAGTTTTATTTTGCGTGGATGATTATTTTGCGCGAAAACGACGTTGACGTCGGATGACGTCATTAACGTCATTAAAAACGCCAAGCGATTTTCTAACTTTTGTTTGCCATTCGATAACGTTAAAATAGTGGTTGAATGACCATTTCAATTATTTTATCAGTTTCTGCCACAAAAGGTTGAACAAAAACACGTCGTTTTTTGTTGTTGACACTATAGGCAGGATTCCGTTGAAAGTAGTTCCTTATTTCTATTTCGCGGCTCTTAGCAAGCGCGAGAAAAAGTTCCGGTGCAATATCAATGTGTGCAATATCGTAGAATATTGCACACTTAGCTCAATGAAAACTAAACGGGACAATATGAAAGTATACAATGAAGTCTGTTATAGGCCAAACAAATTAAACATAATATCATTCTGTAGATTGTGTATTGCCTAAAAATGAACAAAATGGATGTTTAAACCATTTCAGCTAAAGTTAAAGATTAGTCAAAGAAAAGTTAAATACATTATTTAATAAACTTTTGTCAGTTGTTATTTCATCAAAGAAATATGAAACAGAGACCAGTTACCTTTGTCATGTTAGAATGCCTCCTTTCTGACAGCTTTGAAATATACTACCAATAGTAAAGATTAAGGTAATAAAGATCTAGTGGCAAGGAAAATTAGACCTCATTTCCAACATAAGTATGTTTTTATGAGTTTCTTGATCTCTTACATTAAATCATAATTTTTAAATTGCTGTTACTGTTGTGGTTCAATATCAGAAATCATAACTTTTCAATGATGCATGCTTTATGAGTCTTTATGTGGATTTGTTAGAGATTGCTCACTCGTAATTTTATTAGCATATTTGTCTTTATGTAATATAAATAAACCAATAAACCATAAAATAAACCACAAAGTGGTGTTCAGGGAGGCTTTCAAGGCTTTTATGAATAATATTACTTGCAATTTGTCGATGTGTGCAATAAGACGAACATTACACACCGTTTAAGTGTAAGCTATGATAGAAAGAGAATTTGTTCTTGAAGTCTCGTTTGTGTAGAGTGTGGAAAAATTATGTTAAGAAATTGTTCCTAATTTAGAGATAAATTCCATTGATGTGATGTCATAGTTTCCCAGAATGTGATACATTACTGAAACATGTGGAAAGTAATCGTTATAACCTGGTGAGGCAAGGACTTGCAAGGTATTACATAGTATGACATGACCAGTAAATGATGATATATCATTGCAAAATACAGAGTTGACTAGCAGGTTAATACACAGTATGACAAAATGATGAGTTGACTAGCAAGTTAATACACAGAGCCATTCTTAAAAAAATATTTGTTTGCTGTTTCCCCGACCCAGGATTTCATAAAATATCAAAGATTAAGGCTAATAAAGATCTAGTGGCAAGGTAGGTAGGTAACTGATTTTTTTGGGCCATGGACAAAAAACACCTTAAAAAAATAAAGAAAAATTTACTGAATATAGCAACAACAAAAATAATGCTATAAAACATTTCGGGTAGGGTCGTTTTTTCGTGGGTAGGTAGGGAAACAGCAAACCAACAGTTTTGTATTGTCAGCCCAGTATGGCAATATACTGAGTTGACTAATAAGTTAATACACAGAATGACAATATGCTGAGTTGACAACAAGTTAATACACATAATGACAATATGCTGAGTTGACAAGCAAGTTAATACACAGAATGACAATATGCTGAGTTGACAAGCAAGTTAATAATGCATGACTGGAAACAGCAGTGACTAGCAAGTGATCACATGACACATACTGTATGACTGGAGACAGAGGTGACTAGCAAGTGATCACATGACAGATACTGTATGATTGGAGACAGAGGTGACTATCAAGTGATCACATGACACATACTGTATGATTGGAGACATATGACTAGCAAGTGATCACATGATGCATACTGTATGACTGGAGACAGGTGACTAGCAAGTGATCACATGACACATACTTTATGGATGGAGACAGAGGCGGCTAGCAAGTGATCACAGGACACATACTTTATGGCTGGAGACAGAGGCGAGTAGCAAGTGATCACATGCCACATACTGTATGACTGCAGACAGAGGTGACTAGCAAGTGATCACATGACACATAATGCATGACTGGAGACAGCAGTGACTAGCAAGTGATCACATGATACATACTGTATGACTGGGGACAGAGGTGACTAGCAAGTGATCACATGACACATACTGTATGACTGAAGACAGAGGTGACTATCGAGTGATCACATGACACATACTGTATGACTGGAGACAGGTGACTAGCAAATGATCACATGACACATACTGTATGACTGGTGACAGATGCGACTAGCAAGTGATCACTTGACACATACTGTATGACTGGAGACAGAGGCAACTAGCAAGTGATCACATGACAATACTGTTTGACTGGAGATAGAGGTGACTAGCAAGTGATCACATGACATATACTGTATGACTGCAGACAGAGGTGACTAGCAAGTGATCACATGACACATACTGTATGCCTGGAGACAGAGGTGACTAGCAAGTGATCACATGACACATAATGCATGACTGGAGACAGCAGTGACTAGCAAGTGATCACATGATAATACTGTATGACTGGGGACAGAGGTGACTAGCAAGTGATCACATGACACATACTGTATGACTGGAGACAGAGGTGACTATCGAGTGATCACATGACACATACTGTATGACTGGAGACAGGTGACTAGCAAGTGATCACATGACACATACTGTATGACTGGTGACAGATGCGACTAGCAAGTGATCACTTGACACATACTGTATGACTGGAGACAGAGGCAACTAGCAAGTGATCACATGACAATACTGTTTGACTGGAGATAGAGGTGACTAGCAAGTGATCACATGACATATACTGTATGACTGCAGACAGAGGTGACTAGCAAGTGATCACATGACATATACTGTATGACTGCAGACAGAGGTGACTAGCAAGTGATCACATGACACGAACTGTATGCCTGGAGACAGGTGACTAGCAAGTGATCACATGACACATACTGTTTGACTGGAGACAGAGGTGACTAGCAAGTGATCACATGACACATACTGTATGACTAAAGACAGGTGACTAGCATGTGATCATATGACACATACTGTATGACTGGAGACAGGTGAGTAGCAAGTGATCACATGACACATAATGCATGACTGGAGACAGCAGTGACTAGCAAGTGATCACATGGCATACACTGTATGACTGGAGACAGAGGTGACTAGCAAATGATCACATGACACATACTGTATGACTGGAGACAGAGGTGACAAGCAAGTGATCACATGACACATACTTTATGACTGAAGACAGCTGCCTTCCTCATCACTGTGTATACCTTTACTGCTGTTCGTTCCATTTCCAGGAAAATCTACCCCACATATATGGAATTGAACCCCACTCAGACTGGTTCCAGGCAGACTAAATTCCCTATATGTGTTATAAGCAAAAGCAGAAGTGACAAGAACTAGAGAACATTACTAATCAAGTTTCATGACTGATTGGTATTTATGATGGAAAGCTGTTTAATAATGTAAAAAAATAATGTAAAAATAGCTGTGTCATGTCATACCACAGATCATATGTCATTAATGGCAGCAGGACTCCAAGCCTTAAAATTACACACATACAACCAAAAAAAGTTTCAAAATATTCTCATATCTTTATATATACTTTGTATTTCTTGTTTGGCATTTTTTTCTTTCTAGAAAGTTCTATTTCATATCTTCTCCAGAAATATGTAACATGTCTTAATTGTTAAATACCACAATGCCTACATCATAATAGTTAAATACCACAATGCCTACGCTTTTGTAAATGCTTCATCAATAAACTGTAGTAGCTGCTATTGATCCCAGCATGCATTGTGTGCTGCGCAGAAAAAAACATGCTTAAGCCACTAAATACCCTATGATTTGGGTTCTTCATGCAGAATTGATTCAAAATTAGGTGAAGTGTAAGTGCTCTCCTTCTTTTATGCAAATATTATTTGCAAACACAACTCTTTGTCATGAAACAGCTTGTCTGAGATAGATTGGTGTAAGCTTCTACTAGGCTTGGAACATCTGTACAAGCAATAACTTTGAGTGTCTTCATTACTATAAATACAGAGTTGCATGTAGGTACTTGTCAGCTCATGACTAAAATAAAACAAAACAAAAACCATCACAGAACGTGATGAATACCCCCGCTTCGAAAACATTTGCTGTGAAAGCCTCATGAAGCCTCAATATGCGATGTTACGTGACATGACACAGACAGTGGAGGTATAAAAATATCAAGAATTTGCCTCCCCAGAACTACCAAGATTCAAAAAATCGTAAATTTCTGTGTCTATTATCAACAGGTCAAAGTGAAATGCATGTGTATTAAAAGGATCTTACAAAAAGTATTAAATTTATATTGCCATCTCTTTTCAGTGGGTGTTGCACTAGTAGTAAATCATGCTATATTAAATCCTTGTAGATGTGGGAATATGACTTTGGAATGAATGTTTAGTTCTCATAAATTTGTTTGATCTTAAAAATGTTAGACATGGGTACTAGAGCAGAGTTGACATTTATGACAATGAGATAGCAGGGGTCAGTTGCTATACTGTGTGACAACGTGTACAGGTAGCAAAGGTCAGTTTCTAAAGTATTTGGGACAGTAGGGGATCGCCCAAGCAAGAAATCACTCTTCCTTTGACAGGAAGGGGTCAGCATGATAATGCATAGGATTTGTTTTAATAGAAGACGCATCCAGACAAAATTGTGAGCGGATTGTTAATGGCTTTCTTTTCTGAATTAATAACGAGATGTGTCGTCTGTATGCATTAAATCATTGTATTTTATTCATGTATTTCTAAAATAAGGGTAAAAAATGCTGTGGCAGGGGAGTTGGTTTGTAGACATGCCCTTCCATTTTAATGATGTGGATGTCAGTATTATTACTGTCTTCGTGTGGGAGGAACCCAAAGAATGCCCATGTAAGGTGGTCATTGATCGAATTCTTCCTTTTCTTATAGATTTTGTTTCATTTCCATTATGTTTCATAAGGGTTCTTATCTCATTTTTCAGCTTGAAAAGGGTCTAGGGTCTTCCACCTTTTAATGACCAGGACCCTTCTCTATTTGTCAACTCAGTTCAGCGGGCCTTCCCACCTTCAACTGAAATTGACATGAACCCCTATACCTACAATCTGGAATAAAAGCCCCTTAATTGATCTATTCCTTTCTTGTGTACCTTGACATATCCAAAGTTAAAGATCCTGTATTTATTTCAAGGATAATTAACGATGTTTTATTTGGCAGTTAATATATCTATTTCTTTCTTTTTTCTTCTCTGAAACCTCATTCCCAGAAGATAGTTTTCCTTTGAAAAGTTTTCAATAAAAAACCTCTCCATAGTAAAGAATTTGAATGAACAAAATACTAAGACATTATCTAAGCACAATAGCTGCTTGATTGTGCTTTGGAATGTTTTGGCATTGGCCTTTTTCTGACCTTGGCTTTTATTATAGATGGCTTTTAATACTAATTGAATATAATTATCATACATCATGAAGTCATAATAGGCCAGTATTGAGAGTTTTTCTATATCTCTCACAAGCATATTGCATTCCCATACTTACTTTCAGGTGGCAGTTTAAGATGGCATATTAAATGGTAATTGTGGAACTTAAGTGAGGGATACATTTAACAATTATTTTGTCAACTTTCAATGTTTTTTTATGCCCCATCACCATTTTTTTATGCCCCATCACCATCTGTCCCGAAAAGTTTGTGTGTCTATCTCCTCTCACAACTTTCAACCGAATGTTTCGAAACTTAACAGGATGCTTATGCTTACCCATGATGTCAAGTTGTGCATATTGATTCGGCGTCTAAATCGGCCTAGTATTACGGCAGTTACGGCCCCTTTTTTGTAAAATTTTGCGTTAAAACATCTTTTGTCTATCTCCTCCCACAGTTTTAAACGTTTGTTTCAAAACTTACTGGATGTTTACCTATGATGTCAAGATTTGCATAGCGATTTGTCGGCAAAATCCACAATGTATTACCGGAGTTACGGCCCTTTTTATTGGTCAAATTTTACGTTTTTTGCTGATTGTTTTTAGTGGGGGCATCCATGCCCCATGTACACATTTCTAGTCTTATAAATACTTAAACATTAATTTATTAAGTCAGCATTCTCATGTGTTTAGTTGACATCATATCCCCAGACAGTGGGTAAAATTAATGCAAATAAGCCCTTGTCTGTTTCTTACCACTCTAGCACTTATAATTGGGCTCGGGGTTCGAGTCTCATCTGCAGCAGTGCTAGAAGAACAAGTGGGTTTGATACATATATGCAGCAGTGCAAAACGAACAAGATCACTATGAGACATGCAAATGACATTATTATCACCTCTGTATACATGCCCATCCTTTCCTTGAACATCCCATTATCCATTGATTATGAATGTCCTCATCTGTAGTCAGTTTCATACTTGATTACAGACACCAGCTCCAGCCTTGTGGTGAATCTCCCTGACAGTCGACACATACCTGCCAGCCATCCGGACTCCTCAGCATGGCATGCAGGTAATATTCTCCCATACTCACCTGTCTTGCTTTTGTTCTCTTAATTTTCACGCCTTGTTTGACTCGTTTAATTATCCAGTGCCATTCAGGAGTCCTCTGTAATTGAATGTCAAATCCACTTAATATGCTCGTAACTAATCAGCTGTGGCTAATTCCATTTCAAGTCAGTTGGTCCTAAAGCAGCTTTTACAGAATATTGTAACCTGTTGTGCCATAGTTGGATGGATAGCTGACTGGACTGAAATTAAGGAAAGTTGTCATTTACTGGGCATTATATTGGTATTGTCATGACATAAGCAGAATCTGATGATGGAAAGAAACAAGAAAGGAAAAAAAAGGGTTGCTGGCATAAGCAGCTGAGGGGAATAAAAAAAGAGAAAAATTAGTGAGCTTTTTGCTGCATTGTAAGTGCACTGTAGTGACATAAAGCATGTGAAATTAAAGAAAAAATAATGAGAGTTGTGAATTTATTTGCACAAAAGCTTTCATGAAGACTATTAAGAAAGCAGTATGACACAATATAAAAAATTATCACAAAATTTCTCTTAAATAACAGTGTCAAACACCCATTTCATATTCTGTTGTATGTACAATTGTGTATTATATCCTTGTATGATGTGTGTGTGTGTGTATTTCTAAGGGTTATAGTCCCTCTACCTACGACAGGCGTCCTACCCGACGATTATAGGCACAATGTCTGGACTTTTATCTGTGTTGTTGTGTGATGTGATGATATGTCTACTTGAAGCAGCGAACTCAATGGTTTCTTTATAGTGCTGCCACACTGGAATACCACGCCGTGATTTTGATTGGTTGGGCATAAAATGTATTTAATTTGTAACATTTTACAAGTTTATTTACTGAAACTGTTTTATTCATTATAAATTGACTTTGATCGAAGTCGTCATCTTATCATTTACTAATACCTTTTAATAACTCAATACCATTATTAAAAATCAGTTTTAGTTTTTTCAAAAGTCGGCGTAAAATGCCTCTTTTAAAAAAGATACAACACAAACACTTTGGTATCGACGTTTGTTTTGATGCTAAAGTTTATCTGATGTTGAGATTCCATGTTTATCTTGATTAAATTTTAGACATTGGACCATCATGTTATAAAAATGATCTTAAACGTGTCCCCATTCAATATAATATTTACAAAACTCGTTATGAATTATTTAACTTGCAAAATACTCTAAATAACTTTTACTGTGTTGATGAGATTCATTTCAATTCGTTGTCTGTATAGGTCCATAACTGACCAGAGTTATTTTTTTAAAAGAAATTCTTTACTTCCTTTGTTAATAACCTTGACTTTTGAATAACCTTTCAATAACTGAGTGAATTGTTAATAATTTTTGTATAAATTTAATTGTTGAAGGAAGAAGTATTGCCTGAGTGTTTTTCATAGTGCTGTAAATCAGCTATGACTGTTACTGTCATAATGTGTGGAGTGTTGTGACATTAGTTAGATTATTGCTTAACAACCCCAACAGACATGACTGCGATAATTGGCAACTGATGCTGAAGTAACTGTGAAGTATTCATTTTTAATGAAAGTGTAACAAGTGGTCAGAAAGTTCACATGCGGCCATGACCTCCTCTACTGGAAAATAAACTATGTGACAAAACACAGTCATCACATCTGTTACATAGGATGACAAATTATGCATTGTCTGGAGAAGCCAGAAGACAGAATGAATAAAGGGAGCTGGTATAAATATGTGTTGAATGAATGGATGGATGTTGTTGTTTATTTAAAACAATTTGTAGGGTAACGTATTGCTCATCACTGGGACAGTTATTTGACATGGTATTTGAACATGTTTTGTTAATAGCCAGTCATAATGTTTTTTTCATGGAAGTTAAGCAATAAAGAACTATTAAAATGTAAGGGCATTAATATGCATTAACCTGAATGAAACCTGAATGAAACCTCCCATACGTTGCTCATTTTTACATTGCGCATTTTACTTTTTATTTCATAGAGCATGTTTATCTGTATTTTCCTAACTATTTATGTTTTACCTGTCTTTCTTATGCATGTTTACCTGTATTTCTAATGAATGTTTACCTATATTTGTAATATATTATGCAATTAATCCTATTAACTGAATGTTCAACCTAACTGTACTTGAAAATGGACAGTTTCCATATATAGCATGTAATCATGAAAAGTATTGAATTTGAGGTCTGTGAAGTATCTAAGACATTCTGACGTAATAGGTAGCTCACCAAGACAGCCCTCCTCCTGCTGCTCCTACAGTGCCTTTAGTACCAATTTTTGCTCGTGGTCTTTTTTTCAGAAAAGAACTGTTTTCGCTGTCTTATGGAACCTAACACACCTTGATTGTGGAAAAATTTCGAAAGATTAATATATGTTATTTTATTCTGTTCCAATGTTTTTGTTGCGAAATCGCAGATTAAAAAAGTTGAAATCGCGGGTTAAAAAAATATTGTTTGCTGCTTAAAACTTAAAATACCGTCAGAATGCAGGATTTCGCTCACTTTTAAAAACACAATTTTCACCCTGGCTGCTGCCACTACTGCTACTGCCACTGCTTAACCAAAGGTCAGGTCACATGTGTTACCCCATTTGAACCCCACAAAGGATAGTGTCACAGGTTGGGGAGTACTCAGTACATTGCTGTTATATCAGCTCATTTGTATAATCCCTCAGTAAATGGTCCTTTTTGTAGAGGCCTACCTGACTGATGCTAGTTTATTGTGATCCTACAGGCAGGTGATCAATGATCTGAAAGAATGGTCTTCATTGAGGAATAAAGCCATATGTGATTGTGATTTGTCATTCCTCTCAGCAGCAATAGGCATATGGTAGTGCTGATAGACTGCTCCTCACCCCCACCACTATTAAAGGGACACACGGCAATCTTGATTTTTTAAAAACTCGCGGCGTCTTGTTAGTTTTTCTCTTAACAGCATTTGTTCAATCATTAATATTAATTATTAGAATAGTTTAAAGCAAATTATTTTTACACATATTACTATCTTTTTATAATATTGCACCAATAATATATTTTAAAAAAAATTGGTAAAATAACGAAGAAAATTAAAATCTAATTTTTTTATTTAATTATATGCAAGCAGTTTTAAAGTCAAAATGACTCAGAATAACTAAATCGAGGAGCAAATTTTAATGTTAGAATAAAACTCAAAATTGCCATGTGTCCCTTTAAAATCACACCATAAATAATATCTTCCAGACTTTATGTATGAAGAGTGACTCAGTTAGCATAACCAATCTTCCTTCAAGCTGACAATAGTAAAGGGCATAAACAGTACATAATCTTGGAGCAAAAGGTTTTAATGTCTTTGTTGTTCAATTTTGTAACCCGATGTTCAGAGTGAGGGGGCCAGAGTTTGCTTTGCCGCCACCCCACCCCACTCCTATAATTGAAAGATACTTTTGATTGTCAAATATCTTTTTCAAAAAGTGTTTGGAATGTGGAATGTTCCTGTGCCGATTAAACTTGGTAAAAAAGTGAAGAAAATTGAAATCTTAATTTATTTATTTTTATTTAATAATATGCAAGCAGTTTTAAAGGGACACTGTCCGAAAGTAAGCAGATAGGGAGCATAACCAAATAACTGTCTGACTTTTATTCAGTGAAATATATACATGAAAACATGAGCATAGACACTAAGAAGTCTGTACTAATACATTCGTGAATTTGAAGAAAAAAAAAGCTTAAATTATTATTTGTAAATAAAGTGGGACCCACCGTATTTACCTTTTCTGCGATCACGTGACTGCCATTAGCGCATTAGGTTTTGACCATAGTATTTAATGCGTAATATGTATAGCCCGCTTAGCTCTGTTGGGAGCTAGGTCGACCACTTTACGTTCACTATTATTACCGCGAGTGTAATTTTAGTTTGGGCTGCGAGTTCAAACGCCCGAAATGGTTTCTCTTTTTTTTTTGTACCGCGATTGAATTCCGTCAAACAATCCTGCTTTAATTAGTAAATATTCAGTAATGTTTGGTGTGTAATGTGTGCGAAAATAATTAGTGTGTGTTTTATAAGCTAAAAGTTACAGACAGTGTCCCTTTAAAGTAAAAATGAAATCGAGGAGCAAATTTTATGTTTGAATACAACTCAAGATTGCCATGTGTCCCTTTAAAATGAAGACTGGGCTTCAACTTCTGATTGATGAATCACTGAGGCCTCCTCTTCGTATTAGTTAGAGGCTATGACTGACTTAGTGTTTGCCCTACTTTTCCCCCGCGCTACTACGAAACCACGCCTCTTAATACGTTCGCGCTTCTACTAAATCCGCCTCCTTGTGTCCAAACAAGCGCGTGCCATTTAGTAAGCGATTACTTAATGATTAAATGGTTAAAATTTGTGATCGTTAGAAATTTACATGAATAAGTTCGCAATTTTTTTTAAATTCCTCACCGATTGATTGGAGGAAAAAGTACGGCAAACACTAAAATGCAATGTAATGTGGCAGAACAGGTACTATGACCTTCCAGTATGGGATATCTTTGCTGTTACAATGTTTGTCTAACATCTGTCACAAAAAACAGTATGGACCGCCAATATGTTTTATATCTTATCATATTGACCTAACTATTAAGTAAATAAATACTGTAATATAAACGGCTGGGTCTGGGTGATTGTAAGCAGAGTGTTTGTTCCGTTCTTTGAACTTGCCAGTGTTAGTGATAATTAAACACCTGACAATGGTGCTCTATTGCAGGAAATACAAGTAGACATTCTACAACTTAGAAAAACAACACATTGAAAAGTATAATTCTGTGTGTGCATCCATCTGGTAAAATCATTTCTTTTCTTTATTTTGCTATATGCTGGTACACTTTGGAAAAACATGCAAAATTCAGAATCCACAGTCAGACAATGGACATTCCGGGAATTTCTGTCAGAGTAGATTCCTGCAAGATAATGACAAGTTAACATGCCAGCAATATACTACAGGGTATATTTCTGTCTTGTGCAAAAAAAGAAAGCATGTAAAACTGAGCACATGGAGAAGCCGCAGCAAGTTTTAATGATTCACTCATCGTGCGAGTTGGAAACCATGCACCAGTGAACCTTAAATCATGTGAGTTCCAATTAGTTAAAGATGCTCTACCTATATCTTTTTGTCCACCAATTGATATAAACTTTACTTAATTGTAAAGAGGACTATGAAAAGGGTAAACGGCAATAATTTCACCCCATGTAATATGCGTTTTGCTGGGGAAAAACAGGATAGAAAAGATCGGATTTTTGGACTTGTATTCGTAATTGTTTTAGACAAGCCGATTACGGAGATTTTCCGATCTTATTCGTTTACAATCGGAACTGCCTCGTCGGATTGGCGATTGATTCGTTTACTATCGGAACTGCCCCGAGTAGTTCGTTTTCGTTCAACTGAATGGCATTGCGCATTTCCAATAAAATCGTAAAACTCGTAGTACTCCGGCAAGAATAAACGGCTGGGCAGCATTTTATGTATTGTTTTGATCATAATTAATAATTTACAGACCTTGTTGCTTCTTAGAATACTCATAAAATAGCTTTGCATACATATAAATGCATTAATATTGACTATTTAATAGTTTACATTAAAAATCGCGTAGATATAGGTTACAGTGCCTCTTTAATTCACAAATTGTTAGAAGACTCAATATAGGTTACAGTGCCTCTTTAATTCACAAATTGTTAGAAGATTCACAGATCTAATGACATTGTTATTAGGTCTGTGGGAGGAAAATCACTATACATATTATTTGGAACATGTGACAAAAGTGATATTCACACAATGATTTACACTGATTTGACAGCAATGAATGTTAGTTTATCGGTAATAAATAAAGACACTTTATGACTGATGGTGTGTGTGGGGTGGGGGTGTTCCTGGTTCACCTGGAATCTGTGGAATGTAAGCCAATCCTGGAACTTGTGACCAATGGCATACTACAGGCATACCACAATGACAGATCCAGACTGAGGCCAGGGTTATAAAGATGCTTGGTCATCCAGATATATAGATGCTTTGTGTCCATTGAAACCAGGGTTATGTAGATGCTTGGTGATTGAGTAGTCTCGATCATCTTCGACGCTTGATTGTAAATACAAACGTCTTGTCTTGATCGTTTGTGCAGAAACAAATTTGAAATTGGAATCGCATGACCGTAATTATTGTTTTTTTATGAAAGTAATTCTGACAATCCGCAATTAGTTCATCGATATAATAATGAAGTTTCCCTCTTTGTTTATTTGTGTTGTATTGATAAATGTATTGTGTAATGGGCTTCTATATTTTTGAAGCTGAAAAAACAAACAAATGTATTGTCTTTCTGCCCTTCAGTATATCTTGGATCATTCGCAACATCTCGTACACTGCTTCATAGGATCCCGAAGAATGATACCAGTGTATCGGCAAAAATCAAACTTTGTTCAGGAGGACTGTTCTAGATGTTTGTCTTGAAAACAAGCATGCATCACAGATGATCTAGACTAGGTGATTGAGATGAAGGCCAGGTTTATATAGATGCTTGGTGATCCAGATATAGGTCAGTGTTATATAGATGCTTGCTGATTCAGCTTGGGGCCAGGGTTATATAGATGCATGGTGATCCAGATTATATAGGTGCTTGGTGATCCAGATATGTTTTGTTTCTTAAATGATTTCTTGATTTTTTAAAAACTCGCAGCATCCTGTTTGTTTTTCTACATAACAATTGTTCAATCATTAATATTAATTAAAAGAATAGTATAAAGCAAATTATGTTTGCATGTTACTAACTGTTGATTATATTGCACCAATAATATATTTAAACCTTTGGTAGAATAAGAAGAAAAAATTAAAACTAATTTAATTATATGCAAGCTGGGTTAAAATGATACTGGATATGTAAATCGAGGCACTTATTTTAATGCTTGATAAAAACTTGAAAAGATTGCCATGCATTGAAGCTCTTTAAGTAAAGTTTAATCATTACTTCAAGACTTTCCATTACAAGATTAATGTTTATCAAATGGCAATAAACAATTAGAGCTTTTTGGAACCATGGGTCATTTCAAAATTCACACTTCAACTTTTTTTCAGTACCAAAGTCACTTCAAATGCACATCAAAGAGCTACGGCAAGTCTTTATTGAAGGGCATACAAACGTATCAACATTGTGTGCATCACCGTTGCGACATATAAGATGCCCTTGGTGGACATTCACATTGACATGTATGACTTTTTGAAATTTCTGTTTGTTTTATATTCATTTGATAAGAACTCATTTTACCAGAAAACCGATGTCCGTTAAAATAAAATTTAAACAATCCTTAAACTGCTGCAGTGTTTGTTATAATTATCATCCTTGAAAAAGTAAGCAACATCAGTTTCAGCAGCAGATTCTATAATTGTTCAGAGTAGAATATAAGTAATAAATTTTATTTTATGATATGCAATGAAATACTGTATTTTATCAGTGAAATAAAAGTGTTATTCCACACTGTGGAATATAGAGTTTTATTTCACTGTAGCTGCCGGGACTACTTTTGTTGTTCTACCATAGTTTCTCTAAAATTATGTTTGTAAAATCATAAAATAAAAAGAAAATTTGTTGTCCTGTCGTGAATAACATATTTTATTTCATCTCAAAGTGAGAAAACTTTTATATTTTCACTCATGCTTTGCATTCGTGAAAATATAAAGTTTTCTCACTTCTCGATGAAATAAAATATGTTATTCACTCCAAAACAACAAATATCCTCTATATATGAGCTATGTACACTTTCATTGAGTTACGTGCACAACTGCTAGCAATATGAACCCATATGAAATAATATTTATGATTTAACAACAAAAAACAATGATTGAACAACAATGAAACTGATGCACAATTTGTTATCATTTGTGTTTGGAACGACACCATTGCCTCTAGTCTCTGTAATGATCTTTAATATTGTGTTGGTGATAGTTTTATTTACTTAAAGGCACTAACCCCCCAAATAACGGTGAAACTACGCTGCAAACTCGTTTATCAAAACTATATACAGGTGTTCAGGTCATATAATAATGTATATATGTGCAGATTAAAAGTACAGGTTTATTAATGGGTTCTTAAAAATGAATTATGAGTTGGTTACTCCTGATACAACGCTCCAGTTGGCTCGTTAAAGTTGTTATATTGTGTCTATATAGTTTGGATTATCAAAATATGTAAGTTATATATATGTCATCAGTAGATTTAGAAACGGAGTAGTTCAGGGTGAGAAGGTTCTAGGCCCATTTTCAATATTTTATCTTGATGTACATGGAGAATGAGCCTGTCATGCCTGTTAGGCGCCATATAACCTTTCATGTGTTGGTGCGCCTCAAAATTCAATTCAATTCAATTCAATTAGAAACGGTGTACACATGTTGTAAAATTTGGCTGTTGTTGGCGAGTTAGCTACTTTAAAGGTGAACTGTCTTTTTAACAACTAGCACTTGTGTTTGCCTGGCCTGACCGGCTGTTTCTGATCAGGTGAGTGTAGATACAATCAGTTTTTCATTTAGCTCACACAGAAGCACACCTATTGTGTTACAAGCTGAGGGTATTTTGTGTCATATTCAGTTTTCTATCATGGAGTTCATGTCTTTGTTCCTTCAAAGATGCTCTGTTAGTCTGCAGTATGTTTAGAAAGACAGTCTCAGTCATTTAGACCAATAAAATATATGTATATTTGATATTTAGTCATTAAAAAGAAGCAAGGTTTATCAGTGTGACTTTTATAAAAGATATTTATATATATATAAATGTAATATGAATTTTTTATTGACCTAGTATGTTGACACATATTGTCTCTTAATTTTAACCCACAAGCAAGCATTTGACAAGAACGCTAGACTATTTTCGTCAGATATTTTTTATTCTCTTAGTGTAACAATTCTCTGAACTCGGTCACAGATGTTTTTAGTTTGTTTTACGAAAGTTCATGCTGTTGACTAGAAAAAATAATGCCATAGAGAAAAAAAACAAAGGTTAATACTACATTACAAGTGATAGCCAAGTATACTACTCACTGTCAGAATACAGTCCGTAAATAATTCGGTTTATTGTTGTGCACAAGAAGTAGGAATCGTAGGTTCATTGTACACCCGTAGTACATGTAAACTTGAAATGCATGCTGCATCACTCAATGTTGGAAATGTTATGAAGAGTGTAATACTGAATTATTGCACCTCGCACAAAATTCTAGGCATCCCGTTGGTTATGTGCGGTCACATGGTGACCCCCTTTTTTTCTATTGTGGGTCAGTAGATTTCATACAGGGTCACTAAAACAAAATGGACTATAATTGCGATTCAAATTAAATCATTTGCAAATAGTTCTTTAAGGCGTTAGTAACAAACCTAATAAGTAAATTAATAATTGTTTTAATCTGTACTGGTAGTGACTGCAGTAATAAGTATTAGATGGTGGTGAGGTTATTTTTAGGGGGAAAAATGGCACTGAAAAGACATAGTATATACCGTGCAATAGGACAGGAAAAGACAATGCTCTGACACACTGAACTTGCCTAAACTACTACTTTTAGCTTCCATACACCTTTTTTATGGCATTCATTCTGTCATACTTGATGTTCTTCATTGATTGAGGAAAACATATCATCTCTATCCATTAACTGTGGTGCATTCCTCCAGATATGAGGTGGGTGTATCATGCTTGTTCCTGGCAGAATCTGGGTCATTCCTTCCAGCTTTAGTTGGGTTTGTTTGTGACTGCCGCGTGTGTGTGTGTGTGTGTAATTCTAAGGTTTATAGTCCGTCCGCCAACGAACACGTCAGGGTATACCTGACGAGATGGGCACAATAGAGTCTGGACTTTTGTGACTGCCGCTAAGTGGTTTATGAATATACCATCTTTCCGAGATGTAAAGCTGTCGGTCCTGTGTGCCAGGAGAGTAGTACCCTGCATGTTCAAACTTCACCGATTCAAGTCCGTAAACTTTATATATAATACTGCTCACATTTTGATGATTTCAACGCGGGTTGGTTGCGCATGCATTAAATAATAATAAAATATCAACTAAATAGTAAATTGAAAGAAAGGAGATAAATAAAAGCGGTCATTTGGATTGATGATGACAGCTTTTTAAGGTTTATGTCATGGACCATACAGGTGTTGTAGTAAAAAAACTCCCGTAATCAATCCATTAGTGATATAGACAAAATAATGTTTTTTAGAAACTTTTAGATTTTTGATGAATTAAGGTTTCTTAAAACAGGTGGGGGCACTTCTATTAGGGAAAGCTCTACTATTAGGGGAAATACGGTAAGCTGTGGATGGCTTGTAAAACACAATTCATTATTTCTGCTGTAACTGAAGTAATCTAAAAAAACAAAAAACATTGTGCTCCAGGCAGCTGGAGTAAAAGGCTATTCAGTATTTGATATAAGAGGGGTTGGGACATTTTGTAAAAGAGTATTATGGTTGTGGTCAGTGACCATTTCACATTTCCTACAATTCTATGCTTACTTAATTATACCACTTCTAATACTAATTAATTTTGAATTTACACATCACTAGTTAATTGGTCTTTGACCTCACTTTGATGTGTATCAAATAAGAACACTTTATAATACTATGTTGTGCAACAGGATATGACATACAGATCTGACCTACTGACCCTATAAACTACAATGTTGGCTTTCATACCTTTTCTATGACTGTTATGTAAGTTTTAACACAGAAGCAAGTCTGTGAAAGGTTACCACCATCATCATTCTGCAGTACAACATTCTTCTGCTCCTTGGGGAATCTGGGGGATTATTTACAAATTCAGCTGTAGTGTTGGTGTCTCCTGGTGGTGGTGTCTCCTGGAGTTGTTGTGTTGGTGTCTCCTGGGGTTGTTGTATTGGTGTCTCCTGTAGTTGTTATGCTCCCACTTGTGGGGCATAAAGATTTGCACTTGTCCGTTTGTCCCTATGATCCTCTATAACTATTTAACCCACTGTTGTCAAACTTTACAGGAATGTTGACCAGCAAGTGAAGATGTGCACCTGGGTTTTCATTTTTATTTTGGACCAAGAACCACAGCATTATGGCCCTTGACTTAGTGAAGTGAAGGGCCATACACACTTGGGTTTTCATTTTTATTTTGGACGAAGAACCACAGAGATATGGCCTTGACTTAGTAAAAAATAGGCGCTGAAAAACTTGTGTCGCGCCCTCCTCCATTAGTATTTAACCCATGGTCGTCAAACTTTATCGAAATGTTGACCAGCAAGTGAAGATGCGCACTTGGGTTTTCGTTTTTATTTTGGACCAAAAACCACAGAGTTATGGCCCTTGACTTAGTCAATAATAGGGGCTGAAAGACTTGTGTCGTGCCCTCCACCATTACTATTTAACCCACGGTCACCAAACTTTACAGAAATGTTGACCAGCAAGTGAAGATGCGCACCTGGTTTTTCGTTTTTATTTTGAACCAAGTCCCTAAGAGTTATGTACCCTTGACTTATTAAAACTATAGGGGCTGAAAAACTTGTCGCGCCCTCCTCCATTACTAATTAACCCATGGTCACCAGACTTCACAAGAATGTTGACCAGCAAGTGAAGTTGCGCACCTGAGTTTGTTTTTATTTTGAACAAGAGTTATGGCCCTTGACTTAGTCAAAATAGGGGCTGAAAAAACTTGTGTCACGTCCTCCTTCATTACTATTTAACCCATGGTCATTTTTTTTTTGAGGAATGTTGACCAGCAAGTGAAGATGCACACCTAAGTTGAACGTGTTTATCAGTGTTTATGTTCATTATCAAAATACTATGGCATAGTCACCTAAGTGGGGGCTTCCGTGTCCGATGGACACATTTCTAGTTGTGTTGATGTCTCCTGGAGTGTTTTGTTGGTGTCTCCTGGAGTTTTTGTGTTGATGTCTCTTGGAGTTGTTGTGTTGGTGTCTCCTGGAGATGTTGTGTTGGTGTCTCCTGGAGTTATTGTGTTGGTGTCTCCTGGAGATGTTGTGTTGGTGTCTCTTGGAGATGTTGTGTTGGTGTCTCCTGGAGTTGATGTGTTGGTGTCTCCTGTAATTGTTGTGTTGGTGTCTCCTGGAGATGTTGTGTTGGTGTCTCATGGAGTTGTTTTGTTGGTGTCTCCTGGAGTTGTTGTGTTTGTGTCTTCTGGAGTTGCTGTGTTGGTGTCTCCTGGAGTTGTTGTGTTGGTGTCTCCTTGAGATGTTGTGTTGGTCTCTCATGGAGTTGTTATGTTGGTGTCTCCTGTAAATGTTGTGTTGGTGTCTCCTGGAGTTGTTGTGTTGGTGTCTCCTGGAGATGTTGTGTTGGTGTCTCCTGAAGATGTTATATTGGTGTCTCCTGGAGATGTTATATTGGTGTCTCCTGGAGTTACAACATTGTGTTGGTGTCTCCCGGAGATGTTGTGTTGGTGTCTCCTGGAGTTGTTGTGGTGGTGTCTCATGGAGTTGTTGTGTTGGTGTCTCCTGGAGATGTTATGTTGGTGTCTCCTGGAGATGTTGTGTTGGTGTCTCCTGGTATTGTTTTGGTGGTGTCTCCTGTAGTTGTTGTGTTGGTGTCTCCTGTAGTTGTTGTGTTGGTGTCTCCTGGAGTTGGTGTGTTGGTGTCTCCTGGAGATGTTGTGTTGGTGTCCCTGTAGTTGTTGTGTCGGTGTCTCCTGGAGTTGTGTTGATTCTCCTGGTATTGTTGTGGTGGTGTCTCCTGTATTTGTTGTGTTGGTGTCTCCTGGAGATGTTGTGTTGGTGTCTCCTGGAGTTGTGTTGGTGTCTCCTGTAGTTGTTGTGTTGGTATCTCCTGGCATTGTTGTGGTGGTGTCTCCTGTATTTGTTGTGTTGGTGTCTCCTGGAGTTGGTGTGTTGGTGTCTCCTGGAGTTGGTGTGTTGGTGTCTCCTGGAGTTGTTGTGTTGGTGTCTTCTGGAGTTGTTGTGGTGATGTCTCCTGTAGTTGGTGTGTTTGGTGTCTCCTAGAGTTGGTGTATTGGTTTCTGATGGAGGTTTTGTGTTGGTGTCTCCTGTAGTTGTTGTATTGGTGTCTCCCGGAGTAGTGTTGGTGTTTTCTCGAATTGTTGTGTTTGAGTCTCCTGGAGTTGTTGTGTTGGAGTCTCCTGGAGTTGTGTTGGTGTCTCCTTGTACCTAAGATGCCTGGTTATTGATTGGCACATATTACTTATTTAGATATTTTGATAAATAAGGCACAGACCATTTCTAGCTGCTCTGACCCAAAAGTCCTCCAGTGCAAATATAATACTTCTTGGTTATTCATATGCTGAAAGTGCTTATTGACCAATATTAAGTTTGTTATCCAAATGTGTACTAATTAAGAATTGAATTGAATGTTGTTTAACGGCTCATCAACACAGTACAGGTTATTTACTGCCGCCCCAGAGAGAGGGGAAGGATACATAGGAATCCGGGAACCTGCCCTACTCTTATTATCGAATAGATTCCTATGGTTCTTTAACGTGCTTGGTTGATAGACCGATACACGGGACCGCCCGGTTTACGTCCCCATCCGACGGACCATGCTAAGATTTTCAATCTGGGATGGTATGTGAATGATTTTAAGGTCTGAAATTTTGTTTTATGGGGACACTTTAGAGGAGGCGTAAAACGTAATTTCAGACCGTAAAACCAACCACATCGTAAAACCAACCACATACTGTCCCAGATTGAAAATCTTAGCATGGTTATCTCGATTCTAATGCTTTTTCATTCAAATGCTACAAATATAAAATGAAATCATACATACACACTTGTTTTTTTATGAAACCTCAAATTCACGGATGCCAGCATTTTGTTGACGTCATCCAATGACGTCGTTTGTATCAACATTATGTGACGTCACATATTTTTCAGACGGTAAATCGGGGGTTTTACGGTCGCAACTTTGAGACGTTAGCCAGTGTAGCAACGTGTTACATTATAGTTGCATTAGAATGTATAATTGTATTGTTGTAAGAACAAACAATAAGCTAAGAGTAGTTATTAAGGAAAGTACCTACACAATATTATAAAAAAAAATTGGCAATGTTGTTATATGGGATAAAAGAACAGGAAAAATATACCGTATGTTTTAAACTGAATAATGTAAAGGAATAAAAGAAAGAAAAATCCCCCACTTGTCACCTTTACTTGACAACAAAAAAATGTGTTTAAAAAATCTTTACCATAAACTATTTTAAAATTTTGCTTTCAGGCTATGACTTTTTTTATTTCAAGATGCAAGATTGTGTGTCACAGTATAAACAATTAAACTTGAATTACCGATCCATTTGCCCTCTGTTTCACCGTTTACAACTGGTTATTTTTTTGTCTGATTGTCTTGGTTTTCTCAAAAAAATTATACAGTGGGTATCTGTAAAAAATCTTTATGAAGCTTGATAAATACATGAACATAGTGGCTTAATTGTACCTATTGCTATTATTGTTTCCATAGCAACAAGATTGTCATTTTAATTCAAGAGCATAATTACCTTAATACTGCTTCCTTATCAAAATTCCCTCATATATCACAGAGACCGCCTGGAGGGTTTTTTAGCTCACCTGTGCCAAACGGTCAGAGCTAACTATAGGGACAACTCTGCATTCGCCATCTGTCTATCTGTCCATGGTTAACTTTTACTTAAACAACTTTTTGTCAAAAACCTTTCGGTCAATTTTAACCAACCTTCAAATGGATTACGGGTGGGTCATGGATTTTAGATGACTGTTTTTTGTTACTGCTCGAGATCCAAGAAGGTTGCTTTTATATAAAGTATCGAAACCTTTTTAAAAACACCATTTCTTCTCAGATTGGAGTTTGAAAATTATTTTGTATAATTGATTGCTGGGTACTAAACTATCAGATTTGTATTTTTTTTCCGCTGCTTAAGATGGCCGCTTTTACTAAAAGATAGTGAGAAGATATCTAGATACTTAACTAAATCAGATTTATGTTTTGGGTCTCTGTCCAAATTTCAAGACGCCTTTGTGTTATATAAACACCTTGTTTTTGGTCCGCGTCAAATCGGAATGTGAGCGACTAAATGGGCCTCTGGATTAATGTTATTATAAATTTTTCTGCAATAATAACAATTATAAAGCAGTGGTAAGAGATATTGATTGCTATACCTGTCATCTTTCTTATTGTTATCCAGGTTTGTGAAATTATCTCAGCATTTTTTTATATTTTTTGTGGGTACATGTGATAATGAGCCACATTTCTTCAGCGATTTGTACAATTGAAATAAACTGGCTCACAAAATGGATAACATTTGTAGGAAATGAGAAAATGATCCAACACTTTTAAAATATGTTCTATCACACAGAGCAACAAATAAGTGAAAGGATCCAGGGATTAGTGTGAAACTGTTGTATCTTGTTCTTTATTTATATAAATTATAGTTATAATAGTTTTCCACTCACCCCTTGGGATATAACATTATGTGGTCCGAGTATTAACTTTCATACCCCATCCAACCCCTTCTTGGAAAGGGGTTGAGGAACGAGTTGGCTAGGGAATGAAAACAAACCTTAATTTCGGCTTAAAAAGTTTGCTTATTGTAAAATTAAAACATTTAATAGGTAATTTTAAACAGGTCTCACATTTGTTCAGTAAAAAACATTTTTAAACATATTTTATTGTCGAAATATCCTTTAAAAAATCCTGCTAACTCAGAGAAGGAACGAGTTGGCTAGGGTATGAAAACAAACCTTAATTTTGGCTTAAAAAGTTTGCTCATTGTAAAATTAAAACATTTAATAGGTAATTTTAAACAGGTTTCACATTTGTTCAGTAAAAAACGTTTTTAAACATATTTTATTGTCAAAATATCCTTTAAAAAATCCTGCTAAGATAAGCTTTCCAATTGTTTAATGGAATTAAGGCCGGAACACATAATGCTACATCTGCTGTTGATGCTGATGCTGCTGTTACTGCTGCTGTTGATGAAAATGACATTAACGTATAATCAATTAAAGATTGCCATCTCTCCTAATTCATCACTCCTAATTTTTCTAGACAAAGATAAATTTGTTTTGCACGGTTTTGTAACAATTTAAAGACAGAGCCCCAGGACAAAATTAATAATGCTAATAAGCTACTATTAATCATTTGTTAATAGGCAGAGAAAACAATAACTGCTTTAAATTCTGTTGTCTGATGACCTATTAATTAATACAATTAATTGGTTTGTTTTTTTGATCTACAAGTCATTATATTTTGTCACAGCAGAAATGTACGCTCATTTTAATAAGAGGATTTAGTAAACCATTTTCAGACTATCTTATGCGCGTCAGGATTTTAGAATGATCTTGAGTGAAAAATGATGGGTCGGTCAGGCACCCTCTTTATTATGTTGGAACAACCTGGGCCATTACAATATGTTGCTTTATTTTATTGCCTCCTGCATAGACAAACAAGAAAATTTTGATGCAAAGCATCAATTTGTCGTTAGTTTTTATTTGGATGCAAAGTATCAATTCGTCGGTAGTATTTATAACGACAACTATCCGAAATACCAGGTGCTCGGGTACGGAGATTATCGAAGCTTGTAGTATACTAACATTCCTACATAAATATAGGCTCTGTTCTAAAAATAGCTCTCTATATTAAGCTGCTAATCGGCTGGTTCTGAGACATCTATGTGTTCTTCAAATAGAAGTTATCGCTGTAGGCTGGTTCCCGAGTAATCAATTACCAATAGACAGAAGCGCCACGTTTTAGACTCGATGTAGGTGGAATGGTAGTTTTGGTTAACACTCGATACAAACAAAGCTGTTTTCCCGAAAGCGTACATAATGTGTTACACTCATCTTATAGTGTTAAATCAGCATTTATATTCCAAGTGCTATGTTTTATCAGGTCAGTTCATTTGCTCAATTTAGTAAAGAAGGAAAATAACAATATTCTCCATTAATTACTTCTCCTTCCAGCAGCGGGGGCGTCCGTGGCCGAGTGGTAAGAGTCTCTGACTTGCAATCACTTGCCCCTCACCGCTGTAGGTTCGATCCCTCAGGGGTCTAGGAATCTTTATGTGAGGAAGCTATCCAGCTGGCTTGCGGGACGTCGGTGGTTCTACCCAGGTGCCCGCCCGTGCACGAAAATTGCCCGGAGAGGCACCTGGGGTCTTCCTCCACCAGTAGAAGCTGGAAAGTCGCCATATGACCTTAGCTGTTGGTGCGACTATAAAATCCAATTCAATTCCAGCAGCATGCATTTATCAACTATATTCCTCTCTTCCACCGAAGATTAATGAAGGAGAAATCTAGATAATAGTATGTGGACCCTTGCAACCAGTCCTCTCCGGACATGTTTATGAAATGTTCTGACAGCTTTATTTACTTTTTTTTTTAATAACTATACAAGGTGTGTTCCGTAAATAATGCAACTGCTGTATTATTTCGCGGAACTCGTAAAATATTTACTTGAAACCACTTTGTATCACTAGAGTGATCACTGACGCGTGTCAAAGGTAAAAATCTCATTCATACATTCACTGACCTTGGTGCAATGTATATTGCTTTATAGCGTATTCGTTACACAACGCAAACGAGCAGAAAATGTGCTTGAAATTAGGGCCTACCGGTATATTAGAGGTAGGTCATTACTTGGGTTGAAGCCGAAAGACATTCACCAAGAGGTGTGTGACATTTACGGGGATGGTCAAATGTCGTATAGTACTGTTTGTAGGTGGGTGGCCTAATTTAAATCTGGGCAACGGCGCTTGAAAGATACTGCTCGTCCTGGTCGTCCTGTAATGTCGGCGACCAAGAAAAACATTGAAAAAATCCGTGAAATCCTGAAAACTGATGCTCGATACACAGTAAGACAATTAGCTCGGATGACAAACTTGTCGTTAGCACGAGTTCATCTTATTTTGAAAAAGCATCTGAAAGTTAAGAAAATAAATGCAAGATGGATACCGCATTTGCTGACAGAGGACCAAAAGAAGTTAAGAGTTACAACAGCGAAAAAAAAACTTAAAATGTATCTGAAATACAGCAAAAAATAGTTTGAGAATTTAGTTACGGGTGTCGAAACGTGGGTCCATTATTATGAGCCAAAAAGAGAAGTATCTAACCGAATCTGGGCCACGAAAAATATGAAACGACCAATTATTGCCAAACGAACGCGAACTGTTAAGAAGGTTTAATGTACGCAATTTGTTTCACTACCAACGGTCCCGCCATACAGATGGCGGTGCCAAAAGGCAGAACTGTCACAGGACGTTTTTTTTGAGTCAGATCACCATTCTCCCACACCCCACTTACTCGCCAGACCTGGTCCCCTGCGACTATTTTCTCTTCCCAAGACTAAAAAATCACTTGTCTGGGAAAAGATATAACTCGAGGAATGCCCTGGGATCTGCTGTTTACCAGTGTCTTAAGGGTGTACCTGTTCATGAATACGAAAAATGTTTTCAGAAGTTGATTGCGCGGCTCAAAATGTGTGTTTCGGCTAAGGGGAAGTACTTTGAAGGAAATCGTAAAAACAATTGATCAAAATGATTATAGTATTCTAGTATCAATACCAATCGCATTATTTACGGAACACCCCTCGTACGTATTGGGAAGTAAACACTGTTAAGGACTGTGAGTTCCTCAGGCAAACCATGACAATATTAATGTTGAGGACTTTAGTTACTCATGAAAACTATAACAATATTACTGTTGAGGAGTGCGAGTTCCTCAGGGAAACCATACCAATATTAATGTTGAGGACTAGCTCTAGTCACTGATGAAAACCATAACAATATGACAATATTAATGTTGAGGACTTTAGTTACTCATGAAAACCATAACAATATTACTGTTGAGGAGTGCGAGTTCCTCAGGGAAACCATAACAATATTAATGTTGAGGACTCTAGTTACTCATGAAAGCCATAACAATATTACTGTTGAGGAGTGCGAGTTCCTCAGGGAAACCATACCAATATTAATGTTGAGGACTCTAGTTACTGATGAAAACCATAACAATATGACAATATTAATGTTGAGGACTTTAGTTACTCATGAAAACCATAACAATATTACTGTTGAGGAGTGCGAGTTCCTCAGGGAAACCATAACAATATTAATGTTGAGGACTCTAGTTACTCATGAAAGCCATAACAATATTACTGTTGAGGAGTGCGAGTTCCTCAGGAAAACCATAACAATATTAATGTTGAGAACTCTATTCCTCAGAGAAACCATAAACAGGATGTATTACTGTTGAGAACTCTAGTTCCTCAGAGAAACCAAGGCATAACAGTATTACTGTCGAGAACTCTACTTCCTCAGAGAAACCATAACAGTATTATTGTTGAGAACTCTAGTTCCTCAGAGAAACCAAGGCATAACAGTATTACTGTCGAGAACTCTACTTCCTCAGAGAAACCATAACAGTATTACTGTTGAGAACTCTAGTTCCTCAGAGAAACCAAGGCATAACAGTATTACTGTCGAGAACTCTACTTCCTCAGAGAAACCATAACAGTATTACTGTTGAGAACTCTACTTCCTCAGAGAAACCATAACAGTATTACTGTTGAGAACTCTAGTTCCTCAGAGAAACCAAGGCATTACAGTATTACTGTCGAGAACTCTACTTCCTCAGAGAAACCATAACAGTATTACTGTTGAGAACTCTAGTTCCTCAGAGAAACCAAGGCATAACAGTATTACTGTCGAGAACTCTACTTCCTCAGAGAAACCATAACAGTATTATTGTTGAGAACTCTAGTTCCTCAGAGAAACCAAGGCATAACAGTATTACTGTCGAGAACTCTACTTCCTCAGAGAAACCAAGGCATAACAGTATTACTGTCGAGAACTCTACTTCCTCAGAGAAACCATAACAGTATTACTATTGAGAACTCTAGTTTTTCAGAGAAACTATAACAGTATTACAGTTCAGTACTCTAGTTACTCATGGAAACCATGACAATATTACTGTTGAGAGTCTCTACTTCCTCAGAGAAACCATAACAGTATAACTGTTGAGAACTCTAGTTCCTCAGAGAAACCATAGCCGTATTACTGTGGAGACTTCGAGTTCTTCAGTGAAAACAACAACATAACTGTTTAGGACTGAGTTCCTCAAAGAAACTATAATAGTATTACTGTTGAGAACTCTAGTTCCTCAAAGAAACTATAACAGTATTACTGTTGAGAACTCTAGTTCCTCAAAGAAACTATAACAGTATTACTGTTGAGAACACTAGTTCCTCGGAGAAACTATAGCAGTATTACTGTTGAGAACACTAGTTCCTCGGAGAAACTATAACAGTATTACTGTTGAGAACTCTAGTTCCTCAAAGAAACTATAATAGTATTATTGTTGAGAACTCTAGCTAGTTCCTCAGAGAAACTATAACAGTATTACTGTTGAGAACTCTAGTTCCTCAAAGAAACTATAATAGTATTATTGTTGAGAACTCTAGCTAGTTCCTCAGAGAAACTATAACAGTATTACTGTTGAGAACTCTAGTTCCTCAAAGAAACTAAAATAGTATTATTGTTGAGAACTCTAGTTCCTCAAAGAAACTATAACAGTATTACTGTTGAGAACACTAGTTCCTCGGAGAAACTATAGCAGTATTACTGTTGAGAACACTAGTTCCTCGGAGAAACTATAACAGTATTACTGTTGAGAACTCTAGTTCCTCAAAGAAACTAAAATAGTATTATTGTTGAGAACTCTAGTTCCTCAAAGAAACTATAACAGTATTACTGTTGAGAACTCTAGTTCCTCAGAGAAACTATAACAGTATTACTGTTGAGAACACTAGTTCCTCGGAGAAACTATAGCAGTATTACTGTTGAGAACACTAGTTCCTCGGAGAAACTATAACAGTATTACTGTTGAGAACACTAGTTCCTCGGAGAAACTATAACAGTATTACTGTTGAGAACACTAGTTCCTCGGAGAAACTATAGCAGTATTATTGTTGAGAACTCTAGCTAGTTCCTCAGAGAAACTATAACAGTATTACTGTTGAAAACTCTAGTTCCTCAAAGAAACTAAAATAGTATTATTGTTGAGAACTCTAGTTCCTCAAAGAAACTATAACAGTATTACTGTTGAGAACTCTAGTTCCTCAGAGAAACTGTAACAGTATTACTGTTGAGAACTCTAGTTCCTCAGAGAAACTACACCAGTATTACTGTTGAGAACTCTAGTTCCTCAGAGAAACTATAACAGTATTATTGTTGAGAACTCTAGTTCCTCAGAGAAACCATAACCATATTACTGTTGAGACTTCGACTTCTCCTCTGTGAAAACATAACAATATAACTGTTTAGGTGTACCGGAAGTAAATCAAATCCCATTGAGTCCAATGCATTATTGTCCAAGCTTTCTAGTTAGTCATTTTTCAAAATGAAGTTCAAACTAAGATTCACTTACATATTCTTAGTCATGAGACCTGCCTCTCTAGAAAACTGCTGAGAATAGTAGGGGTCATGTGGCATATAAGAAAATAAAATTCTGATCTTTGTTGACACCATGAACAAACTGCATTCATTCGGCACCTCTTAAATGTGTTCTACTTTCATTTCAAAACTTTCAAGTTGATAAATAAAATCATCATACAACCATGCAAATGGTTCATAGCTATCACAAACAAGACAATAAAGTCATTTCAGCAAGAAAAACAGGCCTGAAATACTCAAAAATGCCTTTTATCACAAACAAAGTTAGGGATTATATATTTGGGAACTCATTTTGTACACCAGGCATGAATACCACAGTGATTTACTTCCTGTATACCTTTAGGACTGAGTTCCTCAGAGAAAACATAATGGTATTACTGTTGAGAAATCTAGTTCCTCTGAGAAACCATAACAGTATTACTGTTGAGAACTCTAGATCCTCAGAGAAACCATAGCCGTGTTACTGTGGAGACTTCGAGTTCTTCAGTGAAAACATAACAACATAACTGTTTAGGACTGAGTTCCTCAAAGAAACCATAACAGTATTACTGTTGAGACTTTGAGTTCTTCAATGAAAACATAACAACATAACTGTTTAGGACTGAGTTCCTCAGAGAAACCATAACAGTATTACTGTTGAGAACTCTAGTTACTCGTGGAAACCATGATAATATTACTGTTGAGAACTCTAGTTCCTCAGAGAAAGCATAATAGTATTACTGTTGAGACTTCAAGTTCCTCAGTGAAAACATAACATAACTGTTTAGGACTGCGTTCGTCAGGGAATCCATAACAGTATTACTGTTGAGAAATCTAGTTCCTCAGGAAAACCATGACAATATTATTGTTGAGGACCCTAGTTACTTATGGAAACCATGACAGTATTACCATTGAGAACTCTAGTTACTCATGGAAACCATGACAATATTACTGTTGAGGACCCTAGTTACTCATGGAAACCATGACAATATTACCATTGAGAACTCTAGTTACCCATGGAAACCATGACAATATTACTGTTGAGGACCCTAGTTACTCATGGAAACCATGACAATATTACCATTGAGAACTCTAGTTACTCATGGAAACCATGACAATATTACTGTTGAGGACCCTAGTTACTCATGGAAACCATGACAGTATTACTGTTGAGAACTCTAGTTACTCATGGAAACCATGACAATATAACTGTTGAGGACCCTAGTTACTCATGGAAACCATGACAGTATTACCATTGAGAACTCTAGTTCCTCATGGAAACCATAACAATATTACTGTTGAGGAGTCTAGTTACTCATGGAAACCATGACAATATTACCATTGAGAACTCTAGTTTCTCATGGAAACCATGACAATATTACTGTTGAGGACCCTAGTTACTCATGGAAACCATGACAATATTACCATTGAGAACTCTAGTTACTCATGGAAACCATGACAATATTACTGTTGAGGAATCTAGTTACTCATGGAAACCATGACAATATTACCATTGAGAACTCTAGTTACTCATGGAAACCATGACAATATTACTGTTGAGGACCCTAGTTACTCATGGAAACCATGACAGTATTACTGTTGAGAACTCTAGTTACTCATGGAAACCATGACAATATAACTGTTGAGGACCCTAGTTACTCATGGAAACCATGACAGTATTACCATTGAGAACTCTAGTTCCTCATGGAAACCATAACAATATTACTGTTGAGGAGTCTATTACTCAGAGAAGCCATAAGAATATTACTGTTGGACTTCAAGTTCCTAAGTGAAACCATACCAATGTTACTATTTAGGGCTGTGAGTGCCTCAGTGAAACCATAACAGTAATACTGTTGAGGACTTCAAGGTCCCCAGGAAAAACATAATAATATTACTGCTAAGATTGCGAGTTCCTCAGGGAAACCATAACAATATTACTGTTAAGGACCGTAGTTCTTCGGTTTTGTTTTGTTTGTATGGTGTTTTACGTCATTTTCAACACATTTAAGGTTATTTATGACAGTTGTTTTGTTTTTTGTTTGTTTTGGAGGCAGACCACCCACTTTTCCTGGGTAGAACCAGTACAGTACGCCATCCGTAAGAATCAACACTTCCTCACAAGTCGAGCTCCCAGTTGGATTCGAACCCGCTGCGGTCAGAGAAGCCATAACAATATAACTGTTGAGGACTGCGAGTTCCTCAGGAAACCATAACAATATAACTGTTGAGGACTCTAGTTCCTCAGGGAAACCATAACAATATAACTGTTGAGGACTCTAGTTCCTCAGGGAAACCATAACAGTATAACTGTTGAGGACTCTAGTTCCTCAGCGAAACCATAGCAATATAACTGTTGAGGACTCTAGTTCCTCAGTGAAACCATAACAATATAACTGTTGAGGACTCTAGTTCCTCAGGGAAACCATAACAATATAACTGTTGAGGACTCTAGTTCCTCAGGGAAACCATAACAGTATAACTGTTGAGGATTCTAGTTCCTCAGGGAAACCATAACAATATAACTGTTGAGGACTCTAGTCCCTCAGGGAAACCATAACAGTATAACTGTTGAGGACTCTAGTTCCTCAGGGAAACCATAACAATATAACTGTTGAGGACTCTAGTTCCTCAGGGAAACCATAACAATATAACTGTTGAGGACTCTAGTCCCTCAGGGAAACCATAACAATATAACTGTTGAGGACTCTAGTTCCTCAGGGAAACCATAACAATATAACTGTTGAGGACTCTAGTTCCTCAGGGAAACCATAACAATATAACTGTTGAGGACTCTAGTTCCTCAGGGATACCATAACAATATAACTGTTGAGGACTCTAGTTCCTCAGGGAAACCATAACAATATAACTGTTGAGGACTCTAGTTCCTCAGGGAAACCATAACAATATAACTGTTGAGGACTCTAGTCCCTCAGGGAAACCATAACAATATAACTGTTGAGGACTCTAGTTCCTCAGGGAAACCATAACAATATAACTGTTGAGGACTCTAGTCCCTCAGGGCAACCATAACAATATAACTGTTGAGGACTCTAGTTCCTCAGGGAAACCATAACAATATAACTGTTGAGGACTCTAGTTCCTCAGGGAAACCATAACAATATAACTGTTGAGGACTCTAGTTCCTCAGGGAAACCATAACAATATAACTGTTGAGGACTCTAGTTCCTCAGGGAAACCATAACAATATAACTGTTGAGGACTCGAGTCCCTCAGGGCAACCATAACAATATAACTGTTGAGGACTCTAGTTCCTCAGGGAAACCATTAAGGACTGTGAGTTCTTGAGTCACTGCACTTAATCTCCTCTAGCATTAAACCACATACTTACCGAAAAGCTCTGTAACTAAGCGGTTTATGAATGATGTTTTACCACAAGTTGACAGATAAATATATCCTAAAAATTTCAGCTTGTGTTTCAAGTTTCATCTGGGATGGACATATCCAAAACTATATTAAAAAATCTATAAATCTTCTCAGAAACTTTCACACACAACTAACTCTTTTTGCCTTCACTAGGATATGCCTTAGCAGTATTACATAAATAATAATATAAACTGTCTTGACTGGTTCTAATTTAGTTACCGGTATCTATTTAGTAGACAATTTATTTACTATTAAAAGTTACCAAACTAGCCAAAATAAACACGGAAACTCATTTATTGTTGTGTGTTGTTTTTTTGTACACAAGGAGTGTTTTAATATACAACGCGCATTATGAACTTGAAAAATGATGCTATCCTTTTTGAGGACAAAATAAATAGCAATAAAATTTACCGGTAGTTACATTATCATAAATGTCAATTATTGAATGCATGCTAAATAATTTACCTATATGTTGACAATAGCAGACAACCATAATATGCTTCAGAAAATGCACTAAAAGCGCGGTCAGAAATTCGTAATTAGGTATAATGTTTGTGGGGTAGAAGCCTTAAGGCAGAAATGCAGTTGCCTATACAGAATTCTGTATTTTTTTCTTTTTTTTTCTTTTTACAAATCTATTTCAGGTTGAAGAAGAAAATAACAAAAGAAAAAGTAGCATCTAGACATCAATTATATCCCAGCTACGCTCCTCTTCACATGTTCACATTCCACAGTTTTACTGTCCCTCTTATGTTTTTTCCTTGACTTTTTTGTAGATGCAATGAGTGCATGTCATTAACCTGTTGTGTGGTTTCCTTATTTGAACACATATTTTTGTACATTGGTGAAATAGATACATTTACTGATCATGGCATGGCAATTATCAAGCACTGAAATGAGGACATCATTTCCTTTTTTTCAAGGTCAGTTTTACTTTGAAGCTAGTTTGAATATCGGGGAAATAAAAAAAAGGAATTTACCGGTATATAATTTTGTGTTATAATTACCGGGTATGCTTTACTAATAATTAATTCATTGTACTCAACTAGGCTACAATTTTTAACCTCGAAAGAAATAATTAAACAAGCGATCATCAAGCAGAAAACCTGTTGTACTGAAAATCTACTGTAATTCCTCAAGATTTTAAAGAATCGAGGGCTGGCGTGGCGCAGTCGATAGCGCGGCAGATTTGTAACCGGAGGCCCCGGGTTCAATCCTCTGTCGTGCCACTGAGTTCCGTCGGTGTGTTCTTGGGCAAGACACTTTCCCTTAGCCTCGTCCGTCAGATGGGGACGCAAACCGGGCGGTCCCGAGCGGTCCCGAGTATCGGTCTATCCTCCGAGCACGTTAAAAAAACATAGAAATCTATTCGATAATAACAGTAGGGCAGGCTCCCAGATTCCTATTTATCCTTCCCCTGTCTCTGGGGCGGCTCTAAATAACCTATACTGTGTTGATGAGCCGTTAAACAACATTCAATTCAATTAAGAATCAAGGTTGCCATGTCCCTTATAAGTTGACCCAGAGTGCATGAAAATTGAAAAACTTGTATATTGAGCCTGCCTATCCTGTTGACATAATGCTTGGATAGCGTTGCATGTTCTTGTCCTAAAGATGCTTGGATAGAGTTGTCTGTCCTGACCTGTTAATGATGCTTAGATAGAGTTGCCTGTCCTGACCTGTTGATAATGCTTAGATAGAGGTATCTGTCCTGACCTGTTGATGATGCATAGATAGAGGTGTCTGTCCTGACCTGTTGATGATGCTTGGATAGAGGTGTCTGTCCTGACCTGTTGATGATGCTTGGATAGAGTTGTCTGTCCTGACCTGTTGATGATGCTTGGATAGAGGTGTATGTCCTGACCTGTTGATGATGCTTGGATAGAGTTGTCTGTCCTGACCTGTTGATGATGCTTGGATAGAGGTGTCTGTCCTGACCTGTTGATGATGCTTAGATAGAGGTGTCTGTCCTGACCTGTTGATGATGCTTGGATAGAGGTGTCTGTCCTGACCTGTTGATGATGCTTAGATAGAGTTGTCTGTCCTGACCTGTTGATGATGCTTGGATAGAGGTGTCTGTCCTGACCTGTTGATGATGCTTGGATAGAGTTGTCTGTCCTGACCTGTTGATGATGCTTGGATAGAGTTGTCTGTCCTGACCTGTTGATGATGCTTGGATAGAGGTGTCTGTCCTGACCTATTGATGATGCTTAGATAGAGGTGTCTGTCCTGACCTGTTGATGATGCTTGGATAGAGGTGTCTGTCCTGACCTGTTGATGATGCTTAGATAAGAGTTGTCTGTCCTGACCTGTTGATGATGCTTAGATAGAGGTGTCTGTCCTGACCTGTTGATGATGCTTGGATAGAGTTGTCTGTCCTGACCTGTTGATGATGCTTGGATAGAGTTGTCTGTCCTGACCTGTTGATGATGCTTGGATGGAGTTGTCTGTCCTGACTTGTTGATGATGCTTGGATAGAGGTGTCTGTCCTGACCTGTTGATGATGCTTGGATAGAGTTGTCTGTCCTGACCTGTCGATGATGCTTGGATAGAGGTGTCTGTCCTGACCTGTTGATGATGCTTGGATAGAGTTGTCTGTCCTGACCTGTTGATGATGCTAGGATAGAGTTGTCTGTCCTGACCTGTTGATGATGCTTGGATAGAGTTGTCTGTCCTGACCTGTTGATGATGCTTGGATAGAGGTGTCTGTCCTGACCTGTTGATGATGCTTGGATAGAGTTGTCTGTCCTGACCTGTTGATGATGCTTGGATAGAGGTGTCTGTCCTGACCTGTTGATGATGCTTGGATAGAGTTGTCTGTCCTGACCTGTTGATGATGCTTGGATAGAGTTGTCTGTCCTGACCTGTTGATGATGCTTGGATAGAGTTGTCTGTCCTGACCTGTTGATGATGCTTAGATAGAGTTGTCTGTCCTGACCTGTTGATGATGCTTAGATAGAGTTGTCTATCCCGACCTGTTGATGATGCTTGGATAGAGTTGTCTATCCCGACCTGTTGCTTGGATAGAGTTGTCTATCCTGACATGTTGCTTGGATAGAGTTGTCTGTCCTGACCTGTTGATGATGCTTGGATAGAGTTGTCTGCCCTGACCTGTTGCTGATGGACATATCTGTTGATGATGCTTGGATAGAGTTGTCTGTCCTGACCTGTTGCAGATGCTTGGATAGAGTTGTCTGTCTTGACCTGTTGATGATGCGTAGATAGAGTTGTCTGTTCTGACATGTTGATGACGCTTGGATAAAGTTGTCAATCCTGACCTGTTGAAGACGTTAAGATAGAGTTGTCTGTCCTGACCTGTTGCTTGGATAGTTGTTTGTCATCATTTCTTGACCTGTCTTTTAGATGAAGTTAAGTTTGCATGTCATTTTCAACACATGTATGGTATATATGACAGTCAATATTTTTGTGGTGGAGGCAGACCGCCCACTTTTCCCGGGCAGAACAAGTACTGTTCACCTTCCGACACCCGTAAGAATTGGATTTTATAGTTGCACACACAGTTAAGGTCATCTGGCAACTTTTCCAGCTTCCATTGATGGAGAAAGACCCCAGATGCCCCTGCAGGCAATTTTCGTTCAAGGGCGGGCACATGGGTAGAACCACCGATGTTCCACAAGCCAGCTGGATAGTTTCCTCACATAAATATTCCTAGGCCCATGAGGGATTGAACTCACAGCGATGAGGGGCAAGTGATTTCAAGTCAGAAACTCTAATCACTCGGCCACGGACTTCCCCTCTTTAAGAAGACACCTTTTTATATGACCTGCGTTCTTTGGGGGTACATTCCGGGTGATGAGGGTAAAAAAAATGCAGACATGATTATAAAGTTGTAAAACTATTAAGGTCAGAAAACATGATCTCTGATACACGTCAGAGGTTACAGTCATGTTTTCCCCCCATACATGTCACTCTCATACTAAATACACTATTCACTCTATTTTTTTTCAAAAGATAAAGCACATATTGTGTACCTAGCAACCTATTAGTCAAACATATCAAGAGATTAAATTTGATAAATGCTTTTCAACGCTTCCTTTCATTTTTGTAGGTGCAGTAGTTTACACATGCTTACACATGCAGAGCATGTTTTAGTCCTGTCACCGCATTATTCAAATGAACCAATTATGTTGCTCCTTACAAACAGTCACTGGTGAGGAGTGATGAGAGATTTGCAAATGGATGTAGCCGATTTAATATGTTTGTATGTACTTATTTCCTGGTTAGATTAATTATTTAAATGATTTCAGTTTTAGCACTATTTCACCTAAAACATATTATAAACAATATTCGCTGATGTACTTATATACAATCTCTCTATTGCTGAATTCACAGATGACCACTCACTGGGCATTTCGACTACTGTCCAGGAACGTTCTAAGGGCAACTGATCAACGGTGATTGGCCAACTCACTGCCTGTCTGTGGATGGCTTCAACCTCCTGTCATCACTCCACCATCACAGCCAGCTAGACGACTTCTCTGCTATTGTTAGGAGTAGACATACATCCTCCACATGGAGTGTGCTGGGAATCCTCTACATCCCATCTCTACTGGGAAGACACACACGCTCCCTCTTAAGGTTTGTATGTCTTCTGCAAGGCTTGCATACTTTGCCTCTTCTCTCTCAAAAGCTTCTTCACAGTGCTCCTCCATTTAAATGTTATTTCTATCATTACCATTCTTCTTCCCTGATGGGACCAAAGAAGAATATATCTGGACGGAGTTATGTTGTCTGTGAAAATTAAACTTATTCTCAGATCCATCTTTGTACCCAGCTCTGAGCTCCATCTCAATTTCCACCTTGTGGCTGTGTTAAATTGCTTTAGCACTTTTGTTGCATCTCGCAAAGTTGATGTAACGCAAAGTTGATGTAACTTAGTTTAAATTTATTTATTTTGCATCGATTTTAACGAAAGCTCGATAAACTTATTTTTGCAGATAAAGTGTCTTGCTCAGGGACTCAACACATATTGATGTAAGTTGAAACCCAGGATGGTTCCCTGTTCTTGGTCCTTTCTCTTTCGAGGGTATTTGCTTGCTCCATTAGCACCTGGTTGTGTCACCATCTGTAGTGTCTATTTGTAAGAGCTGTGTTACATGAGGGCAGCGCATGTACCATGTCGGGTCCTATCTGTGGAGTTTTGTTGGAGTAGTAGTACAACAAAGACTGATCTCTCAGAGAAACTGGACTCGGCATGGTTCAAGGTGCCATATTTAACCTCTCTGTTGTTTCCCATCTAGTCCATGACCCTTGCACTCCCATCTCCACCGTATTTGTCTTCCAGATTTTTTCCTCCATCTTCCTGATGTCATCTTCAACCATATTCCTCCTTCCAGCTTTATCTGTCAATTCCCAAAGACTGATGAACTTGAACTGTCTTGAGTCCCTCTCTGACTACACATGTTGTGCTCACTGTGTCATAGTCTGCTCTCTGCAAGGTAGGCTGCAATACTCGCAGACCACTTTCTTCCAGTTCTTGTCTCCATTCTATAACATATGACAAGGATGCAACAACTTTCAATTCAGTTTGTATGTCTTAAACTAGAAGACCTTTTATTGAGCAAGCATAATTTAAAAGGAGTGTCGGACAAAGTTATAACTTTGATGTCGCTATTATATTTTACATTGTGTAATACACAGTGGTTACCGATATTTCTTTATTTGTATATTTCAGTTGTCATCCAATTTCCGTATGTGCTCATTCTATTCCGTTCTGTGTTGTGTTGCTCAATGTTATCTTAAATCTGTTTTATTGATTTCTAGTTCAAGTCTGGAGGGATACACCTTTAAACATTAATATAATTATCATAATCTACATATCTCTTTTTCACGGTGTTTTGTTTCCTCAATTAAACATATAAAAATGGGCATCGTTGTCTTAACCTAAAGACAGAAAATAAAGCGCGGCAAAACATGACAAATTGTCATCGTATTATGAATGAGAATTTCATCAAATATTAAAACAGGATGTTTTGGGTTACACTCCTACCTTTTCCAGGTAAACACGTGTTTAGACATGGTATGTGCATATCTTGACATAATAAAGCTCTTAATACATCTCCTGCATGTTGGGACAACCTTGATAACAGCGGTAGTTGTATTGAAGAATGTGAATTTTGAACTTAACCTGATATTGAATAGTTTTTTTTGATCGGTTTTGTCACGTAGAAGGTTATTTTTGGAGGGACAAACCGCTTTGGAAAAGAAAGATAAAATTGAGTCCATTCACCATATATACGGTTATGTTGCCAGTAGAACAGTTGAAGATTGAGCCCTTAAAGCTTATATTGTGAGAAAGAGGCTATACACCTTGAAGAAGAATAGACGAAGGTTGAGTCCATTCACCATATATAGGTTATGTTGGCAGTAGAACATTTGAAGATTGAGCCCTTAAAGCTTATATTGTGAGGAAGAGGCTATTATCTACACCTTGAAGAAGAAGAGACAAAGGTTGAGTCCATTCAACATATATAAGCCTAAATTGCTGGAAGAGACCAGTTAAAAAACTTTGATATTAAAAAAAAAAGCCTAACCAGGACATAACATTTTTTGCCTTAACTTTTCGAAGAAAACAAGACACAAACAATGCTTTTCCAGCAATGGCAAAATAGCGGCCAAACTTGGGTCATAGTTGATTTTCTTTTTTTAAGTTTCTTACTTCTGACTCGTGGTGCTTTTGGATGAGATATGTATACTTGATTTTGTAATCTTACATAAATCATATATTTATATTATGCTAACAATCGTGCATTTAATGTAGAATTAAATACTTACTTGGTTATTTCCGTTTTCATGCATTTCAGTTGCCTGGCTTAATTTATGCTTCGATCCGCTTTGTTTTTGTTTTTGTGATAGTCACAGAAAAACATATCTTAGTAGTACTCATAACCACATAATTTGTAATAGAGAGGTAAAGTGATATCTGTTTGACTTTTTAGCAATATTTGTTTGCCACCCATTAGCAAGTTGATAAAAAGGTTGTTAACTTCAGACTTGACAAACTCCTGAGTGATATAGGTATTCCCTGATTGGTATACAGATAACGAGCAGATAACATTCTCATGAATGAAACTTTTTAAATTTTGAAAGGACTTTTTCTGAATAGAGTTAGCTTCAATTTCGATGTAAAGGCGCAGCCGAAATGCTGACCCTACAATGTATGTCCCTGTGTCAGTGAGATTTTATCCTCTATATTTGATTGATGATGATTATGGTGTTGTTTGATGGACCTGTGTTTGTGTGGCAGCTTTTTCAGGTTATTTCAGACCAAGATGGTGGATAGCAATTGTGGCAGCTTTTATATTTCAGACCAAGATGGTGGAATGATTGTGGCAGCTTTGTTCATGATATTTCAGATGAGTAATGGGGCCTGGGTATTGATTATGCTATTTCAGACCAATATAGTGGATGACATTGTATGATGCCGATGATGAGGAGGAGGAGGAGGAATTGAATTACATTAGGTTTTATGGCAAACCAACACAAGAAAGGTTATATGGTGCCAAACAGGAATATGAACATGACAGGCTCATCTTCCATTTACATGCAGAATTGGCATAGAAGCTTCAAACCAGCAAAACAGCAGAGTTGCTGCAAATTCTATAGTGGACACTCCATTTACAATGGAGCCACTTTCCCAAGTTTAACTATAATGAGCATGACAAAAAATGGGGTGGAGGCGGTTGATGGGCCCTAACCCTCTGCCTCTTGCAGGATTTGCAGTTGTCCTATTCTGTACCAGATAATCACACGATGTTGAGAAGAAGGATGAAGAAGATAGTAACCTTGACAACAGTGTAGCCATATCCACACATCATTATAAATGTATTTTTGACAGCTCTGATAATACTGGGGTAACATCTTGATATTTGCATTGATGAATAATATCACAGAATTAACAGATCAACAATTGATAGGGTGAAATAAGTCTTTATTCCTAAAACAGAAATATTGATGTTGACATGTGTGAGTAGAACAATCCTGCAGCTGTGATTTAAACAGCTGTGGATGTACCTGACTGCCTGCACCATAGATGAGATCCAGGACAGTTCACTAGCCGGAGAACAGAGTTTCTGTGTCAAGCAGAAAAGCTTTTCTTTCCACCATGAGGATACCATGTGACACAAAGGATATCGGGTGCCTTATTTGTCTAAGAATTTAAATGAAGTGTAGAAGAATATCTAAATATGGTCTCCATGGTGACAAAGGCGAATTGGAATGTACATTGTCGGGTACTTTAACCCTTCAGCCTTCAGATAAAAAATTGCAGATTCTCCATCTTCTATTCAGTCCCAGCAACAAGTAGTTAATTTCACATCATATCAAAATGTATTTCAAATAGCATTATCAAGCCCTGATGAGGGGATGTCAGATTTGAGCTGACAACTCATCAGCATTTACAGTTTAATGTTAAACATCAGAAACTGGGTTTGTATAGCATAATCATAATGATGATATTTTTGGGGTTAATTTTAATTTGAAAAAAAATTCTCTAAAAGAAATAAGAAAATATTATTTTTTGTATTTATTTTATGATGTTATTAATTAAGTGGTTTCATATTGGTCCAAGGACTGTCATATTGGCCCAAGGTCGAAGGCTGCGGTCCAATATGACAGTCCGAGGACCAATAACTCGGACAATATGAAACCACTTAAGTAATGACAATTTTATTAATTAACAGCCACTACGGTATAATTTGTTTTTAATCAAATTATTTTGACATACTTTGCGTTTATTTATAGTATCGTTAATTACATTTATATGTCAAAAAGCAAGCGCGAATGACGTTACGTAACGTGAATGACGTCACTTAAATCTCGTATTGGCGAGTTTCTTCATATTGGCCTTGTTTTTTCATATTGGCCGACTTCCGGTTCATATTGGCCGAGTTTGCGTCAAATTGTGTGTAGAGTTTCTAGTAAAAAAGCTAATATAGTTAAGTTAATTAATAATAACTAATATGAAGCGAGTGCACATGACTACGTACTGTATCTGTGTATTTGTGTTTTTGTGTTTCTTCAAAGTATTTCTAAAATAATCAAATAAAATTAACACTACTTTAAATGAAAACATATTGAAATGCAGTTATCAGGAAATATTTCTGGTAAATGTTATGTGTCACAAAAGCATTTTTGAATTCGCTTTGAAATTCAGTGTAACATATACTTATTTTAACCCTTTAACTCCACACCTACCACCATTGTCCCCATCCCTCTGATCATGTCAGATGCTTGCATCATGATATTGATATAAATATTATACAGTTTTTTCCCCGATTTGTAAACATTAGATGTTACATCTAATGCATTTTTATTTGTAGATGAACAATCACAACAGCAACATACTTTTTAAAATTAACCATGTGTGCAGGAAATTCCATAAACACGTAAGTCATTGTCATTTTTGTCGAGCCTGTTTACGGACATTCACTATGTCATTCGGGTGTATGTGTGTCAGTTCTTTCTTTCGTTCGTTCATAAGTCTCTGCATCTGACATTTATTTATTTATATCTTCTTCATTACTTGCAGGATTTTCACCAGACTGACAAGAATGTTCCTCATATGCATTTAACATATGTGCACAATTTCGGGTCGATGTGACCTACTTTTGATAAAATGTAGGTCATGTCTGGTTTCAAACATCATGTGTAAACTTTCAAGTTACTTTGACCTACTTTGAACAAAATATAGGTCAAGTCAGGTCTCTGCTTCGACATGCATATATTGCTCCTTTCTTGCAGGATTTTCACCAATCTCTACCAGAATGTTCCATATATGTATCAAACATTATATGTAAAATTAAATACTAAATCTAAATACAGGTAAGGAAAGAATATCTCATGGCATTGGCATTAAAATTAATATAGTCCAATATGGACTTCTTAAACATAAGGCTTGACATGCAGGCTGTGGCTTTCTAGTCATAGAAATATCTCAGATTTCAAAAAAACAAAAAAACACTTCCTGCATCATCTTCTTTCTTTATCCTCTTACTTCATCATCTAGCTTCATCCACGTCCTGCATCATCTTCTTTCTTTATCCTCTTACTTCATCCATGTTCTGCATCATCTTCTTTCTTTATCCTCTTACTTCATCCTCTTACTTCATCCAGGTTCTGCATCATCTTCTTTCTTTATCCTCTTACTTCATCCTCTTACTTCATCCATGTTCTGCATCATCTTCTTTCTTTCTTCTCTTACTTCATCATATAGCTTCATCCACGTCCTGCATCATCTTCTTTCTTTATCCTCTTACTTCATCATATAGCTTCATCCATGTCCTGCATTATCTTCTTTCTTTCTTCTCTTACTTCATCATATAGCTTCATCCATGTCCTGCATCATCTTCTTTCTTTATCCTCTTACTGCATCATCTAACTTCATCCACGTCCTGCATCATCTTCTTTCTTTATCCTCTTACTTCATCCTCTTACTTCATCCATGTTCTGCATCATCTTCTTTCTTTCTTCTCTTACTTCATCATATAGCTTCATCCACGTCCTGCATCATCTTCTTTCTTTATCCTCTTACTTCATCATATAGCTTCATCCATGTCCTGCATCATCTTCTTTCTTTCTCCTCTTACTTCATCATATAGCTTCATCCATGTCCTGCATCATCTTCTTTCTTTATCCTCTTACTTCATCATCTAACTTCATCCACGTCCTGCATCATCTTCTTTCTTTATCCTCTTACTTCATCCTCTTACTTCATCCATGTTCTGCATCATCTTCTTTCTTTATCCTCTTACTTCAACATCTAGCTTCATCCACGTCCTGCATCATCTTTATTTATCTTCTTACTTCAAAATCTACCTTCATCCACGTCCTGCATCATCTTCTTTCTTTATCCTCTTACTTCAACATCTAGCTTCATCCACGTCCTGCATCATCTTCTTTTTCATCCACTTACTTCAAAATCTACCTTCATCCACGTCCTGCATCATCTTCTTTCTTTATCCTCTTACTTCATCATCTAGCTTCATCCATGTCCTGCATCATCTTCTTTCTTTCTCCTCTTACTTCATCATATAGCTTCATCCATGTCCTGCATCATCTTCTTTCTTTCTCCTCTTACTTCATCATATAGCTTCATCCATGTCCTGCATCATCTTCTTTCTTTATCCTCTTACTTCATCATCTAACTTCATCCACGTCCTGCATCATCCTCTTACTTCATCATCTAGCTTCATCCACGTCCTGCATCATCCTCTTACTTCATCATCTAGCTTCGTCCACGTCCTGCATCATCTGCTTTCTTTATCCTCTTACTTCATCATCTACCTTCATCCACGTCCTGCATCATCCTCTTACTTCATAATCTACCTTCATCCACGCCCTGCATCATCTTTTTTCTTTATCCTCTTTCCCATTAAGGATGCTTATAACTGTTGAAAGTTGTTGACAGATCAGCAGAATTGTAAAATTTAAAATTATCCTTTTTCAAATCAGGATATTAAGGAGGCAAAAAGAGAATATTAAGGTGATAATGACGGAACTGCAGGTCTTCACATATAAACTACACTGCAGAAGGCTGTTCATGAATAACTATTGAATACATACATATTTAATTTCATTTCATTTTTATCAAAGGACACCAGGACGGGGTTTTTACAACTGATTTAGTTGTATGGCTATCATACATATCAGACATTGCCCCAAAGCACACTGACCTGATTATGAATGAGTAGGTCAGATAAGTTCCTATCGCACTTCAGTAGGTCAAATGATGACTTAGATCAACTTGCATCTGCTTTAATTGTTTATTTTAAAGCAGATGTCCGCCAAGAACAGCCAAATTTTACAACATAATGAACATATGTACTCCGTTTCTATACCTACTGCCGACAAAGTAGATATAAACTTAATATTTTGAGAATCCAAACTTTACAGACAGAATATAAATCACTTTAACCAGCCAGACCAAACCCCAAAACTGGAGCGTTGAATTAAGAGTTACCAACTCATAATTTATTTACGCATGTTCAATCACGGGTATGTTTATGCATGTTCAATCATGGGTATGTTAAGAACCCGTGAACAATTCTTTACTTTTAATCGGCACACATACATTATTAAATGACCGGAACACCTGGATAGAATTTGGATCAATGGTTTTGTAGTGTAATTTTGACATCAGTTAGTTTCTTCATAGGAGATAGGAGAAACATATTGTTTTCCTTTGCTTTTTTTTAATAACCATTGCACTGTCTTTTATTTTAAACCTATTTTTATTTGTACCTATGTTTGCCACTGGCGGCAAATATTTTCCATCTATGACGTAGTAGGTATATTTTTGCCGTTACACAATGTATTTGCCGTTTAATAAAAGCTTTTGTTTGCTCAAAACTCCTTGGTACGTCATTTCCATTGACAATCTTATCTGTCTTTCCTATTATCCGATTATTCATGTGTTGGTTAATTGGCCGTAAAAGTCAGTTCAATTCAGTTGAGTTCAAATTGGGATAGCAAAACACAATCTATATTAAAAACTGAATTCTACATTACCAATTACAGGAGAATTTCATCTGATAAGAGTGTGGCTATGATATGATTTAATAATCATAACTCCTTACTCTGGATAAAATTATTCACATTTCATGGTCTGATTGGCACTTGGCTGTAAAGTTTAAAGACTTACATTGCAAGTATTATTTGTACTTTAGTCACTTTTTCACCCTATGATTGTCATCGGTGGTTAAGTATTACGAGTTTCATTCATTAAATCTTCTTTTTTTTTTCTTATACAATTTTATAAATGTGAGTGGATTTATATAGGTTATGGAATATTTATAATTATTTTTTAAAGTTCCTTTTAACAGATGAAATATACTTATCGGATGTTTAAACTTCATTCTTCAGAAAACTTATCAAATCATGAATAAATCTGTTAGTGTAACATTAGAAACATTAATTATTGTTAAATCATTTGAATGAAAAATAGCTACATATAATTTACATATAATTATTTATGAACTACATCAAGGTAGAAGTTGACTGCTTATAACCTGTTATAACTCTGACCCATATAACAGTGACTTACATATTAAGAAAAAGTCTTATTGGTTGAAAACTGGGTCATGATGTTCACCTTATTCTCACTGATATTAATATTGGTCAGTCCCTGTACAAAACATATTAATATTGGTCTGTATATTGGTCAGCATTAGGTGATCTGAGTATTAACTTTCATACCACATCCGACCCCTTCTCCAAGAAGCAAAAATGGGGTTGGCTATGGTATAAAATAAAACCTTCATTTTGGTTTAAAAAGTAAAATAAAAACATTTAATGGGTAATTTTAAACAGGTTATCACATTTTTTTCAGTAAAAAAATGTTGTTAAACATGTTTTATTGTCAAAATACCCATTATAAATTCCTGCTAATATAATTAAGCTTTCCCATTGGTGTTGAAAAACAGGAATTTCTGCTGATGTATATATATCTATAACTTTGTAAATGGTTTCAGATTTTAATGCCACCCATGGTCTTGGGTGCAATCCATAGTTGGGTCATACCAAAGACCATTACAAATGGTTCTAGTAGCCTCCTTGTTTGATGTCCAATATATAAGCGGTGGTTCTATTAGACTTACTCTGCAAATGGGTGATCAGCCATCCGCAAGTGGAATTTTGGTTGCTCCTTATAACAACATATATTATGATTATATTAGTTAAAGTTCTCCGTCCAAGTTTTGTTTCATGAACATGTTTATGTTTATTTAAATCACAATCAATACACAACAATAGATATTTACAATTCACGCATTGCAATACCGTACCCGTGAAAAGCTTGAATAAGATTTTATTTGATAACGTAAAAATCTTGGAAAAGTTAAATTAATCCAAATGTAAATGTATTTATCAATTATCTGGCAATAGTTGTGCTGCTATGCAATTCAGATTTACCTCATTTCCCTGTGCAATTATGCAGTGGTAATCTACGTCATGTATATAATACTTATTTTTACATACAACTTAGTAGCGGATTTAAATATATGTTTCTCTCCGGGACTATCAAGAAATGTTCATATGATGTTTAAGAGTTAAATTTGTTAATTGATAATACTACAAAAAGGTTGGCAATTCACCTTTAAAACATGATCTTGTTTGCCTCAATGTAGCAACAAATATGTAACATCCCAACTGATAATGTGTGATTAGATAAATATCTCTTATAATGTGAAGAGAAATGCAGCCACAGTATGTTATACAAAGAAATTATTTAAGAAAAATGGGTCCATGCTCTAATCAATGCAGAGGCACCCTCCACCACATCTTTTGATATGCTAAACAATTTAGACAGATGCAACAATTGTTTCTTTTAATGATGTCAGTAATATCGAAAAACATAGGTAAGCGAGCATTCACCTGCCTATATAATGAGATGTTATAGGTGTAGACAGAGAGTTTATAGCCAAGGTATATCCTAATAATGTCATTATAATTCAAGATTTTATCATTTATCAGTTGTTCCAAGTCATGTGCTGCCCAAGATGGTTATGATAATGGTCAGGCCTAATACTTTCTTTACTATGATTATGATATTCAACCTTCGTGTTCTGGTTGCATGGTAAACTGACTTCAGCTGTCACACTGCCCATAAATCACAGAAATATGCTGTGTTTTTGTCTCCTATTCATGGAAAATCCTTTGAAGTTTAATTGCTTCAAACCCGGAGACCTTCTGTATGCATGTGCGTATTATGTAATAAATAATGCAGTGCATACACGTTTATACTTCTGTAATGTGCACTATATCAGATATCATGCAATGTTTATAATTATGTTAAAACTCAGGTGTGTCACTCTTTGTTTACTCTGGTTTTGTTCCCATCTCACTTTATTTGTAGTATTTATTAGTAACCATGTTTAATTTCTTTATGCTGTTTTTGTGTCGCTTTTTCGAAGAAAAACGCGATACATAGGGATCACTATGTCGTCTGCCAGTCCGTCCATCAGTCAGTCACGAAAACTTAACGTTGGCTATAACTTTCTCATTTCTTGGTATTTCTTCATCAAACTTTCAATATATACTCATCATGACACCATCGACATGACCATACTAAAATATAAAGGTCACTGTTGGTATCAATAGGGCTGATGTAGACTTGTCATAATAACTTCTTTATTACTTAGATATAAAGTAAACCAAACATTTCCTGTATAAACTTTCTGGTCATTTGTGCAACAGTTCTCCTTTTCCTCATTTAGAGGGCTGGCGTCGCGCAGTCGGCGGATTTGTAACTGGAGGTCCTCCGTGGTGCCACTGAGTTTCGTCAGTGTGTTCTTGGCAAGACACTTTCCTTAGTCTCATCCGTCGGATGGGGACGTAAACCGGGCAGTCCCGTGTATCGGTCTATCCTCCGAGCACGTTAAAGAACCATAGGAATCTATTCGATAATAAGAGTAGGGCACGGTTCCCGGATTACTATGTATCCTTCCCCTCTCTCTGGGGCGGCTCTAAATAACCTATACTGTGTTGATGAGCCGTTAAACAAAATTCAATTCAATTTTTCTCATTTATATTAAAATGATAATAAATATGGGAAATACCAGTGGTTCCACATTGCTTACTTCAGCTTCTTTTCTTGTAAAATAACTGGTTCAATATAACTTCCTAGTAAAATGATGTGACATCAATATTAATATTTAGCTCAAAAATGTAGTGATATCTGACCGGTAACGACAATGATCTATCGGTGGTCACCATCAAAAATAGGTCTAAATCTAACATCTAAGAAATAAAGGGGTGTACAAGTTAAGATATAAAAAGAGATCCTTTCATTACAGGTCTGTTGTTTTTTCAATGGGGATTGTACCTAAGACTTAGGTATTACATCACATTCCTCCAAGGTTTTTATTTATTAATAAATTTTAACAAGACTCTTGACTGATCCTGATCCTCCTTCTGATATAACATAATCAAAAAGGAGGATGGTTCTTAATCAAGTGGTGAAGCGTCTCCGTGGCCGAATGGTTAACGATGTTGCTTTGTAAACCGCTGCGGGTTCGAATCCCACTGGGAACTTGACTTGTAAGTGAGGAAGTGTCGATTCTTACGGATGGCGGGAGGTGTACAGTACTGGTGGAACCTGGTTCTACCCAGGAAAAGTGGGTGGTCTGCCTCCAGCACAAAAAAATTGACCGTCATATATAACCATACATGTGTTAAACATGCAGTAAAACACAATACAAACAAAGAAAAATAATCAAGCGGTAGCTCTTTTTCATTGTCAGCATGTAAACAGACAAAAGCTCCACTACTTTATATAAAAAGATGAATATACATGTCATTATGTGTGAAATTTAAATTTACATAGATTTGTTGAATTAATAGAAGTTATTTTGTACTTTCAGCAGGTACCTGAAACCACATCAAGGTGGTTTTCTTTTCACTTGATGCCTCATGCAGCCAAAACTGAATTGTTGTCTCTCTTGTACGCAGGACTACGCTGACATCTCATGCAGGTATTGTTAAAGCCATAACCATGTTATATGTGCCACATGTGCAACATGCCATGTTATATATACCATATGTGGAAAATGCCATGTTATATGTACCATATATGGAACATGCAATGTTATATGTACCATATGTAAAACTTGCCATGTTATATGTGTCACATATGGAACAGTCTGTGTTATATGTGCCGTATATGGAACATGCCATGTTATATATGTCACATATGGAACATGCCATGCTATAAGGGCCATATATGAAACATGCCATGTTATGTGGAACATACCATAATATATGAGTCACATTTGGAACATACCATGTCATATGTGGAACATGCCATGTTATATGTGCCATATGTGGAACATGCCATGTTATATGTGTCATGTTATATGTGTCACATACCATGTTATATGTGTCATGTTATATGTGTTACATACCATGTTATATGTGCCATATGTGGAACATGCCATGTTATATGTGTCATGTTATATGTGTCACATGTGGAACATACCATGTTATTTGTGCCATATGTGGAACATGCCATGTTATATGTGTCACATGTGGAACATTCCATGTTATATGTGCCATATGTGGAACATACAATGTTGTATGTGTCATGTTATATGTGCCACATATAAAATGTTTGTATCACCAGAGGCTGGTTAACAATTTAATATTGTGTGCAACTATTCAGAGGCAGAAAAAGATGAGCAAAAAAAACACAACAATAAACTGTTCTAAAACGCATTTTCTCACATTTTAGTGAGTCTTTTTTTTGTGGGGAAACTATACGATACGTTTTCATATATTTTCAGATTTAAGTGGGATGCATGTCTGGTCTGCGTTTGTAATTAAATGTACAATATAAAACATAGTTTAATTTTGATTGCATGTAAATATTCTATTATTTTCGCTGGGATTGTATCATAAAAACAAGATGTGGTGAGAACATAACATCCTGGATATTTTAATGGCTATAAAGTGTACAGTAATGAGTTTGTGTGCAAATGACGTGTGATATATTCGTTTATGTCATAGACTTGTAATCGCAACATGTGCAATTAATTACTTAGAGGTTATAGAAGAACCTTGACCACATAGTACCAACATTGTGGTGTGATTTATAATAATCATTTTATTGTCAAGGGAAAATTATGACAAAGACGAACAGTTATGCAATTTCTTATATCCATTTTTTTAGCTCACCTGAGCTGAGCTTAGCATAATGGGCCTTGCCTTCAGAACCAGATTGATAATGAATTAAATACCGGTATATCTAAAATATCTTTTGAAAATATGTTATACATGACTTGTAATTTATATTGGATTCCCATTGTCTAAACCAAAAGTCGTTTTTGTTATGTTGTATTAAACTACGGAATAATAAAACAAATTTAGTTTTTCTCATGTTAATCCTTAACCTGCTAAGCACGACTACAATAGCCTTTGCGTCCATAGTAAACCCACATCAGCCTGCGAGTAAACTGCAAGTGAAGTCTCCAGGGTAAAAAAAGACCCCTTCAAGGGGCTCAATGTTGAGGCTTTTATGTGAACTTGTAGTCTCCCTGAGCCTAGGGCCACTATTTGGGATCTTGCATGTAGCATGTAAGTGCTAAATTAAATGTATATCCCCTGTGAAGGGCCCGATAAATCATTATTTCGGCTCTTTTATCTCATCCACGTTCATGCCTGTTAGGCACCATATAACCTTTTCATGTGTTGTTGCGCCTTAAAACCCCAATTCAATTCAATTCCATTTCTGTTGCAAGTATCTCTATTATGACAAATTCATCAGGAGAGTGATTCAGAGCCAGTTGGCTCTCTTGTTACAACTGGTTTGTTTGAAGTTGATAAACAGATTTAAGGAGTGTCCTTCAAATGTCTTGTAGGTGTAAGAGTTGCTGCTAAAAAAATAATTTTTTTTAAGAGTTTTGTTTTTGTTAAATGTGAATGAGAGTTTATAAAAAAAAGTTTGTTTTCAGTTTTATAAGAAAATTGTGTGGTGCAAACAGGTGCACACTGTTTATGAGTCAGTTTGAGTCAAGGTGAATGGGTTTATTTAGAGAATATTATGTCAGTGCCTTTTACTATCAAGTTGGCAAGGCTTAGAAAACGAAGAATGGCGAGGCTCTGCCGAGCCATTCTTTGTTTTCGTGCCGAGCCTAGTACTCTTGATAGTAAAATTGTACTGACATAATATTCTATTTATCAGGTAGATTATCCACATTTTCTGTATCAATTACTATTATTACCTATTTCTCAGAATGTTACACTTATTGAGGACGCCGCCATGTTGTTGTTTTTTGTCTGTTTTATGACGTCAGGCAACGTTACGTGCATGACCTCATAAATGCCGAGGGATTCTGCATCGATTTGCTTTATTGGTCAGTAAAGCAAAAATTATTAGGTCACCCCTTTATAGGCAGAAAAGTGCATATAAAAGTGCATATCTGCATGATAAAATGAAATATTGAGTTTAATGGTTGATACATGCTGTCCATTAACCTTGCTTTTAATATATTCAGACCAAACAAAAGTATGTTATGTCAATAAAGGGGAAAGTAGACTTCAGTGCAAACCAAGGTGTGTTAAAGTGTTTTTTCTCAGCAAGTGTCCCACATGGGTTGGTTAATGTTGTTATGAAACCCTAAGAAAGCTATAGGTATAAAACGTCAATGGGCATTATTGTCGGTGTTTGGGCACCCTCTGCTGAGATGAAGATACTGTATTATGAATTTTATTTATGAAGACTTGATTCAACTGTTATTCAAGCTGTGTGCCATAAAGTGTCCTTATTGATATTAAATGTGCAACTTTGGGCATTGAGTTTTTTCTAATGAAATATGGGATGGTGATTTATGAATACAGAGTCAGTTATTGTTAAAGAATTAAAGATGAATCAGATATCAGATGTCTCGCTGTGTGTGTAGGCGCACAGCAGTTAATTGGTTTTGAGCAATGTTATCAGGTGCATATTATATTCTGCACTAATTTGGAGTAGATGACGATTCAAGTCAACAAATCACCAGCACAGTTGCAATGGCAGCGAAGTTAGGTACCCAGCATAAAGTGCATCTATATGCAATATTAAAGAAACTAACCCACCATTTCACTACGAAACCGTTTATCCAAACTCTATGCAGGTGTTCAGGTCATATAATAATGTATATGGATTTAAAAGTAAATTTTCATTCACATGTTTTTAAATACTATTGATTGAATATGCGTAAAAGGAATTATGAGTTGGTAACTCTTAATTTGACGCTCCGTTTTTGGGATTTGTCCTGGCTGATTAAAGCCATTTATATTGTGTGTACTCAGAGAGGTAAATTACGTATCTACCTAGTTGTCAGTAGGTTTAGAAACGGTGTACATATGTTGTGGTACTTTAATTAGTATTAATCTCAAACATAGTGTAATTTAATTTATGTCAAAAACTGTTCTAATTTAATTTATGTCAAAAACTGTTCTAATTTAATTTATGTCAAAAACTGTTCTAATTAGATTTAGTAAAGAAACTCAAGCAAAAAAAAAAAGGAAATTTACCAATTGTTTGTCAATGCATAACTATTTCTAAGTTTAAATGCATGGTTTATTTTATCCGGATACACAACCAATATTCGGTTCGTCCCATAGATTTTATGCTGGAAACCAGAGTACATTTTTGTTTGTCATAACAGTGCCGCTCCCTCAGACATTTTTACTTCATTATAGTCAATATCTCAATCTGTTATAGGTGCAGCATGTCATTTCTTTCAGCATCTGATATCCAACTTTATGGGTTTAAGTGCAAATTGCAAACTTCATTCAGTTAAATTTTTAATTTCTTTCACAAAGTGATTAAGTGTTTAAACCTCACAGTTTGATGCACAAGTTCTTTGATATTTGAAAATTGAGTTGGTGTAAAAATCTGAAACATATGGTAGCAGTCACAGCAAATTATGTAACATTACAAAAAGAGAGCAATTGAGAGTTCCTGATTATAATGGCATGACATCATAGTGGATATGGTTATATGGGGTTAGTCAGAAGGAGTTATTTTATTTCCAATATTTTAACATTTTAACCAAGCCACCACCTGCCATGATGGTACTTTTTCACACTCAGGCAGTATAGAAAGGTAGATATGGTTACAAAACAGTGAACAAAATTGTGTTTAAACATGATCTTGTTTTAGTGTACTGAATTGAGTATTGAGGTAATAGCTCATTAACACGGTTTAGGTTATTTAAAGCCACCTCGGAGAGAGGGGAAGGATACATCATCAACACGGTTTAGGTTATTTAAAGCCACCTCGGAGAGAGGGGAAGGATACATAGGAATCCTGGAACCTTCCTTACTCTTACTAACAAATATACTCAGTACTTTTGAAAACGCAGCCCCGTGTGGTTCCCGGGTGCCCCCATTTGGTCACGGGGCAAAGAATAGGGCCACTGCAGATCCCTTTGGAGGGGTAGGCAGAGGGGTAGAATCCCCCCAAATTCATGTTCATTTTATCATTTTTTGTTCATGTTCATTAAAGGTCATCATGATCCCTGCATTGTTTCAGGTGCTATCTCGCTCGAATCCAAAGAGCAGTGGCAGAAAAACAATAACGTGGCTCCAGCGTAAATGGAGTTTCTACGATAGAATTTGCAGCAACTCTGCAGTTCAGGGAGAGAAGGTTCTAGGCCCATTTTCCATATTTTATCTCGATGTACATGGAAGATGAGCCTGGCATGTTCATGCCTTTTAGGCGCCATATAACCTTTTCATGTGTTGGTGCGCCTTAAAATCCCAATTCAATTGAAAAAGTAACACTTGGTAATTTTTTAATTTCTAGAGATGTTAAAATCCTCATGCAAAATATGTTTTAACTGAAAAAAGTAGAGCAAATATACAACTGTTTATCGCCATATGTTAACCTGTGAGACCAAGAGACTTGCGTACTAACATAAAGTACAATCTTGATTTGAACAATAAAACAGCAGACTAAAAATAATAAAATATCAAAAATGTCGCATTTTTAAATGTACTGTCTGTGTATATAGATTCCTATAGTTTTTTATTGTGTTTGAAAGATAGACTGGTACATGGGTTTACATTCCCTTCTGATGGACAAGGCTATGGTAAAGTGTTTGCTCAAAAACTCACCCACAAAACTCAGTGGGGCTGGTGAAGCTTGAACCTGGGTTCTCCACATTTAAAGTCCACCATGTTATCCACTGGGCCACACCAGTCCCTGTTTAACCCTTAACCAACTACATATAATGGACTGTTCTTTCTTTGAATCAAGACCATTCCATTTATGTGACAAAGGGATGTTCTAGATGGAAATAGGATGACCGCCTTTTAAAATATCATGACTAAAAGTAAAAAAGTAACAAATACCTAGCTGTCTAACAGCTTTATTTGGCAGGTCATTTTATTATTATTTGAGAAAAAAGTCTGTGATGACCATTCCATTAACATAACACACCCGTTTTTGTAAAGTGAAGTGGGGCTAAATAGGAATCATGATGTCCGTAACGTCCCATCATGTAACACATTTTGTCCCATCCCATCGCATTTGTCCCGTCGCGTCACATAATACAATTTTATTACTAGCATTACTCAAACAGTTTTGAATGGGTTGTTCGCAAACTTCATATACTCATAACAACTGAAGACCTTATGTCCGTCTACATCTCCCATCATTGATTGCCTAATTTATTACAGAATTATGGCCCTTTGTTTGACTTAGAATAAAAAAGCGAGGAGTCCATCACCTTCTGTGATAGTTCTAGTTTATATATGATACAGTTCCAAAGCAGATCTATATCATGGATGCATACATGGCAATACACTTTTTTAATGAATTGATCTTATCAAGGGTGGAGTGTGGATTGATAGTGATGATTTAAGAAACTAACTAGTCAAGAATAAAATATCTTTTTTGAGAAATAGACTTAATATATCGGTAATTTGGTGTTAAACTTGCTGACAAGCAAATATCTTTATATCACATACATAGCTAAATGATCATCATTGCAAACAGTTTGAAAGAATTATCAATAATGTAGGATTTTATGTCAGTAATTGGAGTTATTACCTTAAGAATGTTTGAATCTGACCTTGGCAACACAGAATATAATATAGGTATTATGTATGTGTTTTCATTGCGGCGTGGTTCTGATATGGCTAAGTGGGATTTATTCAATAAACACATTATTTCTCCTTTAGCCTCAACACCTGGAGACCGGGTTCAAAAGCCATTGATGCGCACAATATGACCTATTTATGTGTAAAACACCATTCATTCGTTCATTATGATCAACTCTTCATTTCCATATATCTTCATTTCCATATAATGTTCATTCCTGTTGGTGCCAAATAATATTTTTGTGTTGTTGAGTTCTAAAACCCAATTTAACTCATTTCCCTTCAGTGTGACTTCATACATATAAAATATGCCATGTAATATAATATGGGCAGCCAATTTTGAAATGACCATGGATGGCTTCAAAGTTCAAAATGTCTTATTAAGATCTAGGTGAAAAAATACAAATCAATATGGTCTTGAATAATATTGATGTAAAATTTGAAGGAACTGATCATATTTTATGTGACATTACATTTTCATTGTTAACTACATGTACCATGTTCGGATTATTTATTTTGTTTAATGTTTGTTTGTTTTCGGAAGAGGAAGTGAACACGTTTAAGTATTTGTTGTAATAAATATCCACTTTTTATGGGCTTCTAGCCATCAATGTTATCAGGTATGTATATATAGTATGGTGAAGGTAACAAACACTCGTCCAAATCAGTCCTCATTTTATTGTCTTTTTTATGGTCATTTTATCTATAAACTAAATATTATTAGCTCACCTGAGCACGAAGTGCTCAATGGTGAGCTATTGTGATTGTCCTTCGTCCGTCTGTGCGTCCGTATGTACGTCCATAATTGCTTCGAACGACCTCCTCTGAAACCGCTTGGCCAATTTTGACGAAAATTCACAGGAATGATCCTTGGGTGGTCTTCTCTCAAGATTGAATATTTGGCCGCCAGTGAGCAGGGCTTTTGCTATATTCCTATATGGAAATCTTAAAAAATGATGTTGGGGTGGACCCTTACAAAGATTTTTCAAGCTGGGTTGATTCGTCAAAAAACATGGCCGCCAGAGGGCGGGGCTTATTTTTCTATATGGAAATCTGAAAAAAAAATCTCGTCTGAAACTCTTGGGGGATTTCAAATTAATTTCACAGATATTGGGTATAATTATGTATGTATTGCATCAAGTTTGTTGAAATTTTGAACTAAGAGGTCAGAATTTGCCCCATCCTTTTTGTCACAAGTTTTCGTTTGGATCCTAAAAAAAAACTAGTAACTATTGTGTTTGGTGTGTTTTATTGGTTCATATTTACTAAGGTGAGCGATATAGGGCCATCATGGCCCTCTTTTTTTATTATATTAATACTAAAAGTTATCAAGTATAGTGATATATTTCATTTTTATAGAACTTAGTGCAAAAGTTTCATTCTTATGAACTTTATCCTACACATATAGGATGTAGGACATGTGCATGCAGTGTACTGGACCAAGACATACAAATAGGAGAGATGCAGGACCAAAGAAGAACCTATTGGAGTAGGACCTTACCAGGAGAGTTTAAGAACCATATTAAACATTGCGTCAATGATATGCAGTATATTGGACTAGGACATACAAACAGGAAAGTGCAGGACAAAACAAGAAATGTGTCCATGGGGCACGGATGCCCCAACTGAAAACAATCGGCGTAAAACGTAAAAATTTACGAAAAAGGGGCCATAACTCTGATAATACTGGGTCGATTTTGATTCCGAAACGATCTGCACATCATCATAGGTAAGCATCATGTAAAATTTCGAAGCAATAGGCTGAAAAATGTGGGCACAGATAGACACACAAGATATTTTCACGTAAAATTTGGGGGGGGGTGGGGGGGGGGGGAAATGGGCCATAACTCCGGTACTACGGGGTTCGACTTTGACGCCAAAATGACATGCACATCTTGACATAATAGGTAAGCATCCTGTAAAGTTTCGAAGCAATCGGTTAAAAAAGTGTGGGAGGAGATAGACACACAATTTTTTTGGGATGGACGGACATGGCTAACGCTATATGCCCCCTCACCATTTGGTGTTGGTGTTATAAAAAAACAGTGGGATACTGGTATATAAACAGAAGAGATGTAAGAACAAATAGATGGTCATAATGTATGCAGACATAAAACAAGAAAGATTCAAGACCAAATAAAACAGTGTGTGGATGACGACTAGTCTATTGGACTATATCTAAGGACATAATCAGGAAAGATGCAGGATCAAAAAATAAACCTGGTAGGATAATAGTATATAAGTATATAAGCAGGACCAAATAGATAGTCTGTTGGACTTAGGACATAAAAACAGGAAAGATTCAAAACCATTCATCAGAACTATGGTCCAGAGCAAAATAGCTTGACTAATTAAGGAAAACACTAGAGCAGTGGCAGAAAAACAGTAAACGTGGCTCCAGACGTAAATGGGGTGTCTACAATAGATTTTTCAGCAACTCTGCAGTTGAGAAAGTTCTAGGCCCATTCTCCATATTTTATCTCGATGTAAATGGAGGATGAGCCTGGCATTTCATTCCTGTTAGTCGCCATATAACCTTTCATGTGTTGGTGCATCTTAAAACCCAATTCAGTTTGCATGACCTTGACTTTGATGCATGCCATATGGTTTTAATTGATACTGTTGATACTGTGTTCGAAGCCAATCCTAAACCGCCTGTTTCTTAGGCCCATTTTGATTATTGTTATATTCTGGTATTGTTGTTAAGACATTCTGACTTCCGGTTCACTTTTTTCTTTTTAGGTTGTATTGTTTGTTTTTTTGTTAGTTGTTTGGCCTGAATTTTGGAAGGATGTTGTGCCCAATGTTTGTTTAGCCTACTTTTGAATGATTTATGGTGATGATGATACATTTTATCAAGATTCATCCCAAGTTGTAACCCATTAACTTTAATATGTGGCCCTGATTATGGTGCGTGACACCTCTTTTGATGTGATGATAAATACCACTAAATACAATTGTTTCAAGTTTTTTTTAGGAGTTATGGATCGCACATGCAATTTGCATCACTTTGACCTGAGACCTAATATACAACTCCAAAGTTGGTATACGACTCCTACACAAAGTTTCATTCCATTACCTGAAGTAGTTAAATATTGTTGCGCGGGACACAGACACTGCTTTACCGTAATCGTTGACCTTGATCTTAACACACGACCCCGAATTTCAGCTCTTGAATTTGGTGTGCGATACGGAGACTTTGGAGGGTATAGAAATGCTTCAAGTTAATCTCAAGTTGTTAAGCAGTTAAAACATACTCATGATCAAAATAAAACACTTATAATGGATGGCATTCAGCTTAATGGCTGTAGTTGGTTCAAACCCAACAAGAGTTCTCTGATCATGATGAAGTCTCAGGTTTCTTTTCCTGCAGACAGACAGATGGACAAACAGATACGATAAGAGAACTGATACCATCTTGGCAAAGTATTTTTGAACCCCTGATGTCAACTTACTGCCTTTAAACAAAAATAAGTCTGATTTTTTGTAATAATTAAGTATAGGATAGAGCATGAGTTTTGCACGTGTACGGGTAGATAATGCACGAGCGTTAGCGAGTGCATTATCGTCCGTACACGTGCAAGACTCATGCTCTATTGTATTTATACCACAATAACTAACATATGCTGTGTATATCCTCGGGTATTACACGATGCATAGTGTGTATTTAGGCTATTGTGGTATAAGTATACGTACTCCCTGGTGAATCCTATAAGCTGGTTGGACACCACCTTCCAACCCCAAACCCCATCCCCTAACCCACCCCACCCACTCGCTCCCAGCGGCCTTTTTTTCACTGAACATTCCAAGTCGGTATTGTCGAGTATTTTATGTTTGCTTTTATCGTACCTTGCAACTGTTGTTTGTTTTGAATGAATGTTTTCTGTGACTACATTTTATGTTTGACTTTATACCTACTTTCAAGACATTAAAAAAAGGTTTTCGTGGAATTTCCATATTTTTGACCTTGCAATCAAGGTAAAAAATATACAAAACCCTGATTTTGAGGTGTTAGGATCTTTGACCCACAAAACTGAAAAAAATATCGAACATGCACTTCATAATTATTATAAATACCATCCATGGACCTAAACGATGCTTAGTTGCTTTCTTTCTGATTTACACATGGACAATCATGCGAAACTGAGGAGTGTACACTATGGCAATTTAATGCCATGTTGAAGTCGCCACGTGCAAGCATTTTACTATCGCATTTTACCAGTCAGGTTTTAGCCAGGACAGGTTTTAGCCAGCATGTAGCTTTGCGGTGTGATGTACGTACAAATCATGCTAAATTGCAAAACCGCAATACAATTGAAATTGCTTCAAATTATAGCGCATTTCTTACGGTTGACCGATATCGGAGATATTTCAACGAAAGTGTACACTTTCTTTTGCAACGAGTAAATCTGCTGCCAAGATAACTAATTGCATATGCATACACAAGTAATTCAATATTACGTCACTGCAGAATTGCTGTAAACAGGTAAGTACAGGTTAAACGACGTTACCATTGTTCTTTATGTTTTAGAGAGTACTATTATACAACACTTCGAGTGTTACCGTCGGATGTTCTTTATGTTTTAGAGAGAGTTGTTATACAAAACTTACACTATTTAATATTACGCAGTTTTAAACGTTTTCCCATTACAAAAGGCCCTAAGGCCGCCTTGGTGGAATATATCCTCTCCTTATACAGGCACTGCTTTGATGATGTAAATACATGTTTGTATTGTGGTTTGTTTTTAGACATTAGTCAATGGGTGAGTTTAGGGTTCTCTCATCGGCAACCACGTTGGTTAACTTTGGGTAACCAATGGGTCCGTTCAGGGTTCTCACATGATTACCGAAAGCACTCTCGGTAACCATCGGCTAACATCGGTCACCGTCGTTTGCCGATAGGTAGAACGTTGGTAACCAATCTTCCCGCGATTCTACACCTGAGGTAGGTGGCCTCGTTGGTACCAAATGTTACCATCGATGGCCGTTGGTTGCCGATGGGAGAACCCTGAACGAACTCATTGCCAATGACCACTGATGGTAACATTTGGTACCAACGAGGCACCGCCTCAAGTGTAGAGTCGCTGGAAGATTGGTAACCAACTTTCTACATATCTGCGAGCCAACGGCTAACGACGGTGACCGACGGTAGCCGATGGTTTCCGACAGTGCTTTTTAGATAACCGAAGGGAGAACCCTAAACGCACACAGTGAACTTAAAACAAAAGCAAACCAGAGGGCCGTATTGCCTCAGTGACTGTTGATTCAGTAACCCGTCAATCTGTGTGTCAAATCACGCTCACACGCATTCATTCTGCGTTCTCACGCATTCTAACAATTTGATCAAAATGTGTTGTTTTTTTGTTGTCTGTGATTTTTTAATAAAATTGAGTGCTTTATATCAATAAATACTGAAAATGGGATCACTTGGAAGCAACAGATAAAAGTAGCAGACTCGGTTTTATTGAGTTTGTTCATGAGAGGTAATGTTAAAGTGCAACACCTCTCACGACTCCTAGCACCGGCTTAAGCGATATTCTGCTTTAAAGCCACACATATTGGCATTGATGATCCCAAAGGACCAGTAAGTAATAACACTACTGACTTGTAGTCGGGGCGACTTTTTATGGCCGCCACACAGCACTAAACAAACGCTAGTGTAAATGTCAATAAATACTTAAAATGGGATCCCTTGGAAGCAACAAACACAAACAAGAGGTAAAAGTAGCAGACTCGGTTTCATTGAGTCTGTTCATGAGAGGTAATAGCACAAATGTAGTATAGTTAACCAGGATTTCCGTATCGATTCCGTATATTGTTCGACTTAAATTAATTCAATTAAAATATATGATCATATGAACAGTATTTCTTATTACCTCTATGCTAAATTTCATAAATATCAACCAAACACCGTCTCGGGCTTTAGGGGGTTTCACCCAACTGACCCCATCAGCCCTAACCAAGGCTCAACCGCCCCCTTGGTTCTATCTCACTCTTTACTTCCATTGGGCCTTGACGGCTATGTCGATTGACTCTTTAACTTAGTTGGTTGTACAGTCTGTAACTTAGTTGGTTGTACAGTGTGGACCTTAAGTGCTGTAGTTTCTGTAGGGCCATTTTCCCACTCCCTATATATTTGTGCAAGAGAAATACACCTTATTTTTATTGTCTGTGTTTCTTTGATTGGATCGACTCTTGGTAATTTATTATTGCAACTTTATATCACATGTATAAATTAAATAATATCAAGCAATAAAATATTATTAACTAAAAATACTGTTCTCCCGGCGTCGTCTTCTGATTTAATTTACTCTCAGATAGTTCAACTGTACATGAAACTTTGTATACACATGAATGTATCTTATGTTACACCTATTGAGTCTGGCGTCAGTCTCAAAGATCGATGTCACAATGAGCCTAAAATTGACAATTGGTTCAAGTTGTTTCATCCTGTAATGGTTTGTTTCTGGTTGTTCCATCTTGTGATGGTTGATTGAATTGGATTTTATAGTCGCACCAACAGCTAAGGTCATATGGCGACTTTCCAGCTTCCATTGGTGGAGGAAGACCCCAGGTGCCCCTCCGAGCAATTTTCGAGCACGGGCGGGCACCTGGGTAGAACCACCGACGTTCCGCAAGCCAGCTGGATAGTTTCCTCACATAAAGATTCCTAGGCCCCTGAGGGATCGAACCTACAGCGGTGAGGGGCAAGTGATTTCAAGTCAGAGACGTTAACCACTCGGCCACGGACGCCCCATTCATCTTGTGATGGACAGAATGCTGTGTTCTACTAACGACATGACCTCACATCCTCACATATATAGGTCAGGCTCCAGACTATTCTGTTTTGTTCATACACATGATAATTAAGTCCACTCGAGTGTCGGCACACGATTATATTTGCAAAGTTTTTCAACTTTTGTATACTAGCTGGTAGATTGATACATTTACAGTGTACTGAATTGAATGCTTTATATATATATATAAATTACTAAACTATTGCGACTTTTGTGTGAACAGACCTTGGTTATTTATATGTGGACCTTCGAGAACTTGTTTCATGTTGCGGGTTACTTTACCGAACTGTTTGCCGTCTGAAAAATAGGGCATGGTAAATTTTTAATTAACCGCCACGTAAATGCTGATCGAGTCTGAACTGGAGGTTCAGAGGGTCCCGTGTGTTTACCGGGTATACCTCCCCCACCTCCCAACACCTACAGGAGAGAGAGCAGAATGATATAGAGAAGACCCCCCACCCCAACACCTACAGGAGAGAGAGAAGAGGGATATAGAAAAGACCCACAACACAAACAGGAGAGAGAGAGGGAGGAGAGAGGGCGGAGAGAGGATTGATATAGAGAAGACCCCCTCCCCCACCCATTCACCTACAGGAGAGAGAGAAGAGGGATATACATAAGACACCCTCCCACCCCACCCCCACAACACAAACAGGAGAGAGAGAGAAGATTGATATAGAGAAGACCCCCACCCCAACACCTACAGGAGAGAGAAAAGAGGGATATATATGACACCCTCCCACCCGACCCCCAACACCTACAGGAGTGAGAGAAGAGGGATAGAGGGATATAGAGAAGACGAAATAGTGTTGTAGTATAATATATATAAATAGAAGCTACCCCCTTAAGATCACTCAACGATTGGATCAGGTATACATTTTTCTTCGTTTCTGCAACATTGGTTTACCAAAATATGCTCTACTGACTTGAAAATCCATTACAAAACCACACTGGTAAACCGGCGACCGAAAGATCAGCTGGCTACCGAAAGATCAGCTCAAAGCAAAAAGGTAACCATCAACACTGGGGTAAGTATTTCTACTCGTTGGATACGTTATTCTCAACATATTTACAAAAGAAATGGTTCTCCGTGTTGCTGAATGAACGATACACGAATGTGTGTAAATGTCATTGCATTATGTCAAATATTTTGTGAGATATGGTGAGTTAAACGTGAATGTTTCCCAAAAAGATGTCAATTCTGAAGTTTATACCCTAAATACTCATAAAATATTCAATACTGAGGTAAAACAGGTATACGATTAAAACAATTTATATTTAATGTAAAACTTGTATAATTCTTACTGCAAGAATCCACGTATTAAAAAAAGTTATGACTATTTAAACTACACCGGTCGGTAAGAAAATGCGCCCGAATGGCACAGCTCCGAAAACAAAACAAAATTATTTATTATTTATGTTCGATAATTTTATCGAATATACTGCCAATTGGTAACAGACATTTATATTTTTGTAGCATGAAAATAGTTTAACATTGAATACAAATAGTACATTATAGCATAAGAATATATTATTTTGTATGCAAATTTATTTGTATTGCATACCAATAGTTCTGTTTATTATGCAAACATATTTTAAAGAATAATGTTACGCATTGCAAGCCATACACCGACGTGATGATCGCCCAGAGTCATGAAAATAGAAAAACTTTCCTAATGACACTGTTAATCTAACATTTAACTGCATAAATAAAGTCAATAATGCCGTATTTGTCATTGGTTTATTGTTCTTTTTCACAACCTTTTCTTGAATACTTTAAATGATGGTGAGATACTAATAAAACACCCGTCTGGTCACAAAAATGCGATTTTCTCAAGTTGATTTCAGGGCTGATCTTTCGGGGCGCCAATAATTTTCGGAGCTGTGCCATTCGGGCGCATTTTCTTACCGACCGGTGTAGTTTAAATAGTCATAACTTTTTTAATACGTGGATTCTTGCAGTAAGAATTATACACGTTTTACATTAAATATAAATTGTTTTAATCGTATACCTGTTTTACCTCAGTATTGTCTATTTTATGAGTATTTAGGGTATAAACTTCAGAATTGACATCTTTTTGGGAAACATTCACGTTTAACTCGCCATATCTCACAAAATATTTGACATAATGCAATGACACTTACACACATTCGTGTATCTTTCATTCAGCAACACGGAGACCCATATCTTTTGTTAATATGTTGAGAATAACGTATCCAACGAGTAGAAATACTTACCCCAGTGTTGATGGTTACCTTTTTGCTTTGAGCTGATCTTTCGGTAGCCAGCTGATCTTTCGGTCGCCGGTTTACCAGTGTAACATCCCAGACAAGGAGGTCTGCACAAAAAAAGACAATATTTACGAATCCTTCTCGCGACACACGCGACAGTTACGGAGTGCATTAAATCTAATTTCAATTTCCCGTTGTCTACATTTACAGGTCAAGGTCACATTTTATAAATTGTAACGAATTGTATAGATATGAAAGTGTTGTAAGATATTTATTTAACATTCAGCTTTTATGAAACATTTTATTATACCGAACAAATGTTGTTGTTTTTTTGTGTTTTTTTTAATTACCAGTTTTGATTTAAAGTAACAAATCTGTTCGCCACATTTTTTTTATTGTCGTTTGGTAAACCAAGCGTCTTACGATTGACATAACTTCAATTGTATTTTAATAAGCGTCCACCGATTTCCAATTGCCAAAGCGTGTCGTTATTGGAAAAACCAAAAACCTATTTTTATACTTACCGTGACGTCACAATCGTGTAACAGTAAAAATTGTTTGCCGCTGAACAGTATACAGTTATCACATGTGTGTTTGGGGAACAGTCAAAACTGTTTTCCCGAGGTGGAGGGGATGGCAGTGTGAACTGAAACAGTTCACACTGACATCCCCCGACACCAAGGGAAAACTGTTTTGACTGTTCCCCAAACACACATGTGATAACTGTTTTATTACCTGATTAATGTTGCTGTACGAAACAGTGAAAATGAAAATTTGTTTTATAATGGGAACCTATGGTGAAAAAAGCAACATGACGTCACGCAAACGAAATTCCAGCACGTGAGGGAAACAGTCGAAACTAAAGCACGGTAACAGTTCGTTTTCACCGGGAACAGTCTTTTCCTTAGTGAATTAGCAAGAAATGACGATATACCATTTATATAGGAGATCAGGTAATAATAAACATTGTTTCACGCTTAGGGTATGGGCAATTTATACAGGAGTGTAAACGTGAGGTATAATAATATAGTTTATGTACAAAACATTTTTCGTAAATGTATAGCTGTATTTATAGCATGCGTATAACATGTATAAGCGAAGCAGGTCAACTGTCGCGTGAGTGTGCAAAGTGACCCGAAGTTTATTGGATGGAGTAGCTTTTTAGTTTTAAAAAAGTTACAAATATTAAAAAAGTCCTCAACTCGACTTTAAGCTCTAGAAAAACGAATATGTTGAGAAAAATAAACCCCACAAGAAGATGCCCGGGAACATCCTCGCCTGAGTGAGGATGATTAACAATGTGCCTCTTGCCAAAGATTTGTCCTTATTATTTCTCCATTTTTAATAGAGATGTGTAAGGATGGCATAGGTAAACATGATAACAAAGAACCATTGCAATTGTTGACGATATGTGTGAATGAATTAAGGTTAAGTTAGACATACATGTACTTTGTAATATTCCGAAACTAAAATGCATTTAACTGCATGCCTCCTATGTTGAAAATTTAATATATCTCCGGGTGGAAAAACAATTGACAGCATTCACAAGAACTAACAGTGACGTTTATGTTTAGCTTGAATGACAAGTCGAATATTTATTTGAAATGTATGAAAGTTTTATGGGATATAATTCAATCGAAAGGAGTTGTTCACGTGAAGTGGGTACCCTACAATTGCCCCCATTCTGTAGCGCCTTTTCAAACAGACGAAGGATTTAACTTGGGCCTGACTGAAGGTTTTATGGGGCTGTTTCTTATTTCAAGTCATCTTTACAAGTTTAAAAACCGTGACCTTTGGCGTCGATTTGCTTTCCTTTGATCATTCCAAGATACACAAATACATGCCTTATATACAGAGCCCTCATTTTATAACAACACTGTGATCAACGAAAACAAACCTATTCGTACTTGGTACTAAGGGTCCAGTTGGGCGTGCAGCAATTACGCGGAGTGATTAAGTGACCTACAGTCTATGATTCCATGACTGGAAAATCATGAATGAAAGACGAGTATACGTTCAGGATTTCCGTATATTTACAAGCTCACTCAATCACCAACATAGCCAGTGAATGATTATTTAAACCATCCTAGTTTTATATTAGGTTTATTTGCAGTTTTCTTTTCACGCAATTAAATACATGTATATGCATCTTATTTTAACTTCTACTTAGATGAGTTGGATGTGATGTTAAGTTCATTTTAAAACCAACGCTTCATAACCTGTTGAACCTTTACAATACAAGAATTTCCCGGTCCACTGATCCATGCCAAATAGTAATAATATATTCATGACTTTCGATTTAAATGGTTTTATTCGCATCCTTTGACCTGAAAGAGACAGGTCGTAGTCATTATAACCTAAATTATAGTTTACATACAACTACGGCTACTCCAAAAGATTAGACCACGATAAGCCGAGTTTTAACCCGTTGTCACAGCTCTCTGTATGGGCTCTTATATGGGCTCGGTCATAACAATGTCATCAGAATATAAAATCTTCAAATCCTTTCAAATGTTGAGAGTCGCGAATCCTTAATTATTGGCTTCATTTGAAATGATTACAGGCGACCGAGCACACGTTTTAATAAATTCTAGAGTGTCGGCATTTTTATTGGATGTTCTACCAATAAAACATGCAACTGTCTTCATAGTTTTTAGGTTATCACGCAGGACCGTCCCCGAAATGAATATATATGTTTTATATACACGCAGGACGGTAAAATGCGTATGCACGCTGGACGGTAGGTAGATGTCATCATGTAATGTAATACTTTCACATACACGCAGGAAGCTCTTGAACCATCGTCGAAACCCACGTTTGATTGATTACGTTATACTCCATTCATGGTGGAGAGTAACGCAACAAATCACACGGGGGTATCCGACGATGCTCTTGAACATGCTTATTATAACACGCAGAACGACGCATATAGTTAGCCATCGGGGTCATAAAGCTGTCTTGGTTACAACCAACTTATGTTACAAGTAACCAACTTGATCAAGAAATGAAAATCCGTAGTTATGTTACGCGTAACGTAGTTTAGAGCTTAATGCAAAGCATCAATTCGTCCGTAGTATTTGAAAACTATCGGAAATAGCAGGGGCTCGAGTACGGAGATTACCGAAGCTTGTAGCGAATACCAATAATTTACGATGTAAAATTAATGTTTTTAATACATACATATAGGCTCTGTTCTAAAAAAACATGCAGATCTCTATATTAAGCTGCTAATCGACTGGTTCTGGGGCATCAATGTGTTCTTAAAATAAAAGTTATCGTTGCAGGCTGGTTCCCGAGTAATCAATTACCAATAGTTGAAGAAAGCGCCGTGTTTTAGACACGTATTTGGGAGATTCGTAGTTTTGGTTAACACTCGATACAAAGTTGTTTTTCCGAAAGTGTACATAATTTGTAACACTCGTCTTTTAGTGTTAAATCAGCATTTATTTTCCAAGCGCAATGTTAATCATGGCAGTTCATTTGATTCGGCTTCGGCCGACGAATAATAACGACCATAAGGTTTTATTTTACGCGTTACTAAAATCTACGTCACACGTGACTTAAACATATCATTTCATTGGCTGTTTAAGTTCCGCGTATCATAAGCACTGCGTTACGCATAACATCAGAATATAAGAACTTCAAATATTTTCAAATGGAGAGGATCGCAAAACCTTAGGTTACGCGTATCATAAAACAACCAACGTCTGGTCATTTGGTTGCGTGTTACATAATTAATCAACGAAATGGTGATCTTATGTTACGTGTTACGCGTAACTTAACTAACCAATGAGATATTATTATTATGTTACGCGTAAAATAATCAACCAATGAAATGTTATTCTTAAGTTATGACGGTTACGCGTTTAATTATGTTACGCGTAACGTAACTGGTTATGCGTTTAACTATGTTACGCGTAATATAACTACGGATTTGCACTGGTGACTAGTATGTTACGCGATGTTACGCGTCACATAAGTTGATTTCACGTAAGCAAGATAGCTTTATGTCCCTACCCTGACGGCTAACCACGGGACTGTTGATCTCGTCCTACATGCTTTGCTAGGGCATGAACAAATGGCCTATATAAAACTAATCATTGATCAAACTCGTTGATAGTCTCATTTATTTCGGACAAATATTCTATAAAAACTCATAGAATCATCGGCGAGAAGTAAATTAAACTCAAAAGGCAACATTCAACCGGATTTCTCATGACAGTACACAGTATTAATACTGAATACTGTATACGTGCTGGTACCGCTCTATCGCAGATTAAGCTGAGAATGTACTTAGTATTGACATGGTGTCAGCCATTTCAACAGAACTAAAATTGCAAAAATTCTTTAAATAATTAAAAAATTACCGGCCCTGTCGACCACGAATTCACGGTAGTAAATTGGAGATTCTGCGTTATCGTTGTGACCCCTAGATTGCTATATGTCTGGTTATGGTCAATTTAACTCTAATCAGCTTCATTGGCCAATGATAGACTGCGGTGGAAAGATCAGACGAGTTTTCTTTCCTTTCGCTGTTATTACCTTTTAATATGTTTTAAAGACGGCACTATGGATGCGGACCCCTTCTATTATATAAGACAATAGCGTGTATAATTGTTGATATATGAGTGCTCAGGAGGTTTAGGGTCATCTACTGATGCATAGGGAAATGGTCGTTTGCGGTCAATCGTTGACCCCTACTGGTTACGGGTTGTGAGAAACAAACTACTGACTTGACCGGTTGAGGTGATTGCGAATTTCTCTTCAGTGATTGGAGATTTTTGTGTTTAGAACGCAAGAGTCACTTCCTGAAATCAATATGAGTGAAGTGATAGGTGCTTTTGAATAATCTGTATAAGAATTCAAGTTTGCGTCTTAAAACTTACGGCTTCCGTGACATTGTTTTAAACGGGGTTCGTTCTTATACTGCAATACTATAAGAACCTTTTTTTCTATATTACTATAAGAACCCAGTTTTAAACAAAAACAGATTTTTAAAAAGGACAAACAGTCTGTTACTACTCTTTTACCAAGTGTGAATGCCGATCCTTTTCCAGTGATATACTGAAAGGAAAAAGAAACGCATAATCAAAAAATTGCCTATACCTCACATTTATATACACCTAATTCCACGTAATATTCCAGATATATCTCAACGTGTTTTGTACAAAAAGGGGCTACAGCTAATTTACAGAAAGGACAACTCTGTCATGTAGTAGACCTTTTAATCAAAATATCCTTTGGTTACACGAAATTCATAAACGTTGAAGTTTCGATTGAAAAAGTCGAGCCATTTTAGTGTTTAATGTTAAGAGATTGTAACGTTTAAAGCCTAACTTTGCTCACCTGCTTGAGCGAAATACGAATTCTGTCGATAATGCAACCTTAAAGGGGTAACCATTGTTCTGTTCGGTGCTGTTTAAACCTTCTTTCCCAAATGATAGGCCTAATGTCGCCCTGTACTATTCGATTAGCGGTAGCATATTAAACATACAATATATAACGGAAATAACCAGTATGATCTTTTTCTTTTCAGTATATAAGTTAGGCTCAAAACATGATTACAGGCCCTTTAAAGCGGCACACGGCAATATTATGGCGTCCGGTTAGTTTCCTCAGCAACTTGCATATTGTCAAATCATTATTAATAATGATTTGTACAAACGAAGGAAAAATGAAAACACCGAATTTTTATTACCTTCTATGTAATTTTATGCAAGCAGATTTACAGTTAAAATGATACTTTTAAATAAATCTAGATGACTATTTCAATGCTGAATAAATACACCGAGATTCCCATAATTATGTCCTTCTTAAAAAATCACGATGAGCAACTCATTTTCTAGTTAATTTCTTTCACCTCCGACATATTTAGTACGCTTTGCTTTCGATTATTTACACAAGCGAGTGTCACAGGCACCCGGCACAGAGCTAGGATAGTAAAAGATGGGCACAGAGTGATTAAAATATTTAACTGATTTCTGGACCAATTTTTTTATATATATATATATATAAGTACTTGAAGGTGTTGAACTCCTAAAATGGCCCTGAAATTATCGAAATTCACAGCTTCCACGACAACTTTTAGTTTCGGCGCTTCAGGTATCCGTTCGAGTTAATTATCCCATTATGTTTCAGTCGTTTTTAAGGCATGCCACCATGTTATACCTATATATTATAGGTAGTAAGGGCTGTGCCATCTTCCTGTCATTGAACTGAAATTCGCTCAAGTTGGCATGTTTGATTCTCTGGTACAAAAAAAGTACGAGAGATTGAATGACAGTTTATGTTTTATTGGTTATATACAATTGAGCAGATTATGCGGCCCAGGCTATCTTACGTACCGAGAAATAACAACTGGTAAAGAACTGTTGTGTTTGTTTTTTTGGCCATTTAGGAGTTCAATACCTTCAAGTATATAATATATATATACATATACATATACATATACATATACATATATACTGAAAGGAAAAAGAAACGCGACACGGGAATTTCCTCTATATAGTGTATGTACAATATGCTGCTGTTAATCGAATAGTACATGGCTACGTAAGATCTTTCCTTTTGGAAAAAAAGACTAAAACAACACGTAACACAGCAAATAGTATTCCTGCAAAGTTTTCAATATGACAGAGTACGCGTTTGGCGCAAACTTAGGATGCACATTTTTGCAAACTCTTTACGTTAAATACAGTACTGAACTTGCTTCAACATTTATGAAGTTCGTGTTACAACGTGTACTGTGATTAAAACGTCCACACCATCACAGTTGTGTCCTTTCTCCAACTAACTGCAACTTTTTTTTTACAAAACATCTTGGGATATCCTTGGAATATAATGATATGGAATTAAGTGTGCAGTATATATATAGCGGAAATTCCCGTGTCGCGTTTCTTTTTCCTTTCAGTATATATATATATAAAAAAAATAATTGGGGGTCCAGAAATCAATTAATATTTGAATCACTCTAAGTTCATCTTTTACTATCCTAGCTCTGTGCAGGGTGCCTGTGGTTACATCCGTATCTTTACTTAGTATCAATTATGATTGCCTCTTAAAGATTTGCCGCGAAGACAAAAACCTTCTTGACATTTTGCTTATCAAAATCTTACCTCATTGTCAATTATCACCAAATCTGACCGCATACAAAGGATATGTTGGTAAAAAAAGAACGTCATCAATCGAGAAGCGGATCATACTCTTTGCGTTGATAATAAATTAATTCAAGTGGCCCAATTGAATGTCAAGAACAAAATACTTTGTGTCTACAATAATCTCGCTGTTATCCGGGAGTACCGGAAACCGAGTAGTTTATTATAAACGTCATTGTCGTAATAAATAAAACACAAGATACCCTAATCACACATGAAATCTTCGCCACAGTGACCTCGAGATAATCATGCAGATAGCAACAAATGAAACGAAAACGTGTGACTAGTACATATAACTTTAAACAAAAAAGAAAAAAGACGGCCATTTCGGGTGAAAATAAAAGTAAAACATCACATTTTGTTATAATGTTGGTATCAAGCGGACGATCTGATTTGTCCCGCTGAAATATATATGCGTTATTTCATTTGACGATGCTACTTTTAAAGCGTTATATATTTCCAGTCAAATCATTGAGATTTCCAATAAGTACATCATAGTAAGTTAATTTTTTTTTTATCTATTTGTCGGACCAAAAGGATGTGTGTTCGTTATCGCTATTCCTCCAGTACAACTAAATCTTCATAAAGTGTCATGAGAACTAAAACACAATTAAACTTCCTGGGATTTCCAAATGGTCACAACGTCTTCAACTATGCCAGAAGAAATATACTGAAGGGATAAAGAAACGCAGGGTAAACTTTGAAGATGATTCTAGGTAAGATGTCGAGTATAATAGTCAATATTTTTAAGTAAGAATGAAGATTAATGCATGCAGAACAAACTTAAAAAACAATGATTTGTGTCTGGTAAGTGATTTAGGAGTAATTGAAGGGAATTGAAGGGGACCCCCTGTAATCTGAAATCGAAATGGACTGATTGTGGGAACTGGCTCGTCAATACCGGGTATGTCCCCCGTTCGCTCTCTCCACAGCCCTGATTCTCCTAGGCATGGAGTTCATGAGTGAGTTTATCCTCCTCATTGGGATGTTGGCCCACTCTTCCAAGAGGGCTGCTCTCAGTTGGGCCAGAGTAGCATGGGGAGGCTGGCGTCGTAGAACCCGTCTATCCAGTTGGTCCCACATTGAGGCAGTGGAGGCGGGTCTTCTTTACTGATGAGTCCCGGTTCTCCCTGTTTCGAGCAGACGGTCGACGTCGTGCATACCGACGTCGTGGAGAACGTTTTGCTGACTCCTGCGTTGTAGAGAGGGATAGGTTTAGGGGTGGATCCGTTATGGTGTGGGGAGGAATCTCACATGGGGTTAAATCACCACTGGTTGTGGAAGCGGGCAATTTAAATGCCGCTATGTATAGGGATGAGATCCTCCGACCCCATGTTGTCCCCTTATTGCAGCAAAACAACCTCACATTACAGCAGGATAATGCACGGCCCCATGTAGCGAGGATCTGTCGCGACTTTCTCGCTAACAACAACATCCACCTACTGGATCCCCTAATGAGCATTTGTGGGACCAACTGGATAGACGGGTTCGACGACGCCAGCCTCCCCCTGCTACTCTGGTCCAACTGAGAGCAGCCCTCTGGGTAGAGTGGGCCAACATCCCAATGAGGAGGATAAACTCACTCATGAACTCCATCCCTAGGAGAATCAGGGCTGTGGAGAAAGCGAACGGGGGACACGAGCCAGTTCCCACAGTCAGTCAATTTCGATTTCAGATTACAGGGGGTCCCCTTCAATTCCCTTCAATTACTCCTAAATCACTTACCAGACACAAATCATTGTTTTTGAAGTTTGTTCTGCATGCATTAATCTTCATTCTTACTTAAAAATATTGAACATTATACTCGACATCTTACCTAGAATCATCTTCAAAGTTTACCCTGCGTTTCTTTATCCCTTCAGTATAGCACTGAATTACTACTACTACTTTATTAGTGGCCGGGCAGGACATGTAAAATGAATTTTGAGCAGACTTCCAGGATGGCCACAAGAGGTCATATTTGTTTGATGTTATGTGCATAACACTTTATATGTTCATTGCAGGTGATGTCCAGTTGGTTCTCAGTGGAATTCAGTTTCATGGAAAAACCAAGATGACCGCAAAGGCTGAAAGTGGAACAGTCTTCTAGAACATCAACAGGTATGGAGAGAAAAAAGGTTATCAACGTGGCCAGCACGATCTGCAGTTGGTCCATATGTATTTTTTTTTCTAAAACAACCTTTGTCTTAAATGCTATTCCATTTAATGCAATATGCTAACTGGCTTCCAATGCAAAACAAGCGAGTACAGAGTTTCTTAATATATATGTCATATAGATGGAACCTTTACCAACATTGATCAGCACTGTATATGATACAGTTGAGTTCAGCGAAATTATTTCTGATTGGTTACCAACGACTGTGTTACCGTACAAGATGCATAACACATGTAGTTAAGTTAAAATAATTTGTTTGTGTACAGTTTTTCATAGTCGAAAAATGTACATGATTTGAAAAAGTCTTTCAGTATCTCACTAATATTTAGTACCTTTCCCAAAAGATGTAATTTCAGATCGCTGTAGTTAGTACACGTTCGAAGTATTCGGCAAAAGGCACGAAGCACAATGGTCGAAACACAATACAAACAGAAAATAACACATAACGAAAAACATTTTTTCGCAAGAAAAATATCTTTCAAGTTGAATATAACAAAAATGGCGTAATTCCATAGATATTGAGAAAAAAACAACAACAACAAAAAGATTGTTTAGATGTACTTAATTATGTTATAACAATTATATGTATAATAGAAAATATTGTAAAACAAAGATACAGTATGTTTATAAAAACGTAGCTGATCTGTCTAACAATATCCATCAATTTACATCCTAAGCCGAACACTATTGATCTAAATGTCATCAACGTATAGGCATACATACGGATGGTCAAGCAATAGTGACCCTTAACCTATAACAGCCTATGTGTCCACTGTAAACCCAGTTTTACAATTTCCGACTGCTGATCAGTCCTTGCTAATCTATAACTTTTTTTTTGTTCTGTTTTTAATTTTAATATACTTGAATTGTTCAATGTACCGAACGGAATGATGATGTTGTCGATGCCTTGTTCGATGTACCGAACAAAGTGATCTTGTTGATGTACCGATTGTACTCGTTGGCGCCTACTTGTTGAAGACCATGTTAACATGAGCATCGTGACATAGGCATCACAAATAACGACCATGATGAAGAAGTTGTATCTGGCCGATATATCCTTCCATACATGTCAACTTTAAAGGAAAAACATGATACATATTCTTATATACAGTTTTTGTCTTCAGTTCATGAATATGGGATGATTAGAATGAGCATATCGATTCATGTCACATCCTTGTAATTGTCAATCTCATTAAAATCAAACCCTAAGTACGCTTTGATGAGGGTACCAACCCCCACCCCCCTGGCATCTGGAGTACTGGCTTTTTTTGGGCATGGCATCTGGAATACGACCTCAAGTCCCGTAGGGCCCGAGCTCTCTAGGGGGGTCCTGGGGCATGGCCCCCAGAAAATGTTGAAACCTAGGTGCTCTGAAATGGCATTTCCAGCAATCTGAGACATAAATTAGCAATTTTTTTTTCATTTTTTGGATGGAAAAAAATATTTTTTGAGAAAAATACGGCGTACGCGTATGAAAAACTGCGATGTCGGCGTACGGAGTACCACAACCCGGCGTACGGAATACTGGCTAATATGGGTCGGAATCCGGCGTACGAAAAGGGGGTCGGTACCCTCTTTGATACTCTCCGCTACTCTCCTTAGTGGTGTCGAGCATCATAGAGTGATTTTAATGAGATTGTGTGATTGTTGTTTGTTTCTATGCGTGTTTTTGGTTTACTGTGTTCTTTGAATATTACTTTTCCTGTCCTGCTATAATACCTTCTTTCAAACACGTATTAAAAAAAGAAGCCGATCAGCATGTAGCATGCATTATATAATCCGTGTTCTCTTGTTCAATACTTCTCTTCCCAGTATCTTTCGTAAGTCAGTGCAAAAAAGGTTTTGTAATATCGTATAGGGTGGGGACGGGGAGGGCGTGAGAAAATCTACGAAAAACAAGATAATACAAACTTTCGTTCCATTGGTCCTTATTGCGTCATTGGTAAAACACTTACGTCGTTTCGTGGATATGTTGCGGTGACAATGTAACAGCGTGACAGTCGCGTGTTGCGGTGTTTTCTGTTTTGGGTTTTGATTATCAACACAAATCAGTCAAGTAGTCGAGTATTATACTGTATAATTAATCTTTCACTTTTATGATTTATTGAGGCTTTGTTTTTATGAAGTAATGAGCTATAATGACGTTATGATGGATATGTAGCATGATACAAATAATAGGAGATTTTTTTCTTACGATACCGTGTTAAGGAGAATGAACTTCATTCCTAAAATAACGAAGCAACAAAACCCGTGAGGGTCGATTGCCCAATATTGTTGAATAGTTGAATGTTGTTTAACGGCTCATCGACACAGTATAGGTTATTTACAGCCGCCCCGGAGAGAGAGGAGGGATACATAGGAATCCGGGAACCGTGCCCTATACTCTTATTATCGATTCCTATGGTTCTTTAACGTGCTCGGAGGATAGACCAATACACGGGACCGCCCGGTTTACGTCCCCATCCAACGGACGAGTGCCCAAATATCGTGTATGAATAGACAGAGACGAGGATTTTATCCAAATTAAATACAACTTGAGTTTTCATTAAGGCTACAGGGTCTCTATTTTAACTGGTAATAACTCATGAATATGAATGAGTCACGTGTAAAGTAGTTTTAAATCGACGAACACCCCAAAAGTCGGTATATAAGCAGAAATCGATGCGTAAAATATCACATTTTTATTTAGCCTTCGTACAGGTAACATCGATAAATATACGGCTTCAGAATATATGTGATAAAAAAAGTAACTGTCCGGAACTGGATTTGAACCACAGACGTTGCGCTTTTAAGTTTTAATGGCTGTAAGTTTAACCACTAGACCACGGCTATTTATTGGTTTGTGGTAGCATTTTTAACACTAAATCGGCATTACGCTATATATAACGCACACATAAACTCATCAATGGCTAAATAACAAGTCGAGATATGGTTGTTTTGAGGCGGAATATTAGTTTCATATTGATAACATATAATATTACAACAAGCAATGTTAATTTACACGTGCGACAAGATGGACTATATATTTATTTATTCATCTTGAGTTGCGTTCAAATAGGTTAAGTTATTTTGCCTCTTAATAAATGGTAATTAGTATACCATTTTCTCAAGAAGCGTTATAGCTCAGTGGATAGAGCACCTGACTTGAAATCAGAAGGTCGTGTGTTCGAGCCCGAAAGAGACACTTTTTTCTTCTTCTGTAACTCATAATGTTACCTGTGTACAGGTACGACGTGCACTGGTCGATGTCTATACAATAAATGATGTCCTGCGTTATATTTGCTCGGTTAAATACCCGATTTCGACATGAGCTGGTGAACATGAAGTTACAAATAAAGACACGCCCACAAAGAAGAAATCTATTGATATAGAGACTCTGTAGCTTTAAGTAATATTTTCTAAACAAAATCTATTAAAAGTGATGTTTTCTTTATTTAGCAAGCCGCATGATGATGACTACTGTCCATGAGAGACTCGTTGTCTACCGCGCCACAATACTGTCCTTCGGGGTACCATCTACACCAGCCACAATACTGTCCACCCACTCGGATACCATCTACACCACCCACAATACTTTCCACCCACTGGGGTACCATCTACACCACCCACAACTGTCCACCGGGGTACCATCTACACTATCCACACAACTGTATACCAGAATACCATCCACAATACGTCCACCGGGGTACTATCTACACTGTCCACAATACTGTCCACCGGATTACCAATCGTAATACTATCTACTGGGGTACCATCTAAACTATCCATAATACTGTTTACCGGGGTACCATCTATACCATCGATAGTACTGTCTTTCGATGTCTTAAATGAGATTTTAAATTTTGCAACGGTGTTTTACATGGGCTTCTTTGCAATCATGGATGCCTTTTAATGTCCTTTAGTGACTTTATATATATATAGATATATATATATTTTGATTTGATAGACATTTGATTTAACCTAAATTTAAATATCGCTAAGCATCATTGCAGTATGTAATGATTCCATCCACGCCTTCCAAACTACTGTAGCAACTAAAACTACAGCTGGCCTCTCCACTGGTTTCTTTTACAGATTTGTGGAAAAGTGGTTTTATGTAACAAGAAAAGACAAAAGCAATAGTAAAACTAAAAAATGTGTCCATGGGACATGGATGCACCAATGTCAATGTCAAAGGGCCATAACTCCGTAAAAAAAATATCATCTATTCGGAACACAAGCGCGATATGCACAGCTGGGCATCATATCGATGCTTCCTACCAAGTCTTGTCAAAATCCAACAATCAGTTTAGGAGGGGTAGCGGCGACAGGTTTAAAGCAGGCGCCATACCGATGCTTCCTGTCATCCAACAAGCGGTTTAAGAGCAGTATAGCGGCAACAACAAATTTAAAGTGAAAATTTCAAAGGGTCGTAAATCCATCAAAAATCCCGGACCACAAACAAGATATACACAACTAGACATAATACCAATGCTTCCTGTCAAGTTTTGTCGAAATAGAAGGAGTAGCGGCGAAATCAAATTTAGAAAACGTCAAAGGGCCATAAAAATCATAGAACCCGGAACACAAGCGCGAAATGCACAACTAGGCATTATACCGATGCTTCCTGTAAATTGTCAGCGAAATACAACAAGCGGTTTAGGAGGAGTAGCGGCGGCGACAAATTTAAAGTAAATAAGTCAAAGGCCCATAACTCCGTAAAAAGTATTACGTAATGACAATCTCGCTTTGGGAAATAGGTCATTAACTGTTTTTCACGAGTCTTGACCATCTCGCTTTGGGAAATAGGTCATTAACTGTTTTTCACGAGTCTTGAATCAACAGAATTAAGTTTTACTAAATGCGCATATAGTATGTATAACACTTAAGGGGGAAAACATTAAACAAAGCCCGAAGCTTTATTAATACATTAGTTAAATTAAAATCCAATAAAACAGCCATGACTGTCATTTTGGTGTCATGTTGAGGTGAAACTAGAATCATGACGAAAACTAAATGGAATGTGTCCCCAAATACGTTTAAAAAGCCTCATACTAACTATATGAAATATTTTAGGGCATAAGTACCTACAAGTAATCCTATTAAAGTTTGTTATAGTTGACAAATGTCATGATCAGGTATTGCCGCCGATTTAAAAAAAAAAAATGTGCGTAATCAGTGACTGGTTGATAGTTGTGTTGCCTCTGTTTTAGGTGGCCAGTAGATATATGTGGTAAACGGACAGTTGCCTCGCCGTCGGTGGACGTCGGCGTTTTCACACGCAGACACGAAGAAGAAGAAACTTTATTTGCCTCATCATAGGTCTATGGAGGTTCGAGGCCATCCTGCAGGTGCATATAACACTATTGCAATAAGTCTAAGAAGACCCTTGAGCAAATCAATAAAATACAGAAGCATTTCTCGATCACAGTGGACAGTGTGGATATGTGTACTTATATCTAAAATACATCACTCATAATTTGATAAGGTAAATAATAAGATTAATGTTAATCAATCAAACCAAAAATACCATTCTTCGATGATTCTAATTAGTAAGGTATTATTGACGTATTTGAGTCAAATATCTTCTAGATACCTGTCTATCGATCATACCTTTCCCTGCGAAATCGAAACAAGAGGAAAGATATAATTCAAAACTGGTATATTTAAGTCAAAATGTAATAGGTGCCTCTTTATCTACATATCAAACGCGCACCGCGTGCGCACGCGCACACACACACACATATTATGATGATTTATTCGTGTTTTGCACTTAACTAGGCATCATGAAACTTTTCAGTTGTAAATGAAATATTGTTTGGTCCTCAAATCTCGACGACTCTGCTTGTTGATAAATCAATATTAATTCATTTTGATGCTTCGATGCCATAATATGTTGATGTTTTGTGACCTAAATACACTTTAAATAATAAAATATGATTTAGTATTTATGATTTTAAGCCAATTAACACCCCGCCCCCACCCCACACCTCCACCCCCTACCAAAAAAAGTTCTCGAGTTTTTCAGACCAAAACATTTTCATAAATAATAATTAAAGCAAAGGTCATTATGATATTTTTATTATTATTATTTGTTTTTCTCCTCCAGTCGCTATAAAATATAGTACTTGAATGGAATTGACTTCTGTATATCGACAGTCAAAATTATTTTTATTTATGTAGCGTGAATAAACTTTTAGAGATTTTTTTTAAACTACAGACAAATCAATAGTTTACAGTCGTGTCCGTCTTGTATGAAATCTGAAACAAACGACAGAGAGCGTCAACCAGCTTCCGTTCTATCAATTAAACGCACGATACTTGCTTGGGCCATGTGTTTTGATTAGTTGCAAAAAGACGTCAACATAGCCTGAGGATATTCAATAAAAACACATACTTGGCTGAGTTTAATTGCTATGCCCCAGACGACCCCGAAATATTTCAACATTCTCTTCAGAGTCATCGACACTTGTAATAGACCAGACACAACTTAGGGGTCAAAGCAATAAAAGCGAAGATCTGAGGTGGTCACATGATTTATTTGGGGATCGTATATGGGATGTTCTGTACTTGCCCTACTTCTTCGAACTATGTACAAGGAGAGTTTGGTGCATTCATCGTCGTTCGTTACCAACATTATTTTCTCCATTTTTTTTGTCCATACTAAATGCGCAAAAGCTATATAGTTGATGTGCATACCAGTTGGATTGATGAATATGTATGTTTTCATCGTAAGCTTGTTTTCAATGAATATTTTTTAAACACGTTGGTTTATTTATTTACACTAGCATTTTAGTGTTTTCCGCACTAAATTGCAAGATCAACAACAACAACAACAAAATAACAAAAACAACAATAAAAACAACAAAAACAACAACAACAACAAAACAACAACAAAACGGCCATACAATGTCAAATTTTAAAGTTGTATGACCTACATTTCGAAATTAGGTCAGTGATCTCAAACAAGGTAAATTACTTCAAAAGAAAGCCAATAAACAACATTTTAACCTGCTTTTATGATATAACCTTAAAATAACAGTGAAACCCACATTTGATATTTATGTCAAAAAGGAGGTCAACACAAAAGTCACAACCTTTTTGAAGACAGAAATTTGAAATTTGGCATTCATAAAAGTACGTGTCAACCATAGAGTGGATCCGGTTGCAATGCGCATGATGCTGCCAACCGTACAGTTGATCAGGTTGCCATACACAAGTTGCTGCCAACCGTGGATCAGTGGATCAGGTTACCATGCGCATGATGCTGCCAACCGTGAATCAGTGGACCAGGTTACCATGCGCATGATTCTGCCAACAGTGGATCAATGAATCAGGTTACCATGTATATGATGCTAACAACCGTGGATCAGTGGACCAGGTTACCATGCGAATGATGCTGCCAACAGTACAGTGGATCAGGTTAGCATGTGCATGATGCTGCCAATCGTACAGTGGATCAGGTTAACATGCGCATGATGCTGCCAACTGTACAGTGGATCAGGTTAACATGCGCATGATGCTGCCAACTGTACAGTGGATCAGGTTACCATGCGCATGATGCTGCCAACCGTGGATCAGTGAATCAGGTTACCATGTATATGATGCTGACAACCGTGGATCAGTGGACCAGGTTACCATGCGCAATATGCTGTCAACCATGGATCAGTGGATAAGGTTACCATGCGCATGATACTGCAAACCGAGAATCAATGGACCAGGTTACCATGTGCATGATGCTGCCAACCGTGGATCAGTGGATCAGATTACCATGCGCATGATGCTGCCAATCGTGGACCAGTGGATCATGTTACCATGCGCATGATTCGGCCAACCTTACAGTGGATATGTTATGATGTGCATGATCCTGCAAACCGTACATTGGATCAGGTTACCATGGGTATGATGCTCCAACCGTGGACCAGTGGAACAAGTTGCCATGCCCATGATGCTGTCAACCGTACAGTGGTATGATGCTCCAACCGTGGAACAATGGATCAGGTTACCATGCACATGCTCCTGCCAACTGTACAGTGAATCCGGTTATCGTGCGCATGATGCTGCCAACCGTACAGTTGATCAGGTTGCCATACACAAGTTGCTGCCAACCGTGGATCAGTGGATCAGGTTACCATGCGCATGATGCTGCCAACCGTGAATCAGTGGACCAGGTTACCATGCGCATGATTCTGCCAACAGTGGATCAGTGAATCAGGTTACCATGTATATGATGCTAACAACCGTGGAACAGTGGACCAGGTTACCATGCGAATGATGCTGCCAACAGTACAGTGGATCAGGTTAGCATGTGCATGATGCTGCCAATCGTACAGTGGATCAGGTTAACATGCGCATGATGCTGCCAACTGTACAGTGGATAAGGTTAGCATGTACATGATGCTGCCAACTGTACAGTGGATCAGGTTACCATGCGCATGATGCTGCCAACCGTGGATCATTGAATCAGGTTACCATGTATATGATGCTAACAACCGTGGATCAGTGGACCAGGTTACCATGCGCATGATGCTGCCAACCGTGAATCAGTGGACCAGGTTACCATGCGCATGATGCTGCCAACCGTGAATCAGTGGACCAGGTTACCATGCGATTGATGCCGCCAACTGTACAGTGGATCAGGTTAACATGCGCATGATGCTGCCAACTGTACAGTGGATCAGGTTACCATGCGCATGATGCTGCCAACCGTGGATCATTGAATCAGGTTACCATGTATATGATGCTAACAACCGTGGATCAGTGGACCAGGTTACCATGCGCATGATGCTGCCAACCGTGAATCAGTGGACCAGGTTACCTTGCGATTGATGCCGCCAACTGTACAGTGGATCAGGTTAACATGCGCATGATGCTGCCAACTGTACAGTGGATCAGGTTACCATGCGCATGATGCTGCCAACCGTGGATCAGTGAATCAGGTTACCATGTATATGATGCTGACAACCGTGGATCAGTGGACCAGGTTACCATGCGCAATATGCTGTCAACCATGGATCAGTGGATAAGGTTACCATGCGCATGATACTGCAAACCGAGAATCAATGGACCAGGTTACCATGTGCATGATGCTGCCAACCGTGGATCAGTGGATCAGATTACCATGCGCATGATGCTGCCAATCGTGGACCAGTGGATCATGTTACCATGCGCATGATTCGGCCAACCTTACAGTGGATATGTTATGATGTGCATGATCCTGCAAACCGTACATTGGATCAGGTTACCATGGGTATGATGCTCCAACCGTGGACCAGTGGAACAAGTTGCCATGCCCATGATGCTGTCAACCGTACAGTGGTATGATGCTCCAACCGTGGAACAATGGATCAGGTTACCATGCACATGCTCCTGCCAACTGTACAGTGAATCCGGTTATCGTGCGCATGATGCTGCCAACCGTACAGTTGATCAGGTTGCCATACACAAGTTGCTGCCAACCGTGGATCAGTGGATCAGGTTACCATGCGCATGATGCTGCCAACCGTGAATCAGTGGACCAGGTTACCATGCGCATGATTCTGCCAACAGTGGATCAGTGAATCAGGTTACCATGTATATGATGCTAACAACCGTGGAACAGTGGACCAGGTTACCATGCGAATGATGCTGCCAACAGTACAGTGGATCAGGTTAGCATGTGCATGATGCTGCCAATCGTACAGTGGATCAGGTTAACATGCGCATGATGCTGCCAACTGTACAGTGGATAAGGTTAGCATGTACATGATGCTGCCAACTGTACAGTGGATCAGGTTACCATGCGCATGATGCTGCCAACCGTGGATCATTGAATCAGGTTACCATGTATATGATGCTAACAACCGTGGATCAGTGGACCAGGTTACCATGCGCATGATACTGCCAACCGTGAATCAGTGGACCAGGTTACCATGCGCATGATGCTGCCAACCGTGAATCAGTGGACCAGGTTACCATGCGATTGATGCCGCCAACTGTACAGTGGATCAGGTTAACATGCGCATGATGCTGCCAACCGTACAGTGGATCAGGTTACCATGCGCATGATGCTGCCAACCGTGGATCATTGAATCAGGTTACCATGTATATGATGCTAACAACCGTGGATCAGTGGACCAGGTTACCATGCGCATGATGCTGCCAACCGTGAATCAGTGGACCAGGTTACCATGCGATTGATGCCGCCAACTGTACAGTGGATCAGGTTAACATGCGCATGATGCTGCCAACTGTACAGTGGATCAGGTTACCATGCGCATGATGCTGCCAACCGTGGATCAGTGAATCAGGTTACCATGTATATGATGCTGACAACCGTGGATCAGTGGACCAGGTTACCATGCGCAATATGCTGTCAACCATGGATCAGTGGATAAGGTTACCATGCGCATGATACTGCAAACCGAGAATCAATGGACCAGGTTACCATGCGATTGATGCCGCCAACTGTACAGTGGATCAGGTTAACATGCGCATGATGCTGCCAACTGTACAGTGGATCAGATAACCATGCGCATGATGCTGCCAATCGTGGACCAGTGGATCATGTTACCATGCGTATGATTCGGCCAACCTTACAGTGGATATGTTATGATGTGCATGATCCTGCAAACCGTACATTGGATCAGGTTACCATGGGTATGATGCTCCAACCGTGGACCAGTGGAACAAGTTGCCATGCCCATGATGCTGTCAACCGTACAGTGGTATGATGCTCCAACCGTGGAACAGTGGAACAGGTTGCCATGCGCATGATGCTGCAAACCGTACACTGGATTAGGTTACCATGTGCATGATGCTGCCAACTGTACAGTGGATCAGGTTACCATGCACATGATCCTGCCAACTGTACAGTGAATCAGGTTATCGTGCGCATGATGCTGCCAGCCGTACAGTGGCTCAGGTTATCATGTGCATGATCCCACAAACCGTACAGTGGATCAGATTACCATGGGTATGATGCTCCAACCGTGGACCAGAGGATCATGTTACCATGCGCATGATGCTGCCAATCGTACACTGGATCAGGTTACCATGCCCATGATGCTGCCAATCGTACACTGGATCAGGTTACCATGCGCATGATGCTGCCAACTGTACAGTAGATCAGGTTACCATGTGCATGATCCTGCAAACCGTACAGTGGATCAGGTTACCATGGGTATGATGCTCCAACTGTGAACCAGAGGATCATGTTACCATGCGCATGATGCTGCCAATCGTACACTGGATCAGGTTACCATGCCCATGATGCTGCCAATCGTACACTGGATCAAGTTACCATGCGCATGATGCTGCCAGCCGTACAGTGGCTGAGGTTATCATGTGCATGATCCTGCAAACCGTAAAGTGGATCAGGTTACCATGAGTATGATGCTCCAACCGTGGACCAGAGGATCATGTTACATGCGCATGATCCTGCCAATCGTACACTGGATCAGGTTACCATGCCCATGATGCTGCCAATCGTACACTGGATCAGGTTACCATGCGCATGATGCTGCCAACTGTACAGTAGATCAGGTTACCATGTGCATGATCCTGCAAACCGTACAGTGGATCAGGTTACCCTGGGTATGATGCTCCAACTGTGGACCAGAGGATCATGTTACCATGCGCATGATGCTGCCAATCGTACACTGGATCAGGTTACCATGCCCATGATGCTGCCAACTGTGGATCAGTGGATCATGTTACTATATGCATGATACTGCCAACCGTACAGTGGATCGGGTTACCATGCACATGATGTTGTCAACCGTGGACCTGTGGATAATGTTACCATGCGCATTATACGACCAACTGAACAGTGGATCAGGTTACCATGTGTATGATGCTCCAACCGTGAACCAGTGGATCATGTTACCATGCGCATGATGCGGCTAACCGTAGAGTGGACAGGTTATGATATGCATGATCCTGCAAACTGTACAGTGGATCAGGTTACCATGCGCATGATGCTGCCAACCGTACAGTGGATCAGGTTACCATGTGCATGGATCAGTGGATCATGTTACTATATGCATGATACTGCCAACCGTACAGTTGATCGGGTTACCATGCACATGATGTTACCAACCGTGGACCAGTGGATCATGTTACCATGCGCATTATACGACCAACCGAACAGTGGATCAGGTTACCATGTGTATGATGCTCCAACCGTGAACCAGTGGATCATGTTACCATGCGTATGATGCGGCTAACCGTAGAGTGGATAGGTTATGATGTGTATGAACCTGCAAACTGTACAGTGGATCAGGTTACCATGGGTATGATGCTCCAACCGTGGACCAGAGGATCAGGTTACCATGCCCATGATGCTGCCAACCGTACAGTGGATCAGGGTATCGTGCGCATGATGCTTCCAACCGTACAATGGATCAGGTTAGCATGTGCATGATGCTGCCAACCGTACAGTGGATCAGGTTACCATGCGCATGATGCTGCCAACCGTACAGTGAACCAGGTTACCATGCATATGATGCTGGTAAGCGTGGATCGGTTGACCATGTGACCATGCGTATGATGCTTCCCACCGTACAGTCGATCAGGTTACCATGCATATGATACTTCATACCGTACAGTGGATCAGGGTACAATGCGCATGATACTGCCAACCGTACAATGGATCAGCTTACCGTGTGAATGATACTGCCAACCGTACAGTGGATCAGGTTACCATGCACATGATATTGCCTTCCGAACAGTGGATCAGGTTACCGTGTACATGATACTGCCAATCGTACAGTGGATCAGGTTATATGCGCATGACACTGCCAACTTTACAGTGGATCAGGTTACCATGTACATGATACTGCCAACCGTACAGTGGATCAGGTTATATGCGCATGACACTGCCAACTTCAGGTTACCATGTACATGATACTGCCAACCGTACAGTGGATCAGGTTACCATGTACATGGTACTTTAACCGTACAGTGGATCAGGTTTTCGTGTGCATGATACTGCCAGCCGTACAGTGGATCAGGTTACCGTGTGTATAACGCTGCCAACCGTACAGTGGATCAGGTTACCATGTACATGATACTGCCAACCGTACAGTGGATCAGGTTACCGTGCGCATAACGCTGCCACCTATACAGTGGATCAGGTTACCATGTACATGATACTGCCAACCGTACAGTGGATCAGGTTACCGTGCGCATGATACTGCCAACCGTACAGTGGATCAGGTTACCATGCACATGATATTGCCTTCCGAACAGTGGATCAGGTTACCGTGTACATGATACTGCCAATCGTACAGTGGATCAGGTTATATGCGCATGACACTGCCAACTTTACAGTGGATCAGGTTACCATGTACATGATACTGCCAACCGTACAGTGGATCAGGTTATATGCGCATGACACTGCCAACTTCAGGTTACCATGTACATGATACTGCCAGCCGTACAGTGGATCAGGTTACCGTGCGCATAACGCTGCCAACTATACAGTGGATCAGGTTACCATATACATGATACTGCCAACCGTACAGTGTATCAGGTTACCGTGCGCATAACGCTGCCACCTATACAGTGGATCAGGTTACCATGTACATGGTACTTTAACCGTACAGTGGATCAGGTTTTTATGTGCATGATACTGCCAGCCGTACAGTGGATCAGGTTACCGTGTGTATAACGCTGCCAACCGTACAGTGGATCAGGTTACCGTGCACATGATACTGCCAGCCGTACAGTGGATCAGGTTACCGTGCGCATAACGCTGCCAACTATACAGTGGATCAGGTTACCATGTACATGATACTGCCAACCGTACAGTGTATCAGGTTACCGTGCGCATAACGCTGCCACCTATACAGTGGATCAGGTTACCATGTACATGATACTGCCAACCGTACAGTGGATCAGGTTACCGTGCGCATGATACTGGCAGCCGTACAGTGGACCCGGTTACCGTGCGCATAACGCTGCCAGTCGTACAGTGGATCAGGTTACCGTGCGCATAACGCTGCGAACCGTACAGTGGATCAGGTTACCGTGCGCATTACAACGCTGCTGATGGTGATCTGGCTGATCTACGTACAGTCTTTTGACGCTATTTATTACAAACAAATACTCCACACAATGTCAGTTTTCATCCGAAAATAAAGATATTCTGGCTTTAAAATGGAGTGGTCTGCCCTTACTATGGCCTAAATGTGCTTAAAATTACTTTAAACACCACTCAAACAAGCACGATAAGCTATCAACTGTTTTACCAGCTGTAATAATCGTATCAAACTTTCATTTTCCCCCTACAATCCTAATCTCCCTACAATCCTAATCTCTCTCATAGTACCTACAGTAAACATAGTCAACTGACCAAGCGACAATGTCAATATATCTGTAAGTGGTCAGGCCATGTAAGTGGTCATGACATGGCCTGACCACCGTCAACTGGTCTGATCGACCTTCATTGTCCACGACTAGTACAGAAGCGCTATCTATAGATATGACCAGACCCTGATACGAGACAACGTGACCAAGGTGTATACTGCTAAACAGAAAGTTCGAACAGTAGTAAATATGATCTAATGTTAAGAATAAAGTAGTGTTCCCGGATTCCTATGTATCCTCTCTGGCTCAAAATAACCTAAACATATGTCTTGATAACCCGTTAAATAAACATTCAGGTGTCAATCGATCAGTTTATGATTATATATAATCCTACTGTCTGGAACAAAAACGTTGTAATCAGGTTGGGGAATTGTTTAACCAGTTTATATAAAATAAAATAAAGTATATATAGTGTATAAAATAAACTTAATAAAATGTCACAATGCGGAATGTTGCCGTCACGTCACAATTAGTTAAAGACACATTTGGTAACTGTAAATCACTGTTAGCCAAACAATTTCATGAGCAAAGTGTGATATTCAATTTTTCTTCAGATTATGAGGCCCACCCAATAAAGCATTTGTGACCAGTACACATAATATCACATTAAATAGTGTTGTATATTTATTGTGTTGTGCTCTGATTTTAGGTTTAAAAACAATTAAGAAATACCAGATAAGTTTTGTATTCAAAAGCTAAATTATGAACATATATTTCTTCGTTAAAGTTAATTAGAAAGTGTTGTAAAGCTATTCTTACCCTCAATATATTAATGATATACAAATAAAAAACTAAGAGCGGGCCTCAATTTATATACCTGAGTTGATCAGCCATGAAGCGTGCTGGCTGTAAATAGTCAAGCTTCCCGTGCTTTTTCAAGGACCAAATAGCGTTGGGAAATGTGTCTTTAAGGGAACTGGGTAGGCGGCAAATGTGTCTTTAAGGGAACTGGGTAGGCACATGTTTTAATGTTTGCGTGTGAATGACCGTGGGTATCATGTTACAGACTAAACTACATAATTTCATTCGCAGAGCAAGACCAAGTTCTTGGTGGAATCCGGGGTCAGCTTGGTATTCATTTGTTAATGGTGAAATAGGGGAAAACACTAAAATCATTTTAAAGTTGAAAAAAAAAAGGAGACAGGATCTCAAGAGTAAGCATTATAGCCTCTCTTCTAAGATATATCTGATTGCTCAGCACTGGCCATATATTGGTTTCAGACTATCTGACCGTTCAGCACGGGCCATATATTGGTTCAAAACAATGCTCTTATCTGAATGCATAATAATACGTATTATCGGAGAGCCTCTACGGTCTAAATTGCTTAATCTTAAGTAACAGTCCGTCCGTCAGAAGTTGACAACAGACACAGTTGTATTTAGTGTCACTCGGTCTTGTTCTTGCTCTCTGACATGACTGCTCCAGATCAGCTGAGTTGAGTTCACAAGTTTCGTGTTACATAGTGATTTAAAATCATGTTTACAAGAATGTTGGTGTGATATCCAGAATGTAACCATGATCACGAAACCATCTGGAAGTTGTTACACCGTCGGCACTCCTGCGTAATCCGAGACGACAGTTCCTGACATTTCAGTTGAATTTGTTACCATGTAGCGCTCGCTAGTAGGAATAAAAGAATTGTGCGTATCCAATGCACAATAGTTCAGAGACTTTGTTGAAACGGTCGAATTTAATAAAACAAAAAAGTAAAGATACATTGTTATGTAAGTCTTTGTTTTCGTATTTCCACGAGTCTAGAAATAGTTGCAGGAAATGTGAACATAATAATGGCTTGAGTGTTACTCAAACGTGTATAATGTATTCCTGTGGTGACCACCGTAACACGATCTTTGATAAATTTACAGCTATAGAAAGGTTGAAAAAAGCCCTTGGACGGTATTCATAAAGCAACTTAAGTAGAATATGAGTTGTCGTATTTTCAAATATGCTTATAAACGTTTCAGCGACACAACAGAGCATATATTTTAAGACAAATATTTAGCTGTGTGGTTTATTAATCGACAGCATTATTAAACATGTAAAGAAGATGTCTTAAAATGGTAGAAAATGTTTTAAATAATGATAAATATTGATTCAAGATATTGCTAAGAAGCTTTATGAATACGGACCCTGGTCACCTGCTCATGTCAGACTGTAAGGTACCTAACGTCCCTTTAATGTATATAGCTAAAGTAGGTATAAAAAGTCGAACAGAAAATTTAGCGTTCACAGAAAACACACAAAATAAAGAACAGATACACGGACAAATTATAGAAGCAAGGTATGCGACACCTAATACCTAACTGAGTTGACAATACGGGTACCGTCTTGCAATAGTCAGAGGCAAATAGGCCGCAAAGGGTTTAAACCAGGTTCTAGGGTGCACCAAACCTCACTCTTACCCTATTGCCATCCTATTAACGGGACTGTACATAAATTTTAGACATCCCCGCCAGTCCATGTCCTATAACAAACAAGGCAGCATTAATAAGCAATACAAACATACAATACAAGCATGATCACGTATATATGAATATTAAAAACAGCAACATACAAGCCTAGAGAGACACAAAGCAAGTACTCAATGGCTTGGCAGAAACCAAATTAAAATGTAAATGAACCTTTTAGGGCACGACCAGACAAGATTAAGGACACAACATTAAACGTTATAATCCCTTTCAGGCTTAAGGTAGGCGTCATCATATGGTCCACAATATGTCGGCGAGTTAGGCGTCATCGTATGGTCCACAATATGTCCGCGAGGTAGGCGTCATCATAGGGTCCACAATATGTCGGTGAGGTAGGCGTCATCATAGGGTCCACAATATGTCGGCGAGGTTGGCGTCATCATATGGTCCACAATATGTCGGCTCAACTGGCAGTCAAAGAGCACAGAATACTGGCGAACTGTAAACGAGTATACCACTAAACAGGCAGTGCTTTGTAAAATGTCAGTATCATAGATTATTTTGATATACTTTCTAACAAGATTAATACAGGTTGTATGAAAGTGATCATGACCAAGGATCTTTTGAAGTTTTCAGATCACATCACCATATAAGTCAGGTTGTGATAGTCCTTGTCGCAGAAAAGTTCTAAAATGATTTCAATATGTTAGAAGTAGGTTAGGGCTAGGAAATGAAATTGTTGCAAAGGCTTATGGTATAGGTAGCCCTGATGGAGTAGGTTCTTTTTTTTTATACGAATGTTAGACTCCGGCATTGCATGTGGCTGAAGCTGCTTCTTAAGTCCACTTACTTGTTGATGATATTCACAAAGTCCATTGCACATAGACCACAAGTATTACTACCATTACCACTGAATACCCCATTGTCATAAATTAGTGCCGAGAACCTGGCATAGTATATTATATAGAGTGGAGTCTTGGTGTGGAGTCGTGGAGTGGAGTGGAGTGAATAATTGGAGTGACCTTGGAGTCACATTTTGGAGTGATCTTGGAGTCAAATTTGGAGTGAATATTTTGGAGTCAATTTTTGAGTCTAAAGTTGAAGTTAATTTCCCTTACAATTAATAACTTTTTAGAAACTAATACATTTACATTTACATACCCCTGACACTGGATGTCAATGTCCTGACCTAAGATCAGTTGGTCCCTCGGGACTAGTTTAGGTCAGGCCAAAGGGTCATTGCTTCAATACTGGGGTTAATGTTTGAGAATCCAATTCATTTATGTTATTTTTAGATATTCTGTGGCTCTCATTAAGGTTAGCACATGTCTCATGGGACAATGCAGCTGTACTGAGTATGTTAGGAACTGTGCACCTTGTCAGGGTCATTCAGAAATATTAAATTGATAATTATCCAAAATATTCACTCCAAATCTGACTCCAAGGTCACTCCAAAATATGACTCCAAGGTCACTCCAATTATTCACTCCACTCCCCTCCAAGACTCCACACCAAGACTCCACTCTATATAATAGAATATGCACGAGAACCTACCGAAGTCGGTCTGTGAATTTCTCGTCGACTGATATTACCGATAAATGTGTTTGCAAGAAAGGCAGTCTGGGGATATTTCTCCAATTGCAAGACAATTCTACAACAGTATAAAGCCATCACTTCACGACAAGATTGTGTTTTGTGCCAGAAAATCCAATATTTCCAATACTGTCTGAGATGAGTCTCGTAAATGGCTAGACACTCTTACTTAGTGGTTCTATACTCAGATGCAAAATAAAGTGGACACTGAGTTTTGTTTAGATTCAATTGTATAATTTTTGTTTAGAATTAAATTGACAAATCCCAAAATGTCAATTTCAAATCCCATTGCCATGTTTGGTGCCAATGTTTTTATCATTCCATTGCCAATATCATGTTGTCATTTGTTTTTCAATAGGTCGAATCATAAAGAGGATGGGGTGTAAAGAAAATTTATCAAAGTGTCTGCTTGGTTGGCCAACAGTAGCCAGTATAGCTCCGATCTATTTCCTTTATTTCTTGTTCCCTTTTTTGGTTCTGACTTTCTTTCAAGTATTATACCTGAATACTTTCGTCCATTGACCAAGGTTTGACCTTTAGTGCGAAGTATTGAATCAGAATTGTAAATATACTTTAAATAAATCATTAAGAATTTCATAACCTGTTTATTGTGCAGTTAAGGGTGCCTGTGGTTATAACCAAATTGAGTAATACCCTTGACCTCCGGTTAATCTGAAAACACTAGCAAGCATTGTGGATTTATTTTTGAGAAATGAAGGATAAAGGAGCTTAAAGCTTAAAAATAGCTCAACTTGACTTGGGTGTCTTATTTAATAAACCACTAGTAATTACAATGCAAAGCCACCCATGGTCAGAATATCCCTCTGTTTCGTTCACGACGAAAACACATCTAAATGCTCTCCGTTAGAATATACTAAAACTAGTTTTAGACTTCAAACAATATTGGTATATGATCGTGATTGGTAGAATAAAAAATAAATGTTCACGTAAAACATTTAACAGTTGCATAAGTTTTCAGAATATATCCAAACAATTAATTAGACAAAAGTATGCAGTTCTCATTTATTTGAAGTCTGGGGCGCCCTTTATAGATGCACCATGGAGGACGGCTCATATCAAAAATCGTCTCGTCGTAATGTATTTTATGCACCAGCAGGGTGTCGTGTCTCTTCGGTTTTTGAATATTTTACACGTCATAGTATTTGAGCTGGCAAAACACCGCTAATGGTGTTGCAATGCAAGACATGTCAAAAACATTCCGGAAACTGCTACTAAACAGCAGTAGCAGTTTCATTATGCAATTCATGCAAGTCGAACCAGACTCAGTCAGCAGTACCTGTCTTTGATCTGTGGCAATTATACAATAGATTCATTGAGCTAAATGATAGATAGTCCGAGAAGGTCAAGAGTTGGCTGGAGGATACAATAAGGCTGTTCACAGGTTGCTTTATTACGCAATCACTGGTCAGACTAACCTCTTATTCAGAGTTACTGGCCATTATACAGGGGTATCAAATAATCAAATTGCGGAAATGAACAGCATTTGATGATCATTTCAAGATACCCATGCCTATGAGTGTCAAGCTTTCTCTCATCTTGAAGATAAAGTGGTGAATAAATTACTGGACTAATTTCATACCGATTTGTACAATGTTGCCATGAGCACTGACATTAATTCGGACTGCATCAATAAAAGCAGGTTCTGATGCCTGAATGAGGGTCAATCCTTGAAGTATTACACGTCCAAAAAGTATGAAATGTTCAATCATTTCATTGTTAATGTTAACCAATTGTAAAATCACTATATGTTTCATTTCAGAGAAACACAGAAGATGGTTTGAAATCAAGTATGTATATGTTATGGATTCCTCTGTTCACATTTTCTTGTTTGTTCTTCCTATTTTTTTTCGCATTTCGACTAGTTATGTTAGACCCCCTCATGCATGTTACATGGTTGACATGTTGACCTTTTTATATTAAAAACCTGTGTATCAGTGAAAGAATGTTTTACTACATTCAGAATCAATATAAATAGACTTCTCGCTGAATTAAGATGCTCGCTGAATTAAGATGCTATCTGAATGAATGAAAACAATGCAACATGATAAAAAGAAGTAAGTCAAACTGCGCAAGAGCCTCGCATTATATCATTTTGCCAACTCGTTTAATACATTCTATAATGAATGAGTACTCATGTAAGATCCTCTATGTATGCATATATAATTTGTATATAATTCATCCAATAGCTGACAAACTGTATACACCTTGATTAGGTGCTCAGAAGATTAAAGAAAGTACATATATATAATTTGTAATATATATAATTTGTATATAATTCATCCAATAGCTGACAAACTACACCTTGATTAGGTGCCCAAGAGATTAAAGACGGTACATACAGTGTGTATATAATTTGTATACGATTCATCCAATAGCTGACAAACTACACCTTGATTAGGTGCCCAGGAGATTAAAGACGGTACATACAGTGTGTATATAATTTGTATCCGATTCATCCAATAGCTGACAAACTACACCTTGATTAGGAGCCCAGGATATTAAAGACGGTACATACAGTGTGTATATAATTTGTATACGATTCATCCAATAGCTGACAAACTACACCTTGATTAGGTGCTCAGGAGATTAAAGACGGTACATACAGTGTGTATATAATTTGTATCCGATTCATCCAATAGCTGACAAACTACACCTTGATTAGGTGCCCAGGAGATTAAAGACAGTACATACAGTGTGTATATAATTTGTATACGATTCATCCAATAGCTGACAAACTACACCTTGATTAGGTGCCCAGGAGATTAAAGACGGTACATACAGTGTGTATATAATTTGTATACGATTCATCCAATAGCTGACAAACTACACCTTGATTAGGTGCCCAGGAGATTAAAGACGGTACATACAGTGTGTATATAATTTGTATCCGATTCATCCAATAGCTGACAAACTACACCTTGATTAGGTGCCCAGGAGATTAAAGACAGTACATACAGTGTGTATATAATTTGTATCCGATTCATCCAATAGCTGACAAACTACACATTGATTAGGTGCTCAGGAGATTAAAGAAAGTACATACTTATGAATTCATCATAACTCACTGTTGTCCGGAGACTAGATGTAACAGCATGTTTTTTGTATGAATCATATGGACCGGTAATAAACAAGCATTCTGTCTAACAATTGCCTTCTTATGATTTATGTCAAACGGTGTGTTGTGCACCAAACTCAGGGTTGCATGTTCAAGGTCATGTAATTTTTATGTCCCGAATCAAAGTCAGAAAAACAATGGTTTCGTACATGAATCGTATTGAATAACAGTAGCACAACTTCCTGTCCACAACTGTCTTCTTATGATTTGTGTCAAAATGTCAACTGGGCCAGCTTGATCTCAGAACCTTCCATTGAAATTAATGCACGGCCAGCTTTAAGCATTTTAATGAATAAATTCTTTCAGCTAGGACAAATAGGGAATACAACATCTTTACATCTGTCACAGTCATACAGATCCTAGACATAGATACTTAAGTCAGAAAGAATCGTTCCTGTGAACACTGTTTAGAAGCAAACTAGAAGGGGTGTTCCAGGAACACTTGTGTCACCTGCCACATGTTTATTTAAAGTTAAATTCTAGGTCAGGTTGCAGGTTAAAGTTTTATGATAACTACGGAAATGAAATTCCTTTAGGTAAGATGTAGATGTTAAATGAAGTTTCATGAACATAGGTCAAATGTTTTCAAGTTACGGTGGAGGTCAGGTTGCATGATCCCTATGATCGTTTGTAACTGCTTGATCAATGGTTACCATGCATGCAGTTATAAAGCGAACAGTCCAGGTTTGCGAAACTGTCTGGGTAAAAATAAATTATGTACTGCTCATGTGTTAAAATGATCCTTTGGTTGTTCATGTGCAGTGTTCAAATGAACATTTGGCTGCTCATGAGCTGTATTCACATGAACCTTTGGTTGCTCATGATCAGTATTCACATGAACATTTGGTTACAAATGAGCAGAGTTCACATGATCCTCTGGTTGCTCATGAGCAGTGTTCATATGATCATTTGATTGCTCATGAGCAGTATTCTCATGAGCAGTGTTCACATGAACATTTGGTTGCTCATGATCAGTGTTCACATGAATCTTTGGTTGCTCATAAGCAGTGTTAACATGAACCGTTGGTTGCTCATGGGCAGTGTTCACATACTCCTTTGGTTGCTCATGAGCAGTGTTAACATGAACCGTTGGTTGCTCATGAGCAGTGTTCACATGAACATTTGGTTGCTCATGAGCAGTATTCACATGAACCTTTGGTTGCTCATGAGCAGTGTTCACATGAACATTTGGTTGCTCATGATCAGAGTTCACATGAACCTTTGGTTGCTTATGATCGGTATTAACATGGAACATTTTGTTGCCATGCATGAGCAGTGTTAACATGATCCTTTGGCTGCTCATGAGCAGTATTCACATGAACCTTTGGTTTCTCATGAGCAGTGTTTACATGAACATTTGGTTGCTCATGAGCAGTGTTCACATGATCCTTTGGTTGCTCATGAGCAGTATTCACATGAACCTTTGGTTGCTCATGAGCTGTATTCACATGAACCTTTGAATTTTGAGCATTATTCACCAATATGCTATAATCATTTTAGGTCTTATTATGAATTATGCCATTTACATTCAGTCCAATCACCAGCATAAAGCCATGTGTATATCATGTGTAAGGGAATTCCCTTTTCAAAAATCTGAGATAACTCATTGGCATTTAAATTTATTAAAGGATTTAGAGAAAATTGTTATGATACAACAATCTTAATTTAGTTTGATAGATTCAATTTTTGCTTTGCAATTACTAGATTAAGTTTTTTTTTATTGTTTTCATGGTATCAAAGAACAAGTATTTGAAACACTTTTATTAACCACTGATCTCTAGAAAATAAATGGTAGAGGAAAGAGTTTTATTTTGTTAAGCCGACATTGTGGAAAAAGCATTCAATTGAGGTCAAATGTATACATCAAACTAACAGGAACCCTTACACTATATGTATACATCAAACTAACAGGAACCCTTACACTATATGTATACATCAAACTAACAGGAACCCTTACACTATATGTATACATCAAACTAACAGGAACCCTTACACTATATGTATACATCAAACTAGCAGGAACCCTTACACTATATGTATACATCAAACTAACAGGAACCCTTACACTGTTTGTATACATCAAACTAACAGGAACCCTTACACTATATGTATACATCAAACTAACAGGAACCCTTACACTATATGTATACATCAAACCAAAAGAACAATCACTATTAAATAGACTTCCAAAACAGACGATTGAAACCCTTGTTATTTTTAAACATGAAATCTTCAATAAGTTCCCATTGCTACAATACATCCCTCAATAAGTTCCCATTGCTACAATACATCCCTCAATAAGTCCCATTGCTACAATACATCCCTCAATAAGTTCCCATTGCTACAATACATCCCTCAATAAGTTCCCATTGCTACAATACATCCCTCAATAAGTTCCCATTGCTACAATACATCCCTCAATAAGTTCCCATTGCTACAATACATCCCTCAATAAGTTCCCATTGCTACAATACATCCCTCATTTCATGAGTTATAATAATAACGAGCATTGAATTAATGCATGCTCTTCACTCTGAATACATTAAGATGGATATATATGCAAATTAGCAGAATAAGAAATCACAAGCAAAAATCAGATCATTTATAAACGGGCCGGAACAAATCTGAATATTGATGGTCACAGCTTAAGCTACTCAAAATGTCTAGACAGAATATTAACTTTTCTCTAGTAAGTATTGATTAAGGCTACCAGTATATTGTCATATCCAAGATATTAGCCTTAATTGTTTCTGCAACTCCTTTTGAATATCCTGAAACATCAGGATTGTGGTGTTCACTAAATTTCAAAACTTTTTTTCCGGAAGGGTTATACTGAAATCTATTGATTATATGATTTAGGCAATACTGTTTTATCACCAGACACTATTTGAGCATTCGTTTTGCTAGATATTTCATTGCTTATAATAACCAGTTTGGCAGACATTACAGTGCAAACAAATCGACCCTAAATGTATTGAGCACGATTTGCATATAAAGTAAAAAATGTGGCGAAGTGATTTCTGCCGACCTGATATCTTCACTGCAATAGGTGCATAGTAACACTACATGGTTTTGTATCTGTGCCATTGAATGAACTGGTCTTGACAGTATGCCGGGAGAATGGACTGTAAAGCATTATGTCTGAATTCTCGAGTAATTTGAGGTTTTCAATTGACATACAAGCAGTGAAAGGCCCATGTGAGAGCCACCGAGCAACCGTATACATGTATTTAGGCGTAATTACACAGAGTCCCTTAGTTGTAGGGATAACCATCTCTGCAGCAGGGTAGTCTAGTCTGGGTTAGTTGTTTTGTCAGACTAAGGTAATGTTGTTGTAGATGACCGAGGCATTGCAAATATTAAGTGCTGGCCTGCTAATTATGCCTTCTGTGATCGTATTGCCGATTTGATGGATTCACTTGTGTAGATCTAGTTCTTAGCAAAGGTCCCGTAGTCACCATTTGTAAATATCACAATAAAGAACATTTAATCACACTTTGAATGTCTGATTATATATTTTAATTTAGTTTGTAGAAACTAACAGCTGCAGCTGCATAGCCTCAGCCTCACTTGTGGGAGATCGTAGGTTCAATTCCTGGAAGGGTCACACCAAGGATGATTTAACTCTCAACCCGCTAAGCATGACTATAATAGCCTTTGCATCCATTGTAAACCCAGTATCTAGCAGGCTGATCAGGGTTTACAATGTCTGCTGATCAGTCATTTCCCCCAAAACAGTCCTTTGTCACCTATATGGTCTTAATTCAATGAAAGAACAGTCCATTATGTAAATGTAGCAGGTTAAGTGGTAAAAGTGGTACTAGTAGCTCCCTTTCTTAAAGTTTAGCATATAAAGCGTATTGAGCTATGACTGGTATATAAAGCGTATAGAGCTATGACTGGTATAGTATAATCCGACTGACTGGGGTATCATGCCATGTGCCTACAGCATGGTGTTCCATTGTGGCAGCACTAAGGTTGACCATTGGGGCTCATGGCTCAGTAGACACTGTCGTGATATAACTGCTACGTTAAACCCTATAAATACATACAAACATTGTATATTAAAACGAAATGCGGATTACTGTATTAAATATAAATTACAAAGGATTTAGGTAAATTAAGTTTGGATATATAAGAATAATCTCTATTAATTAGTGGATAAATTGTTGTCCTAGAATTCAATATTTTTAGAATAATTACATATTTCGATACCATCTAAGTAATTATTTATTTTCTTGCTCATATTTGTTACAGATCGTTATGGTTCCCATAGAAAGTTCACTTCGACAGTATTTAACATTTTAAATAGAAATTTAAACAAGAGGGCCATGATGGCTCTATATCGCTCACCTGAGTACTGCACATTATCGAACTTCTTCGAAATCTTATGGTCATATACAATCTGTGCAAGTTTGGTTAAGACTGTTCAAGAAATGTGGGCTCTGTTGTGTATAACAGCATTGATATAGACAGTTTAAGACACGACAATGTTTGGTAAAGATCAAATACAAAATGAAGGTGCTAGAGAGTAACAACCTTGGGCAGAGCCAAATGTGACCCCAGGGGCTACATGTAATATATGAGAGCTGTGTGCTTTGTGGTTTTAGAGAAGATTTTTTAAGTTTTTCCCTATACAAGTCTATGTAAAACATGACCCCTGGGGCGGGGCCATATGTGAAACCCAGGGTCACCATTTGAACAAACTTGTAAGGACCATAAGAGTATAGTAAATGCAAATATTAAACCCCTGGCTCTTGTAGTTCCAGAGAAGAGGACTTTAATGTGTTTCCTATATAAGTCTATGTAAAACTGTGACCCACGGAGGTGGGGGTCAAATTTTTCCGCCAAATTTCACCATTTGAACAAACTTGGAAGAGGACCATAAGCTGATGCTACATGTAATACATAGAAGCTCCATGCATGTGATTCCAGAGAAAAGATTTTTCAGTTTTTTCCCTATACTAGCCTATGTAAAACTGTGACCTCCCGGGGGCGGGGCCAAATGTGACCTCTGGGTAAAATGCAAAATATTAAACCCCTGGCTCTTGCAGTTTCCGAGAAGAAGATTTTTTAAACAAAATTCCTATATAAGTCTATGTTAACAACTGTGACCCCCGGGCGGGACAAATTTGACCCCAGGGTCACCATTTGAACAAACTTAGTAGAGGACCATAAGCTGATGCTACATGTAATACATGAGACTCTCTGTGCCTTGTGGTTTCAGAGAAGCAGATTTTTTCAGTTTTTCCCTATACAAGCCTATGTAAAACTGTGACCCCCGGGGCCGAGGCCAAAATGTGACCCCCTGGGTCACCATTTGAACAAACTTGGTAGAGGACCATAAGCTTATAGCAAATGCAAAATATTAAACCTCTGGCTCTTGCAGTTTCAGAGAAGAAGATTTTTAAAGTTTCCCTATACATTGTCTATGTAAAACATGTGACCCTTGAGGGGGCCAAATGTGACCCCACGGTCACCATTTGAAAAAACTTGGTAAAGGACCATAAGCTTATAGTAAATGCAAAATATCAAACCTACTGCTCTTGCAGTTTCCGAGAAGAAGATTTTAAAAAAAAAATCTATATAAGTCTATGTAAAACTGTACCCCGGGCGGGACAAATTGACCCCAGGGTCACCAGCGTCACAAACTTAGTAGAGGATCATAAGCTGATGCTACATGTAATACATGAGACCTCTGTGCCTTGTGGTTCAGTAAAGAAGATTTTTTAAAGTTTTTTCCTATATGTCTATATGAAAACATGCAAAATCTCAATATATAAACTTGCAACCCCCCGGGAATGGCCATTTTTTTTAACCCGGGGACTTCATTTGAACAAACTTAATAGTCTAGACGTTGCGATCATTTTAAAAGAAAAACTGTTGAAATCTGTCCAGCGGTTCTTGAGAAGAAGATTTTTTAAGGTTTCAACCATATATGGTAATGGCGGCCATCTTGGATGTCGCGCTGACCTAAATTTTAACAAATCTAAAAAGCATTCATCTAAAGGATCATCCATGTGAAGTTTGTCAAAATTGGCCACGCTGTTATCTGAGGCGGAGATCGTTTGAAGCATAAGTTAACGACGGACGGACGGACAACGGACGACGGACGAAGAGTGATCCCAATAGCTCACCTTTGAGCCTTCGGCTCAGGTGAGCATAAAAAGGGCAAGCCATTTACAATTTTAAGGCTACTACGATCCTCCTAATTGTTTCAAGCTCCAGATCTTATCTTATGTGTAATCATGCTTCAAAACCTCAAATCAGGGAGCTATCTAAACTGCCATTTAGTCATTTCTGGAGATAAACAAAAAAGTTATTTTTATGTTTTTAAGCATGACAAGAGATAGACAGATAACACAGATTAAGACAACAACCATATAATTAGAAATCAGTTTAAAAAAACAAAAAACTTTTCTACACCGATGTCATACAGTAAGGAAACGGTTCACCACCGTAGCCTGCACGCAAGGTTCACCATGGTAGCTTTCATGAAAGGGTTCAACAGGTTCTGCTTGCGTGTAAGGTCAATTGCAACTCTTACTGAAGGAGAAAATTTGAGTTAAATGATATAGTTACTCTCCAAGTCATGCTTCACATATCATGACTGTATCCATACCATCCCAGTAAAGACAGTGTGTGTCCCAATTTTTGAAACATTATAAATGGACAGTTTTTATCTTCCAAATTGCTAACACAAGTAACGCGACACCAACGCAAAAATTTCATTGATGAAACTGGGTAGAGCGTTTACTTGTCAAATAAACTGCTAACACAGAAGTGGAGATATTAAGCTAAAATACTTAGTTGTGGTAGAACCGATTACTGGGTGTAAAGCAGTAAGCAAATATCATAGTCGCCTGTCCTTATCTGACATTTTATTTACCTGAACGCAGCAAATGTATATAAATCTGAATGATCGGTTAATTATGGTAAGTGTCTCCAAAGTTATAACTGTCACAGATAGCAATTTTACCTTTTCAGGGCGTGGCATTTTCATAAAAATCATAAATGTGACTGCAAGACAATAAAAGCTGTGTACTCTTTCAGTTTAAAACCAGAGGGCTAAATGGTCCTGAATCCTTACCTGATTACCTTGGCCATTGTACACACATGCAAGAGTAACAGAAGTGATAATAAAAATTATGTCTATATAAAACTGACCCCAGGTGCAGGGTCAAATTTAACCCACTGTCACCATTCAAACAAACTTGGTTAAAGGACAATAAGCTTGTGATGTATGCATTATTTTTTCATATATACACAATAGGTGACCAAGATGCTGGCAAGATTTGACCCTAGAGGTCACCTTTTAAACAAACTGGCTGAAGATATGCAATATATGAGATATCTATATGCCTCCTGGTTTTAGAGAATAATTTCAAGCTTTTCTTTATATTTCTAGTAAAAGTGGTGTTTTTTTGGGCCTGTTTTTATAGCCATTTTTTCCTATGTAGAACCATTTCTGTTACCCCCCCCCCCCCCCCCCCCCCCACCCCATCCACCACCACCGCCCATGTATGCCCTATCCTGTACCGGGCTAGGAGAACTTCTTCTCGACGAATGGGTCTACTAGAAGATCGCCATTCTCCAAGTAACGGTTTAATTGAATGGAGTTTATTGTTAACTGACAAATCCCAAGGCATCTGTTATAAATTATGTTGAAAGTTACTGTATTTCGATTTATTTTTCATTATAATTTGCTTTGAAAGACAGTAGGGGTCTGTACTGGATTTGTTACTATTACAAAGATCGAAAACAATTGTTGGTGTTTTCCAAAGTCTATGGTGGGAATTTGTGTGGTACTTTGTACTTGGCAATCAAATATAGGTCGATTTCAGTGTCTCTTAATTTTTGTTTAAATACGAAGACCAAATGGGTTAATATCTATAAATGATTGTTGTAAAGAGCTTGCTTATATTCGTGGTGCACCTCCTTACATGTAGGATAAATTGAATTCAATATTTCTATCTCTAAATAGGATATGAAAACTATTTGGCAGTTTAATAGTGCATGAAGCCTGAAGATTTTTGGTATTTCGATATTTCAAAATGATGAGGCATGTCTGAAATAAATATTTTTGAAGTTTAATTAGTCCATCTTTTATAGTTAACTAAACTTAGTATCAAGTCATTTGAAAGATTTTATCAAAAGTCATATTCATGAAATGTGAAAAACTACCTTCATCTCCCTCCGAGGTTCCCTGTAACTATAACATCTATACTGATGTGCTATCGGGATGTTAATGTTTGTTTGAATAGTATTTTACGTCATTTTTAATCACATGTTATGCCATATAAGAGGGTCATTTTTTTTGTGTAGAGGCAGACCACCCCATTTTCCTGGGTAGAACCAGTACAGTATACTTCCCAACATCCGAAGAAGTGACACTTTCTCAATTGACAAGTCGAGCTCCAGTGTGAAACCTCACTTCATTTACAAATACTGAAAAATATAAACAAGAGTTGTGAATGAAGTACTGTTATTAGAAATAGCCCAAAAGGTCAGCTGTTAACATAGTCAGGCTGCATGTACAATGTCCAAAAATGGTCTCGCCAGTTTGTCACCAATTATGCCCTGGGACACTTGTTGGGATTTGAACCAACCACAGCAATCAGGAAAAGCTGCGCACCAAGAGTGTTTTATTAGGGCTAGAAATTGAATGTATGTATAGGTGTCTTCTGTCTGTCTCTGGCTGTCTTCCGTCTGTCTGTTTGTTCATATTGTACTTATATACTATATGGTTATATAATGTTATTAGTGCTATAGATTGAATGTATAGGTGTCTTCTGTCTGTGTCTATCCTTCAGTCTGTTCGTCTGTCTCTGCCTGTCTGTTCACATGAACTTATATAATTATAAATGGTTACATAATATTATCAACAATGTTCAGGTACTAATCGGAACCAACACAGAAATCAGATGTCAGATGAACACTGTGTGTTACATGAACATAGATTAAACTGAATGGGGACTTGCAGGATTTTCATTACTTACACTGTCCTGTTTATTGGATGGCAATTTGGTGCACCTTAGACTGTTTTAATATGCTAAATTTGGTTCAATTTTAGTATTGGTTTATTATACTTACGACAACATTACCATTGCTTTACTCAACTTGCATAAGTCCCACGAGTGGATAAAATTCCCTTCCGGGACTTGGCGGCCCGATAAGGGAGCCGCTAATAGGTTAACCCAATACCTCGAAATCAGAACGAGGCTTACTTCCTCTTATCGCAAATTCTAATTAAGGAGGGGGTGGGATTAATGTTGTCGTAAGTATAATAAACCAATACTAAATTGAACCAAATTAGCATATTGTATATTGATTACTTACGACAACATTACCATTGGCGACTTTAACAAAATTAACATGGGGTGGAAATAAGTAGCCTGTTATGATAGTAGAATGTATCAAGGGAATTTGAACAAACTAAAACTAACAAGCAAAGGGGAATGATCAAACCTGCTATAATCGCAAGAAAATAGAGCAGATTTAGAAACTGCAGAAACAACTAACTGACACTCACCCATATATATGGGGTCCTGCTTGGTTCACAATACACAAATTGAAGGAGAGCTCCATGACATCTCCAGAAGAGGTGAAAATAACAGTGTTGAATGTGGCACGTGCAGTTCCTATTCCCAAGTACATGTAGAAGTTCGGAACCTCTACTACCCCGTAGCTAATTCAAAGGTGTAAATTTCAAATATGGTACATTAAACCGTCCGTCTGTCAAGAAGGGTCAAGGGCAATTAAGCCCAGCACCATTGAATAATCGACAATATTCAAGCATATCTATCAGAAGAATATGTTTGTGTTAAATGATTGTTAATAGAGAACCAGTATCAATAAATCCCAATTAGATACTTACATAAACAGTTTAAGTTTCATATAATTAACTGTATAGGCAATAAACTATAAACACAAAGTAACATTTAACTGTGTGCAAATGGGTAAAATAAAACATGCATATGGGAAACATTTTAACCAGCTATAACAGTAACCATCGTAAGGCTGGTACATGAAAAACATGGCATATGTAATAAAGTTTGGTTCGAACCCGAAAGTTAGTGACTTGCAGACAACCTAGTCATCTAACTGGTCGGGTAGCGAAGCTCCGATGATGAACTGGGCAGCAACCAAAGACCCAGAGCAGCAATTTGTTATTGAGCTGGGAACAATCCCTTAGGTAGAATCTAACAAAGGGGTTGTCCTAATTCCCAGCAGCATGCTTTTTAGAATGCATTCTAAGTGAATTGAATTAGACCCTGCTAAGGATGAAGACAAAGCCTGACTTCATGCGCTGTAGGGTTTGACCCTGGTAGATCGGTCTTTTGCACATTATAGGCCACTTAATGGTTTCCCCAATCCATCTAGAAAATGGAAGGCCAAAGAAATTTCTTTAGTAGCGTGCAGAAAAAGTGGCAGAAAAAGTCTCTTTCTGCCCCGCCGCCAAAACCCTGAGTGCTCCAGGTAGATTCTTAAAGCCCTAACCGGACAGAGGCTAAAAGAAATGGTAGCACCTTGAGGGGGGGTAGAGCCGGAATAACCAGTGGTAAGCTATGAACTGAAGGTCGATGGTTCTTAGCCAAAAACCTGGTAAGAATGTATGGTAACTGAAGACCCGTCTGCAGCAAAAGCAATAGATTCTTCAGTCCCCCGTAACTGACTGGTGATAGAGCCAGTAGGTGGAGCCTCTAACTTCTGAGATGGGGCAGATGAACGTTACAAGGTGAATATGGTACCATCATGAGTCCTTCAATTCGGTCAAGGACAATAAAGTCCACCACCATCTAAAGTCATAATCGACAATTTCAAGCAAATCTATGGAACAGAAATTGCTAGTATTACTAGATCATCTAAAAAAGTATGGACCCACTTGATTCAAAAACTTACAATAACAACTTCATAACTGAGGGTGTAAACACATTTTGAACATTGTGATATGAAGTGCTTACCAACCAAGATAAGGCAAAAAATCAATAAAACTGCAATCGATTTATTATGCCTACCGTTATAGACTTAGGCAAGGGCCAAGTCAGCTAACTGGTAGAGGAGCACAAACCTAATGACTGACTGGATCTAGTGAAAACAATATTTACGATAGAACGTAACAAATAATTTGTGAATTTTAAGTCAAATAAATGCTCTGACTTGTGCAGTCTTATTGAATTGAAAAGGGGTATATACCCAGACAAAAATCAGTCAGTTGTTTACTGGAATCTCCTAGAAAAAGGTAAAAAGAGATCCCTCTAGTAGCATTAGAGTGAATCGACTAAGATGGAAGTGTAATAAGACTGCTCTACACTATTCTGCAAGCTAAACCTCCTTGTCCCTCAGAGTAACCCAGTGAAGGGCCTCCTGGAGGTACACTTTATACGTGAACTATTACCGAAAATTAGTCTGAGATGTAGTTAGAACAGACAAACTGCAATACTGATTCGGCATGGAGGATAGTGGCAGATGTAGAATGTACCATGTAACCTCACTTAGGGGTTAACGCAGTGGTGAAGACACCAAGATGGGACAGAAGTGCTGAGACTAAGGGAACCCTATTAAAATTAAATAATCGAATTTATTTATTAAGGATTAACTCATAAGTAAGTGAACAAATCTTACATGTGGCCCTTAAGGGAACAAGTTTAAGGGTTACCAAAGCACAGACCCATGAGAGACCCTTAAAAATGCATTAAGGGTAGCCTATACTAAACCCCCTAGGACCACGGCAGAAAGTCACTTGATTGTGGCTGTGCACATGCACAGCGCCCGCCCACCCCACTTTGTTCTGATCACGGCAGAATGTCACCTCTGAATGTGGTTGTGCACCCGCACCCACCTCCACTTTGGTAAAGTAAAAGGCCAACGAGACTTTAACCTAGCATGTAGATCTAGCCGAAAAGAACTGGTCTCCGTACGAATGTGGCATATATAGAAACAATAAATAAAGAGATGCGCCACATTTAATCTCGAAACCGCCTGAGGGTAGACTTCAACGAGGAGAAGTCCGTTCCTAAGGCATAATTAATTACGGATTAGAAGCCGGGGCCCCTAAAAATTTTGTATATCGCTACCAAGACGTTAGGAACATAATCATACTGATAAAACCATTGGCTTCATTTTGAAATCTGCTTTAATAAGTCCCTGGGACTCACAATATTTGAAACAATGGGTCCAAACTAAAAAACAATGGGTCGAAAGATTTTTCAAATCAATTTGGGTTAAATATAATTTATATAACAGTGTTCATTACGAATTCAGTCTGAATTAGTCCCTAGAACTCACATAGATCCGAACAATGAGTCCCATGAAAATTGGTTCTGTGATGGTGTTGACAACAGTTTGTCGAAAGATTCAAAACAGAATTAAAAAGACTAGAATATAGGCTAGGCCAAGTGACTTTGATTTGCCTTATTTTAATTGTTCATTCTTCTTCTTTAGATATAATTACCGTTTAGAATTTCTAAATTAGTTTCAGATTCAATAGATGCATTGCCATAGGATGCACATTTTTGAATGATGGGTCCACAGAAAAAAGTGTGAGTCGGGGACTCGGGATGCGTAGCAAATGAAACGCTGTTAGACCTACTCTAAACTGCAGGAAACACTAGGATACTGTATCCTGGTTCTCGCAAGACTAAAAAGGGAGGAGAAAATTGAAAAAAAAAAAAACTACCTACGCGACTATCCTCAGTACCCTTAGGGTAATGGAGAGTGGAAACCCTGGCACTACAGCCAATAACTGTATGACTGTATGAGGAGTGGGTAGGGTAATGAATCTAGAAAGTGATCCCTAGCTGAAGAACTGGAGACAAATAACGTCAAAAGCGGCATTACG